>BSBM01000186.1:31760000-32960000 GCA_027924585.1 Larix kaempferi
TATTGTCCTGAGGGATGATGATCCCAGATAAGTTCATCAGGCCTATCTGACAGCCGAATATTTGTGAATCTTAATGTCCGAATGTAGTCCTCCCAAACCCCGATCAGATCCTCAGGAATCTCAAGTCGCTGGGCAGAGGTCCATCCCTGGTGCATAAGAGTGGATAAACCCGGTTGTGCTATATCAGCTAAGAACAGACATCCCCTGGCTGCCAGAAAGGTCCTTAAGTCCACAGGCAGGACATGTCCCCCCCTGCATCCTACCCAAGGATCCAGTCCAATACGGAGTAATTGCCCATTCCCAATTCGCCACACTAATCCCTATCCCACCAGCTGAAAATGCTGAACCACCGCTTTCCATACCACAGAGCAATTTTCCCTCGACTTGTTGCCCAGCCTAATCCATTCAAGTAGGGTTAAGGGAGCAATATATTTGTGGTATACCACCTTTGTCCAGAGGCTCCGGGTATGGATAATTCGCCATGCCACCTTTTCCCCCAAAGCTTTGGCAAATAGAAAGATATTCTTTAAGCCCCAGCCTCCCAGTGCTTTGGGGATCGCAATCAAATCCCATCTAACCCACACCAATGCTCGATTCACTCCCTTACCCTTCCAAAGGAAGGCAAAAACCAACCGACGGATCTGCTCCAAGACGCCTCTGGGAATCTAAGCAAGTGACATCCAGTATACCGGTATTGCTTCCAAAACTGATTTAACCAGAATCAGTCTCCCAGCCCGCGAGAGCCATTTTTGACTCCATCCATGTAGTCTCTGCTCCAATTTGGCAATTAGCCAGTGCCAATCAGCCTTATGATATGCATTGGGTTTTAAGTGGAATCCAAGGTACTTTAAGCCATCATCAATATCCAGAATCCTATAGGGAAGTCTGATGGCCAGTCGGTGGATCTCCTGCTCATTTAATTGCGAGCATAAGATAGTTGATTTATCAGTATTCACAAGCATGCCCGCGGCGACTTGCAGTAGATTGAGTCCTTCGACCACCTTATCAATAGCCTATTGCGAGCCATCACAGAATATGAGAATATCGTCAACAAATAGGAGATGTGTGATATACATTACCTGGGTAATGGAGATGCCACGAAAGGAGCCATCAGCCTTTGCTTTCAGGATAAAACGACTGAGGCCTTCTGCAACAAGGAGAAATAACAGCGGTGATAGTGGACAACCTTGTCGTAGCCCCCTGCCTACATGGAAGAATGTGCTAGCCGAACCATTGATCAATACTGCAAAACTCACCGTGGTGATGCATGCCATAATCCATCGAACAAATTCATAGCAGAAGCCCAGATGTGTGAGAAGCATCCGGATATAAAGCCAACTCACCCGGTCGAAAGCTTTAGAGAGGTCAATCTTTATCACTGCACCCTTCTGCTTCTGAACCTTCAGGGTATGTAAACCTTCTTGTGCTACACCAATGGCCTCGTGAATTTGTCGACCTTCCAAGAATCCAAATTGTTCACATGAGATATGCTGAGACAGGATATTTTTAAGTCTCCTTTCCATAACCTTAGATATGATCTTATATATGCAATTGCAGAGTGAAATAGGTCTGAATTCATCAAATCGATCAGGCTTGTCTGTTTTGGGAATGAGAGCAATAAAAGTCGAGTTAAAGGGACCATGTACAAATCCATCCTTTCTAGATTCTTCCACCACAGTCAATAATTCCTCCCCAAAACAGTCAAAGAAACCCAAGTAAAATTCAATTGGCCAGCCATCAGGCCCTGGGATTTTATCTTTCTGAAATGATTGCATAACCTGCAAGAGCTCAATCGGTTGCACCTCCTCCATCAAAAGTCTGTTCTCTTCCTCCCCCACAAAACGTGGGAAAAGCTGAGCCATCCTGATAACCTCAGCTATGGAGGCCCCAGGTTGAGCGGTGAATAATTCTTCGAAGTGTCGAACACCCATCTCAGCCAAGCCATCAAAGCTGGAGACCCGTTCCCCTTCAGATGAAGATAGTTCCCAGATTGAGTTAGTGAATTTTCTTCCCTTTGCATATGCTTGAAAGAATTTTGTGTTCTCATCCCCGCACTGTAGCCAAATCGCCCTGCTTTTCATTCTCCACATCTCTTCACGCTCACACAGTAACACATTTCTTCTACTCTCCCAGTCCAGCAGCTCACCTTTCTGCTGTTCATCCAGATATCCCATACCTCGACAATGTAGTAGTCTATCAATATTCAGCTCAGCATCCCTCAGAATCTGATCATCTTTTACCCTTTTATCAGTGGCCCAGATTATAGTGGCCTCTTTTATACGCTTGAGATTGAGTTGAAAGTGAGCGCCCGCATGTTCCAGTGACTCCAAAGGTCGATGAACCCACTGTTGCTGAACTAAATTCAGATAATCCTCCTCCTTCAACCAGTTAGGATTGAACTTGAATGGACTAGGGGGTTTGTTACGACTTCCTCTTAATTCCAGTAGTATGGGACAATGGTCAGAGACCCCCCCTGACCCAACCCATTGCTTTACAACATCAACCCCCAGTGCCAACACATCAGCCACCAGAAACCTATCCAGTCTTTTTGCCACCCTTTGATCCCCTGCTCTCTTATTCCTCCACGTCGGGGTTAACTTGGTAGGCTGTATGTCAAGTAGATCCTTTCCAGCGAAAGCTTGTATGAAAAAGTTTGCTAATGGATCCGGAGCAGCACGAGGCCCCCAAACTTCAGATGACCCCAGGGATAGATTGAGATCTCCACCCAAGATCACATCCCTTCCGTCAAAGAGATCCATGCTTAGCAAGGAGTCCCAGAATCCAGCCCTATTAAGATAGGGTCCATAGATATTGAGAATCGTTATCATCTTGCCAATATCAGCATCCCATACTTCCAACCCAATACCAGAATGGATACCCCAAGAGCTATCATATCTGCAATTCTTCACCTTCCACCCCGTTGCCAGCCCTCCAGAGCGACCACGAGCATCCACACCCACAAACTTCCAGCCAGGTAGCAAAGTTTCCAATACCCGAACCACCTCCACACTGCCGCCCAGTGTTTCTTGTAGTAGTAATATATCAGGTTGATTTAAATCCACCAACCTCCGGAGAGACGATTTTTTAATGGGACTCGCCAACCCACGACAGTTGAATGACAATAGTTTCATATGAAACCCCCTTCCAGGGTTTTCGCAGCTCTAAGTGCCCATTCAATAGAGGATTGAGTGCCCATTACCAGATCAACTTTTGCTCGATCTTGTGCTTTGGACAGGTGAGATTTCCGTCCCCGACCTTTCCCCATAGTATTTGCAGCCAATTCAGGAAGTCCCCTACCCCCCGATCCGTCAGCAGAGATCACCCTATTTCTAAGAGCATACCGGATACTACGGCCCACAGAATTGGGAGAGGGTAGAGTGGATACTAGAGGTGACGTGTAAACACAATTTGTGACAGGTATTACACAAGGAGCTACAGTGCAAGGTGATACAAGGCTGTCAGGAGGATGTGACTTTAAACATACCCCCCCAAATCAGTGGAGACAGAAAATAAAGGATCATTAGAAGAATAATGTTGAGACTTACCCGGGGGAGGTGAGCCCCGACGAGAGATCTGCTCATGAATCTTTCTGGGGGCTGCTCGAGTTAAGGGTGTCGTGGAGCCCAATGCAGTCCCCACTCCATCCATCTTCAAGCTCCGCATGTTATCCCAGCCCACGTTCTCCAAAGTAGTCGAGGGTGTCCCGGAACCCGGTATGCCACACGATGCCTCTGGTTGCATTGATACGACAGCCCTAGTGGAAATAGTAGTCACAAATTCATGATCCCCTGCCATCAGTGGACTCCCCTTCTGCGCAGTATCAGTCCGAACTGCTGCTACAGGAACAACCGGTGGTCTGCTACCCCGAAATGGTAGCGTGCACCCTGCTACCAGGTGTCCATGAGCGTGACATCGGTGGCAACGAAACGGCACCCCCACATAGTCCAAGATCTGTGTGAAATCCCCATCCTTTGTCTGAACGGAGATCTCAGCCGAAAGCCCCATCCTAAGATCGATTTTGACCAAGATCTTAGCCACCGAATAATTACCAGTTTCAGTATGGGAATGATCAGCGCATATGTATTCGCCAAGGAAATTCCCAATGGCAGCAAATCTTGATTCATTCCAGAGATGCATGGGGAGCCCCGGTAGCTTCACCCAAATTGGTTCACGGTCGATTCTTTCAGTTTTGGAGTCAAAGAAGGGCGACCATCATTTCAGCACAATGGGGGACGCCCAGCATCGTCCAATGTCAGCCTAAAACAGCTTCTACCTCTCCAATATTTGCCAAGATAAAGGAGAACCAACCCTTCGTCAATACCCTAATCTCAGGTGCAGCAACTACCCGGTCCTTCCAATTCTCGGCCGCCCATCGCTGTAGGAAACCCCGCCCGAGCCTCTTTCCACGGGCATGTCCAACCACAGCTATGTGGGAGAAGTCCTCCGCTTCCTCCATCGAGACATCCACACCCAACACCAGTTTGTCCTTCCTTCTCCGTTCCTTGACCTTGTTTGCAGAATTTTTTTGTGAAGCCGCCGGTGCAGAAACCCTTGCACGAGGAATCAAAGGTTCATCATCAGGTAGGAGTACTCCCACCCCAGATGCCACCGCAGTAGATGCACTAGTTGTGTTTCCCTGACCACCACTGGCCGGTCCCCGTACCTCCACATCACGGAGTTCCACTGACTGAAGCAGATTTCTGAAAGAGAGAGAAGCTGGTCCGCCACCCGACCGCATGTAATCACGGCCTTCCGAAAGAATAGGAAAATTTGTATAAGACCCCAGTTGGGGTTGCAGCGTCTGCCCCAGGAGACCTGCCAAATCTGGCATGTCCTTAATGCTAGCAGAAGACCGAAAAGTTGCTAAATCCTCCTCGAAACCCTCCAGCCCAAGAGAGATGACCGGCGAATCCATCGCTCCCTTGGACCCAGGTAGATCCCCGGTCCCCCTGCCTGACAAGAAAGGGCTAGTCAAAGCCCCCGACCCAAAATTCGCCGAATTGTTTGCTCCAAGATCAAATATCCCTATGTCACAATCCCCACCCGAGGTGTAGTCCACCTCCTGCTCATATCCGCTCCCCATACCACCCCAGCGGTTCCCTCACGACAGGCAAAGCCGGACTCCGACCGAGCAGTCAGCTAAATAACAGATAGAAACCCAGATAGGGCCCAGTCCCCAATCCACCGTTCACACCAAATCCCACGGATCCCAACACACAGCCGCAGGGTTTATGCACAAACAGCCCACCCCTCCATAAGCCACTTCAAATCAGAACAGGAACCCAAAAACGCGCCCATATGAAGCCAGGAGCAATGGCTACACTGCATCAAACGGCAAGACTGCGACCCGGTTCTCAGTTTCTGCCCAACCACGTCAGGGTATTCGAACTTCTACTTCAGAATCCCTGCCAATATCGTGCTCAAAATAAACCCATAAGATACACCGTGGTTCGATTCCAAAAATGAGTGCTCTCTGCCAGAGTTTATGACCACCATCGCCCGATAAACCAAAGAATCACCTGACCGTGAAACCAAGGAATCTCCAGTCAGAGCGATCCGACCACGAGCCTGGAGTCTGCTCTGCTAACTTGTGCTGAGCATCCGTCATCAGCGAAGCCACTATAATCCTCAGTGTAGAACTCAACGTACTTCTTCCATCAGTTTCTTGGAGCCCGATTTTCCTTACCTGTTAACGCCTGTTCATTCCTATATATCTTATTATTAAACTAATATATATTATTAAACTATGAAGTCTAAAACAAAGAATTGAGAATGACTCTTTTCCTTTCCCTCCCAAAATTAGAAAATAAACAAATAAGTTGGGTTCATATACATTTTTTTAATGTGTAAGAATTAAAGAAGGAGAAGACTCCTCATTGGGTTTGTAAAACCCATAATATGTGTTAATTTATCAAGAAACTTTGTTAAGACAAGAGAATAAATAAGGATAAAAAAGCTTTATAAATTAAGAAAAATAAGAGATTTATACTTCATTGTAAACCTAATCTCTACTTACAAGAAATAAAGGAAATAACAAAACCAATAATAAATATATGAAGATGGAAAATTAAGATTCTCGATGAGTAGAAGGATGTATGTTCTAAATTACAATATGTTGATAAAGTCCTCCTTTAAGTTAGGAGTATTAACTGAAGAAGGAAAGCATAAATCCTTAACCATCATTAGATACAATCACATAAGTAAAATGAAAAGGGGATTATATATATATATATATATATATATATATATATATGGTTGGGGCACGATGATAACCTATATCTCACTTTTAATATTCAGAAGGTTTGTAATTTTATTTCACAAGAACAATTAGATTTTGTATTCGATAAAATTGTGACTAAAGTGTACATCAATGTAATATAAAAGAGAGTAATGGCCATAGATAAATGACAAGAAAATAAAATTGTCCTTCCAAAAATTTATAGCAAATCCCATCCTTATCCAAAATAAGTAGTCTTGGTAGGGATATTACAGTACGAATTAAGATACCAATATAAATCTACAAAATGTAGTAACTATACTGATTAAGGAGAAAATCTAAGATTATGCTCGTTAAAAACATTTGTGTCTTCATTTATGTGTCCTCTATGTGCATGCTCACTTCATCATGTTCCACAAGATTCAAAACTCTTGTAGAATCCTCCATGGCTAGGTCTGTGGTGCACACAATTATTCATTATGTACCTTTAATAATCCATTCAGCAACATGTCTCCAATAGATGTAGTAGTCATAGGGGAAATGGGATGGATTATCCATTGAGGGAGGTGTATATGTCCTACTATTCTATTAACCATTGAATTCAACTCTCATAGTTGAGTGTTCAATTCCAAAAACTACCGATGAGATAGAAGCATGAAGGAAGATAATTCCTTGTGTATGTTTCCCTAAGCTTCAATAATTGGGATGCAGGTTCCATGGCACAATTATCTCTAACTTTGTTGTCAACCCTTAGGTCACATTTCACTTGACAGTGGTTCCACCTAATGGTGGAGTTCATCATGTTGGAATGAGACTCACCAATATCTTTCTCACATCTCTAGAGGCCATGATAAACTTCCCATAAGTTGCAAAATACACAACAATGATGTTAACAATGGAAATGTCCCATTTTAGCATAAGTAGAAAGCTATCGTAGAAGGTAAAACTTAGAAAGCTACCAAATTCCAACCAAGATTACATTGACATGAGCACCCTATGCTTAATTGTATCTACTATGCTAAATAGATCAAAAGCAATGTAGGGTCTAAAACACTTGTAATGCCATTATAGAACCATCACCTTATTAAAACCACATGTAAGTACCGGCTTGTTGGTAATACAATTCATTAGTTTACATGTTGGTGTGAGTGTGATAGGAGGTAGAGTAGTCCAAGGTTCCAAGACGCCTGATGGAACACATGTGCTAGGATGGTGCTTCACCTTAAATGCAAGATGTTTCATGGGAAGAATGTGAAAGTTGGAACCCACCCATTAACTTGAACCATACCTTCCCTAGGTTGCACTATGTGACTATCTTGTTTATATTCCATTCCATTATGAGTTCTTAGAACTTGAAAAAAATATTTTTTTAGAAATCAGAGACTTAAAGAGATAATCCATTGTGTTAAACCAATATAGATCCATCTCAACTCCGTATCTACCAAGCACGGAGAGGGATCATCCCTTGAGGGGAAAACCTTTTCAATTTAAAGTACAAAATTTGAGGAAAAGTTTGCACTTGAAGGGATTTGATCCCTCTTGGCTCTTGGTGGATCCAAAAAACATTAGGAAATTTACATGATTACAAAGTTGAATAAAAACAAAGTAACAATGTTAATTGGTGAAAACTGTGAATAACAAAAATGTAAATTTTCAGTGTACGAGTTGAGATGGATCTCTGCTGGTTTTTATTTCAATTTAAAAACAAAACAAAACATAAGGAAATTTACATCATTACGAAGTTGAATAAAAAGAATGTAACAATGTTAATTGGTGAAAAATGTGAATAACAACAAAGTAATTGAGAAAAGATCCATTACAAGTTGATGCAATTTGCGTGGAGTGGAACACCTGTTAGAAGAATAAAAAATCTTCTAGTAGGTGTTCAACTCCTTGCAAACAACAAAGTAATTTTTTCCGGCAAGCTAATCATATATTTCAATTAATTTTTTTAGTTATAATTAATTGGAATATATATATAAATAAATATATATATATATATATATATATATATCGAGAGAGAGAGAGAGAGAGAGAGAGAGAGAGAGAGAGAGCCTCTAGACTTAGTCTACCCCATATATGCACATTTACTCAGTAGTGACTGTGGAAAATTTGAAACTCTATGAACCTTCCATGTTGGACCAAAAGCCTAAGCAGGTATTACCTGTTGTAGAGAACTTAGCACCAGAGGCTCAAGAAAAGTTAGTAGAAGACAGATTTCCAGAAGAATTCCAAAAAAAATAGGAGAGGTCAGTATGAACTCTAGCAGGTGGGGTTGAAAGGACAACTTCCAAGCAACACTAAATGGTACTCCAAGGAGAAGGTAGAGGAAAAGTTTCCTCACCTCATTTAGTAAAATATTTTGGGGAACAAAAGCCTCCCAAAATGGGGAGGTGTGATCCAAAACATATCAATATGTAATTTGTCATATATTTTAGTGCTTTCAGGCCCTCGGGGTAAAAAAATTAGATGAATTGGATTGTAGGGCCCATTCTAGGGGCAGGTCGCACTTTGTAGATTTGGGGTCCAGAACCTTCTAGGGATTTTTTGAGGGTCTAAATGATGTTTATGGGTTAAGAAACTACATCAATTTGCAATAGCCCTTCATGTGATTCTACATTTTGAGACCTTTCCAATGGTCAAATAAACACCTCAAACATAGTGTGTATGAAGAAGTTATGCCTCCCGCAAGTTGACCACCATAGAATCGAGTGGATTCCATGCCAACTCTGGTTTCTCACACATGTAGAGTTAATCACATGTGGAATTTCAAAAACATTCTAAAAGGTCCAAAACTCTAACCCTACTCAATATTTGGGGCATGCAAAAACACTAAACCTAACCCTAGATGGCTATTTGGCTATGTTAAATACCAGGCCACAAGGAAAAGAAGGGGTTCCATTTTTTGATAATATGTATTGTTCCATAGTTGAGCAACAACAAAAGAGTGGATATTAGCGCATAACAAAGGAAGTGGGAGAGTATGTAGTATCCATTCTGGTCACAGAGTCATATGTAACTCCATAGAGAGTACCACTTTCTTTGTATATATACTACATATTGGAGAAGAAAAGAGCAATGCATAGTCCCCATTTCTAGTTGGGTTTTTCTCCATAGTGGGTTTTCCCAAGTTATATCATGTGTTTATTAGTGTGGATTATGTAGTTCTTTGCTCTAATTATTTTCCTTTCAGTTCTAGTTATTTAATAAACTAATAAAAGAACTAATTTGTAAGATCCATTGTGATGAATTGTTCCAGTAGAGTATCCTTTACATTTTATGGATAAAAAACACTAAAAACAACCCCCGAATAAAAAAATGTTGCTACTGGTAGAAACCTTTTTTGGGGGATTAAAAATACAGCCATGACCTTAAAAACCCATACGGTTTCTAACAACAACCTTAAAATCACCCATTGAATTGAAAACTAATGCTACTATTAGCACCCTTTTTTTTCAAGGATTACAATTTGAACTTGTTTGAAACCATGGACTTAACAATCAATATTATTGCTAAAAAAATCTCAAAATCAACCTCTAAATCGAAAAGTAATGCTACCATTAGAACCTTTGTTTTTTTCGAGCTTAAAATTGCAACATTTTTTTAACCACGACCTTAACAACTGCCACTATTGCGAACAAAATCCTTAAAATCAACATCTGAATTGAAAACTTATGCTATTGGTAGCACAATTGTTTTTTCAAGGGTTAAAATTAATTTCATCTTTTTTGAAACCATTGACTTAACAATAAGTATCATTGCTAGATAAATATTAAAATCAACCTCTAAATTGAAAAGTAGTGTTACCATTAGAACCTTTGTTTTTCTTTAGGGTTTAATATTGTTGTTGTAAATGTAACTTCGAAAGATATTCTTTGTATATTATTATTATATTATTATTGTACTTTTATTATACCTCCGTTGGAGATGTTTTTCCTCCTTTCAGGGATGCTATTATTGTATTTGGTCATGCAAGAATATCGAGTTAAAACCTCCATTGTAAATCGTGGCAATAGTTCCCCAAAGGTCAAATGTAAAATGTATTTTTGAGTCTCCTTAGGAGAGGTCGGCCTAGTTAGGTAAGAGAGGTCGACCCCATTAGGAAAAAGGCCAGTTTCACTTAAAGTATAAATAGAGAGGCTCCCCCTCTCATTTGGACATCATACTCACTCAAGCAAGTTCGCACCAAAGTTAGAGAGAAGACAAGTTCATTGGAGGAGAAAGAGAGAAGCTGCAAAAGACATCTTATAATTGGGTTTTCTATCTTGTTTGATATTGTACTAGTGATGAATCTATTTTTGAAGAAGTTGCAAGGTTTTCTCCTTTATGGTTTCCCCGAGGAAATTTCTTGTGTCTTTTGTGTTTTGTTGTGCTTGTCTATCTTTCAGTTTAAAGATCCAACATAATTGAATTAAAGTGCAAACACTAACATGGTATCAGAGCCATCCTGAAAGAAGGAACTGTACAATAGTAGGAAACTAGGGATTCCTATTTCAAGGTATTCTCTCCACGGATCATCAAGAAAAGAGGGCTAGGCTAACTTTCCCTAGGAGGGCACATCTTTTGGTTGAAGCAGAATTCAATTTGAAGAATTTTCATTTTTGACCCAGTCATTGGTGCATAAAACTTTTGGGGTTTCCTTCCATCAATCCAGGCAAAGGAGTACACCAGACAACTCGCCTTGAGGAGGTGCATATTTCTTCCCAAGTAGAAGTTCAAAATTCCAAGTTTGGAAAATTAGGGTTTCTCTAAAAAAACCTAGGTCATCCAGCTCCAGAACTAGGTTGGACATCTCAAATTGGTAATATCTAATTCCTTGCTATTTCCATTTGAGGTTCTCATATCAAAATGACAAATCACACCAAGCTTGAGGATAAGCTTGAAGGAACTGATAAATTCCAGGCATGGAAGTATAGAATCTCTCTTGTCCTAGAAGAGAATGACTTGGATAAGTATGCCAATGAGGAGGTTCCAGAACCAAAGGGAGAAGAGGCAAAAGCTATTCACAAGAAGAACATGATCAAAGCAAAGAGTATCATTGCAGGATCCATCAAATATCACCTCATACCTCATGTATCATCCTTTAAGACTCCAAAGAAGATGTATGATGCCTTGACCACACTATATGAAAGAAAGAACATCAACCGCAAGATGACTCTGAGGAACCAACTCAAAAATGTGAAGATTCAACAATCAAAAACCATTCAATCTTACTTCACAAGAGTTGCCCAGATCAAGGAACAACTTGAAGCAATTGAAGGAAAAGTTGAAGAAGGAAAGATTGTAATGACTACCTTTAATGGTCTCCCAAGATCATGGGACTCATTCATTCAAGGAATATGTTCCAAGAAGAAGTCAATCACATTCAATAGATTATGGGAAGAATGCACCCAAGAAGAAGCTCGATTAGTAGCAAGAGAAGAAAATATGGGAGCTAATGATGACCAAGCTCTAACTGCTCACACAAAGAGAAATCATAACAAGAGGGAGGACCATCATCACAAGAGGTCCAGAATGCCCAATGGGAATCATGGACCTAGAAGAGATCTCTCTAGTATCAGATGTTTCACATGTGATGAGAAAGGACATTATTCAAGAATTGTCACAGGAATCAAGGTTCCACCAGAACAACCAACAAAAAGAGGCATCATTCTCACAACGTTGAAGATGATGAACCAGTAAGGAAAAGAACAAGAGAATAAAGGGATGATTTTTCAAGTGATGAAGAATATGTTTTGATCTTATCTCTTACAGGAACTGTCACCCATGGAAGCAATGATTGGCTTGTATATAGTGGAGCATCCAAGCACATGACATGGTACAAAGAATTTTTTGTTAGCTTATCAAAACATGAGTCACCCCACAAGGTGAAACTTGGGGATGATTATCAATATACCATCAAAGAAAGTGGAGAAGCTTCCTACAAGCTAGATTCTGACAAATCATTAAAGATGAAAGATGTTCTCTATGTACTAGGTTTGAAGAAAAATATTCTCTCCATCTCATCATTAGATGCTAAAGGAATACGGGTTGCATTTGTTGATGGCCAAGTTCTAATGTGGCCAAAAGGAAAGACAATAAATGATGCAATAATAATTGGAGAACAAGAGGGAGGTTTGTACAAGTTGAAAGGTCAACTCGAACAAGCATTGGTCCATGAATCCATGGAACCAAGTGAATTGTGGCATAGAAGGATTGCACATGTACACTATAGAGCACTACCAATTGCAAGCAAAGCAGTATCAGGTCTACTAGAAATAGAAACAAAGTATGAAGGCATTTGCAAGGGATGTGCACAAGGGAAGAATGTGAAGAAGTCATTTCCTAACAGTGAAAGCAAGGAAAAATGGATCTTGGAAATAATCCACTCATATGTGTGTGGCCCCATGTCTTCCATCTCTTTAAGTGGGTATGTATACTATGTTTCTTTCATAGATGACTTTTCTCGTAAGACATGGATTTATTTCTTTAAAGGAAAAGATGAAGTGTTTAACAAATTCAAGGAATTCAAAGCCTTGGTATAAAATCATATTGAAAAGAAGATCAATACTTTACAATCAGACAATGACAAAGAATTCACCTCAGAAGACTTCAAGGACCTTTGCAGAGAATCTGGGATTAAGAGGGAGTTGAGCACTCCTTACAATCCTCAACAAAATGGCATTGCAGAATGTAAGAATAGAATAATAATGGAAGTAGTGAAGGCAATGCTCGATGATCAAGATCTTCCGATGCACTTATGGGAAGAAGCAACAAGAATAGTCATGTATGTACAAAACCGTACACCTCACCATGTATTGAACAACAATACTCCAACATAAGTTTTCTCGGGAGAGAAACCAGAAGTCAACCATCTTAGAATATTCGGCTTCCCTTTGTACATACACATTCCAAAAGAAAATAGAACAAAACTAGACCCTTCGGGAAAGAAGGGCATATTAGTGGGATATAATGACACATCGAAAGATTACCGAATATAATTCCCATGATTCAAGAAGACCAAAATAAACAGAGATATAACTTTTGATGAAGATTCAACTTACAACAAATCAAGACAACTACCTACTGAAGATACTGAAGAACCTGAAGTTCCTAGAACCATAGACACTCCAAGAAGATCACCAAGACCATGACATGACAGAACCACAAGAACCTATAGATCCACCTCGTGAGAAGAAATCCCACAAGAGAAGACCAACATGGGAACGTGAAGTAATACAAGATGCAGAGAAGTATGGCACTCTAGATGGGACACATAGAGAAAGCAAGAGACCCATACCATACTCCAATTATGTGGAACTACTATGTGACATCAATGATAAAGAACCTTCCAACTATGAGTAAGAAACATAGAAGAAGGAATGCAAGGATGCCATGATCGAAGAGTACCAGACGATTATGAAGAATGGTGTTTGGGAGATAGTTCCGAGACTAGTAGGGAATTTTGTTGTGGCTTCAAAGTGGATCTACGAGATCAAGCATGCTGCAGATGGCAACATTGAAAAACACAAAGCAAGATTTGTGGCATGTGGCTTCTCCCAGAAAGAAGGCATAGATTACGAAGAGACATTTGCACCGATGGCAAGATACACTTCCATCATATCTATACTTGCTTTAGCCACAATAATGATATGGAAGGTACACCAAATGGATGTGAAGACAACATTCTTGAATGGTGTAGTCGAAGAGGAAGTGTATGTGGAGCAACCACTAGGATTCGAGACAAGTGAAAGACAGACTCATGTGTGCAAGTTAAAGAAATCCTTGTATGGCTTGAAGCAGGCACCCAAGACATGGTGTGATAGGATGGAAAAATTTCTGATGAGCTTAGGATTTACCAAGAGTAAAGCAGATTACAACCTTTACTTCAAGGTTGAGGGCAGAAGACCGGTGATACTACTACTATATGTAGATGACATGTTTGTAACAAGAGAGGATGAGCTCATTGCAGATACGAAGAGAAGGCGTGCTGCAGAGTTTGAGATGAAGGACCTGGGGATGATGCACTACTTCTTAGGCATGGAGGTGTGGCAGAGTACAGATGGAATTTTCCTTGGTCAAGGAAAGTATGCAGTGGAGATTCTGAAGAGGTTTGGATTGATGGACTGTATGGCAATGGCCACACCAATGGCATTGAACTTGAAGCTACTGTGTGATGCTTCATCAAAGACAGCTGATGCCATGATATACATACAAATGATTGGCTTGTTGATGTACTTGAAGAACATGAGACCAGACATATGATTTTCTATGAACACCCTGAGCTAGTTCCTGATGGATCCAAGACATGTTCACTTGATTGCTACAAAGCATATATTGAGGTACTTGAAGGGTACAATTGAGTATGGGCTCAACTATGAGACGAATCAGAAGATTAACCTGCATGGTTATGTTGATTCGGATTGGGAAGGAAGTGCCACTGATAGGAAGAGCACTTCAGGATGTTGCTTCAGTTTGGGATCCGGCATGATCTCTTGGTTTAGCAGGAAACAATAATGTGTGGCACTAAGTACAGCCAAAGCAAAGTATGTTGCAGCTAGTTCGACTAGTTGTGAGGCAGTATGGCTTCGGAAGCTACTGTTAGATTTGTTTGATCTCGAGTTAGAGGCAACTTGTATCTTTTGTGACAACCAGAGTTGTGTGAAGTTTTCTGAGAACCCGGTGTTCCATGACAAGTCGAAGCATATTGAGATCAAGTACCACTATATCCGGGATATGGTGCAGAGAGGAGCAATGAAGATCCAGTATGTGGCGACATACGAGCAAATATTCGATGTGTTGACCAAGCCGTTAGTGAGAGTGAAGTTCGAGTACTTCAGAGAGAAGCTTGGTGTTATCCAGATCGAGGTTCCTTGAAAGAGGGAGTGATGTGACCGGAAGACGCAGGTGCACCAGGGATGTATCTTACATGGTGGAAGACACAGGTGGTATGAAATGACGTAATGCATCTGAGATGCTCCTGGGTTGTATCCACATGTTTGAAGACACTGGTAGGTCCATGGGTCATAAAGCATCTAGTATGCGCCTGGGCTGTATCTTACATGGTGGAAGACGTAGGTGATCCGCAAGGATGTAATGCATCTATGATGCTCCTGGGATGTATCCACGTGTTTGAATGAGAGAGTCATAATACATCTAGGTTATATCCACGAGGTGGAAGACGCAAATGTTCCTGGGCTATATCCACTGGGTGGAAGACACAGGTTGACTGAGAGAGAGACATAATACATCTAGGTTGTATCCACTGGGTGGAAGATGTAGATGTTCCTGGGCTATATCCACTAGGTGGAAGATGCATGTTGTTTGATGGACATGGTATATGCACTTGGGTCACTCTCTACATGAGATGATTTGGATACGACGAGATGATAGTAGGAGACGCAGGTGATTGTTGAGGCAATGTAATATGTGGTCCTGGGATGTACCTACTTTATGGCTTGCTTGTAGAGATGATGTAGACCTAGAGGAGAGCTAGGCCTACATCCATCATGAAAAAGGGTTGGCTCTGTAGAATTTCTCATGACAGATAGATTCAAGAGATGTCACTAGTCAATGATCAACAAGATGAGGATTGCTATAGCAACGATGATGATAATCCAGTGATAATGATGATCCAACGATGATGATAATCTAGCGATAATGATGATCCAACGATGATGACGTTGTCCAAAGTTTGTGTCCAGCTATGATGATGACTATGCCGAGAGAATACCTTCCTTGTTAAGAGGGAGTGTTGTTGTAAATGTAACTTTGGAAGATATTCTTTGTATATTATTATTATATTATTATTGTACTTTTATTGTACCTCCGTTGGAGATGTTTTTCCTTTGCTTGGGGATGTTATTATTGTATTTGGTCATGCAAGAATATCGAGGTAAAACCTCCATTGTAAGTCGGGGCAATAGTTCCCCAAAGGTCAAATGTAAAATGTATTTTTGAGTCTCCCTAGGAGAGGTCGGCCCAGTTAGGTAAGAGAGGTCGATCCCATTAGGAAAAAGGTCAGTCTCACTTAAAGTATAAATATAGGGGCTCCCCTTCTCATTTGGGCATCACACTCACTCAAGCAAGTTCGCACCAAGTGAGAGAGAAGACTAGTTCAGTGGAGGAGAAAGAGAGAAGCTGCAAAAGACATCTTATATTTGGGTTTTCTATCTTGTTTGATATTGTACTAGTGACGAATCTATTTCTGAGGAAGTTGCAGGGTTTTCTCCTTTATGGTTTCCCCAAGGAAATTTCTTGTGTCTTTTGTGTTTTGTTGTGCTTGTCTATCTTTCAGTTTAAAGATCCAACATAATTGAATTAAACTGCAAACACTAACAAATATTTCAACATTTTTGAAACCATGGCCTTAACAACTTCTACTATTGCAACAAAAATAGTAAAAACGATCCCCAAATCGAAAAAAAGTGTTACTCCCCTTTTTTTCTTGGGGGGTGGCTTGAAATTGCAAATGTTTTGAAACCATGGTCCAAAAATCAAATACTATTTTACAAAAATCATAAAATAAACCTTAAAATGCCCAATGATTTAGGGTTAATTTATGGCTGCAAGCACCATATATTACATAATGGCATGATGGTATTGCCTCATAATTAAAAAAATGTATTTTATTTACTTAAAAAAACACAACACAATTTGCATTTTAATTAAACAAAACTTATTTAATAAAAATATTGTTGCATTATCCATATTAAAATTAAAGAAATTATGATATTATTCATAATCAAATAAGATATTAATCCATAAAACATAGAAAACATTCATATATAAATTCAAACCCTTTAGAGTTGCTATACAAACATCATATTAATAAAAAAAAATGTTTCACACAATTATTCAAACTAACTCATGGATTCTGACACACCATCAGAGTCAACATTATCTTCAAATGAATGATTGGATGAAGATATAAATGACCCATATTATTCTCTATTATCAATGAGTGCACCATCCAAGTCCTCACATATGCCCAACATTTCAGATGGTGTATTCCTTTTATATCTACAACTTGTTTTAGCAAACTCCCATCTTGCAAAAAATTCTTCTGCCAATAGTCTCTTGATAATCTTTGTAGTCTTAGAGCGAAGAGTGCATTTTTGTCAACTGGAAGTCATAAACAATTATGCCAACATCCTCTAATTTTAAGATGTCAATGCGATAGCGATTTATATTTTGACCCTTTCTTTTTCTCTTTTTGTAAATCTGTTTCTCGACCACCATATCTGGCTTGTACATACCATGAAATGGGTGTCTATCTGTTGCATACCAATGTACCTTAATTGATATAAATTCCTCATTTTCTTTATTGACCTTCATCACTTTTCCAATCTAGAATTGATAACCACATGGATTTTTTGTAACCAAAACCGCAATCATGCAACCCTCCTTGATATCTTGTACTAACATCATGTAAAGTTGTTCCATGGATTGATGCTGTGCACATGATCTTCTACACCCAATATACATTTCCCTTTCCTTTGCTTGAGAAGACTCAATAACACCTTGAGGTTCATGTTGTTCAACAACATTTATTTCCTCATATTCATTTGACATACGTTATGGTCAACTAAATGGAGTCTTCAAAAATATATATCCATTTGTTGAGTTTGAAATTATGCCGCTTTGATCAATGAAAAAAGACTCCCACCAAATGGAATCAACAACATCAAAGTACTCATATGTATTTTTGATAGACTTTTTAAATTCTTCCAAGCATTTAGAAGAATCTAAATCTCTATTATGTCAATGTGCATTATAAATCTCGGTAGCTGATTGCAATAAAAGTAAATTCGAAGCATACATTTCACAATTTGGGATGAATTTTAGAAATGATAAACCTAATGAAGGCCCTCATTCTGCATTGGTTGAGTATTGCTTGCCACCATACTAGTGTTTTTCCATCAATAATTTTGATAGAAAATTGATGCTGGAATCTAATGTCATTAAGTTGTTCAATGCACTTTTATTCACCATGTGATCATAGAATAAATCTTCACAAGTCGATAGTTTTTTCCAATGTATGAAAAACATGCTCTAAACTGTATGTTTTTCTAATAGTTTCAATTAATGGCGGTAGGATCCCAACATTCTTCCTCCTCAATGTTACTAAAAAACTGCTAAACATTTGATCAATATGGTAATGTGTATGCCCAACAAGAAGGAAACCAACTTTTACGTTTTGAAAACTTCTCAATTCAACAAGCATGTTTAGATAACCAAACACAATCTAATTCTTGTTTTCCCAACTGGTTTTATCCAATTGCAAATATAGAACTTGAGGAAGATTACCAGATCAACGAGTAAGCACATGGTGATTATGGTGATGACGGTGATGATCAGATTTGCATCATTATGAATATTTGTAGGTGTAAAGTTAACCCCTGGAGACATTTAACCATTAAAAACCATACAACCAACCAAGTGAAATTGAATAGAAATTTTCTCCGTTAAATTATTTTTGTGTATGAACAAAAATGTGGCAAATGTGTTCTTTTTTTAATCCATGACATCAATTATCAAACCCATATATTTATGTGGAGCATCATAACATTTCTTGCAATGTTTGTAAAACTTTTGTCGTTCATTTGATTGTCGATTGCGGTGTATTTGAAGTGCTTTGATAATGGAATCTACAAATAACATAAAATGAAAATATTGATAATGAGTTTTCATAATTGATAATTATCTAGTTCTAACAAATAATTTTGAAGAGACATACCTATTTCTATCCCTTATGATTTATCCCTTCTTTTTTTAAGAGAAGCACATGTACTAAAAACCACCATCCTTGAACTCATAAGAATGCAGACATTGTTGAACTATTTTTTCCATATTCTTCTAAAATATTATGAAATTTCCATTTCCTTCAGTACCTTCAACATATTCGCTGTATAAGTTGTATATTTCTTGCCCTGTGAAGTTATTTGGAATGTGTATTGTATCTCTATCTAGCATACTCTCTCCATGCTTGGAAAAGAAGTCATGCATCATGACATTGCAGTGTTTGTTAATGTCCCATTGTCTTTACCATGAAGTGCTTTTGAATAAAATGTAAGATCACTTTCTATTCTTTTTTGGATTCTTGATAGCCGATGATTGCCAATTGATTGAATTCTTTTGAATGTCTTTATGCAAAACATATGATTTCCAATGCGATAATCATAACCTGTCTTTGTACATATCATGCACCCTACTAAATATGAATGTTGAATATTTTTGTTCATTGACAAGTATTCCTTTCTTTTCTTCAAGGAATAATTGTAGTGTATACATTTCAAACAATTGTTTTGGGAACACTCACTAGAAATCAAATCAGTAATAGAACTTGGACTTGTGAGGAATTATTTCCTAGACCTTGTTTAATTGGAATGTTTTTTATTGATATAAAAATGTCTAGTCCTAATCCTAGTCCTGCTCACAACGACATTACTTCTTTTCATTTCCTCCAATATGTTTATGGGAATATCAACATCCTCATTAGTATGAATCTCTTCACCATAAGGAGGAATATCATTATCTTTACTATGCTCATCATCATCATCATTTAAAATATCATCACTCAGAGGAACACAAAACTTAGTATGAAAATGATTATCCTCATCACCAATTTCATTGGATCCAATACAAAGTTCTTCACTTGAGGATAATTCGACATAATCATTAACACTTTTGGTGCAACTCAATTTTCCACATGAAGTAAAGTCTTCATCAAGATTATCATCATCGATACCTTTAAAATCATGACTTAGAGGAAAAACATTATCATCATTATAGGTGCATTGATCATCACCAAAATCATCATCGGTGCCTTTAAAATCCTTGCTTGAAGGAAAATGGTCATCATCCCTATCATTGTCTTTAGAATCCCCACTTGGAAGAGAGTCTTCATCATCCTCATCGATGCCTTTAAAATCCTTAAAATCCCCACTGAGGAAAATCTTCATCTTCTTCATCAGTGCCTTCAAAATCCCCACTTGAAAAAAAATCTCCACAATATTCATCTACACTTTTAAATCCTCCACTTAAACTATAATCAAAATCATCACTTGGAGAAATATTATTGATATTATCATTAATTTGTTGAGAAGAATGATCTCCATCACATTCTTCCCCTTCATTAATGATGTCTTCAAAATATTCAAAATTAGGAAGTTCATCAACATGCTTAATCACATTTCTTGCATAAAAATTAATATTCTCGTTAGATGAAAAATCCAACTCTTCATTGACATTGGAGGCATTTCCATAATAATCACCAATAACACAAGAAGAAGTATGTGAATAAGATGATGATGCTTCAGAAATGGAATTTACTTCTTTATTATATGAACCCATGACTTCTCACCAAAAGATAGAATGGTAACCCCTACAATCTTAGTAACTAGGATATTGGGTGCCACCCGCAAACACCAGAAGGAGTGCCCAGGGCTCCCACTTGTGCCCACGGGGGGAGGCTCGATTTGAGCCCTAAGGCTCCCTCAAGCACCTGCATAGGCACCCAAGGGAGCACTTGGGGCTCCCACTTGCTCCCATTGGAGGGGAGGCTTGATTTGAGCCCTGAGCACTCTATTGAGAACTCGTAGAGGCACCCCCTCCCTCCCCTCCATTGGCAGTGTGCCCATCTTCAAAAAAACAAAATTTAAAAACTTTAAAAAAAGTAAAGAAGAAAATAATTTCTTTAAAAAGAACTACTAAATGTATGCAAAAAAAAATAGTTGGCTTGAGTAGCAATCTATCCGTAGCCTCCGTCGATCATGCCCATGAGCCTTGGGTTCGGATGCTCATGGGTAAACCTCTCCCTCCCCTCCACCTGGAATGTTGAATGAAAATAGTCAAGATGATGTTAAATGCAACTATCCAGACTCAAGCTCCATAGAAAACTCAAAACAATTGTTTGTTGCATTCAAAAAGGTATGTTAATTTATGTTATCTATTTTATTTATTTGTAAATTAATTATTTCTATTTTATTACTTATAGACATAATATTTGTTTTGTCATAAAAGATACCAAAGAGTAATATAGATGGAGTACCAGAGTCCTTTAAAAGTTTTATTCAAAGAGAAAAGTATGAATGAGAAACACAAGACCTTGCAAATGTTGAACTTGATGATACCCTTTATCATTAAATTTAGAAAGGGCTTGACACTATGCAATATCAAGTCATAGAAGGCCAATGTTACAGATCTTGTTCCTTAAAGGGAGTAATCTCTAGTTATTGCAAAAATCCCTCATGGTTACAATATTAGAAACATTAGTTATGACTACGAGTTTTATAGTTACCAATCATTAATAAAGTGGTTACAGGATTTGTAGATGTCACGACATCACCATTTTGGAGATTTGTTGTTTTTCATGTAGGCTTGGTTGGATCAATAGTGGTGTGGGAGGCATGAGGAAAAATCTCATATAAAGTTTCGGATTGGGTATATACCAAATCCATATAATGAGCACGGGAAATCGCTTGTTCCTCCATGACAGGTGCACCCATGGAAATATCCTTGACGATGGGAGGCAGAAATGACTTAGTGAACTAATCAGCCAATAATTCGTCCAGGATGGGTTCCTTGATTAACCTACGGCACCGACGCCACTAAAGAATATGATCAGAGATATGCGTGGAAGTGGTTTGACGCAGTGAGGTCATCAGGTCTGTTCCAGTCTCATATCGGATGGGGAGCTGGAAATCTGTCAAAAGCTGTATGGCCAAGGTATTGAAGTCGTGAAAGTAGTGTTGTGGTAGCTCGATATACCATTTCGCTGTCATTCCAATAAGCGCGTGCTGGAAGATCCGTAACCAAATGGAGTCATCCATCAATGATTTCGATGAACACCAGAGATGGAAGGTCATAATGTGGTTCTTGGGGTCTTCCCCGAGCTTGGAATCGAACTTTGAAATGTCCGATGGTAGTTTGGTCAGGATGGGTGGCTAGTGTGGTTCATGCTGTATTGGATCATTAATGAGCCTAGACAAATCAGGTAATTCTAGTGTGACCAAGAAAGGAAGCTATCGGTTAGGCTGTGGGTATGAGTAATAGTTGTAGGGTGTAGGGATTTCCATGGGACCCTGCACGGCATAGTGCTACATATTGTAGCCATACATGTTTCCCGTAGGATACTACTAAAAATTCTGAGGATAGTAGACCATCTGGTTATAAACCGGTTGTGTGTTCGAAATCATGGGATTTACCGTCTGATTCGGAATCACAGTAGTGGCTGGTTGTTGAACGTTCTGCTAGGTGGGGATAATGGGTATAGTCCCTTGGGGTTGTTGTCTCCAAGGGATGGTTCCAACTCCTTGTTGGGGTATTGTTCCCTGGGATTGTTGTGTCCCAAGAATGTTTCCAACACCTTGATTGGGTGGAGGATTTTCCATACCAATGTTAGGGGGTGCCTGAAAGAATGGATTCCATGGAATGTTTGTTCCACCTTGATGGAGACGTGGAGGCTGAAGAGGTGGGTTCCATAGAGTATTCGCGGCAATGGGATAAGGGATTATGGCGTTCAACTTAGGGGGAATGAAATGTTGATGTTGGTTAGGTTGCCCCCAGCTTGATTCTAATTTCCGAATAGAGAATACCCCCCACTCTGTGGGATTTGGGGTCCCCAGGAAGGAATTGTACCTGACGAGGGACTTTGGAAATTGGTTCTAGTTGGGATACCAACATGAGGTTGTCCGTTTCCAGGTAAATTGTATGTGCCCCATTGAGCAGATGATGCTGATGGAGAAGGGTGTTGAGTGGTGTCAGTTGCGGCATTAAAAAATGGTATTCCTCTAAAAGATGTGATTTGTGGGCCCTACTGAGCTGATTGAAAGGATGGAGGTGGCTGTTGAGTAGCCTCACTTGGGATGGTACCAAGGGGTTGTCATCCATCAAATGGATTGGATGGTTTAGTCAGAGGGGGTTGGTTATTGGGATCAATGGTTCCAACAGATGGTTCTCCTACAACGAACAGTATCGATGGTCTAGCCAGGGGAGGTTGATTACTGGGATGGATGGTTCTAGTAGATGGTTGTCCTCCTTTGGAAATGGTATATATAGTGGTCGAAGATGGGTCTTCAGTCAAAATAGGTGATCCAACAATATGGATAGATGTTCTTCCAATATGAACACTACAAAGGTGGGGTAGTGCAGATTGGCCAACAGCAGCAAAGGTGCCAACTTGTGAAGGAGATATTCCGTCATTTCCAAATGGCGACGGTGAAAAGATTGGATTATCCCTCATACGAGGTTTTTTCCCCATAGTTAAGTTGAACATATTGCTCGACAACAGGTTTAGGGAGAATAATGAAGGGATGTTAGGCGTCACTACATAGGAATGGTGTGAAGATCATCGAGGGATTGGCCCAGATGGGTATCCCATAAAGTAGAAGTGGGATCAAAGATCTGAGCTGTTCTGTTAGGGTCTCGAACGAGTTCTGGTATGGTCCAGTCTGTGGGTCCAGTATGATCTACGAATGACTAATGGTATTCTGTGCTAGATGGAGGTAAGGGAGCTCAGCGACCAGGAGGATTTGTCGTTTGAGAGGTACATGCAAGGGGATATTGAGAAGCTGATGTAAGCATTTCAGCTGTATCGCGTTTGAATTGTTCCGATGCTAAGGGAGAGTTAGCTAGACTAACCATGCTCGATTGGATTGATGCCATGATCTCATGTCCTGAAGGGAGATTAGGGAAGGACACAGTGAACGGTACGTTACTAGAAGATCTCGTTTCATAAGTATGGATACCTAATTATGTAGTGGTGACAGGTGGAGGTTCCACTCGTGCGGTAGGGTATTCAAAATCAGAATCAAATAAATGAAGTTGAGTCTCTTCGACGATTTCAACATACCCGCTAGGGACTGCAATCAAGTCATGGTGTCTTCGTTAGATCCTTCAATAGTTTCAATGTGCCCTTCAGGGACATCGTCGAAAGTGTCGATTTGTGGTATAGTGCTAGTGTCCGGGAGGATGAGGTCCTCCGATGTAACATCATGTGAATTACTAACTTCAGCAGCTAATGTAGTGTCCACTGTGGTAGGAATTTTTGGAACGGCAGTGAGTTGTGGTATGGCATGAATCTCAGATGGACTACTAGATTCAGTGACTGTAAGAGGTTCTGAGATGATGCCATGATCTATAGGTACATAAGCAAGGAGATGTAGTACTAGTAGGAGGTGGAATAGTCCCCCATCTAGCTCAGCGACCGGTAGAGGCAGGAAAGCGTGATGTAAGCGGACCAGAATTCCATGGTGTTGGATTAGGGCTTCTCCCCTGTTGTCTCTGTAATGTCCCCATTCAAATAAGTGCATAGTAAGACAATCCCATCAATCCTACTAGTTTCCTAGGTTGGATGGGCACATGTGGGATGGTAATAAGGAAACTAATAAATGATATTTAGACATTAGAAGGGTTCAAGCATTTAATAAATATGATGAATAAATAAATTCAAGAGAAATTCTAGGTGGCAAGTGGTTTTGGAGACATATGGAGGTGGTGGGACCCACACTAGCTTGATTTTTCAATGACACATGGCAGCTCTCTCTTGCCAATTCGAATTCATGGGAAGGTGAACACTCTTGGGTGAGTTGGTAAGTCATAACACATGGAATTGAGCATCTTAGGTCAAAATGGGATGGAATAGTAACCTCCATGGGAGAGGAAGAGTCAAATTACAGACTAGTGGACACTTGGGCTAGATTCCCTAGTTTTATGACAACAATAATGAAGCATCTATGACAATTATGACAAAATTCAGACCTGACTTCTTACACCTGACCATTATGACATGTCAGCCCCAAAAATAGGCTCAAGAAGGCGCTCATGGAGTTGGAGGAATCTAAAGAGACTCAAATTCGAATTTGGGAGAAGATGGAAGGTTGGAATTAGGAGACAAGTGGCAAATGAGGAATATTTTCTAAATGGAAAATTATTGAATCTATTGATAGGATTTCGACCCCTTGAAGGCTAATGTTGGTTATAAAATGTAGAAATCAAGTATGAGAATGGCTTTTGATGATTTGAGAAAAATTGCATTTGTGAAGAGAGAGCTAGTGGATGACTAGTTTCTTGCCTTAGCCAATTTCGAGGGTGAAAGATTCCCATCCAAGTTGGTGTTTGGAGAGGCCACTCAGGTCTTTCATGGTGCTTTAATGGAGTTTGTATTTGCAGGTAGAAGCTATAGGAAGTTTCATGGTTTGGTTTAATGCAGCACTTTCTCTCCACTGTTTCCAGTTTTGAAGGCATATTCGTGCTCCTTGAGGGAGGGCGTTTTTGGTGAGTACTTGTGCTTCTTGAGAGAGCTTCTCATTATATATTTCTGATTGTAATAGCTTCATATCCACTGTTATTAATATTCAGAAATTCTCAGGTTGAAATACCCACTAGTTGTATGCAAAACTATTGATTAATGAGCAAACAATGTCCATTTCCCCAATGCATTGATGTATGACACTATAATGTTGATTATTTCGAATGGATGGATGATTCTATGATATATTTGTTATAAATATACTGCCATGGATGTCTTCTACAAGTTTCATGTACTGTACTTGAGCATTTGAAGCATTTTTACTCAGTTTAGTTGTATTGGGAGGTGAAATAGTGCCATTTCCCCAAGGGTCGAATTGGGGGTTTTTGCTGTTGAATGTGAGAGAGTTAGAACAGTAGTAAAAATAAATTAATGGTGCATATGAGACCTTAATCACATACTTAACACATTATATACCTCTGTTCATAAATTTGTGGGATTTTGGAGGCATTTGGAAGGCCATTTGCAGTGTTACCCGGGGGGGATTTGATGCACAAATTACTAGTCAAAATTACATATATTGATCAGAATACAAATCAAGTTTGCAGCAGTATTTGGAGGGCCATAAAACATCCCTGAACCTGATATTCAAGTCTAAATACCATTCATACACTCCTATAGAATATTTGGGAGCATTTGGGTTGATTTGGAGGTCAAAACAGTAAAACTAGTCAAAGGTCGAAATTGGGAAAAAAAAGTGGAAAATTGGTCATTTTAATAAAATTTGAAAAAGGGATATTACAATCTCTGTGATCTCCTTTGATCAACCATGGTGATGGGATAACGAGTTTCGGGGACAGTCTCATGAAAAAAGAACTCAAAAACCCTAAAGCATCCGAGTGTGCAAAAGGGGAGCTAGAAGAGACAAGGCTCGCAGGCCAAAAAAGCAAGCTCAAAAAATTAAACTGGGACCGGCGCCACAGTAAGCGAGCTGAAACAAAGGTGGCCAAAATGACAACAAGCAACACTAAAAAATAAAAAGACCCTCTAAGAAGATGAAATAGCAAGCAATCTCCTAACTAAGAGCTAGAGACCTAGACAAATTGTATCCTTCATAAGGTGATAAAATCCAGGCTGAACAATACGGAATGAGAGACCAATAATGGAAGGATATGCCTCTATCGAAAGGGATCCTGGGTAAAATATCCCTAGAAGAAAGGTTACTAGGCTACCTCGTTCATGACACGTCGGAGAAGGTTATTCGGCACTTCTATCGTATCACCCCTGTATCACCAATATGATAGAGTACAAGGAGGACAATGGATCAATATGCCTTAGGCGCTAAGTGGAGTGTAGCATTCCACAAAGTCCATCTGGAATCAATCCTCGCGGCTTAACCCCCGAAAAAATGGGACTCCCCTCCACAAACTGGTCGATGACCATGTCAACAAGTACAAGAGGATTTTAGCACCCTAGAGGACAACAACTATGTCTCAAATGAAAATGACAAAGGGGATTTATTTGGATGCCTATCCCCGGTGTCCTACCTAACTACCAAATTCTTTTTCTCCTCAAGCGAGGTTAAAGTGTGTTGAGTTAGGGAGTGTAAATTTTAATGGTTGTATTACTCAATCGGGTGATGGAAGTGCAACTTGTGGTGTTATGACGACTCAAACCATGCAAATGAATATGAATCAAAATGAGCCTTTCTATTGGATGAATGCTAGCTAAAGTACAGAGAGAGTTCTTCGATCACAATGCAAGCATAAACTTTTTCAAGTAAATGAAAAAACCACTCCAAAAAAATTTGTTCTTTTTTGAATATGCCAAACGAATGTAACTACTTTCGAGATGAAACTTATCTACAAATGATACTACTTCTAATGAGTAAAATTTATGTGACAGGCAATGAGAATCGATTCACTTCCTAAGTGCAAGATTACAAACTTGATCTTCTCAACAAAAAGTAGACATGTTCCATAAATTCTTCCAATATTGATCTTTGTTAACAAGAATGGAAAGCTACTTCTGTAAGAACAATATAGTCTCTACAATAATATAATCAAGGATTTTGACAAACAACAAATAAAATTGACTGTATGAAAGGACCAATCAAATGCAAAAAATGGTAAGGAGGTGATCAAATTGCAGTCAATGCCACAAAACTCAAAAATCCAAGCTTGAAAATAAACACAACACACCAAAAGGCACTTGCAACTTTGCTGAAAGGTGACAAGAGAAATGTGTAGACAAGATGTAGAAGGTAATGAGTAAGTAGGTATGACTATAACAATGACCTAAAACCCAAAATGTCCAATGTGTCTACCAAATATTTTTTTGAGACCAAGCAAAGATTAAAAAACTTTAAATAGAAATGAAAAGCAAGTGATGTACTGCAATTGGGAAGGTTATAAATGTCTGGTAAATATCAGAAAAGCAATTTGAAACAAAGAAACCAAAATTGATTGAAGGTAACCAAGCAAACTTAAGAAAAATTCCTTTTTACAGAAATTTTCACGTGGCTAATAGCATCCCAGGAGCGATAACTGGAATTTTCACGTTCTGGGAAATGGTTGGGTAGAAAAAATCTGGTAATTTCGCTCTGTAAGCAGTCAAATGGGCGCAAAAATGTTCAGAAGGAGGATGAAAGCGGGAGTTTAAGAAAATATTTTGACTTTTCCAGGGTTTGCCAACCCAGAGGACTAATTGATCACTGACAGAGGTCTGATGTAGAGGGGAGGTGAGTGAATGAGGGTCTAAAAGACTAGATTCACAATTGGTTTGAAAAGAGAGGAAATTCACAATAAAAAATGAATGAAAGTAAAAACTCAAAACAAAAGAGTTCAAACTAGCGGAGTCACCAATTCTTTTTGTAGATATTTCTTCCTACGGATAGAAGGAAGCCCTCTTAGGTTAAAGCAGGATAAACTGACTCTAATCTAAGACAAAAGTGAAACAAATTCTACCTTGAATCCTTGATCAAACAAGCATTTCAAGATTTCAGTGTTGGAGGATATGAGAGAAGATGACTGACCTTTCACTTTGATGTTTGTCTCGCTTGTAGTCCAGATCTCGAAGTCCTCACGATGAACCTATGAAGATCAGACAAGATACAAGCATATACAATTCTCCAAGTACCTTGAATTACAAGTTAGAACCTATATCTAGCTAGATACAAATCATGTAATTGAATCATAATCAAAATACACAAATTGGGAAACAAGACAAGTTATCTTTATTATAAACTTGATAATGCTTACAATGGTTGCTTGATGTCCAAGCCAACTTTCATCTCCAATTTCCTCCTCTAGCTATCTCTGCAAAAGTCTCAAGATCATAGGTTGGATGCCCCAAAAGTCCTCCCCTTGGCTCATGGAAGGCCTCTCCTTTATAGTGCTTGGAAGGGGTAACAATAAGGAGAGTAAGATGGATCTAATGAGTGTTTAGTGGATCAGCCAAACTAAACAGGGAGAGGGGGTTGGGATCGAATCGGGACTGATAATCCCAAGAAAATCTCTCGAAGGATGAGATCCATGATCCATGGAAAAAGGATAAAAAGGGATTTTCGTGCTCCCTGGTCTGAGCATAATGCGATAATAATCTAGATTATTACACCCTAGGGTCTAAGCATAGCGTGAAAACCCTAATTTTCACTACCCAGTAGATGTGCAGAGCACGAAAATCTATGCAGATAGGGTCAGCTATTGTAACACGTGGCAGATAAGGTGATGTCTTCGGCATTCAGTCAATGGGTTTTGCTCCTAGGTGTCCAGATGAGACCAAGGAGGGAGCCAATAATGTGTGATGGACGTTAGGGAGAAATGTGGTTAGGTCACATAGTACAAAGATGCGACACTAGGGATTGAAGTGTAACTTTGAGGTATAACATAAATGCATCCTTATTTTTGAATACCTTGTATGATAGAAACAAAAAATTTCTCAAGTGATAGGTAATATATTAGAATTCTTTCTAGTACATCCTTAACCAAAATAAATTTGCAACCAAGAGAAAGCCATCTCAAGGCCCGGTTCCTTATTCTTTTTTCCACTTTTCTAAGTATCCATATTCAAACATCCTTTTTGTAACAATTAGGCTTCAAGAAATAACCAAGCTATTTGAAACCTACATCAACGTTATCCATATGGAAGGGGAATATAGTATCTATTTGGAGGAGGACTTTCTGTTTAACATTACTCTACAGGAACATAGAATTTTGGGGACTAACTTCCATCCCTGAGGCTTCACTAAATCGTATCTGATAATACTCAAATAAGCAATATGTTCTACATAAGTGCCATTTCCAAAAAACAAGGCATCATCTATGAATAATAAATGAGTGATATAATGTTTAGGAGATACTTTAACTCCTAAAATATTTCTCTCCTACTTAGCTGAATCAATGAGTTTGTTGATTCATTCAATGACTAAAAGAAATAGGAGGGGAGAAAGGGGGCATCCCTGTCTTAATCCCCTACATTCCTTAAAGAAAGAGGATGGACTAGTTAAGGGAGTCAATCCTTTGAGGTCTAGATTGTTGGCTCTATATAGAACATTGAGTCTTTCCCTAGTAAATATTAGACCTAGAGGAAAATACTTCAAGGAATTCCATAGTTTTTTTCCATGAGTGGTGATATTCTCCAATGGTCATAAAAGAGTCATCACAAAATGGCCATTAACAAGCTACCCACAATGGGCTACCATAGTGAAATCCCTCGAATATTCTCAAGCAAGACCTAAGCATTAATCAGGTAACCCAGAGGCGCTTTAGATTCTATAACATACATGGCAGGGATGAATGGGTAACCTTGTCTAATGAATTTGAACAACCCCATTTCTTCTTACTTGCACCTATTGAAATAAAGACATGTCAAGGAATTGGAAAAATGGGTTTTAACACTATTGAGGAAAGTTTGCACAAACCCTAAAACCTTGATCATGATTAAAATTAAAGGCCACTCAATTCTATCATAGGCCCTTTCAAAGTCAATATTAATGAAGGGATCATTCAAACCAAAAGAGTGGGCACACTCCATGCCCTCCCAAATGGAAATGACATTGTCAAGAATGTTATGTCCTCAAATGAATCATGTATATTCAAGCTAAATGATCTTGGGTAGAATATGCTACAAGTGCAACACAAGGGCTTTGGCCAAGATCATGTATGAAGTATTATACAAGGTGATAGGGCACCAATTGGTGATCATTTCAAGGTTCTTGAACTTCAAAATAAACCAGACAAGCCTATAGTTAATACTCTCCCCTAATGAGTTTGTTTTATGTCTTCCTTATAGATGCATAGCAGGTCTAGTCCAATGAATCCCCCGACATCCTTATAGAATTTGCATGGAAAACCATCCATCCCTAGGGTATTGTCACTAGCCATCTCATGTAAGCTCATTATGAGATCCTCCAAGATTTTACCCAAGTCACAAGCCCATTAGTTCTCTTCATAAATCTTACAAGGCACAACATCAATAAATTTTTGGGTGGCCTCCTAGCATTCTAATGAAGGGCCTTGAGATTAAAATACCATTGATAGTGCTCGAAAAACTCCTACTCAATCTCATTTTTTTCCTACCATGAGTAGTTATAAGGGCATTGATGGATTCAGTAGCTTATTTAATGGATAAGGCTTTAAAGCATGCTTTAGTAGCTATGTCTTCGGATAGGTAGTGCAATGATGCACACAACTAGGTCTAGCACATCCTATGAATATCCTCTATAGACAAGGGATGGTGTAACTTAGCTACATGTGCTTGTTTATCTTCCTCACAGGGGACCCATTAAAGCCCTTCCATCAACTCTTTGATCTATTTACACACAACATAATTGTGGTCGCAATCAAATTTTGGCAATCCATTGTGCATAACCATGAAGAAAGGTTATAATTCTAGAGATGGCATGAGAACCCAACCACACTCCATGTGTGGCCAGGGAACAAGGTTCTACGCTGTAGAAATGCATGCCAAACACCCCATGGCTCTTAAGGTGGGATACATTGAGGATGAAATAGTTGCAATCTATACACATCCTCTAAACTCCCCAAGAGATAGAGAAGCCGATAGGTTTGTGATCAGATAGGGTAGCAGTGACCTCCATATGGCTTGGGTGTCCATTGGTTGGGTCAAAGGAGGAGGAATTCTTATTAGAAATAAGATACCTATCTAGCTGCCAATAAATTGGATCAACAATTTTGCAAAAGTTGGTCTAAGTGAATGAGATTTCAAATGAGTCGTTTCACCGCTTATCGTTAGGGTCATACAACATATGGCGAGCTTGAAGGGATAGTTAGGCATCTTTTTCTTTGGTTATGGATGAACAAAGAGAGAATCCTCATTATCTTCTTGAAACCCTACCCTTATGATGTCGTCATAGATGAGCCAAGGGGTGTTAGGGAGGTCATCAACCATCCAATGCAAAAAGATTGTAGCCTCTCATATATCATTGGAGGTGTAGATACTAATTAGGTAAAGAACCCTACCATTCAATTTGAGAATAATCCAAACTATTCTTTTGGTGGGGTCCATACCCCACCCCACCACACTATTATCCAATTGGGAGGAACAAGTATTTTGACCTCATATTTTCCTTTTGGATGCTCATAATAGACTAATCTCCTGAACAAATAACTAACAAGGTAGTATGAAGCATAAACCCCACAAGTTTGACTTCTTACAAAAAAAGAATGTATGCCCCACCCAACAAGGTCGAGAGTTGGGGGACAATGTGCTTTCTATTGAGATCATTGAGGACACAAGCATTCCAAGAGTTTACTTTCATTCATAACTTACAATATCATCCATCTCTACCTCATTATCCTCGAGGTTGCTCAGAGTCCAAATGCATTATGAACCATTGGATTATTCATAAAGTACTGAGCCAAGGTGGTTTCTTAGGTAATTTAGGTTAGTTATCTTACTCATACTGTACCTCAGTTCCATAGTACTATAGTGTAACGTACCCCCGTTACACTTACACATAATTTACAAACTGTAAAACTATGAAAATAAAAATTTTCCTTAGAGCATCTAATTAACAATCCCATATCTACATTAGTTGGCCCATACATATAAATAAATACACCGGCAGCTTGAAGCATGCCATATGTGCTCAGAATTAGACATATCAGATTTCAATTCTAACCTTTCCTAAATTTTCGGTGAAGACTACCATCCAAATCATAAGCAAACATAAGCTTGACACAGAGTTACAAAGACTCATCGAAGCTTGCAAAGTTAAACAACATATCTCATCCTTATTCATACAAAAGACTCACAATCGGACATTCAAACTCATAACCAGGTTTAGGCTTATCATGCTATGAATATTACATGAACCATTCATTCCTCATAAGGTTATGACAGCATATATATGAGATACATAAATGAAGTATAATCCATGCATCTTTCACAAATAAGATTCCAAATGCAGATAACTCACGCAATTGAAGGAAACATCATTCAAGGATACAGCCTTCTACACAGGCTTAAACATAACATATTATGGCTTACATATAATTACACCTTCATTCAACAAACTAAACATAACAAGCATAATAATTCACATGAACAATAAAATTCATCCACAGATAAACTTATCTGAAATTCACATGAGAGTGGCAACTGACTGCATGTGAGCCACGCTCCACCCAACCTTAGAATTTGTCCATCTTGTACTATTTCATCTCCCAAGTTCACCCCCGAGCCAAGATCCAGACATTAACTAGATATATCTCACCAATTTTTCCCCAACTCACTCTCAGAGTCTAAGGTGGAATTAACAGAGGTAAAAGATATACACAGGGTAACCAATTCCTTGTCAATTCTGCAATTGACCCACTTGAGTTCCTTCCCAAAATGCACATCGACACATTTCAGTGCAAATGTCGAGATTTCCTCTGGGTCTCATGCTTAATTTCCAATTGACTGGTGTGTGCAACCAAGGGAAATCATGGCCAAAATGGTTTTACTCGACAATTCAGGTTCAGGTTCATCATAGGGATTCTTCCCCAAGGTTTCTTCACTCTATGAGAACTCGAAGACACACAGTGATATTCTTCACTGTCCGTGTCTGAAATTCCTCTCAGCTTCTCGCACTTCTTCCTGTACTTTGCAGACACTTTTCCCGTGCTCTCCGCATGCATCCTCCATTCAACAGACACTTCCCCCGTGCCTCTACGTGCATCCTGCTGGATTGACATCCAACCACCCCCGGCCGTGCGTGTAGCAGCAGCCTGCCCACTTACGCCTGGATCACCGAGGAAACCCCATGTCCTCCTTTGGGATCCCACGTGGCTATCCCAAAGGAACACATTCCTCCATCCATAATCACGATTAGCCACTAAATCTCCAGATTAATTAAAATTAATAATAATTAATCCCCCACTAGGAATATGGCTTAGGGTTATGGGTTTTGGGTTTATCATAAGGTTTAATAACAAGGGTTTAGGGAACAAGGTACATAAGTCAACCTTACCCCCTCAAACCCTTGGTTAATATCTGGATCTCCTCTTTAGCGTTTTGCTCCTCATGCAGCCAGCTGCTGTTTTTATTAAAATATTACCAGGCTATGTACTTACTCATAGCCAATTGTTCAAAATACAATATCAGTTATAACCTGGGCCAGGAGGTGTTACATATAGGATGGTTAAAGGAGAACAAACACTCTTGTAACCTCCTCTCAATTATTGAATCCCCAAAGTAGCCTCTTGTCAACTAGGGTTAGTCCTAACATAGGCACTAGAACCTAGCGACTTGGTAGTAGCAGCCTTTGTAGTGTAGTTTTCAACTCCATTATCATCTTTCCCTTTTTGCATGACCTATATCAATGAATCCTCACCCGTTTTGGGACCTTTTTAAGCCTACATGGTGGAGGTTCCCTATGTGGGTGGAGTTATAGTAGTGTTCAATTGGGTCATGATTAGATAGTCCTAGATGCAATGATTTAGGCTTTAGCACCAAAAGTAGGTATTAACCAAGTTAACATATTAGATTAGCTAGCAATGGACACAACTACCAACCCAGACTATTTAAGGTCTCTAGACAAGTTAACCCTTACACAAATAAGGCGCTATGCCCTATGGAATTTCATAGATAATTACTTCTTGCAACGACACAACAATGCGCCAAATAGTCCGCCATAATTGGATGGGTAAGCCAAGGGAGTCAACCCATACTAGGCAGGATAATTGGACTTCTTGGTTAGTAAAAAATTCAAGGGGGAAATGGTTTAGGTTTACCAACATGTGTTTAGAGACCCAAGGGTTGTGCCCTATAATATCCTCGACATGGGCAAGGTTATTGAATTGGAATAATAAGAACCCTTTGGTCAACTTGCACATGTGGGTGCACTGCATGCGAGCCAAAACTCTCTTGGGCCTCACACAACCAGTGTGTGATAACCACCTTAGAAGGGACATGGAGCACAAAGAAGCCATGAAACAAATCACAAAAACCATCATTCTCAGTATCAATACATTCAAAATTAGGTTTAGGAAGAGGGTCGTCATTACCTTATGGTATACTTTCAAAATGAATTTTAAGGTTAGGGAAAGGGTCATCATTACCTTTTGATATACTTTCAAAATGAACTTCCAGAAAGCATTAAGATCCATCACTAGTAATAAGTTGAGATACACCATTATACAAAGTGAGAGACAAGTAGAGAGAGGCCATCAAAACTCACCTTGTGTGAAGCCATTATTGACCTATAAAGCCAACTAAGCTGCCATCAATACTACAAGCACAAAAGATGCATGCACAAAGACATAATATTGAAGCCTTTCAAGCTATCACATGATACATCACCATGATTACTCAAAACCCATCAATGCTACAAGGACAAAGGATGCATGCACACATACATAATATTGAAGCCTTTCAAACTATCACATGATACATCACCATGATTACTCAAAACCAAGACATAATATTGAAGCCCTTCAAACTATCACATCACCATGATTACTCAAAACTGTAGGAAAGCTCAAAATCAATATCATTAAAAAAGCAAAACAAGTGCACATTAATTTAGGAAGGATATTATAGTTAGAGAAAAAGACGTTTTAGCCTAATTCACTATATTCATGCAATAAGTCTCAAAATCTATTGCTGCTGTTGTTTGTTTCTATTTTTTTTTTTAACATTCTATAAAATGTTTTATAATTTTTATTATTATATATGGTTTTTCAAAATCTATTGCTTTTGTTGTTTGTTTCTATTTTTATATTTTTTTTTAATCTATAAAATGTTTTATAAATGTTTTTATTATTTATATTATTATTGGCATATTTATGAGGTTATGAATAAAAAATATATAATAATTATTTTTTATTTTTTATATAAATATATAAAATGTTTTTGAAATTGAATTTTGATGATAATTTTATCTTCAGATTACTAATAAAAATATATAATAATTATATTTTATCTTTTATATGAATAAAATAAAATGTTTTTGGAATTGAATTTTGACGTTCTTAAATAAATATTATTTACCATCGTCAAAGACATGAAAATGAAGTGTATACTCAATAAGGTGAAGATTTGGATTTGAAGTGTGTTGATAATTTGACCTTTTTAAATAAATATTATTATCCATTATCAAATATAATATATGAATAGAAAGTGTATACTCAATGAAGGTGAAGATGTACAATTATATGAAAATGAAGTGTATACTCAACGAAGGGAAACATGTAAAATTATTACTAAAAAAAATAAAATTATATAATAATTAAAATAAATGTTATAATTATTATATACAAAAATAAAACTTTAACATATTTCAAATCGAGAAGATAATGTAATCATTCTACTAAAATAATTTGGTGGAAATATATATAATTAAAAACATATATTATTTTAAAATGTAAAAATTAAATTGATTTTTTTTAAGAAAATAGTAAAATTTATTATTATTTAGTTATCAATTGTTAATAAAAATAATAAATCAACAAATTATATATATATATACATTTTATTGAATATACATTTTTTATTTCTTTTAAAGATTTATACTCTAATATGGGAATGACTATTAACACTTACAAGACACAAGTTATGATTATAAAGTCTAAGAAAGACACCAATGCTAATATTATATATCACAATAACAAACTAGAGGAAGTGACTTCTTACAAATATCTCGGAATTGATATTCATCACAAGCTCAACTTGAACTATAACATTGAGAAAAGGATTAATGTAGGTTGGAAATCTTATTGTGGTCTTGAAAACAATTGTAAATCAATCATTCTAATCATGTGGGACAAAAAGAAGTTCCCCTTTGAAACTCTTGTCATTCGCGTTATCTAATACGGCTGTGAAGTATGGGGTTGCAACATTTTTAGAGAATCTTGGAGAAAAATTGAGCAAATCGAGGAGCGTGTTATAACTTATAACCTCAAAATTAAAAGCAACATGCCTTATCCTATTTTCCTCAAAATTAAAAACTATAGTGAGCTAGGAAAGCTTTTTGAGCATAGGATTAACATTTTAAAGCAAACCAAATAATTATCTTCTTTCTTCTTAAGGTCCGATAGACCAAAGTTAGTCTTAGTGGACGAAAATATTTGGTTTTCTTTAGAGTTTTATTTATGTTTTCAAAAAGCTTTAAGAGATGTACTAGATTACCTTAGTTATGATGAGTTAAAATGTTAGGAAGGTATCTTGAACCATCTTAGTATCACAAGGATGACAATTTATTTCATGCAAAGGAATTGTCTAGCATTATGTTTCACTATGGAGCTCGGGGAAGTTTGTTCTTATTTCAACAATGTTGATTTTCTTGGTTATGTTTGTAATACAGAGAGACACTTTTGATCTCATAGGTTAGGGTTAATCACCTCCTTATAATATCTTATTTTTCTCTTATTCGCTAATTATTTATCACACCACAACTTATTCATAAATTTAGATCTGTAATGATACTTTTAATATTATCACTATTATGCATAGTGACATCTTCCTCAATTCCCCAATGATTTGACCAAGACATGTCATCTTTATGCCAATCTCGCTTAGGTTGTTTTGACTAGAGTATGAAGGAATCTTATGAAGTCTTTTATCTCCCACGTTGTTTATCTTGTTCTTGTAAATTAGGTACCTAGTCATAGCTATGATCTCAATGGGGAGCGACTTACTTCTAAGAGGAGGATATGATATGGTGCGTTTCCTTTAATTTTAAGATTATATGTTATAAAGTGCTTTTGGTTTTTCTCTATCCTTTTGCATGATTCTCTAGAGATGCTACAACCCCAAACTTCACATCCATATAAGATAATAGGAGAGGTCAGAATCTCAAAGAGGAGTTTCTTCTTCTCCTAAAGTCAAATATTTGTTGATTTACAATTGTTTTCAAATCCATAATAGGTTTTCCACCCTCCATTAATCATTTTCTCAATGCCATAGCTCCAATTAAATTTGTTTCGAAGATCAATTCCGAGATATTTTTATGAAGTCACTTCCTCCAAGTTATTGTTGTTATATGAAATTAGTATAAGTGATCTTTTGGGATTTGATTGCCATGACCTTTGTTTTTTCATTGTTAACATGCATACATGTACTAGATAAAAAATCCTTGAGAATTTTTAGTTGAGATCACAGGGACTCCTCACCATATAATATCATCACTGCAAAGAAGAAATATGATGACTATACTAACCAAAGTCATGTTGACACAATCTATGTCTTCCAAACAATTTTATAACTTGTCAGTGTATATACCAAAAAAGGTAGGGGACAGTGGACAACCTTGCTTGACTCCTATATTACAATTAATTCATTTTGACCAGCCCTTAAAGTTCCTAAACTTGGTCAATTCCCACTAGCTCATTCAGTTAAGGTGTGGGTCTCGTCAGCAGGGTGACCCGGGTTCAATTCCCCTTAGGGGTGAGCTAGTTGGGAGGACACCCAAAGTCCAACCAGCCGCAAAGTTGGTGTGACCCAGGCACGGTGCGATCCCTGGGTGATTTTGTTGGCTTAGATGTAGGGACAATTTTAAGGATACATAATTTTTTCAAAGTGTGGAAACCTTGGTGAATCTTACTAATTCTTAAATTTGCAACCATAAAATGTTTGGCAATTTTAAAAAAAAAAACAATTTTTTTAGGACTTTATATAGTTTATGGACAATTTTGGCGATTTTTAGAGTAAAAAAAAACTATTCCATAGAATTTGGGTGAATCATCTTTGAAAAAAGGAAAAATGACAAATTTTTTGGGGAAAAAAGGTCGAAAATAGCCCATGGGATAAATTTTGCCCCTAAAATTTTCCTTACTTAGATGTCCATGGGTCATGGTTTATTAGACCAAAGGCCACTCCTGCAAGTCAGGGAGAGTCTAGCAAACAAAAATAAAAGTTCTTAAACTTGGCAAGCACTTTCTCAAACAACCTTATCACAACAACTCTCAACTCGAAAAGGACTTTTAACTCTTCTAATCTATAATTTCCAAAGGTTAGCTATGGGCACAATGTCAAATGTTTTTCTAAAGTCAACAAAGCAACACAAAAGATTGGTTTTATTATTACGACACTCCTTAGTGATGGTCCTAAGCATTGTGAAAATCCTCACAGCAGATCTAAGAGATGATGTATATCTCACAAGAAAGATTAAGATTAAGCAGGAAAATAGAAGAAGAGTGGTCAATGCAGTGTAAATGAGCAACATAATTATGATACCATAGAACTCGGATAGAAGCAGAATAGCATCACACACTAATTCATTAATCATAATATGAACAATAAATAATACAATGGTGGAGAGGATTCGAATGACAAGGTGACAATTCGAATTAGCCTGCATGGGCATGGCTTATCTGCACTAGGAGTCATCATCATCATCATCATCATCAGTGGAGTGTCAACAATACATCACTAGGAGTCCTCATCATCAGATCAGTGGAGTCATCAATGCACAAGTAACGGTCAACCAGGTGTCAAACTGAGTCTAACTGAGTGTGGTAGGTGTAACTGGCACATGGAAGCACTAATGTAGTGAAGGAGGCTTAGTGGAGGGTGCATGGGGAGTTGAATGGAGTCAAAATAGGCAATCTAGTCTCACTGGGGGTCCAACAGAGTGTTTCAGTTAGTTAACAAGTCAATCAATCCTCAAATCAAGGAGAGATCCACAAATAACTCAACTAACTGAAGTGTAACTAAGTGGTAGGTGAAGAAGGGCGCCTTTCACAAGTGGTAGGTGAAAGATGGGCTCATCATTGATTAGGAGGGCTAAAATGAGTGGAAATAAGCTCCTGGGGCTAGCAAACTAGGGACTAGGTGCCGGAGGACACCAACCTGATGACTGGGATGCATGCAATTGCATGCCTGCATGCAAAAATGCATGCATCGCTAATATGCAAAATAATGAAAATGCTGGTAGTACTAGGATGGAGTATAGGAATATCCTAACAAGCATTGCAACTTGGTGGCTGCCCTTTAACTCATTTTTCATAACTTTCTAGCCATATGTTGATCTTCTTTTCCAAATAATTCCTAATAACTTAACTAAAAAATAATTAATTATAATAATCCTATAACTAAATAAATTGTTTTTATTTTCACTTAAAAATATTTAATCATAATAATCCTATAATTAAATAAATTATTTGTATTTTCACTTAAATTTTTTTTTTTTCATTTACCATATTTTCTATCTAATGTGTTTTCTTATAGATTTAATATTTATATTATGTGTTTGATAATTGCATCCTCTAAGGAAAGTTATTGTTTGTCCCAAAAAAACATCACTGGGACTATTAAATCAAGATTCCTAAATCTAATTTATAACTATTTTAAATATTTTATAATTTAATAAAATTAATTATATTTTATATTCCTAACATATGTTTAATTATTTATTTTATAAGTTTTAAAAAAATATTAAAATAAAAAAAATTTCTCATAACTTAATTAAAAAATAATTTTTAATAACTTAATTATTTTATTTTCTAGCTATATGTTGATCTTCTTTTCCAAAATAATTCCTAATAATTTAACTAAAAAAAAATTAATCATAATAATCTTATAATAAAATAAACTATTTTTATTTTTACTTAAAAATATTTATTTTCCATATACCATATTTTCTATATAATGAATAACATAAAAAACAAACTCCAACTCCAAGCTCCAACATAAAAAACAAACTCCTAACTCCAAGCTCCAGCCCAAGCAAAATGTAAACAAACTGGAAAATAACAAAACTCCAACTCCAAGCTCCAACCCAAACAAAGTGTAAACAAACTGGAAAATAACAAAACTCCAACTCCAAGTTCCAGCCCATGCAAAGTGTAAACAAACTGGAATATAACAAAACTCCAACTCCAAGCTCCAGTCCAAGCATTGAAAATTTAGACTCATTCCAAATGAAGTTGTTGCGTAACCTAACCGTCTCGTAGAACTAATTTTGTTTCGAGTTTATCCTAAAAGTGCCACGTGGATTTTTACCGACGTGGCTCCTTGTCATTGTTTATTGAAAATCCAAACACATCCGCCGCCGTAGTATTTTGAAAAAATAATCTTACCGAAGCGCGAAAGTCAGTTTCCTGTTATGGATTAAGCCCCTGTTTTTTTTCATTATTTTTAAATTTTTATTACCTATTTATTCACGACTCTTATCGGATCTTAATAATCAATTTTGCAAGAATTTATCGATGGAGATAGGAAGAAGCAGATATTCTTCCCTAGGTCTTTGATAACCGTTTTTAGAAAACCCATCCGTGGAATCTGATAGGTATTGGCCCCTGTTCTCTGGTTTTCATTGAGAAAATTCTTGATTCAGTGGGTTTTAGCTATAGATTAGCAGCGATGGAGGTCTACAAGTATGAAGAGGTACTGAGATTCAGATTTTTTTGTTGATTAGATGGGTATTTTCAATTGAATATCTCTCTCACCGTTTTTTCTGGTTGCAGGATTTCGTTTGTAATTCTAGGGGAGTGCAATTATTTACCTGTAGATGGCTGCCATTGTTGACAGCTCCAAAGGGTCTGGTTTTTCTCTGCCACGGTAAGGCAAAGAGACAGGTTTCGTTTTCTTCTTTCTTTTGGGATTGTTCTTCCTTTACTTATGTTGAAATCTGAGGTATTTGCCATGATGTATTGATAATCGTCATAAAATTTCAGGGTATGGAATGGAATGCAGTGTATTCATGAGAGGTACTTTCAAAAAAATAGGATTTTTAGAGCTTCTGGATATGGCGAAATTTGTTCGTTTTTAACCAGGTTGGATGAATAGTTTAGTTACTGTAGTTTGTAGTTTTGTATGGCAGACTGTGGAATAAGGCTTGCCCGTGCTGGATATGGCGTGTTTGGAATCGATTACGAGGGCCATGGGAAATCAGAAGGCCCGAGATGTTATATTAAGAGATTCAACAATATTGTCAATGATTGCAACGATTTTTTCAAGAGTATTTGCTGTGAGTGATTAAATTTAAGGCTTAATTCCTTAATGAAATTCTGATAATCAGGTGGATATTGATGATATGTCATTCATTTTGTTTGTGTTGTTGGCCTTTAGTGCTTTAAATATCACACCACCTGAAAAGAAATTTGAAATAAATATAAGTTAACTGTTCAAATTCATGATTGATGACTGTCAGATGCAGTAATAAATTAAAAATAATATTTTAAGCTTCGTTGCAGTGAGTAAAGAGTATGAGGAAATGCCCAGATTTCTGTATGGGGAATCCATGGGCGGTGCAGTTGCACTTCTGCTTCACAGAAAGGAACCTGCGTTTTGGAATGGAGCTGTTCTCGTAGCTCCTATGTGCAAGGTATGATCATAACAGTAAACTTGTGTTTGCCAGGTCAAAATTTTCCAAATAGCAATATTCTGCTGCTGGCTGTAATGCTTTTAATACCAACTGTGGAATTTGACAGATATCGGAGAAGATAAAGCCTCATCCTGTAGTGGTCAAGTTTCTAATAAAAGTAGCAATCTTTGCTCCCATGTGGAAGATAGTCCCCACTAAGGACGTCATAGATACGGGCTTCCAGGATCCCATCAAGAGAGAGCAGGTAATTCTCTGAAAACTAATATAAACCAAATTAGTACTGCCTGAAATTCAGTTCTGTAAATGAATGAATTTAATATAATATGAAGTTCAATGGATATAGGAACGAACAAAGACTCCTGTTTTTTCCTGTTGCTGAGCTTTGATTCCCATCAATGAACCTTCTTGTTTACGAGGGTCACCATAGCCACAAACAATGAGTACTCTCCTTTCTCCTGTTGCTGAGTTTTGATATGTACCTGCTTCTTTAAACAATGAGTACTCTCCTTTCTCCTGTTGCTGAGTTTTGATATGTACCTGCTTCTTTAAACAATGAGTACTCTCCTTTCTCCTGTTGCTGAGTTTTGATATGTACCTGCTTCTTTAGAAGGATCACCATGTTTCTGAGCTTTGATTCCAATCTATGTAGCTCCTTGTTGAGCAGGATAACCACACTGCATAGCATAGCTTCTATGCATCTTTACCTGGATTGTTTAAGTGCAGACCTCATTGTTTTTGCATTATGTTAAATTTAAAATGCATCCATTCAAGTAGATATGGAGTAAGATTTATATTAACACGGCCATTTAATTCAAATTGGAATGATGACCAAAAATAAAATCTTGTAACAAGTTAAGTGTAACAAACTGATCTTCCTGAAATCTAGGAAGTTCCCGCAATCTAGGAATGGTTGTAAACACATATCACTGTAAATACTTTGTGGCATGTGAATATGTATGGGTAACAAGTTAAGTGTAACAAACTGATTTTCCTTTCATCTTCCTGAAGTCTAGGAAGTTCCGGCAATCTAGGAAGAGGACCCTTAGTTGTAAACACATATCACTGTAAATACTTTGTGGCATGTGAATATGTATGGGTAACAAGTTAAGTGTAACAAACTGTTGGTTATACATGCCTCAGCTACCAGTTATCACATGTAAACTGAGATATATTTAGAATTGGGATGATGACCATAAAATAAATCTTGACAGTACACTGATCTCATCTTCTTACAATCTAAGAAGAGGATCCTTTCTCGTCCACCCCAAATTGTAAAATACAAACCTCTATCGATCTGATCTGAATGTACTTACAGATTCAAGTGAATGATAAATTTCATTTTCTGATTTATCAACATTAACACATTTCTAATCAATCAAGAATCACCCATGTTGCAGATTCGATCCAATGGGCTTATATATCAAGACAAACCCAGATTAAAAACAGCTCTAGAAATGCTGATGACGAGCATGGACTTGGAGGATAGGCTTCAGGAGGTATACTATATGAACATATATTCTAAAATAATATGTAGTAACAGGTGACGATGATTGAACTGACTGATTAAGCTGTGATTACAGGTGACTGTGCCGTTCTTGTTGTTGCATGGAGAGGATGACAGCGTGACAGATCCTTCGGTGAGCGAGGCGCTCTACAATTCGTCAGCAAGTTCAGACAAGACAATCAAGCTTTATCCGGGCATGTGGCACGCCCTCACAACCGGGGAGCCCGACCACAACGTGGATCTTGTTTTTGCTCATATCATCTCCTGGCTCGATCGGAGGCTCCACACTCAGACTCCATTGATTACACGCAGTGACCAAGAAGATCAAACTTTAACAACTATTCAATCTCACGCCGCCCACAGAATCTGCGGCGGCAGCCCAGGAACCGATAAAGTTAATCCCAACACCAATTTGCTTTACTCATCGCTCTGATTATGAGAAAAATGAATCAAACCGCCTCGCTGCTGAAATTGTAAATTGGAATGAGAATTCCAGTCAGACGTGAAATTTATTGATTTTTCAAAAACTACATCGGTTTAGATTTATGCAAAATCATCGTTCATAAAACTTTGATTATGTATAAAATTTATATCAGATTCATTCCATATAATAAAACTCTACAGCAGATTCATTCCATAATAAAACTCTGGTCTGAGCATAGTAAGCATTTTACCATATTTTTGTCAAATTTGTAATTGCAAGGAAGATGCCTTTACCACAAGAGAACTTCTCAAGTTTGCAAACGCAATGCTATGTTTTATAATTCAATGCTATGCTATCATCGCAATATGTACCAAGGAGAAACCAATGAGACTAACAAGATTTGTGCAGAACGCATAGATTATTTATGAAATCATCGGCTTATATAAATACCAATAAAGTGCATTGCTTAAGCAATGTGGATGTCTCTATTGCATGAAAAATGAAATATCGAAGACTCCAATGCCATGTGTGCGCCAAGACAAGTGTTAAATAGCATACCAACAAAGAGATACACTAAGTGGTATCAACCACAAGTGTCAAAATCAAGTGTCGTAGTAGCATCCAACCTTCGAAACACCAAAACCACAAGTATCATAACGGTGGTGTCATAAGCATTCACAATCATACCCATAGTAGTAGTTGATGAGTAAATAAGGTAGATGATGCAGAGGAGGATCCAATTTTGTTGATTTTAGAGGCTCAGATTTTCGTAGGCTGGTGAGGACGTTTTTCCTGCTATTCACGACGACCGAACTGACCGTTTTTATATGAAATCTATCCTCCTCTTAGTTTAATGAGTTTCATCTAGATTGGGTTTACATGGTCAAAACTTGAATGACGGAGTTTTTCCTAGAACAAACCATGTTAAGGCTCATGTTGTAACTAAAATTAGATGGATGAGCTTAAAGTTTGTTAAGTTTTAGTTGATTGATAGATAAGTAAGCATAAAATAGTTCATTTTAGGTGAGCATGATCATGTATTTTTCATTATGATAATTTAACTTAAACATGAGATAAAATCACATCTTATCATGAGTTGTGTTATGAGTGTAACTTATGAGTTTAAATTCTAATTGGTCTTAGTTTTATTCATTTGAAAAACTTTCTTTTTTTTAATGGTTTCATTTTTATATTTTCAAAATTTATTTTTTTATTTAGTAGTATTATTTTTTCTCTCTCCTCGTTTCTTATATTCCATTCTTGTTTCATTTCTTGTTTCTCGTTTCTTGTAACATAGCTTGGGAATTGAATCTAGGATTTGGCCCATGATATTTTGATTGGTGTGTTGGATAGTGGTGTCTGGCTCGAGAGCCAAAGCTTCAATGATAGAGTAATGGGAGTCATGTCGACCCATTGGAAAGGCACTTGTGAATCTTAACGACATTAAATGCTTGTAACGACAATAAGAAGCTCATTGTAGCTTGTTATTTGAGCCGCCTATATCAAATTTTCATTGGGCCTATTAACGAGACAACGGAAAAGTTAGATCCCCCACAAATCGCAAGTTCTGATGTGGGAATATCCTAAATTAAGGAAACAATCCATCACAGTTTCGCCTCTATTCAACAAAAATCAAATGTGGACGGGCCTATTTGTGTGGCCGACTCTCTTCTATGGTCCACCTTCACAGCTTCTATTTGTTTTTAGCATGCCACTTCATATGCCCTATCATGGAGTAGTTGACAAGCACTTTTGTGCCGAGACTCATTCTAGAAGATTAGTTTAATTTGGGGGTGTGCATTCAGTGCTTAGTGCCTCACCAGTTTGAAATGTGCGTTGGTGATTGACTCTCTTTTGGAGAGGAATTTTTATCCAATGGGTTTTTTAGTTTACACTTGGGTACCTCAAAAAGCCTAGGACACACCTTTGTTTTCTTTTGTTTCATCCCTACATTTCATTTAGTAGGGGGTGGGGGGGTGTTGTTGTTGGTGTTTTCCAATCTTGCAAGCATGTGTGAGTTGTAAGCTTGCATAGGTGTTCTTATCTACCTAGCTATTCTTAGTTATCGTTGGGCCTCTTCCATTGTTATCAATGTGAGGCATTCTCATGTACTTTTATCATTGAGAAATCAATACATACATTTGATATTTTTTATGAGACTCATTCATGATCTGAGTTGATCCCAAATCACCACAAAAAGAGAGAATTATTTTTCCCAAAGTTGAAGAATTTGAATAAAATATACTTTCAAAAAGTTAAAAATGAAAGAGTGAAAATGAACTTCTATCCTAAGGAATGTCTCTAAATATATTTGTTCTAAAGATTATGAGAGTAATGAAATGAACTTGTACAACAAAGAGAATTTCTATTGATTTGGTTTTGTTTGTTTTTAAATAAAGTGATGAATGTTTTTTCTTCTTTTTAATTTTGATATATGTATTTTTTTTAATAGTGGATGATTTTAGTATAGCAAATTTTTAATTAATATTAAAATAAGTATAAGTATAAGCATAATATATATATATATATATATATTTTATAAAGAAAAAACTAGCTTTTATATTAAGTGGACAAAAGCTGACCACAAGTCGTGATCTTACATAGAGTCGGGACTGTCACCCAGTCTAAAAGGAGATTGTGACAAAAAATACAGTGTTGACAAGACCTCATAGCAGAACATAAAACAATACCATAAATACAAATTCATTACATCCATTATCCTCCAGCGCCACAAATGGAAAACATACAAAGACTGGACATGAAAAAGTGCATCTAGGAAACTAGATCAAAATGGACCCAAACAGTCAGTTAAAAGAGTTTCAACATAAAAGATTTGATAAGCTTCCCTCCACCAAATTAATCGCCTAACGGCTTCTCATTCATTTCCCCCAAGGATCTTCTAGATAGATGGCCATCAATGCCATTTAGCTCCCCGTAAATGTGCCTAAAACGTAACGAAGAGAATCCCATCATCGTCTCCTGCGTTTGGTACATCCAGTGCTTCAGATGCAGTGCATTAAGACGCAAACCCATTCCAGCCCAATCGATGATACACTTTGACTCTCCAAAAATCCATAGGGAACAGACAGACAATGAACGGGTGAAACAGAGAAGAGTCCAAAGAGCGACCAGTTCCGCTCTAGTGTTTGTGCCAAACCCAGCAGCAAGTGAAAGATGATATAAATGATTAGGACTGATGATCAAATATGCTCTCTCTCTCTCTCTCTCTCTCTCTCTCTCTCTCTCTCTCGTTGAGAGGTGCTTTTATAGATTAGTAGAAGGAAGAAGTGTAATTATGTGTTCAACATGGAGTTGATAGTTGGTATTTCGATAAAATATTAGGTAAACAAAAGTTAACAATGTTGGTTCTCAAATTCAAAGCCAAAGAGATATATATTCCAATTATTTAAAAAAATAATAATTAAAATATATGATTTTCTTGCCATTATGGAAAATTTCACTTTATTGTTGTTATTCACATTTTTCACAAATTAACATTATTACTTTGTTTTTATTTAATTTCTTAATCATGTAAATTTTTTAATATTTTGTTTCCTTTTTAATTGAAATATAATAAATGCAATTTTTTCCTCAAATTTTATATTTTAAAAAGTTTTGCACCTCAAGATTGAGGTGATCCCTACATAAATCCAAACTTGAGATGGATCTAAATTGATTATAATTCAAATATATTAAAAATTTCGAAAAAATAATTAAACCTATAACATTATTTTATAGAAATATTACTTTACTTTATTTTTATATTAATTTGAACTTTTTCTTTACCAATATTTTTTTTTTTTTCCTCAGAAAAAATCGTAATTTTATTTCAAATAGATGATCAAAATTACATTCTGCACATGTAGTAGAATCCCTGAGATCCCTACATTGTCACATATTTTCTATCCCAGATTAACATCATATCTATCCCATACATAAAACAATATCAATGCTGTCCATACAACCACATATATCCGGTTTCATAAAAACAAGTACTGTAACAAGAAAGTTCTCATCGTAAAGCTGCACTATATCTCAAAGTTGTGCCTCGTTATCATCAAGAAAAGGTCTGTGATAATAGATGAAGGTGCCCCCAGGTGCATGAATAGTAATCCTCCATGTGCCGAGAGCTAATTCCTGCTGCGTCGCTACCTTGGATAGCTGATCAGCCATCCCATTCCTCTCCCAGTAAATATGTGTAAAAGTGATGTGATTAAAGGACTGCTTTAACCTGATCACCTCCTCCAAAATTGGTAATAGTACCATAACATGACAGTCTGTTATCTCCTGTGCCCATTCGATAACTAACAATGAATCCCCAAAAATCTGTAGCGATAGACAGCCTCGTTCAAGTGCAAATAACATCAGCAGTTTAAGAGACATAATCTCAGCATAGTTATTTGATCCTCTCCCCAATCCAGCCACTAGGTGAAAATAATGGGACTCAGATTTGTGAAGGACTGGCCCCCCTCCACACACCCTTTGATGATCTGTTGATGCGCCGTCAAAATAGGCCCATGGCATGGATAAATCGATCAGTTCCACTCGCACCGGTCGAGTTCTACTCGCTTGTACAGGAGCCAAGAAATGATGTAAGACCACCACCATGTGAGCCACCACAGACTCCAACGGAACCTTTCTGTCATGAAAAATCATCGAATTTCTTGTTATCCATACGCCCCAGGCAAAGATACATGGGAAGGCCCGGTATGGTGATGTCTTATATAAATTCCACCAACATTGAAATGCCTCCAGGACGCATACGCCCCACCACCGCATCTTCAGCTCCAAATAACTGCAAATGCCATCCCAGATAGCCTGTGTGAACCTACACTGAACAAATAGATGCGCAACGGTCTCTTCCGCTTCCCGACAAAGAGGACAAAATCCCGGACCCTGGAGAAATCGTTTTTGCAGGATGTCCCAGGTAGGTTCCTTATTTTCCAGTATAGCCCAGAAAAGTAACTTCGCTTTACCCGGACACCTTAACTTCCACAGATCTTTCCACCACCACACCAATTCCCTATTATGAATTTCCACATTCAGCTGGATATATCCATTCTTTGGTGTGTATATGCCCGAGGGATGGTGATCCCAGATAAGTTCATCTATCCGATTGGTCAATCGAATATTAGTTAGTCGTAAGGTCTGCAGATAATCCACCCAAGCCCCCTGCAGTTCTGCAGAGATCTTAAGTCGTTGCGCTGATATCCACCCCTGATGCCAATGTGTAGAAGTACCCGGATCCTCAATGTCAGCGAGAAAGTTACATCCTCTTGCAGCCAAATAATTCCTCAATTCCACAGGAAGTACATGACCTCCCCTGCAGCCAACCCAAGGGTCCAGCCCAATACGTAGGAGACGCCCATTACCTATCCTCCAAACTAATCCAGATCCGACCAAAGAGAAATGCTGCACCACCGCTTTCCAGACCACAGAGCAATTTGCCCTCGACTTATTTCCCAGCCTAATCCATTCGAGAAGAGTAAGAGGGGCAATATATTTATGATATACCACTCTTGTCCAGAGACTATGTGTGTGGATAAGACGCCACGAAACTTTGGCCCCCAAGGCTTTTGCAAACAAAAAAATATTCTTTAACCCCCATCCTCCCAGTGCTTTAGGAACCGCAATTTTTTCCCATCTGACCCACACCAATGCATGATGCTCACCCTTACCCTTCCAAAGAAAGGAAAAACACAACCTCCGAATCCTCTCCAGGACTCCAATGGGGATCCATGCAAGAGACATCCAATACACCGGAATAGCTTCCAAAACTGATTTAACCAGGACCAGCCTCCCAGCCCGAGAGAGCCATTTATGACTCCAACCATGTAGGCACTGTTCTAATTTTGCAATTAACCAGTGCCAATCAGCCTTCAAATAAGCATTTGGTTTCAAGTGAAAGCCAAGGTACTTTAAACCATCATCAATATCCAAAGTCCTATATGGTAGTTTGTTAACCATGCTTAGAATCTCCTGCTCGGTTAATCTTGAGCAAGTGATAGTAGATTTGTCAGTATTCACTAACATACCCGCTGCTACTTGCACTAATTGGAGACCTTCAACCACCTTATCAATATCCTGTCGCGTGCCATCACAGAAAATCACTATGTCATCAACAAAAAGGAGATGTGTAATAAACAATACCTGTGAAATAGAAATGCCTCGAAAGGATCCATCAGCTTTTGCATTCAGAATAAATCTGCTGAGTCCTTCAGCAACAAGGAGAAGCAACAGCGGAGAGAGGGGACATCCCTGTCGTAGCCCTCTTGCTGCCTAGAAGAAAGGACTAGCAGAACCATTGATCAGCACAGCAAAGCTCACCGTTGTGAGACAGGCCATTATCCATCTAATAAATTCATAGCAGAACCCCAGGTGAGTTAGAAGCATCCGGATATATAGCCAACTAACCCTATCAAAGGCTTTGGAGAGATCAATCTTGATCACAGCACCCTTCTGCTTCTGCACTTTCAGAGTGTGTAATCCTTCCTGTGCAACTCCAATGGCCTCATGTATTTGGCGGCCTTCCAAGAAGCCAAATTGCTCACAATAAATATGCTTAGACAATATATTCTTGAGTCTTCTCGCCATAACCTTAGAGATGATCTTATAGATACAATTGCAGAGAGAAATAGGTCTGAATTCATCAAAGCTTTCAGGCTTGTCCGTCTTCGGTATAAGAGCTATAAAGGTGGAGTTGAAGGGTCCATGGACAAACACAGCCTTACGCGATTCTTCCACCACATTTAGTATCTCCTCCCCAAAGAAGTCATAGAATCCTAAGAAGAATTCTATAGGCCAGCCATCTGGCCCCGGGCTTCTGTCTTTATGAAAGGATTGCATTACCAGCGAGAGCTCAATCGACGTCACCTCCTCCATCAACATTCTATTATCTTCCTCCCCCACAAAACGCAGAAAAAGCTGAGTCACCCGGATTACCTCAGCAATGGATACTCCAGGTTGTGCAATGAATAAATCTCCAAAATGTCGAACACCCAATTCCGCTAATCCATCAAAACTGGAGACCTGTTCCCCTTCTTCTGTTGAAAGTTCCCAAATAGAGTTTGTGAATTTTCTCCCCTTAGCATACGCTTGAAAAAATTTAGTATTCTCGTCACCGTACTGAAGCCAAATCGCTCTACTTTTCATTCTCCACAGCTCTTCACACTCACACAGAATCACATTCCTGCGTCTCTCCCACTCCAATAGCTCACCTTTCTGCTGTTCGTCCAAATATCCCATGCCCAGACAATTAAGAATCCTATCAATGTTCATCTCAGCAGCCCTCAAATTCTGATCATCAGTCACCCTTTTGTCATGAGCCCATGAAGTAGTAGCCTCTTTAATTCGCTTTAGATTGTGATAAAAATGAGCACCTGCATGTATCTGAGAATCATGTGGTCGATGAACCCATTGATCCTGAACCAGCTTAATGAATGCCTCCTCCTTCAACCAGCTAGGATTGAATTTGAAGGGGCTAGGAGGTTTTTTTCTGCTACCTCGTAATTCCAGGAAGATGGGGCAATGATCAGATATCCCACCTTACCCTACCCACTGTCTGACAACATCAACACCCAGAGCCAACACTTCTGCCACCAAAAACCTATCCAGTCGTTTTGCCACCCTATGTTCCCCTGCTCTCTTATTCCTCCAAGTCGGAGATAACTTGGATGGTAAAATGTCAAGAAGATCCTTCCTGACAAAGGCATGAATAAAATAATCTGCTAGTGTATCCGAAGCAGCCTGAGGCCCCCATACTTCAGAAGACCCCAGAGTAAGATTGAAATCCCCACCCAAAATCACATCCCTGCCGTCAAAGATATCCATACCTAACAAGGAGTCCCAGTAGCCCACCCTATTTAAGTAGGGCCCGTATATATTGAGAACCGTGATCATCCGACCAATCTCAGCATCCCAAACCTCCAAACCAAGACCAGAGGATATTCCCCAAGAGCAATCACATCTACTGCTCTTAACCTTCCACCCCGAGGCCAGCCCTCCCGAACGCCCCCGTGCATCAACCCCAACAAACTTCCAACCAGGAAGCAGAGATTCTAAAGCACGTACAACATCCTCACTACCACCTAGTGTTTCTTGCAGCAATAATACATCCGGTTGGTTTAAGTCTACCAACCTCCTAAGCAACGATTTTTTAATGGGACTCGCCAACCCACGACAGTTGAAGGACATAATTCATAAAAAACCCCCTTCCTGGGCTTTCCCTGCTCTAAGTGCCCACTCAATAGTAGATTGTGTACCCATCGCTAAATCCACTTTAGCCCGTTCTTGAGCTTTAGACAAATGGGTTTTTCGTCCCCGACCTTTCCCCCCAACACTAGAGGCCAATTCAGGAAGTCCCTTGCCCCCCGTTCCACCGTCAGGAATCTCCCTACTACGAAGGGCATATCGAATACTGCTACCCTCAGAGCTGGTAGAGTGATAGGTTGAAACCATTGTCGGTGTGATAATACAATCCACATCAGGCCGTGGACAAGGAGCATCCGAGCGAGGAGGAGACTCATGGAAGCCCCCCCCCAAAACCATAGAGTCGTCTAATAAGGAAGCAGTAGGAGAAATGAAATGAGACATACCTGAGGGATTCGTAGATGAATCCCGACGAATAAAAGGCAGCTCCAGTTGCAATTCTGTAGTGGCCTGAGTAGTCGGAGGTACGGAACACAAAGAATCCCCCTCAGCATCAGGAGGTGCACTCCCAGTATTCACCTTTCCAATGTTCACCAATGATGGTAGCAGACCCTCTGATCCAAGCCTCCCACAATGAACTGATGATACCACAGAATCAAAAATCACCCCCCCGTCAATAGCAGGCCCACTCCCATCAACCACCACTGCCTGAGAGTCCACCAACAACACGGGAACTGCGTCTACATCTGCTACAACTTCGAACAGAGGCTTACTAGTCCGAAACGGTAAAGGGCAGCAGGCTACAAGATGTCCATGAGAGTGGCAGTGATGACACCTAAATGGCACTCCCACATAATCCAGTATTTGAACAAAATCCCCATCCTTGGAGTGAACTTTAATCTCAGCAGAAAGTCCCATCCGAATATCGATATTTACCAATATCTTAGCAACCGTGTAGATGCCAGTCTTTATATGGGAGGAATCAGAACACACATAATCACCAAGATAATTCCCAATCTCAGCAAACCGTTTTTCATTCCACATATGCATGGGAAATCCAGGAAGCTTCACCCACAGCGGTTCTTTAGCAACCTTCTCCGTTTTAGAGTCGAAGAAGGGTGTCCATCTTTTCAGAACCAAAGGGACTCCCAGCATCGACCAATGTCTACTTAAAACAGCATTGACCTCCCCTTGGTTCCTAAAGATGAAGGAGAACCAAACTTTCGTCAAGACATGGACCTCAGGGGCTGTAGGCACGAATTTCTTCCACTGCTCAGTCACCCAACGCTGAAGGAAACCTCGGCCAAATCTTCTGCCCCTAACATGTCCCACCACAGCAGTATGAGAAAAATCCTCCGCCTCCTCCATCGTAACATCTACCCCCAGCACTAACAGGTCTTGTCTCTTTCGTTCTTTGACCGTCTTGACTGAATGTATAAGTGATCCAGCTTTAGCAGACATCCCTGTACCAGGCAGGGAATCGTCATCAGGCAAAAAGTCTCTTCTCCCTGGGGTAGCCATCAATGCTCCACACAGCACCAAGAAACAATCCAAGAATGATCAGTATAAGCCAAAATCACCAGAGACCAGTAGCCCTCACGCTCCTTCTGCCAGTGAATTGGACCAGCCAATAGAATCAAGAAATGCTAATCACAAATTTAAAAAACAGTATAGGCTGGCACAAGCAATACTAATCAATATCCAGGCAGAGAAAACCGAATGGAATTTGGCCAAGAATTAATGTCCTGTAGCATTCGTCCAAGAAATGTAGTCACCGATCCCTTGTCTTAATATCGCAGCAGGATTCACAACCAATCAAGACTTCATCGACCATAAACAACTAATCCCCTGTAAACAGCTCACAGCCTGCATTCAATCTTTATGTTCCATGTCTGAATCAAGAGATCAATTACTGCACTACAGAAATCGCAGGTCTCCAGCTCGAATCCACCAGAAGCTCGAACATCAACAAGCAATTTAATCACGCGCTCACTCCGCCGGCCATTCCAAAATCAAATTAACACGCAGATGAGTGGAATCGATGAAGACAGGACTGCGAAGATGTTGAGGTATGCGCGACTGCTAAACATCCTAATGCCAATGGCTGGTGTCAGTGGTGCTCATCTCAGTTTACAAATGTGCACAGCTCTCACATATGCACCTAACGACATTGTTTCTCCTTGAAGCCACCATAATTCCGCTCTGTAATTCCAATCTTGTTTAAACGTACTTCTTCATACAGTAAATCTTCCTGCTGTGGCACTTTCATTAATGTCTCTTCTTTACCAATATATAATAATATTATTATAAATAATGATATTTATATTAAGTATAGATATATAAATCTTTCTATTATAAAATTACAATTATTTTTTTCATTATTACATTAAAAGTAAGATATACATCTAGAACTACTTTCCAATATTATAATAACAATAATAATAAATATGCACCAACAGATGCTATCATGTCCTTTTTGGGAAATTCATATGTACTATTTTTAATTGAAAGACAAGAGCCACGTGGTGGCAATGTCCCCGACATTGCCATTGCCACATGTTGTAGTAGGGTGTTTTAAACCTTACTAGACATACACATGATTGAGTTACTTGTTAAAACTTTTAACATTTAATATGTAACTTATTATGGGTTAGTTAATGGTAAAAAGGACTCTAGAAAAGTAAATTAAACAAATGAGATGTGTATTACTAATAAAATTCTAAAGACAATTTGTATACATTAATTTATTCACAAGAATAAATAGATACAAGTTTAATAGGTAAGAATGGAATGTGTACACCATGTATATGAGTAATGACATAATGGATTAGTATTAAGTGAATCATATACATGCTATATTAAAATGATGAGAAACATAAAGAATTGTATTGTTTAATACAAGTAGAAATACAACGTTTATGTTCACACTATTTTTATAAATATAGTTATCATTTTTATAAATACTGTGAACATAATAGAAATATAAGTAGAAATACAACGTTTATGTTCACAATATTTTCATAAATATAGTTATCATTGTTTTCATAAATATAATTATCATTTTTATGCAATAAGCTTGAAATATATTAATTAAATATCTTGTAGTATATAAGTTTAAGAAACGAGAGAAGAATATATATATTATTTTATACACTAAAATTAAACGAATTCGAATGTATAATTCATAAAAAATATTGCTAGGTTGATTTTGTTGTTAAATATGATTTGAAAATAAAATGTCAAATTTATAATTGGTTATATACTTAATCTAAATTTTTATTTTGTTAGTAATATTAAATTTCTTATTATTCAATAGATTTTTAGTAGCTTATATTACTTTTGACAAGGAATAAATGATATTAAAGAGAACTAATCTACAAACATGAAAAGAACCTTACAAGAGATTAGACTTAATCCTTATTTTATGAAAGTATATAGAGATTCCCTATAAAAGAATTAAAAATATTTTAAAAGTGAATTTTTTGCAAAAAGAGAATATCTAACAATAATCATATATATCAAAAGGGTGTTTTTAAGAATGGAAATTAAAGACCTATCGAAATATTTAAATATTTAGTGTGGCTTGCATAGATTTTGAAACATTCATTCTTATGCAAAAATGAAAATGTTATATACATTTCTCATAAAAATTAGTCACGATAGGGTGTAAGAAAGTTCAAAGTTTAGTGGGTGTCGATATTACTTTTAAGTTTTTAAAAAGTAATTATTATACCTATGTGAAGATTTTTTTTTTTTCAACGAAGATATATAATGATGGTTTGGATTTTTTAATATGATCTTACATTAATTTAATTTTTTGTCAATCTATATTTTAATATAAAAGTAAATTTATTTTAGTTTTCATTAAATTATAAAAGTAAATTTATTTTAGCTTTTATTAAATTATTGATTAATGTGTAGTGATGATGTTTTATGCATCAAATTTTGGAGTAGAATAGAGGAGTCAACCAATGTTACTTTTAATTGCAACCTTCTATCAACTGAAATCAATTTTTATTGAATTTTTCTATTTCATTTTTTTCAACAAATGATCTCGCAGAATGATCTTTTCAATATCTTACAATGCCTTGGTTTTCCATGTCTTTATATGAGTTATACAAGTAGGTTAGAGTAAATGAAGTCATTTTTGAAGAATAGAAAAGGGTGCACGATGATCTTTTCAATATCTTACAATGTTTTGGTTTCCCATGCCCTTATTTGAGTTATACAAGTAGGGAATAGAATACATGAGCTCATTTTGAAGAATATAAAAGAGAGGAGGATTAGGCAAGACAAAACAAAGTATAACCTGATCCCTTTCCTACTCAATTTTTTCTTATATTGGTCCTTCTACAGGGTTATTGTCACCAAGTTCATAGTCATATTTTTGTTTGTGTATATAACATTCAACATAATCATCAAGCAAGCCAACGAGAAGAATATGTTTCACTTAATGCATCTCATAACTTCATCCATTAAGTTGATTAAGCCATTTCATTAATGTACTAAACTCTACATTCTCTATGTATTGTTCCTATTACAACACTTTGAGGGAAGCCAATGAGACATATATAATGGTTGAAATTAAAATGTTGTGTCTACTGCTCAAGCACAATGTAACCATGCGAAAGTTTTGATGTTGTAGGGAAAAGTTGGGTTGTTTGCATGGATCAGTTGGAAAACTAGGGGGTTCACATGGGTCAATGGTAAAGACTGAGGATTTTCAAGGATCCAGAAGGAAATCTACGGGTTTGTGGAAGTTCACTCAGAACCATGTAGGATAAGCTAGGGGACAGGAAGGGGAGTTCTCACCAAAATATTTTAGGGAAGTTGGGGAGTGAGATTTTGACTAGTTTGCAAGAGCACATGGTTGTGTCGATAGGCACTTTCTATAGCTCAATTGGGTGAGATGTGTTACATCTGTAACGATGGTTTGGCATATGTCGAATTTATATATATATATATATATATATATATATAAACCAAGCACATGTGAATTCCAAGCTTAAATTGGGTACATCAAGTGTTAGTTAGCCTTGTTTTGATTACATCGACATCGATTATTAAGGCCAAGGTTTCAAACAAAGTGTAATTTTAACCGTGAATAAAAATGAGGGTGATTCTGGGAGGACCCTTTTTTATTCAGGACTCGATTTTCGGTTTTGATTGCAATGGCACTGGCCGTGGTCAACCAAGTTTTCAAAAAAGTTGTAATTTTAGCCCCGAAAAAAATAGTACTACTAGTAGCACCACCTTTTCATCCGAGATTTTTTTTTGGTGATTTTGATGCAAAAATATGAGTTTTTATGGATAGAGTTCTTGTTTTGAGTATAAAGTTCTCGTCAAGTTGTATAATGTTTTCTTCCTCAATTTACCAATATTCTTCTTCTTTGTCCTTAATTCAGAGGTTAAGGAGAAAATATTTAACTCAAGAGGGTTTACCTAATCATTAGACTACAATTCTGAAAAGGCTTATTGTTCACTAGCCGCTTCTTTGTCAGGTACATGATCCTTGGAGGTACTTCTAGTTTGTGACTTCCTAGGTGGAGCATGAAAATTTGAAGCTTGGTTTGCATGTCCCTTTGAGCTAGAAGCTAGGTTGGCATGTTCTTCATGGAATCTTTTCTTCATGCCTTTGGTCATCCTGCATTGAACCGATGGGTTTTTTCAAATGTTGATCCATTTTGTCCTCTAGGAGGTTTTGAATATAGAATTTTGATAGGTGATCTTGATCTGTCGACATTACCTTGGGGTATTTTCTCCTTAGATAAACCCTGTAACTCTCCAGTAATTAGATCATTAATTACTTATTTTCTGGGAACCAGTGCCTCTTGAAATCCATTTTGCCTCAGGAAATTTTACCAAGTCTCTTCTCTCCTTTCCAATTCATCCAACACTATTAATTTGACTAATGCTTGATGGTACAAGATCCTTTCAAGTCTTACACAGTTCTTTTGTATGCTGTTAACCATATTTGTAAGGCTTTTGAGTAAATAGAAAGGCATATTAATCACTCTATTACCACTTGAGTGCATGAGTAATCGAATGTGATGCTAAAAAACCATATTTTGTAGGCCCTCACATGGTAATAATTTTTGGATGAAGAATAGGTCTCTCCATGGATCGACCAACCATGCTCCAGGTGCTCCTTTATTTTAATTGGGCTCTCCTTTCGTCTTGTCCATAAATGGATTCCACTTACATTTCTTCATCTTTTGATTTTAAAACCAACTTTCACCCTCCAAGGACAACCTTATAATCGTATCCAAGGACTCCTAGAAAAGGAACACTAACATATTCCCTACTTTGGCACTATCCCCATCAAAAGTTTCAACGAATGCTTTGGTGACCTTGGCGTCATACCCCTGCAAATTTTCAAAATATTGAATCCATCTGCTCACTTGTTGAAGGATCCTGCTCTCAGGGTATGGATCTAAGATTTTGGTATCCTTTGGCTCTCATGACGGACTACACCCTTGAGTCCCATTGTGTTCCTATGCTCTGTGCAGGGGAAGATGTCTGGGCACACAATTTCAAACAAGAATAAGATGCAGGAGTGTTAACATTTAAACGAGCTCTATAATAATAATGGTATTCCCCCACCCATAATCTTATGATTTTCTAATAAAATCATGATGTAGGGCGGAAAGGATTCGATTGGATATGTGTAAGGATAACTTGAGATTGATTGGACGTGTGCAGGTCAAAATATCATGTTTAAATGCGGTTGGCTAATCACAAGGTTAAATGGGTAGAATTATTCATAACATCGATATGAATAATTCTCTTGTTTCAAAAAATGTATATAGGGGTAGGATTTAGGATTAAAAGATCTAATGTGGGTTACCATCTATCATTCCAAAGCTTTGATAAATAAAATATGGTAATAGATCAAATGCCTCATTCATGCCAAACTTAGGATTATCGAATTTGGAAAGTGTCTTCATGAATTGGAGCATGTTGGAGTTCTTTATAGCTTGGATCTTTGCGACAAATATTTACTTATTTTCCCAAATTTTGATCATCGGAATAGTTTACCTGATCGGCTTAAGATTACCAGAACAATTTTTTGATTAGAGGAAGAAGTCTAGGGTTACCAGAACAAGTCCATATTTATCAGAATGAGTCTATGGTTATCAAAACAACTCCATGTACAATCCTAAAGGATAATTTTGAGATTTTGAATACTGATGAGAAAGATTGATTCCTGGAAGTCCTATTGATGCTGATTGCTTTGAGAGAATTGATTCTAGTGCTAAAATAAAATAGAGAAACTGAACAATAGAACATCCTGTAACTTTCCAAAAGGAGTTGTTCATAGTAATGCTGATAATTTCTGGAAACTCTAAGGGTTTTTGGGAATGTTGGTCATGAAATGACAGTGAAACTAGGTGTTGGAAAATGAAACACTCTTAATGGTGTACTGTTTATTCTACAAAACTAAACATGCTAACATACTATAAAAACTCTAATGACAAATAAATGAACTCCAGTGGGAATAATAAGCTATGAATGAAGACGTAATCTAAACAATATACAACAAATCTCAGCAATTTTCTACAGGAACAAAGGACTCCCTCTCTTTGAAACAATCTTCCCTTCTTGTCATTCCCTTTTTATTTGCACAAACCTTAGAGATGCAAGCTGCTATTAGTCCCATAAGACATATAGTCTTCCATCATAACCCAATCCTATGTACAAGATAGTCCATGTGAATAAATTTCATATAGTCGAACATGGAAAAACTTCATTGGATTACCAACCATTGAGGAATGTCATTAACCAACACGAGACAACTCACCGATGATGAAACTGAGTGTCAAGGTATTATAGTGCATCTTGACAAGTACGAATAGAGGTGCCAAAGTCGAGTCACGTGCGGAATCTGACAGTCATGAGACATTGATGTATTCCCACTGCTATCAATGAGGAAACCTACCATTGATGCATTCAAGTCCCAAGGCACTATAAAAATCTATAATCTTGATCCCATATAAGGTGTTGACGTTGATGGGACAAGACTTGTTAGGAGGGACTTAAGGAATCCCCCACCATATAACTCAAGCATAGAACAATATAATTTGAAGGAACATGACTGAAAAATTGAACCAACAACATGATGCAATGAATTATACGCGACATAATCTAGTTTTCAGACATAATTCATGTCTAACTACGCCAAGGATCTAGTTTTCACAACTAGACCTTATTTAGTTTTTCTTTCTATAATATATATATATATATATTCTTCTTTTTTATCTTTTCCTTTTATTTACATTTTACTTTGGAAAAGAAGAGTTTCAAGTAGAGTGTAAGCTACCAGGCTTACATATTGAAATATTTATTAATATAAATATATTTTGAATAATTGCTTGATAATGTTACAATGAGATGAATTACAATTTATACAAAGGAATATTGTGAAAGGTCATCTCCTTATTAAAAGGAGATGACTCTTAGTTTGAATAATTGACCTAACTAATTAATAACAGTAATATACTTTTTTAGGTATATTACAAGTCATCCTACCCTGAAAAGATTCGTCCACGAATCCATTGATTTTTATTTGATTGTCATAGTTGATGATACGTGCTGATATGCACTTCTAAGTGATGAACACAACTTCCGAAATGTAGACGGATCGATTCATCCCAAATCTACCTTCATTGGAACTGTTTGAAGATCGATTATGTGGATAGAACTTCTCATTTTAGGCTTCCTTACAAATTGTCGACTCTGACTTCGCTCTTCTTCAATGTTGTAGTTGGTTTGTCTGTAAGAAGAGTATTGTTTATTTTCCTTCTGACTTTGATGCTTGTTGTAACAACTTTTGTGATTATGGTGTTTTTATTAATTTTAAATTTAAAAAAACAATATTTATAAGTCATAAATCTGTCTTAACTTGTACACTAATATTAAATGTTGTTCTTCATAGATTTCTAACATCACAAGTTTTTTTTGGCTTATTGGAATCCAAGATGTAGATGGATCAATCTAGCATTATGCTAGCACCATATATGGGACTAGATATTTGCACTCAATTAAAACAAAATAATTCCAAAATATGTTTTCATTTTATGGTAAATAAATCATTCTTTTGTCCAATTCGCATAGAAGACACTGAATTACAAATCTCTATGAAAACATAATGAACAACTATGTGAAACCTTGGAAATCTACATAAATTAATTGAAAGGGGAAAATGTCACTTGCAATCTTGGAGGAGTTAGAATCAGAGGACATTGTAGTATCATTTGATGGTGATATAATTTCTGATCTTATTAGAGAAGGTAACAATACAAATGTAAATAAAACAAAATTTTATTTTTCAAACATTGTTCATTGTATATAATATATATATAGTAATTTACATGTTGACAAGGAACTTCTTGTTAACAAAAATACATTTGGAAAATGGCCTTGAATTCAAGAGATGTCTTTGTTGTGATTGCACCCATGGAAAACAAAGAAAAAGTTAAATATTATTTCTTGCGATGCATTGAGAGAAAGATGAAATTATTGGAGGACTATAATGAAAAAGGATTTATATGTGAAAGAGGATTCATTATATTGAAAGATTATTATTTTCCAAGAAACCAATCAAAGTGAAAGTCACATTCACCTTAAAGGTTATCAACCTGATGTCATATACTTCTTATATAGTCATTTGGTATGCATAGATTAGATAAAATTAATAGAAGTTCCATCGAAGAAAAAAATGAAAGATACAAGATGGAAAATGACTAAAGTCGACCATGAACTATAATTGAAGTTAGCATTCCATTATTAGTCTTGTCAGAAATTTTAAAGTAAAGAAAAAATTCAAAGTGAACACCATTGATTTATAAACATTAAATATAAGCATTAAGAAATATTGGGAAAAAACTGTTTAAAGTTCAAAGTTGTTTCTACGGAAAATATGGAAATCAAGAAACGAGTCGAATGGTGGGATTGTCTGCAACACTTACAAACTACAAGCTTCCAATCATTGATGAGATTCATCTTCTGGATGATAATAAATTACTTTTTATAGAAAACATTATTGATATGATGATTAGGGAATCGATAATACTGAAGAAATGATTTGATCGGTGGAAGTGTCTGGAACACTTCCACACTACAAGCTTTAGATCATTTATGAGATTCGTATTTTACATAATAGAGGACGAATGCTATAAAGCAATGTATCTAGTATTATTAGGGAAATAAATACTTCTCAAGAAGTGATTAAATTGGTGGGATTGTATACAACACTTCAAAACTACAAGCTTTAAACTATTGATGATATCAATCTTGTACATAATAGAGGACCAATGGTAGAAAGCATTGTATCTAGGACTATTAGGGAAATAGGGAATTCTCAAGAAATTATTAGATTGGTGGGATTGTCTATAGCACTTCCAAACTAAAAACTTTAGATCATTAATTAGATTCATCTTTTGGTTGTTCCTATAAAAATGCATAAAAATTTTGGGCAAGATGTGAGCGTGGATTGTATAAAATATGAGCTCGATTGAGGTTTATTTAATCCCTTAATTGAGCTTTCAAAAGTTTGGTCAAGGGTTTAAATAATCCCTCAATCAAGATTTTTACAATAGCTTGATTGAGGGTTTAAATAACCCTAGATTGAGCTATTGGAAAAATCTCGGGGTTAGGAAATAGCTCAATCGAGCTAATATAATATAATGTATCTTATGAAAAATATAATATTCGAATATTTCAAAAGCTCGATCAAGCTATTTAAACTAATATTATTTTTTAATAAAATAATTTTTCTTTTAAAATAAATTTCAAATACACTTTAGATTTAAATAAATTTTATGGACAAATGTTTGAGATTGCTATATTTTTGAAATTCTTGTTTAATGTAGAATTAGATTCAATTTTAATAAATTATATGTAATAAAAGTTTTTTTTACAAATTAACACTTGATTTATATAGTATTCCTATTACAATATGCACTCAAATTTTTTAATGTAAACCTTTATTCATAATAATAAGAAAGGCAAAGCTTTAACAATATTTATATTAATAATACATAAGATTTAAAAACCATATTTCAAATCTATTTTAATCACTCTAACTTGATTTATGGCCCATGGTTTTGGTATCCCATGATATCACATCATATCAAATACAATGGACAAATTTATGCCCAAATCATGTTAAGCTAATTACAATTTAGGTTTTGGTAACCCATGGTAAATTTTCTCATGATATTTTATGTGATGTAATACAATAAGTTACTAAAACCATGGTCACAGATTCAAAAAGATTTGAAATATTTATGGTTGTTAAAATGATGTATTATTATTTAATGTTTAAACAAAATAAAAAATAATAATAATCATTAAAAGAGTTTAAATTTTATATGGAGAAAGTAATATTAATTCAAATAGCCCGATGGAACTAATAGTTCAATTGAGCTATTATCTGGATTGAGCTATTTGAGTTAATGTTATTTTTTTACAATTTTTTACATATAAAATTTAATTTCTTTTATGATTAAATAACATGATCAAGATTTTTCCCTAACCACACATAAAATCTTGATTGAGATATTTGAAAAATGCACATAAAACCTTGATTAGGTATTTTATAAACCTCAATTGAGGATTTTGAAAACGTCGATCGAGCTAATATCTCGATTGAGGGCTTTAAAACAAGATTTTAGCCCCCTTTCTTGCAAATTTAATTGTATTTCACTCTTTGACAGGCCTAAACCCCGTCCTAGGATGCACCTTACATAGTGACCTTCATATCGATGGATTTGTCAACGAATCATATATCCATTGGCGTATAATTTACGGGTTTCTGATTTCATATGATAATTTTTCAATTTTATTTTCAAACTTACACTTACAAAACCATGCTGAGTACAACTTCAAATCAACAGAAAGAAAAATCAACAACATCAAAAGTACACAACCAAAAAATTTCAAAAAAGTATACACCCCACATCAACATGTCCTCTTCAAAATCGTATTTTTTATTTTATTTTCTTAACCAGTGAAAAAAAAAGATTACATGCACACACATGTATACGAAATGCGATTAACATTTTCAACGATCAGTTTCAAAAATTAATAAAAAATTATATTTTTTCAACATAAATTTAAAAGCAAATATGTGCGCCCCTGTGCATTTTGTGTAGTTTATGTTCATATATATTTTTTTTCAAATTTTATGCATTTATCACTCAATTATTTTACATGCACACAAGCCACTTGTTAATTTTTCCTGAAATTTACAAGAACAAAGCTATCATTAAATGAAATTTTGGCATGTTAAATAATAATAAAAAATTAAATATAGGTAGAAAGACAACATAATTCCCCACAATTTATTTTTTTTGTTGCATGTTGGAATTCATAAGGAATATATGAGTTTTGATGGTTTTGATTTAATAAATGAGTAAAAAATTGAATTTTCACCATCACTTTTGGCCAAAAAGTGTTACCCATCTTCATGGATTCACCCTTTTACATAATAGAGGACCAATTCTAGAAAACATTATATCTAGTGTTAAATTTTGAGCATTAATTCACAATACTCTTGGATCTTTACTGAGAGAATAACATATACAGTATATCAATGCATAACAATCACAATAAGCATCACAAGCATCACAAGAATCAAAAGCATGAGAGACAAGAGACACAGAGTTTCCGTGGGGAAACCCTAAGGTGAAAAACCCCACAAATTCCTCAGACATAGAGAGAGCAATGGCTCAACCAAAGTACAACCAAAATACACTTGAGATAGTCTCCTAGTAGCAGATGATCCTCCTCCTCACTAGTGCGCCACTTTCCGAGTGAGAGAGATATAACTTTCCAAATGATCTAAATAGAGATCTCCTGATCTCTATTTATACTAACCTGTTTTCCTAGAGACCTTATGGGGCCGAATTGTCTAGCTAGGTACATCCACAATATAATATATATTTCAGGGCCAACCCCACACATGGTGGGCTAATAACCCATTGACAAGTACACACACTTGTGACACTTGTCAATCCACATGATGACACTTCCTTATAGAGGAATAACACATCTCTAATAAGGGTACAATAAATATATATGAAATACATAGATGAAATACATTTCGAAGTTACATATACATCAACACTCCCTCTTAACTAGGAAGGTATTTCTCGACACAGATATGCTAGACAAGTCTTCTTCTCTCTCGGGATCATCGTCATTGATGCATCGTCATCATCATCGTCACTGCTGCTGCTATCTCAACCAATCTTTGACTCTACTTATCATAGGAAGTTCTATAGAGCCAGTCCTTTTTCATACTGGATGTAGGCCCACCACCTGCAGGTCTTCATCATCACTGGCCATACTGTGGAAATATCAGGACTTATTATGTGCGTCACAAAACCTTAAAAGAGTCTTTTGACTAGCAAGAACCCTAAAGAGCATATGAGGCCTTTTTCATCCTATCCAGATCTCCAGGACTTATTACATGTGACCCCACCACAAAACCTCAAAAGAGAATCCCAGGACTGATTACGAGCACAAGGCTCAACCTATCGGATCTCCCAGGGCACAAATTACATGTGGTCACCACAAAACCTCGAAAGAGCATCCCAGGACTGATTACGAGCGCAAGGTTCAACCTATCAGATCTCTAAGATCACAAATTACATGTGGTCATGGAAAAACCTTGAAAGAGCATCCCAGGACTGATTACGAGCACATGGCTCAACCTATCGGATCTCCCAGGGCAAAAATTACATGCCATAGGACAAAACCTCAAAAGAGCATCTGCCAGATATCCCAGGGTACAAATTACATGCCATAGGAAAAACCTCAAAAGACTATCTTCAGATCTCCCAGGGCACAAATTATATGTCCTCCCAAGCAAAACCTCGAAAGAGCATTTGCCAGATATCCCAGGGTACAAATTACATGCCATATGCAAAACCTCGAAAGACTATCTGCAAATCTCCCAGGGCAAAAATTACATGCTTATATGCACAACCAGTTCCATGACCACAGAGTATCAATCTGATACTCACCATACATCATCCTGATGTACACATGATTAGCCTGATCATCATCACTGCAACATCCTGCTGCATGTCATCTGGAGCAACATTCTGAAGCTCGAAATGCATGATCATCCTGATCATACAATGCATCTACCTGATGCATACCAAGTATCTACCTGATACATATCAACATACATGATCCACATGATCATACAATGTATCCACCTGATACAAATACAAATACATGATACATATCACCATACATGATCTACCTGATCATACAATGTATCCACCTGATACATATACAGATACATGGTCCAAGCATCCAACATGATGCATATACAAAATACATACACATGATCCAACCGATCATATCCAACATCCAACATGATGCGTACATACATATAAATTATCCAACTGATCATATCCAACATCCAACATGATGCATACATACATATACATATACATGATCCAACTGATCATACAAAGCAGAAACCAACACATCATCCTGATGCTCATCATCCAGCGCTTACATCCACAGCCATGTGAAGGATCCTCCTTCCAACATGCATGGAATGGCTTTAGCAAATGTGTCCATCACTTCTTCCTCGAAGTGTCATCAATTTGAAGAACACCAAGCCTCTCCATGAAGTACTCGAACTTCACCCTGGCTAATGGCTTGGTCAGCACATCTGCAATCTGCTCATCCGTCGCAACGTACAGGAGCTTCACAGCTCCTCTCTGCCCCATATCCCTGATATAGTGATATTTGATCTCTATGTGTTTCGACCTGTCATGAAACATTGGGTTCTCAGATAGCTTCACACAACTTTGGTTATCGCATAATATACCAGTATCCTCCAATGGGAGATCAAATAACTCAGACAGTAGCTTCTGTAGCCATACTGCCTCACAACTAGCTGAACAGGCTGCAACATACTCTGCCTCAGCTGTACTCAATGCTACGCAGGACTGCTTCCTACTAAACCAAGAGATCACACCTGATCCCATACTGAAGCAGCACCCAGATGTGGTCTTCCTATCTGCAGCACTGCCAGCCCAATCTGAATCAACATAACCCTATAGGTTAAACTTTTGATTCGCATCATACTTGAGCCCATAATCCACTGTACCCTTCAGGTACCTCAGAACATGCTTTACAGTAATCAGATGAACACTCCTTGGATCTGTCAGGAACTGACTCAATGTCTTCACCGCAAAGCAAATATCTGGTCTTGTATTTGTTAGGTACATCAAGGACCCAATCATCTGATGATACATAGAGACATCAACCGGCTCAGATGAAGCATCACATAGAAGCTTCAGATTCGATGCCATAGGTGTGGCCATGGCCTTGCAATCCATCATCCCGAATCTCTTCAGGATATCTATTGTTTACTTTCCTTGACCAAGGAAGATCCCACCTGCACTCTGCCACACTTCCATACCTAGGAAATAATGCATCATTCCCAAATATTTCATATCAAACTCAGCAGCAGGCTTCCTCTTAGTATCTGCAATCAATCTGTCATCTCCTGTTACAAATAAGTCATCCACATATAGGAGTATAATCATAGGATTCCCTTCCTCAACCTTGTAGTAAAGGTTGGAATCCGCTTTACTCTTGGTAAAGCCCAAACTAGATAGGAAACTGTCCATCCTACCATACCAAGTTCTGGGAGCTTGCTTCAAGCCATACAAGGCTTTCTTCAATCTTCACACATATGACTCCCTGTCATGTATTTCAAAACCAAGTGGTTGCTCCACATATACTTCCTCTTCAACTACACCATTCAAGAAAGCAGTCTTGACATCCATCTGGTGTATTTTCCATTTCATTGCTGCAGCCAGGGAAAGTACTGTTCTGATGGAAGTATACCTAGCTATAGGTGCAAAAGTTTCTTCATAATCTATTCCCTCTTTCTAAGAGAAGCCACGAGCTACGAATCTTGCTTTGTATTTCTCAACACTGCCATCTGCAGCATGCTTGATTTTGTAGATCCATTTAGAAGTCACAAAAGACTTCTCTTTAGGTCTTGGTACAACATCCCAAACATCATTCTTCATTATTGATTGGTATTCCTCAACCATGGCATCCTTCCATTCTTTCTTTTCCGCTGCTTCTTCATAACTCGAAGGTTCTTGGTTCATAACGTCACAGAGTAAAGCAACATATCCGGTATGTGATCTGGTTCTCTTTTTTGCTCTATGTTCTTCTTCTGGAATGCCAAATCTTTCTGCATATTGAATGAGCTTTCTAGCCCATGAAGGTTTCCTCTTGTGAGAGTTATCCTCATAGGGTGGATCTACAGGTTCCTTAGGATCTTCAAACTCACGAAAAACTTCTGGAACTGCTTCAGTCATGGTAGTGTCTTGAAATCTAGTTTCCTTAGGTTCTTCATAAACTTCGATAGGTGCCTTCCTTGATTTGATGAATGCTGATTTTTCATCAAATGTTACATCCCTGCTGACATCAATCTTCTTGAACCCTGGAAAGTATATTCTGTAAGCCTTCGAGCTTTCACTGTAACCCACAAAGATACCCTTCTTTCCCAAAGGATCTAGTTTAGTCCTCTTTTCCTTTGGGACATGAGTGTATACTGGACAACCAAATATTCTGAGATGGCTGACTTTAGGTTTCTTACCAGAAAAGACCTCTTCTGGTGTCTTGTTGTCCAATATCTTGTGGGGTGTTCTTTTCTGCACATATACAGCTGTTCTAGCTGCTTCTACCCATAGATGCATAGGTAGATCCTGGTCATGCAGCATTGCCCTTGCTGCTTCCATGATTGTTTTGTTCTTCCTTTCTGCAACTCCATTCTGTTGAGGATTATAAGGAGCAGTCAACTCCCTCTTAATCCCCGAATCACTACAAAGCTTTTTGAAGTCACCTAAGGTGAATTCTCCACCATTGTCGGATATGAATGTTTTGATCTTCTTGTCAGTTTGATTCTCCATTAAGGTTTTGAATTCCTTGAATTTATCAAACACCTCATCTTTGTTCTTCAAGAAGTATACCCAAGTCTTCCTGGAGAACTCATCAATAAATGAGACATAGTAAACATACCCACTCAGAGAACTGGATGACATAGGACCACATACATCTGAGTGGATGATTTCTAGGATGTCTTTTTCCTTGCTTTCACTACTTGGGAAAGCCTTCTTAATGTTCTTACCTTTTGCACATCCTTTGCAAACACCTTCATGTTTTTTCTTGATTTCAGGAAGACCCTCTATAGCCTTGCTTGCAATTGGAAGTGCCCTATAGTGCATATGAGCAAGTCTTCTACGCCAAAGTTCACTTGGCTCCATGGATTCATGTATCATGGCATGTTCAGGTTGTCCCTTTAGTTTATACAAACCTCCCTCTTGCTCTCCAATCACTACTGCATCATCTATGTTCTTTCCCTTTGGCCACATTAGGACTTGAACATCCACAAATGCAACCCTCATACCTTTTGCATCCAATGCAAAGATGGAGAGTAAGTTCTTCTTGAGTCTAGGTACATAAAGGACTTCTTTCATCTTCAAAGATTTTCCAGAATCTAGGTTGTAGGAGGCTTCACCACTTCCTTTGATTGGGCATTGATAATCATCCCCAAGTTTCACCTTATGGGGTGATTCATGTTCAGATAGATTCACAAAAGATTCCTTAAACCCAGTCATGTGTTTGGAAGCCCCACTATCAATCAACCAATCATTACAACCATGGGTGATAGTACCTGTGAGAGTAGAAATTAGAACATATTCTTCTTCACTTGATGAGTCATCATCACTATCACTTTCTGCCCTAGCCTTCTTCTTTGGGGGTTCATCATCTTCGGCTACATGAGCATGATATCTTCTTTTGTTATTCTTCTTCTTCTTATTGAAGTTGTTGTTGTTGTCTTTCTTATTCTTGGGACAATCTAAAGCAAAGTGTCCCTTCTCATTGCAATTGAAGCATCTAAGATCTTTCTTATCTTTATGATAATGGTGGTGTGAGAATCTCCTGTTATGAGATGATTCCTTCTTGGACTTGCCTTTCCTGGCATGTGTTGTGAGAGCTTGATCTTCATTTCCCATATTTTCTTCTCGGGCCACAAGCCTAGCTTCTTCTTGAGAGCATTCTTCCCGCAATTTGTTGAAGGAGATCAACTTCTTCCTTGCACAAATTCCTTGAATAAAGGAATCCCATGACCTGGGTAGGCCATTTAGAATGGTCATCACCACTTCACCATTCTCCACCATTTCATCCACTGCTTCTAGTTGTTCCTTGATCTGGGAGACCCTTGAAAAATAAGATTAAATGGTTTCTCCATTCTAAAACTTTACTCCTTTCAATTGGTTCCGTAGGGACATCTTCTGATTTATGTTCTTCCCTTCAAATAGCTTGGTCAAAGAGTCAAACATCTCCTTGGGTGTCTTTAGAGAAGACACATGGGGTATGAGATGGTCTTTGATAGAATCAACAATGATTCTCTTTGCCTTGACCAAGTTTTTCTTATGCAATACCTTAGCCTCTTCATCCGCTGGGATAGGGATGTCTTCTTTTACATATGAGTCCAACTCATTCTCTTCCAGGATTAACCCAATCCTATACTTCCAAGCTCGAAAGTTATCATCTCCTTCAATCTTATCCTCAAGCTTGGTGTGGTGAGACATCTTAAAGAGTACTTCAAATGGAAATAGAAAAGATTTAGGTCTTACCACTTGAAATGCTAAAAACTGGATCTGGTCCCAGATTAGGGTTTGTCGAAAAAACCCTAAAAATTCAAAATGTGAATTTCAATTTTCTGAAAGGATAGAAAGATGCGCCTTGATGAGTTGATCAACCTGGTGTATTCATAATTTGAGATCAGCAAAGTTTTACCCTTCAGATTTTCCTTTTTGTCCTCCCAGATTCACTCGGGAGAGCCTTGAATTAGGGTTTGAGTTTCCCAGAGATCTACCCAGCCAAAACTCTCGATCCAAAGCTCTAAAATTCGATTTTTGCAAGGAGCTTCCAGCTATGTCTTTAGATATCATAAATTCCTATTTTTGTGGAAACCCTAATGTTTAGGGCCAAATTTGAAAATGCTCAGAATTGAATTCTGATTGGACAGATAGATTCTCCTTGATGAGTAGAGTCAATCTACTATACTACTTTTCCAAAATCTGTGGAGAGAAACCAAATAAACAAGAAACTCAAGTTTTTGTCACTGCAAAATGTCTTCTTCTTAGGTTAGCTTTGATACCATGTTAAATTTTGAGCATTAATTCACAATACTCTTGGATCTTTACTGAGAAAATAACATATACAGTATATCAATGCATAACAATCACAATAAGCATGACAAGCATCACAAGAATCAAAAGCATGAGAGACAAGAGACACAGAGTTTCCGTGGGGAAAACCCTAAGGTGAAAAACCCCACAACTTCCTCAGAGATAGAGAGAGCAATGGCTCAACCAAAGTACAACCAAAATACACTTGAGATACTCTCCTAGTAGCAGATGATCCTCCTCCTCACTAGTGCACCACTTTCTGAGTGAGAGAGATATAACTTTCCGAATGATCTAAATAGAGATCTCCTGATCTCTATTTATACTAACATGTTTGCCTAGTGACCTTATGGGGTCAACTTGTCTAGCTAGGTACATCCACAATATAATATATATTTCAGGGTCGACCCCACACATGGTGGTCTAATAACCCATCGGCAAGTACACACACTTGCGACACTTGTCAATCCACATGATGACACTTCCTTATAGAGGAATAACACATCTCTAATAAGGGTAGAATAAATATATATGAAATACATAGATGAAATACATTCCGAAGTTACATATACATCAACATCTAGGACCATTAGAGAAATAGGGACTTCTAAATAAATGATTAGATTTGTGATATTGTCTAAACCACTTACAAACTACAATTTTTAGATCATTGATGAGATCCATATTTTACATAATAGACGATCAATGCTAGAAAGCATTGTATCTAGGAAAATTAGGGATTTAAGGAATTCTCAAGAAATTATTAGAATGGTAGGGTTTTATACAACACTTCCAAACTACAATATTTATATCATTGATGAGATTCATCTTTTACATAATAGAGGACCAATTCTAGAAAGCATTGTATCTGGAACAATTAGGGAAATAGGGAATTATCAATAAATTATTAGATTGGTGGGATTATATACAACATTTCCAAACGACAAGCTTTAAATGATTGATGAGATCCATCTTTTACATGATAGAGGACCAACGCTACAAAGCATTATATCTAGGACAATTAGGAAAATAGGGACTTCTGAAGAAATGATTAGATTGGTGGGATTGTTTACAACACTTCCAAACTACAAGCTTTAGATCATTGATGATATCCATATTTTATGTATAATAGAGGACCAATTCTAGAAAGCATTGTATCTAAAAAAATTAGGGAAATAGTGACTTCTCAAGAAATGATTAGATTGGTGGGATTGTCTACAACACTTCTGAACTACAAGCTCTTGATCATTGATGGCATTCATGTTCTACATAATAAATTACCAATGCCAGAAATCATTGTTTCTATTACAATTAGGAAATACAAAATTCTCAAAAAATGATTCTAAAGATTGGTAGGATTGTTGGCAACAATTCCAAACTACAAGCTTTAGATCATTGATGAGATTCATCTTTTACATAATAAAGAACCAATGCTAGAAGAATTGTATCTAGGACAATAATATCTTTTTATCCCTCGTGTTGGCCTATAACACATGTCCACAACATATGTAAATGAAAATATTAAATTAAAAATAAACACGATTTTAAACTAAATTCTAATACTAAAATAAACTTATAAAAATAAAATTGGAAAGAATAATAAATTGTAAATCATTACCTAAGTAATGACCCCCATACCCATACCCATAGTGATAGGATTTTGAAGGCTACCTCCAACTTCTTGAAATTTAAAGTTTTAAATTAAATAAAACATTCCACATAAAATAATCTAAAATTAACTAACACTTCAAATCATAACTAAAAAATCTAAAACATGTAATTTACTTGTTACATCCTGATATCAATATCTAGGATAGATGGAATATTTCCAAACAATGACGGTTAAAGACACCCCATACCCATAGTCACAGGAGAGGAAAATGGAACCCTTGAACACAACCATTTTCAATTTCAAAAAATGTGTTCACATTAATGACGAGCTATAAATTAGTTCAATTGAGCATTGAACAAGGTCGACCAATGCATTTACAACATAAATGTGGATATTTAAGAAAATGCACCTCTCTAAATCCTTCTAAATTTACACTAAAAGGCACTCTAAAATCATGTTCATTCAATAGTCAAGACAATTGAAATTAATGGACATTTAAATCATTCATTGTTATATCTATAAACTTGCAAAGACATGGATCTAACAACAAAAAGTTCTCATAACAAATGAAACAATTTTCGATTAAAGATGACACATTTACCTCTCCTCTACTTCCCCCCTCATGAAATTGGATTTCAAACCACCCATCATGGCATATCTTGGCATAAGTCTTGAAATCTTCAATGCTCATAGAGTCTACCTCCTCATATGTTATATAAATAAAACATTCACAAGAACTAGCTCATTTTCTCTCTCGACTTAGGATGACATCAATCCCTGCAAACGTTGATGCTAAATTATCTTAGATGACATCCCTCACTCCTTAAACAACTTGAGATGTAGCTTCCATATCTGATCTTAAAGTGACAAGCCTTTGAGGGAGAGATATCAAAGGAGGTGGAGGACGAGGCAATGTCGGATCTTAACAAGAACCTCTTGGATTATACATTCATCAGTTTCCAACCCCGTAGTATTTGGATGGAAGGTCCATATAATATGGCTTCATAATATCAAAAAACTCTACATAAAAAAATCTTGAAAAATAAATAGGTACCTCATTATTCCATGTAAATCTACCATAGGTCATGAGGAACCAATCATACACATAATGTACAATGTGAGGATGCTTGAATTATTCCACCTTCAACATTGGATACTTTGGATCTTCTTTAAAATTGAACATTGAAATTGATTATTGTTTGGTTACCGTCTTCTCTACCTCGGGCCACTTGTTAGGACCCATCACCTCTACCTGTCGCCTCCGCATCAAGTCAATGAAACCATTTATAGTTGGCCCAATACTTTGATATAAATCAATGAATTTCCCTAAGGAATGCAAAAATATCTCCAAATATTCTCTAGTCTTAGCAGAGAGATCCAAACTAGCAATATCACCCTTCAAGTGAGATGTGGAATGTTAAATGTTCAATTTTTTAACATCATTTTCCCAAGGAAGATTAGCAAGTACATATTAGGGATAGGTTTTTATAGTTGTACAACCATCCTTTTTTTCAACTATGACCCTACTCGCTCAACCTTCATGCCTCATATGAGCATTGGTAGCATGTTACTATTCAACCCCTACCCCATTATAGCCCTCTTCCAAACCTCAATCCTCTACAAACACAAACACAATTGTGTATAAAAGCACACACACACACATTGAACATGTGCATCTACAATTGAGGTACATTAACATAAATAAATTTTACACAAAATTATAACAACAAAAGGTGGTCAAACTAAACATTGTGAAAAGGATGACATCGGAGAATACTCCATGTTCATATCATTATACCTATTCCTTGAATGGTGATAAGATTACCACAATTGATCATGTGGTGAATCATATCGTTTTGAGCATATGCAAATGCATAAGCACTCTCAGAAGACGATCTATTCAAAGAAGTCTCTAAAAAGACAAAAATATTAAATTAAAAATTTTAACGTTTCATTAAACCAAAATACCTAAGCATCTACACACAATTTTACATACCATAATCTCAATATATTAAGATATATTATGTAGATGGATCCAACAATCTCCAATTATTAGCACTAGTGCGTGTTTGACTTGATTTCCTTTCCTCATTAGATGTCCCAATATCATTGGACCTCCTCAAACGTTTTTTTTCTGGAAGATAAATCCAACAACTCCTCAGGTAATGACTCCTCTCTATCCATGTAGTCGATTTGTTGTCTCCTCCTTCATGTAAATCCACATGAAAATACGAGCTCATTACATCTCCAAATTTTATGTAATATCCCTGATCAGATTATGGATGATATTATCCAAAAATTTTAACTTATAACACAAATTTTCACAAGCAGAAACTAGTTGAAAAGGAGCTGGTCTAAAGCACAAGAAGATGACTCCAGAGTTATGAATTTGAGATATTTAGGATCTTCAAAATGTATGGGTAAATTTACAACATAAAAAATATCAGAACCAGGGATAGGTTTTGAGTCCTATGCACAAGGTATTGGGGCCATTTATGTTTCAACAATAGCTATCGCTGAGGTCTACTCTGAGGCTTGTTGGGCACACCAGCATATGCATAATAAACTCATTTTATTACACCTTAAGGTAACCAAATGGATTATATCAGATATTAAACTCCTAATTAAGTTTTGTACAAGATATTCTGAGAATTTGGGAGGTTCTGGTTGACTTTGGAAACCAAAGAGGCAAGGGTGCTATCTTGGACTGCTCAACTAGTAGTTTTCCAAGTTATTCCAAATAGGTTGAGAGGCCTTAGAATCATCAGGGATATGGTTGATTATGCTTCAATAGGTTCTCAGGATTCACAAATGACCATCAAAACAAAAAATTGACTCATACATAGCTTTGAATTACAAAAATTGGAAAACTAGTCAAGAAAAAGTGATTAAAGAGCTAGTCTTGGAATTGCTTGATTCAAACTACCTCTAAAGCTTACAAAATTTACTTATGAAGTATGTTAGGTATCTGAAATGAATTTATTAACATAATCAAATCGAAATTGAGGATCCTGAATAGAAAATTAGAGGACTTTTAACCTTCGGATCTCCAAGGAGTCTCCAATGCTAGAGAAATCTTACAAAAATTGGGAGAATGAGTATGAGATGAGGAGAAGAAGGAGAAGTTTTTCACTGGATATGCAAGAAGGATGAAATTAGAGATGGTATATGCAGATGGAGGGTTCATTGTACTTCATGAGTTTCCTAGGGGCACCTTCACTGAAATGGGTTATCTCCTCCAGCGTAACTTCTTTAAAACTCTCTCCAATTGTACTGTGACTGAGGATCACTCTTTGGATATCTTATATTATTATATGATGGAATTATGAAACTCTATAGGTCATCATTCCATGGCTTTGGATCTGATCATGGACAAACTGGAACAATAACTTCATTGGGGTTCATCTCCCAAGCTTGGTTGAGGCACATCACTCAACTCTGAGAAGCAAATTGCTCTCAATACAAATAACAAAAGACCAAAATATATGAATGGTGCTCCTTATCCTCCTTTTATAACTTGGGTAGCTTCCTAGGAAATCCATTGGCATGTGTGAGAGGTGAGGGCGCCCTCCTTGAGAGAATTAGCAACATTTTTTCCTTATGCAACTTGCTTGCTTTGTGCCTTCAACTGATTTTAGCAACTGTGCATCCTTAGCTTTTCTGGATATTGCCTTCTTTTTCAAACTGGTTGATTTATGCACTTTCCTTTTTTTGACTTTCTTGCTTTGTGCTTTTGCCTGTTTTTTATTGCTTTTTCCCGTTTCTATCTTTTTATTCTGCTACCTTGATTTTAGATGACTCCTTGTTGTTTCTATCTTTTTCCACTTGAGTAGGTGAGGTCCACCTTGTCCTCATGCGCCCTGCTAGCCGTGTGAACATCACCACTTTCCAAAATTTTTATTTATAATATGAAGGAAATAATTATAAAAATAATTAAAAATTAAAACTATTAAATTATTAATGACTATAGTCCTTGTACCAAAATTTATCCCACTTAATTAATTATCATTCAATTGATTCTTATTCCTAGACCCTTAGGGATTGGAGGGTCCAAGTCTTGACCAAGTGGCCACTAAGGAAGGAACATGATAGTCCTCCCTTCCCAAGACTGCTTGTCCTCAAGTAGGTGCAATCTAGGATGTTGTAGGATCTGTTTATTTTCCCAGGTTGCATATTCAATAGGAAACCCCTTCCACTACATTGGATATTCTTTAATGATCTTGTTCCTCAGCTTCCTTTCTATAAATTGAAAAATATTTTTTGGTTCTAAGACCAGGTGTCCATCATTGAGAGGAGGCAATTCCTCTGAAACTGTTATTTGTTGGCCCACTACTTTCTTCAAGCATGACACATGGAAAACATTGTGTATATTGCTTCCTGTAGGAAGATCTAGTTCATGGGAAACTTCACGAATTTTCCTTATGATCTTGTATGGTCCATATAATCTTGGCTGCAATTTTTTAGCCCCTTTTTATTTCAGAGAATATTTCCTGTATGGATGTAACCTTAGATAAACTAAATAACCCTCTTGGAAGGTTCAATATGTTCTATGTTTATCTACATTTACCTTCTAGTGGTTTTGTGCAACCTGCAAGTTTTCTTTGAGTTCCTTGAGTATGTCTTGGCTCTCCTGGAGCCAATCCTTTGCCTTCTAGGCTCTGCAATCCCCAAAAATCAGATGTGTAAATGTGTGGGATTCATACCCATATATAGAGCTTTAAATGGTACCATCCCAATGGAGAGATGGAATGTGGCGTTATAACAGAATTCCCCCAAGTGTAGTCAAGTGACCCATGCTTTCTGCTTCCTAGTAACATAATTTATGAGATAACCTTCGAGCCATTGGTTTACCCTTTCATCTTGGACATCATTCTGAGGGTCATAACTTGTACTAAGGTTCATAATAGTTCCAATTAGTTCAAACAAAGTTTTCCAGAAAGCACTAGTGAATTTGCTATCTCAATCGCTTATTATAGTCTTGGGAAGACCATGCAATCTGAATACCTCTTTAAAAAATAGTGCAACAAATTGACTAGCTGTAATAGTTGATGTGACAGCAAAAAAGTGAGAAAAATTAGTCAATCTATCAACCACTACAAAAATACTATCTATACCCCGGGATTTGGGAAACCTAATGATGAAATCCATGGACACACTTTCCCACTTTTGTTCTGGAATTGGAAGGGGTTGTAGGAGGCCAGCAGGATGACTGTGTTCAAATTTATTCTGTTGGCATGCAGAATACTCCCTTAAATGCCTTAACACATCATTTTTGAGGCCCTTCCAAGTGAACCTCTCTCTTAACTTCCGGTAAGTTTTCAGGAATCCAAGGTGGCCGACCACTGGTGCATTATGGGCATCCTCCAAATTTTTTTCTTTAAAGATCAATCCTGGAACTAAAAATATTTTGTCCTTTTAATATATGACATCATCAATGAATTTGTAAGCATCGCCATGAATCAAACCATCCAACACCTCACAAGAAAACTGATTCTTAGAATATTTGAGAGCTAGTTCTACCTTCCAGTCAGGTGGGACTTGCAGCAAAGAAAAAGTAGGCTTCCTAGAGAGGGAATCAGCTACCAAATTCATCTTACCCTTTTTATATTCTATGTCAAAGTTATAGGATTGAACCTTACTTACCCATTTTTGTTGTCTATCATTCAATTTTTTTTGGGTCAGAAAGTGTCTCAAGCTGTTGTGATCATTCTTCACTACGAACTTGCCTCCTACTAGGTACTGTCGGAATTCGGCCAAGGCATGCATAATGGTCAACATATATTTTTCATAAATGGAATAATGCCTCTCATGTGGCTGCAAATTTATTCTCTCCTAGGAAATGGGATGCTTATTCTACATCAAAATTGCTCCAATGCATTCCCTCGAGGCATCACATTCTAATGTGAAGGGATGAGTGAAACCGAGAAGTGAAAGTACTGGGAAGCTACTCATTACTTCCTTCATTCTGTTGAAATATTTTTCATCCTCTTATGACCTACCAAAGGCTCCCTTCTTGGTGATATCTATCAAAGGGGATGTTAGTTTAGAAAACCCTTTCAAAATTTATGGTAGTAGGTGCACACACTAATGAATCCCATTAAGGTAGTGATGTTATTTGGGCTTGGCCATTCAAGTATGGCCTTGATATTCTCCATATTCACCTTGACTCCTTCTTTCCCAATTATATGAACAATATAGAGGATCTTAGTCAATCCAAACAAACACTTGGATAGTTTGGCATAAAAAAATTGTTCTACCAAAATTGTCAGAACATTGTCCAAGTGGCACAGATACTTCTCCCATGTCCTATTGTAAATCAAAATATCATCAAAGAATAAAAAGAAAATATACTTACACAAATGCTTACTGAAATCTTTGTTCATGCAGGATTGGAAAGTGGTTGGTGCATTGGTCAATCCAAAAGGCATGACAAGAAACTCAAAATTCCCATAATGGCACCGGAAAGGAGTTTTCTGGATGTCTTCTTCCCTCATCCTAATTTGATGGTATCCTGAGTAGAGGTCTATTTTGAAAAAATATATTGCTCCATGAAGATCATCCATCAATTCATCAATCCTTGGGATAGGATATCTATTTTTTATGGTCTTCTTGTTCAGGGTCCTACAGTCAATGCACATGTGCATTATTCCATCTTTCTTTTTAACTAGTACCAATGATGATGCAAAGGGACTTGAGCTTGGTCTTATGAATCCAAACTCAATAATATCCTTGACGGTATTCTCAATCTCATCCTTGAATATTTTAGGATTCTTATAAGGATGGATCTTGATAGGAAGTATGCCAACTCCCAGCTTACACCACAACTTATTCATAAATTTAGATCTGTAATGATACTTTTAATATTATCACTATTATGCATAGTGACATCTTCCTCAATTCCCCAATGATTTAACCAAGACATGTCATCTTTATGCCAATCTCGCTTAGGTTGTTTTGACTAGAGTATGAAGGAATCTTATGAAGTCTTTTATCTCCCACGTTGTTTATCTTGTTCTTGTAAATTAGGTACCTAGTCATAGCTATGATCTCAATGGGGAGCGACTTACTTCTAAGAGGAGGATATGATATGGTGCGTTTCCTTTAATTTTAAGATTATATGTTATAAAGTGCTTTTGGTTTTTCTCTATCCTTTTGCATGATTCTCTAGAGATGCTACAACTCCAAATTTCACATCCATATAAGATAATAGGAGAGGTCAGAATCTCAAAGAGGAGTTTCTTCTTCTCCTAAAGTCAAATATTTGTTGATTTACAATTGTTTTCAAATCCATAATAGGTTTTCCACCCTCCATTAATAATTTTCTCAATGCCATAGCTCCAATTAAACTTGTTTCGAAGATCAATTCCGAGATATTTTTATGAAGTCACTTCCTCCAAGTTATTGTTGTTATATGAAATTAGCATAAGTGATGTTTTGGGATTTGATTGCCATGACCTTTGTTTTTTCATTGTTAAAATGCATACATGTACTAGATAAAAAATCCTTGAGAATTTTTAGTTGAGATCACAGGGACTCCTCACCATATAATATCATCACTGCAAAGAAGAAATATGATGACTATACTAACCAAACTCATGTTGACACAATCTATGTCTTCCAAACAATTTTATAACCTGTCAGTGTATATACCAAAAAAGGTAGGGGACATGGGACAACCTTGCTTGACTCCTATATTACAATTAATTCATTTTGACCAGCCCTTAAAGTTCCTAAACTTGGTCAATTCCCACTAGCTCATTCGGTTAAGGTGTGGGTCTCGTCAGCAGGGTGACCCGGGTTCAATTCCCCTTAGGGGTGATCTAGTTGGGAGGACACCCAAAGTCCAACCAGCCACAGAGTTGGTGTGGCCCAGGCCGGGTGCGATCCCTGGGTGATTTTGTTGGCTTAGATGCAGGGACAATTTTGAGGATACATAATTTTTTCAAAGTGTGGAAACCTTGGCGAATCTTACTAATTCTTAAATTTGCAACCATAAAATGTTTAGCAATTTAAAAAAAAAATCAATTTTTTTAGGACTTTATATAGTTTATGGACAATTTTGGCAATTTTTAGAGTAAAAAAAAACTATTCCATAGAATTTGGGCGAATCATCTTTGAAAAAAGGAAAAATGACAAATTTTTTGGGGAAAAAAGGTCGAAAATAGCCCATGGGATAAATTTTGCCCCTAAAATTTTCCTTGCTCAGATGTCCATGGGTCATGGTTTATTAGACCAAAGGCCGCTCCTGCAAGTCAGGGAGAGTCTAGCAAACAAAAATAAAAGTTCTTAAACTTGGCAAGCACTTTCTCAAACAACCTTATCACAACAACTCTCAACTCGAAAAGGACTTTTAACTCTTCTAATCTATAATTTCCAAAGGTTAGTTATGGGCACAATGTCAAATGTTTTTCTAAAGTCAACAAAGCAACACAAAAGATTGGTTTTATTATTACGACACTCCTTAGTGATGGTTCTAAGCATTGTGAAAATCCTCACAGCAGATCTAAGAGCTGATGTATACCTCACAAGAAAGATTAAGATTAAGCAAGAAAATAGAAGAAGAGTGGTCAATGCAGTGTAAAGGAGCAACATAATTATGATACCATAGAACTTGGATAGAAGCAGAATAGCATCACACACTAATTCATTAATCATAATATGAACAATAAATAATACAATGGTGGAGAGGATTCGAATGACAAGGTGGCAATTCGAATTAGCCTGCATGGGCATGGCTTATCTGCACTAGGAGTCATCATCATCATCAGTGGAGTGTCAACAATACGCCACTAGGAGTCCTCATCATCAGATCAGTGGAGTCATCAATGCACAAGTAACGGTCAACCAGGTGTCAAACTGAGTCTAACTGAGTGTGGTAGGTGTAACTGGCACATGGAAGCACTAATGTAGTGAAGGAGGCTTAGTTGAGGGCACATGGGGAGCTGACTGGAGTCAAAATATGCAATCTAGTCTCACTGGGGGTCCAACGGAGTGTTTTAGTTAGTTAACAAGTCAATCAATCCTCAAATCAAGGAGAGATCCACAAATAACTCAACTAACTGAAGTGTAACTAAGTGGTAGGTGAAGAAGGGCGCATTTCACAAGTGGTAGGTGAAAGATGGGCGCATCATTGACTAGGAGGGCTAAAATGAGTGGAAAGAAGCTCCTGGGGCTAGCAAACTAGGGACTAGGTGCCGGAGGACACCAACTTGATGACTGGGATGCATGCAATTGCATGCCTGCATGCAAAAATGCATGCATCGCTGATATGCAAAATAATGAAAATGCTGGTAGGACTAGGATGGAGTATAGGAATATCCTAACAAGTATTGCAACTTGGTGGCTGCCCTTTAACTCATTTTTTATAACTTTCTAGCCATATGTTGATCTTCTTTTCCAAATAATTCATAATAACTTAACTAAAAAAAATTAATTATAATAATCCTATAACTAAATAAATTGTTTTTATTTTCACTTAAAAATATTTAATCATAATAATCCTATAATTAAATAAATTATTTGTATTTTCACTTAATTTTTTTTTTTTTTCATTTACCATATTTTCTATCTAATGTGTTTTCTTATAGATTTAATATTTATATTATGTGTTCGATAATTGCATCTTCTAAGGAAAGTTATTGTTTGTCCCAAAAAAACATCACCGGGATTATTAAATCAAGATTACTAAATCTAATTTATAACTATTTTAAATATTTTATAATTTAATAAAATTAATTATATTTTATATTCTTAACATATGTTTAATTATTTATTTTATAAGTTTTAAAAAAATATTAAAATAAAAAAAATTTCTAATAACTTAATTAAAAAATAATTTTTAATAACTTAATTATTTTATTTTCTAGCTATATGTTGATTTTTTTTCCAAAATAATTCCTAATAATTTAACTAAAAAATAATTAATCATAATAATCTTATAATAAAATAAACTATTTTTATTTTTACTTAAAAATATTTATTTTCCATTTACCATATTTTCTATATAATGAATAACATAAAAAACAAACTCCAACTCCAAGATCCAACATAAAAAACAAACTCCTAACTCCAAGCTCCAGCCCAAGCAAAATGTAAACAAACTGGAAAATAACAAAACTCCAACTCCAAGTTCCAGCCCATGCAAAGTGTAAACAAACTCGAAAATAACAAAACTCCAACTCCAAGTTCCAGCCCATGCAAAGTGTAAACAAACTGGAAAATAACAAAACTCCAACTCCAAGCTCCAGTCCAAACATTGAAAATTTAATCTCATTCCAAATGAAGTTGTTGCGTAGCCTAACCGTCTCGTAGAACTAATTTTGTTTCGAGTTTATCCTAAAAGTGCCACGTGGATTTTTACCGACGTGGCTCCTTGTCATTGATTATTGAAAATCCAAACACATCCGCCGCCGTAGTATTTTGAAAAAAAATCTCACCGAAGCTCGAAAGTCACTTTCCCCCTGTTTTTTTTTCATTATTTTTCAATTTTTATTACCTATTTATTCACGACTCTTATCGGATCTTAATTTATGCATTTTTTAATCAATTTTGCAAGAATTTATCGATGGAGATAGGAAGAAGCAGATATTATTCCCTAGGTCTTTGATAACTGTTTTTAGATAACCCATCAGTGGAATCTGATAGGTATATGTTGTAGTGGCCCCTGTTCTCTGGTTTTCATTGAGAAAATTCTTGATTCAGTGGGTTTTAGCTATAGATTAGCAGCGATGGAGGTCTACAAGTATGAAGAGGTACTGAGATTCAGATTTTTTTGTTGATTAGATGGGTATTTTCAATTGAATATCTCTCTCACCGTTTTTTCTGGTTGCAGGATTTCGTTTGTAATTCTAGGGGAGTGCAATTATTTACCTGTAGATGGCTGCCATTGTTGACAGCTCCAAAGGGTCTGGTTTTTCTCTGCCACGGTAAGGCAAAGAGACAGGTTTCGTTTTCTTCTTTCTGTTGGGATTGTTCTTCCTTTACTTATGTTGAAATCTGAGGTATTTGCCATGATGTATTGATAATCGTCATAAAATTTCAGGGTATGGAATGGAATGCAGTGTATTCATGAGAGGTACTTTCAAAAAAATTGGATTTTTAGAGCTTCTGGATATGGCGAAATTTGTTCGTTTTTAACCAGGTTGGATGAATAGTTTAGTTACTGTAGTTTGTAGTTTTGTATGGCAGACTGTGGAATAAGGCTTGCCCGTGCTGGATATGGCGTGTTTGGAATCGATTACGAGGGCCATGGGAAATCAGAAGGCCCGAGATGTTATATTAAGAGATTCAACAATATTGTCAATGACTGCAACGATTTTTTCAAGAGTATTTGCTGTGAGTGATTAAATTTAAGGCTTAATTCCTTAATGAAATTCTGATAATCAGGTGGATATTGATGATATGTCATTCATTTTGTTTGTGTTGTTGGCCTTTAGTGCTTTAAATATCACACCACCTGAAAAGAAATTTGAAATAAATATAAGTTAACTGTTCAAATTCATGATTGATGACTGTCAGATGCAGTAATAAATTAAAAATAATATTTTAAGCTTCGTTGCAGTGAGTAAAGAGTATGAGGAAATGCCCAGATTTCTGTATGGGGAATCCATGGGCGGTGCAGTTGCACTTCTGCTTCACAGAAAGGAACCTGCGTTTTGGAATGGAGCTGTTCTCGTAGCTCCTATGTGCAAGGTATGATCATAACAGTAAACTTGTGTTTGCCAGGTCAAAATTTTCCAAATAGCAATATTCTGCTGCTGGCTGTAATGCTTTTAATACCAACTGTGGAATTTGACAGATATCGGAGAAGATAAAGCCTCATCCTGTAGTGGTCAAGTTTCTAATAAAAGTAGCAATCTTTGCTCCCATGTGGAAGATAGTCCCCACTAAGGACGTCATAGATACGGGCTTCCAGGATCCCATCAAGAGAGAGCAGGTAATTCTCTGAAAACTAATATAAACCAAATTAGTACTGCCTGAAATTCAGTTCTGTAAATGAATGAATTTTATATAATATGAAGTTCAATGGATATAGGAACGAACAAAGACTCCTGTTTTTTCCTGTTGCTGAGCTTTGATTCCCATCAATGAACCTGCTTGTTTACCAGGGTCACCATAGCCACAAACAATGAGTACTCTCCTTTCTCCTGTTGCTGAGTTTTGATATGTACCTGCTTCTTTAAACAATGAGTACTCTCCTTTCTCCTGTTGCTGAGTTTTGATATGTACCTGCTTCTTTAAACAATGAGTACTCTCCTTTCTCCTGTTGCTGAGTTTTGATATGTACCTGCTTCTTTAAACAATGAGTACTCTCCTTTCTCCTGTTGCTGAGTTTTGATATGTACCTGCTTCTTTAAACAATGAGTACTCTCCTTTCTCCTGTTGCTGAGTTTTGATATGTACCTGCTTCTTTAAACAATGAGTACTCTCCTTTCTCCTGTTGCTGAGTTTTGATATGTACCTGCTTCTTTAGAAGGATCACCATGTTTCTGAGCTTTGATTCCAATCTATGTAGCTCCTTGTTGAGCAGGATAACCACACTGCATAGCATAGCTTCTATGCATCTTTACCTGGATTGTTTAAGTGCAGACCTCATTGTTTTTGCATTATGTTCAATTTAAAATGCATCCATTCAAGTAGATATGGAGTAAGATTTATATTAACACAGCCATTTAATTCAAATTGGAATGATGACCAAAAATAAAATCTTGAAACTACACTTCTCTCATCTTCTTGAAATCTAGGAAGTTCCGGCAATCTAGGAAAAGGACCCTTGGTTGTAAACACATATCACTGTAAATATTTTGTGGCATGTGAATATGTATGGGTAACAAGTTAAGTGTAACAAACTGATCTTCCTGAAATCTAGGAAGTTCCCGCAATCTAGGAATGGTTGTAAACACATATCACTGTAAATACTTTGTGGCATGTGAATATGTATGGGTAACAAGTTAAGTGTAACAAACTGATTTTCCTTTCATCTTCCTGAAGTCTAGGAAGTTCCGGCAATCTAGGAAGAGGACCCTTAGTTGTAAACACATATCACTGTAAATACTTTGTGGCATGTGAATATGTATGGGTAACAAGTTAAGTGTAACAAACTGTTTGTTATACATGCCTCAGCTACCAGTTATCACATGTAAACTGAGATATATTTAGAATTGGGATGATGACCATAAAATAAATCTTGACAGTACACTGGTCTCATCTTCTTACAATCTAAGAAGAGGATCCTTCTTCGTCCACCCCAAATTGTAAAATACAAACCTCTATCGATCTGATCTGAATGTACTTACTGATTCAAGTGAATGATAAATTTCATTTTCTGATTTATCAACATTAACACATTTCTAATCAATCAAGAATCACCCATGTTGCAGATTCGATCAAATGGGCTTATATATCAAGACAAACCCAGATTAAAAACAGCTCTAGAAATGCTGATGACGAGCATGGACTTGGAGGATAGGCTTCAGGAGGTATACTATATGAACATATATTCTAAAATAATATGTAGTAACAGGTGACGATGATTGAACTGACTGATTAAGCTGTGATTACAGGTGACTGTGCCGTTCTTGTTGTTGCATGGAGAGGATGACAGCGTGACAGATCCTTCGGTGAGCGAGGCGCTCTACAATTTATCAGCAAGTTTAGACAAGACAATCAAACTTTATCCGGGCATGTGGCACGCCCTCACAACCGGGGAGCCCGACCACAACGTGGATCTTGTTTTTGCTGATATCATCTCCTGGCTCGATCGGAGGCTCCACACTCAGACTCCATTGATTACACGCAATGACCAAGAAGATCAAACTTTAACAACTAATCAATCTCACGCCGCCCACAGAATCTGCGGCGGCAGCCCAGGAACCGATAAAGTTAATCGCAACACCAATTTGCTTTACTCATCGCTCTGATTATGAGAAAAATGAATCAAACCGCCTCGCTGCTGAAATTGTAAATTGGAATGAGAATTCCAGTCAGACGTGAAATTTATTGATTTTTCAAAAACTACATCGGTTTAGATTTATGCAAAATCATCGTTCATAAAACTTTGATTATGTATAAAATTTATATCAGATTCATTCCATATAATAAAACTCTACAGCAGATTCATTCCATAATAAAACTCTGGTCTGAGCATAGTAAGCATTTTACCATATTTTTGTCAAATTTGTAATTGCAAGGAAGATGCCTTTACCACAAGAGAACTTCTCAAGTTTGCAAACGCAATGCTATGTTTTATAATTCAATGCTATGCTATCATCGCAATATGTACCAAGGAGAAACCAATGAGACTAACAAGATTTGTGCAGAACGCATGGATTATTTATGAAATCATCGGCTTATATAAATACCAATAAAGTGCATTGCTTAAGCAATGTGAATGTCTCTATTGCATGAAAAATGAAATATCGAGGACTCCAATGCCATGTGTGCGCCAAGACAAGTGTTAAATAGCATACCAACAAAGAGATACACTAAGTGGTATCAACCACAAGTGTCAAAATCAAGTGTCGTAGTAGCATCCAAACTTCGAAACACCAAAACCACAAGTATCATAACGGTGGTGTCATAAGCATTCACAATCATACCCATAGTAGTAGTTGATGAGTAAATAAGGTAGATGATGCAGAGGAGGATCCAATTTTGTTGATTTTAGAGGCTCAGATTTTCGTAGGCTGGTGAGGACGTTTTTCCTGCTATTCACGACGACCGAACTGACCGTTTTTATATGAAATCTATCCTCCTCTTAGTTTAATGAGTTTCATCTAGATTGGGTTTACATGGTCAAAACTTGAATGACGGACATTGTTTGTATGTACAGGGTGCAAGTTCTGTATTTCGTTGTACATACATTGAGAGAGTCTAGCTTTCCACAAGCAGGGAGAACCGCTAGTAGGGCGGTCTCTTCGAGTAATGGAAATCTCTACGAACTTCGAGGAGGACGCAATTAATATTAGGAGTTTTTCCTAGAACAAACCATGTTAAGGCTCATGTTGTAACTAAAATTAGATGGATGAGCTTAAAGTTTGTTAAGTTTTAGTTGATTGATAGATAAGTAAGCATAAAATAGTTCATTTTAGGTGAGCATGATCATGTATTTTTCATTATGATAATTTAACTTAAACATGAGATAAAATCACATCTTATCATGAGTTGTTTTATGAGTGTAACTTATGAGTTTAAATTCTAATTGGTCTTAGTTTTATTCATTTGAAAAACTTTATTTCTTTTAATGGTTTCATTTTTATATTTTCAAAATTTATTTTTTTATTTAGTAGTATTATTTTTTCTCTCTCCTCGTTTCTTATATTCCATTCTTGTTTTATTTCCTGTTTCTCGTTTCTTGTAACATACCTTGGGAATTGAATCTAGGATCTGGCCCATGATATTTTGATTGGTGTGTTGGATAGTGGTGTCTGGCTCGAGAGCCAAAGCTTCAATGATAGAGGAATGGGAGTCATGTCGACCCATTGGAAAGGCACTTGTGAATCTTAACGACATTAAATGCTTGTAACGACAATAAGAAGCTCATTGTAGCTTGTTATTTGAGCCGCATATATCAAATTTTCATTGGGCCTATTAACGAGACAACGGAAAAGTTAGATCCCCCACAAATCGCAAGTTCTGATGTGGGAATATCCTAAATTAAGGAAACAATCCATCACAGTTTCGCCTCTATTCAACAAAAATCAAATGTGGATGGGCCTATTTGTTTGGCCGACTCTCTTCTATGGTCCACCTTCACAGCTTCTATTTGTTTTTAGCATGCCACTTCATATGCCCTATCATGGAGTAGTTGACAAGCACTTTTGTGCCGAGACTCATTCTAGAAGATTAGTTTAATTTGGGGGTGTGCATTCAGTGCTTAGTGCCTCACCAGTTTGAAATGTGCGTTGGTGATTGACTCTCTTTTGGAGAGGAATTTTTATCCAATGGGTTTTTTAGTTTACACTTGGGTACCTCAAAAAGCCTAGGACACACCTTTGTTTTCTTTTGTTTCATCCCTACATTTCATTTAGTAGGGGGTGGGGGGGTGTTGTTGTTGGTGTTTTCCAATGTTGCAAGCATGTGTGAGTTGTAAGCTTGCATAGGTGTTCTTATCTACCTAGCTATTCTTAGTTATCGTTGGGCCTCTTCCATTGTTATCAATGTAAGGCATTCTCATGTACTTTTATCATTGAGAAATCAATACATACATTTGATATTTTTTATGAGACTCATTCATGATCTGAGTTGATCCCAAATCACCACAAAAAGAGAGAATTATTTTTCCCAAAGTTGAAGAATCTGAATAAAATATACTTTCAAAAAGTTAAAAATGAAAGAGTGAAAATGAACTTCTATCCTAAGGAATGTCTCTAAATATATTTGTTCTAAAGATTATGAGAGTAATGAAATGAACTTGTACAACAAAGAGAATTTCTATTGATTTGGTTTTGTTTGTTTTTAAATAAAGTGATGAATGTTTTTTCTTCTTTTTAATTTTGATATATGTATTTTTTTTAATAGTGGATGATTTTAGTATAGCAAATTTTTAATTAATATTAAAATAAGTATAAGTATAAGCATAATATATATATATATATATTTCATAAAGAAAAAACTAGCTTTTATATTAAGTGGACAAAAGCTGACCACAAGTTGTGATCTTACATAGAGTCGGGACTGTCACCCAGTCTAAAAGGAGATTGTGACAAAAAATACAGTGTTGACAAGACCTCATAGCAGAACATAAAACAATACCATAAATACAAATTCATTACATCCATTATCCTCCAGCGCCACAAATGGAAAACATACAAAGACTGGTCATGAAAAAGTGCATCTAGGAAACCAGATCAAAATGGACCCAAACAGTCAGTTAAAAGAGTTTCAACATAAAAGATTTGATAAGCTTCCCTCCACCAAATTAATCGCCTAACGGCTTCTCATTCATTTCCCCCAAGGATCTTCTAGATAGATGGCCATCAATGCCATTTAGCTCCTCGTAAATGTGCCTAAAACGTAACGAAGAGAATCCCATCATCGTCTCCTGCGTTTGGTACATCCAGTGCTTCAGATGCAGTGCATTAAGACGCAAACCCATTCCATCCCAATCGATGATACACTTTGACTCTCCAAAAATCCATAGGGAGCAGACAGACAATGAACGGGTGAAACAGAGAAGAGTCCAAAGAGCGACCAGTTCCACTCTAGTGTTTGTGCCAAACCCAGTAGCAAGTGAAAGATGATATAAATGAGTAGGACTGATGATCAAATATGCTCTCTCTCTCTCTCTCTCTCTCTCTCTCTCTCTCTCTCTCTCTCTCTCTCTCTCTCTCTCTCTATATATATATATATATATATATATATATATATATATATATATCTATAGTTGAGAGGTGCTTTTATAGATTAGTAGAAGGAAGAAGTGTAATTATGTGTTCAACATGGAGTTGATAGTTGGTATTTCGATAAAATATTAGGTAAACAAAAGTTAACAATGTTGGTTCTCAAATTCAAAGCCAAAGAGATATATATTCCAATTATTTAAAAAAATAATAATTAAAATATATGATTTTCTTGCCATTATGGAAAATTTCACTTTATTGTTGTTATTCACATTTTTCACAAATTAACATTATTACTTTGTTTTTATTTAATTTCTTAATCATGTAAATTTTTTAATATTTTGTTTCCTTTTTAATTGAAATATAATAAATGCAATTTTTTCCTCAAATTTTATATTTTAAAAAGTTTTGCACCTCAAGATTGAGGTGATCCCTACATAAATCCAAACTTGAGATGGATCTAAATTGATTATAATTCAAATATATTAAAAATTTCGAAAAAATAATTAAACCTATAACATTATTTTATAGAAATATTACTTTGCTTTATTTTTATATTAATTTGAACTTTTTCTTTACCAATATTTTTTTTTTTCCTCGAAAAAAATCGTAATTTTATTTCAAATAGATGATCAAAATTACATTCTGCACATGTAGTAGAATCCCTGAGATCCCTACATCGTCACATATTTTCTATCCCAGATTAACATCATATCTATCCCATACATAAAACAATATCAATGCTGTCCATACAACCACATATATCCGGTTTCATAAAAACAAGTACTGTAACAAGAAAGTTCTCATCGTAAAGCTGCACTATATCTCAAAGCTGTGCCTCGTTATCATCAAGAAAAGGTCTGTGATAATAGCTGAAGGTGCCCCCAGGTGCATGAATAGTAATCCTCCATGTGCCGAGAGCTAATTCCTGCTGCGTCGCTACCTTGGATAGATGATCGGCCATCCCATTCCTCTCCCGGTAAATATGTGTAAAAGTGATGTGATTAAAGGACTGCTTTAACCTGATCACCTCCTCCAAAATTGGTAATAGTACCATAACATGACAGTCTGTTATCTCCTGTGCCCATTCGATAACTAACAATGAATTCCCAAAAATCTGTAGCGATAGACAGCCTTGTTCAAGTGCAAATAACATCAGCAGTTTAAGAGACATAATCTTAGCATAGTTATTTGATCCTCTCCCCAATCCAGCCACTAGGCGAAAATAATGGGACTCAGATTTGTGAAGGACGGCCCCCCCTCCACACACCCTTTGATGATCTGTTGATGCGCCGTCAAAATAGGCCCATGGCATGGATAAATCGATCAGTTCCACTCGCACTGGTTGAGTTCTACTCGCTTGTACAGGAGCCAAGAAATGATGTAAGACCGCCACCGTGTGAGCCACCAAAGACTCCAACGGAACCTTTCTGTCATGAAAAATCATCGAATTTCTTGTTATCCATACGCCCCAGGAAAAGATACATGGGAAGGCCCGGTATGGTGATGTCTTATATAAATTCCACCAACATTGAAACGCCTCCAGGACGCATACGCCCCACCACCGCATCTTCAGCTCCAAATAACTGCAAATGCCATCCCAGATAGCCAGTGTGAACCTACACTGAACAAATAGATGCGCAATGGTCTCTTCCGCTTCCCGACAAAGAGGACAAAATCCCGGACCCTGGAGAAATCGTTTTTGCAGGATGTCCCAGGTAGGTGCCTTATTTTCCAGTATAGCCCAGAAAGTAACTTTGCTTTACCCGGACACCTTAACTTCCATAGATCTTTCCACCACCACACCAATTCCCTGTTATGAATTTCCACATTCAGCTGGATATATCCATTCTTTGGTGTGTATATGCCCGAGGGATGGTGATCCCAGATAAGTTCATATATCCGATTGGTCAATTGAATATTAGTTAGTCGTAAGGTCTGCAGATAATCCACCCAAGCCCCCTGCAGTTCTGCAGAGATCTCAAGTCGCTGCGCTGATATCCACCCCTGATGCCAATGTGTAGAAGTACCCGGATCCTCAATGTCAGCCAGAAAATTACATCCTCTTGCAGCCAAATAATTCCTCAATTCCACAGGAAGTACATGACCTCCCCTGCAGCCAACCCAAGGGTCCAGCCCAATACGTAGGAGACGCCCATTACCTATCCTCCAAACTAATCCAGATCCGACCAAAGAGAAATGCTGCACCACCGCTTTCCAGACCACAGAGCAATTTGCCCTCGACTTATTTCCCAGCCTAATCCATTCGAGAAGAGTAAGAGGGGCAATATATTTATGATATACCACTCTTGTCCAGAGACTATGTGTGTGGATAAGACGCCACGACACTTTGGCCCCCAAGGATTTTGCAAACAGAAAAATATTCTTTAACCCCCATCCTCCCAGTGCTTTAGGAACCGCAATTTTTTCCCATCTGACCCACACCAATGCACAATGCTCACCCTTACCCTTCCAAAGAAAGGCAAAACACAACCTCTGAATCTTCTCCAGGACTCCAATGGGGATCCATGCAAGAGACATCCAATACACCGGAATAGCTTCCAAAATTGATTTAACCAGGACCAGCCTCCCAGCCCGAGAGAGCCATTTATGACTCCAACCATGTAGGCGCTGTTCTAATTTTGCAATTAACCAGTGCCAATCAGCCTTCAAATAAGCATTTGGTTTCAAGTGAAAGCCAAGGTACTTTAAACCATCATCAATATCCAAAGTCCTATATGGTAGTTTGTTAACCATGCTTAGAATCTCCTGCTCGATTAATCTCGAGCAAGTGATAGTAGATTTGTCAGTATTCACTAACATACCCGCTGCTACTTGCACTAATTGGAGACCTTCAACCACCTTATCAATATCCTGTCGCGTGCCATCACAGAAAATCAGTATGTCATCAACAAAAAGGAGATGTGTAATAAACAATACCTGTGAAATAGAAATGCCTCGAAAGGATCCATCAGCTTTTGCATTCAGAATAAATTTGCTGAGTCCTTCAGCAACAAGGAGAAACAACAGCGGAGAGAGGGGACATCCCTGTCGTATCCCTCTTCCCGCCTGGAAGAAAGGACTAGCAGAACCATTGATCAGCACAGCAAAGCTCACCGTTGTGAGACAGGCCATTATCCATCTAATAAATTCATAGCAGAACCCCAGGTGAGTTAGAAGCATCCGGATATATAGCCAGCTAACCCTATCAAAGGCTTTGGAGAGATCAATCTTGATCACAACACCATTCTGCTTCTGCACTTTCAGAGTGTGTAATCCTTCCTATGCAACTCCAATGGCCTCATGTATTTGGAGGCCTTCCAAGAAGCCAAATTGCTCACAAGAAATATGCTTAGACAATATATTCTTGAGTCTTCTCGCCATAACCTTAGAGATGATCTTATAGATACAATTGCAGAGAGAAATAGGTCTGAATTCATCAAAGCTCTCAGGCTTGTCCGTCTTCGGTATAAGAGCTAGAAAGGTGGAGTTGAAGGGTCCATGGACAAACCCAGCCTTACGCGATTCTTCCACCACATTCAGTATCTCCTCCCCAAAGAAGTCATAGAATCCTAAGAAGAATTCTATAGGCCAGCCATCTGGCCCCGGGCTTCTGTCTTTATGAAAGGATTGCATTACCAGCGAGAGCTCAATCGGCGTCACCTCCTCCATCAACATTCTATTATCTTCCTCCCCCACAAAACGCGGAAAAAGCTGAGTCACCCGGATTACCTCAGCAATGGATACTCCAGGTTGTGTAGTGAATAAATCTCCAAAATGTCGAACACCCAATTCTGCTAATCCATCAAAACTGGAGACCTGTTCCCCTTCTTCTGTTGAAAGTTCCCAAATAGAGTTTGTGAATTTTCTCCCCTTAGCATACGCTTGAAAAAATTTAGTATTCTCATCACCGCACTGAAGCCAAATCGCTCTACTTTTCATTCTCCACAGCTCTTCATGCTCACACAGAATCACATTCCTGCGTCTCTCCCACTCCAACAGCTCACCTTTCTGCTGTTCGTCCAAATATCCCATGCCCAGACAATTAAGAATCCTATCAATGTGCATCTCAGCAGCCCTCAAATTCTGATCATCAGTCACCCTTTTGTCATGAGCCCAGGAAGTAGTAGCCTCTTTAATTCGCTTTAGATTGTGATAAAAATGAGCACCTGCATGTATCTGAGAATCATGTGGTCGATGAACCCATTGATCCTGAACCAGCTTAATGAATGCCTCCTCCTCCAGCCAGCTAGGATTGAATTTGAAGGGGATAGGAGGTTTTTTTCTGCTACCTCGTAATTCCAGGAAGATGGGGCAATGATCAGATATCCCACCTGACCCTACCCACTGTCTGACAACATCAACACCCAGAGCCAACACTTCTGCCACCAGAAACCTATCCAGTCGTTTTGCCACCCTATGTTCCCCTGCTCTCTTATTCCTCCAAGTCGGAGATAACTTGGATGGTAAAATGTCAAGAAGATCCTTCTTGACAAAGGCATGAATAAAATAATCCGCTAGTGTATCCGGAGCAGCCCGAGGCCCCCATACTTCAGAAGACCCCAGAGTAAGATTGAAATCCCCACCCAAAATTACATCCCTGCCGTCAAAGATATCCATACCTAACAAGGAGTCCCAGTAGCCCACCCTATTTAAGTAGGGCTCGTATATATTGAGAACTGTGATCATCCGACCAATCTCAGCATCCCAAACCTCCAAACCAAGACCAGAGGATATTCCCCAAGAGAAATCACATCTACTGCTCTTAACCTTCCACCCCGAGGCCAGCCCTCTCGAACGCCCCCGTGCATCAACCCCAACAAACTTCCAACCAGGAAGCAGAGATTCTAAAGCACGTACAACATCCTCACTACCACCCAGTGTTTCTTGCAGCAATAATACATCCGGTTGGTTTAAGTCTACCAGCCTCCTAAGCGACCATTTTTTAATGGGACTCGCCAACCCACGACAGTTGAAGGACATAATTTTCATAAAAAACCCCCTTCCTGGGCTTTCCCTGCTCTAAGTGCCCACTCAATAGTAGATTGTGTACCCATCGCTAAATCCACTTTATCCCGTTCTTGAGCTTTAGACAAATGGGTTTTTCGTCCCCGACCTTTCCCCCAAACACTAGAGGCCAATTCAGGAAGTCCCTTGCCCCCCGTTCCACCGTCAGGAATCTCCCTACTACGAAGGGCATATCGAATACTGCTACCCTCGGAGCTGGTAGAGTGATAGGTTGAAACCATTGTCGGCGTGACAATACAATCCACATCAGGCCGTGGACAAGGAGCATCCAGGCGAGGAGGAGACTCATGGCAGCCCCCCCCCAAAACCATAGAGTCGTCTAATAAGGAAGTGGTAGGAGAAATGAAATGAGACATACCTGAGGGATTCGCAGATGAATCCCGACGAATAAAAGGCAGCTCCAGTTGCAATTCTGTAGTGGCCTGAGTAGTCGGAGGTACAGAACACAAAGAATCCCCCTCAGCATCAGGAGGCGCACTCCCAGTATTCACCTTTCCAATGTTCACCAATGATGGAAGCAGATCCTCTGATCCAAGCCTCCCACAATGAACTCATGATACCACAGAATCAAAAATCATCCCCCCGTCAATAGCAGGCCCACTCCCATCAACCACCACCGCCTGAGAGTCCACCAACAACACTGGAACTGCGTCTACATCTGCTACAACTTTGTACAGAGGCTTACTAGTCCGAAACGGTAAAGGGCAGCAGGCTACAAGATGTCCATGAGAGTGGCAGCAATGACACCTAAATGACACTCCCACATAATCCAGTATTTGAACAAAATCCCCATCCTTGGAGTGAACTTTAATCTCAGCAGAAAGTCCCATCTGAATATCGATATTTACCAATATCTTAGCAACCGTGTAGATGCCAGTCTTTATATGGGAGGAATCAGAACACACATAATCACCAAGATAATTCCCAATCTCAGCAAACCGTTTTTCATTCCACATATGCATGGGAAATCCAGGAAGCTTCACCCACAGCGGTTCTTTAGCAACCTTCTCCGTTTTAGAGTCGAAGAAGGGTGTCCATCTTTTCAGAACCAGAGGGACTCCCAGCATCGACCAATGTCTACTTAAAACAGCATTGACCTCCCCTTGGTTCCTAAAGATGAAGGAGAACCAACCTTTTGTCAAGACACGGACCTCATGGGCTGTAGGCACGAATTTCTTCCACTGCTCAGTCACCCAATGCTAAAGGAAACCTCGGCCAAATCTTCTGCCCCTAACATGTCCCACCACAGCAGTATGAGAAAAATCCTCCGCCTCCTCCATCGTAACATCTACCCCCAGCACTAACAAGTCTTGTCTCTTTCATTCTTTGACCGTCTTGACTGAATGTATAAGTGATCCAGATTTAGCAGACATCCCTGTACCAGGCAGGGAATCGTCATCAGGCAAAAAGTCTCTTCTCCCCGGGGCAGCCATCAATGCTCCACATAGCACCAAGAAACAATCCAAGAATGATCAGTATAAGCCAAAATCACCAGAGACCAGTAGCCCTCACGCTCCTTCTGCCAGTGAATTGGACCAGCCAATAGAATCAAGAAATGCTAATCACAAATTTAAAAAACAGTATAGGCTGGCACAAGCAATACTAATCAATATCCAGGCAGAGAAAACCGAATGGAATTTGGCCAAGAATTAATGTCTTGTAGCATTCGTCCAAGAAATGCAGTCACCGATCCCTTGTCTTAATATCGCAGCAGGATTCACAACCAATCAAGACTTCATCGACCATAAACAACTGATCCCCTGTAAACAGCCTACAGCCTGCATTCAATCTTGATGTTCCATGTCTGAATCAAGAGATCAATTACCGCACTACAGAAATCGCAGGTCTCCAGCTCGAATCCACCAGAAGCTCGAACATCAACAAGCAATTTAATCATGCGCTCACTCCGCCGGCCATTCCAAAATCAAATTAACACGCAGATGAGTGGAATCGATGAAGACAGGACTGCGAAGATGTTGAGGTATGCGTGACTGCTAAACATCCTAATGCCAATGGCTGGTGTCAGTGGTGCTCATCTCAGTTTACAAATGTGCACAGCTCTCACATATGCACCTAACGACATTGTTTCTCCTCGAAGCCACCATAATTCCGCTCTGTAATTCCAATCTTGTTTAAACGTACTTCTTCATATAGTAAATCTTCCTACTGTGGCACTTTCATTAATGTCTCTTCTTTACCAATATATAATAATATTATTATAAATAATGATATTTATATTAAGTATAGATATATAAATCTTTCTATTATAAAATTACAGTTATTTTTTTCATTATTACATTAAAAGTAAGATATACATCTAGAACTACTTTCCAATATTATAATAACAATAATAATAAATATGCACCAACAGATGCTATCATGTCCTTTTTGGGAAATTCATATGTACTATTTTTAATTGAAAGACAAGAGCCACGTGGTGGCAATGTCCCCGACATTGTCATTGCCACATGTTGTAGTAGGGTGTTTTAAACCTTACTAGACATACACATGATTGAGTTACTTGTTAAAACTTTTAACATTTAATATGTAACTTATTATGGGTTAGTTAATGGTAAAAAGGACTCTAGAAAAGTAAATTAAACAAATGAGATGTGTATTACTAATAAAATTCTAAAGACAATTTGTATACATTAATTTATTCACAAGAATAAATAGATACAAGTTTAATAGGTAAAAATGGAATGTGTACACCATGTATATGAGTAATGACATAATGGATTAGTATTAAGTGAATCATATACATGCTATATTAAAATGATGAGAAACATAAAGAATTGTATTGTTTAATACAAGTAGAAATACAACGTTTATGTTCACACTATTTTTATAAATATAGTTATCATTTTTATAAATAGTGTGAACATAATAGAAATATAAGTAGAAATACAACGTTTATGTTCACAATATTTTCATAAATATAGTTATCATTGTTTTCATAAATATAATTATCATTTTTATGCAATAAGCTTGAAATATATTAATTAAATATCTTGTAGTATATAAGTTTAAGAAACGAGAGAAGAATATATATATTATTTTATACACTAAAATTAAACGAATTCGAATGTATAATTCATAAAAAATATTGCTAGGTTGATTTTGTTGTTAAATATGATTTGAAAATAAAATGTCAAATTTATAATTGGTTATATACTTAATCTAAATTTTTATTTTGTTAGTAATATTAAATTTCTTATTATTCAATATATTTTTAGTAGCTTATATTACTTTTGACAAGGAATAAATGATATTAAAGAGAACTAATCTACAAACATGAAAAGAACCTTACAAGAGATTAGACTTAATCCTTATTTTATGAAAGTATATAGAGATTCCCTATAAAATAATTAAAAATATTTTAAAAGTGAATTTTTTGCAAAAAGAGAATATCTAACAATAATCATATATATCAAAAGGGTGTTTTTAAGAATGGAAATTAAAGACCTATCGAAATATTTAAATATTTAGTGTGGCTTGCATAGATTTTGAAACATTCATTCTTATGCAAAAATGAAAATGTTATATACATTTCTCATAAAAATTAGTCACGATAGGGTGTGAGAAAGTTCAAAGTTTAGTGGGTGTCGATATTACTTTTAAGTTTTTAAAAAGTAATTATTATACCTATGTGAAGATATTTTTTTTTTTCAACGAAGATATATAATGATGGTTTGGATTTTTTAATATGATCTTACATTAATTTAATTTTTTGTCAATCTATATTTTAATATAAAAGTAAATTTATTTTAGTTTTCATTAAATTATAAAAGTAAATTTATTTTAGCTTTTATTAAATTATTGATTAATGTGTAGTGATGATGTTTTATGCATCAAATTTTGGAGTAGAATAGAGGAGTCAACCAATGTTACTTTTAATTGAAACCTTCTATCAACTGAAATCAATTTTTATTGAATTTTTCTATTTCATTTTTTTCAACAAATGATCTCGCAGAATGATCTTTTCAATATCTTACAATGCCTTGGTTTTCCATGTCTTTATATGAGTTATACAAGTAGGTTAGAGTAAATGAAGTCATTTTTGAAGAATAGAAAAGGGTGCACGATGATCTTTTCAATATCTTACAATGTTTTGGTTTCCCATGCCCTTATCTGAGTTATACAAGTAGGGAATAGAGTACATGAGCTCATTTTGAAGAATATAAAAGAGAGGAGGATTAGGCAAGACAAAACAAAGTATAACCTGATCCCTTTCCTACTCAATTTTTTCTTATATTGGTCCTTCTACAGGGTTATTGTCACCAAGTTCATAGTCATATTTTTGTTTGTGTATATAACATTCAACATAATCATCAAGCAAGCCAACGAGAAGAATATGTTTCACTTAATGCATCTCATAACTTCATCCATTAAGTTGATTATGCCATTTCATTAATGTACTAAACTCTACATTCTCTATGTATTGTTCCTATTACAACACTTTGAGGGAAGCCAATGAGACATATATAATGGTTGAAATTAAAATGTTGTGTCTACTGCTCAAGCACAATGTAACCATGCGAAAGTTTTGATGTTGTAGGGAAAAGTTGGGTTGTTTGCATGGATCAGTTGGAAAACTAGGGGGTTCACATGGGTCAATGGTAAAGACTGAGGATTTTCAAGGATCCAGAAGGAAATCTACGGGTTTGTGGAAGTTCACTCAGAACCATGTAGGATAAGCTAGGGGACAGGAAGGGGAGTTCTCACCAAAATATTTTAGGGAAGTTGGGGAGTGAGATTTTGACTAGTTTGCAAGAGCACATGGTTGTGTCGATAGGCACTTTCTATAGCTCAATTGGGTGAGATGTGTTACATCTGTAACGATGGTTTGGCATATGTCGGATTTATATATATATATATATATATAAACCAAGCACATGTGAATTCCAAGCTTAAATTGGGTACATCAAGTGTTAGTTAGCCTTGTTTTCATTACATCGACATCGATTATTAAGGCCAAGGTTTCAAACAAAGTGTAATTTTAACCGTGAATAAAAATGAGGGTGATTCTGGGAGGACCCTTTTTTATTCAGGACTCGATTTTCGGTTTTGATTGCAATGGCACCGGCCGTGGTCAACCAAGTTTTCAAAAAAGTTGTAATTTTAACCCCCAAAAAAATAGTACTACTAGTAGCACCACCTTTTCATCCGAGATTTTTTTTTGGTGATTTTGATGCAAAAATATGAGTTTTTATGGATAGAGTTCTTGTTTTGAGTATAAAGTTCTCGTCAAGTTGTATAATGTTTTCTTCCTCAATTTACCAATATTCTTCTTCTTTGTCCTTAATTCAGAGGTTAAGGAAAAAATATTTAACTCAAGAGGGTTTACCTAATCATTAGACTACAATTCTGAAAAGGCTTACTGTTCACTAGCCGCTTCTTTGTCAGGTACATGATCCTTGGAGGTACTTCTAGTTTGTGGCTTCCTAGGTGGAGCATGAAAGTTTGAAGCTTGGTTTGCATGTCCCTTTGAGCTAGAAGCTAGGTTGGCATGTTCTTCATGGAATCTTTTCTTCATGCCTTTGGTCATCTTGCATTGAACCGATGGGTTTTTTCAAATGTTGATCCATTTTGTCCTCTAGGAGGTTTTGAATATAGAATTTTGATAGGTGATCTTGATCTGTCGACATTACCTTGGGGGATTTTCTCCTTAGATAAACCCTGTAACTCTCCAGTAATTAGATCATTAATTACTTATTTTCTGGGAACCAGTGCCTCTTGAAATCCATTTTGCCTCAGGAAATTTTCCCAAGTCTCTTCTCTCCTTTCCAATTCATCCAACACTATTAATTTGACTAATGCTTGATGGTACAAGATCCTTTCAAGTCTTACACAGTTCTTTTGTATGCTGATAACCATATTTGTAAGGCTTTTGAGTAAATAGAAAGGCATATTAATCACTCTATTACCACTTGAGTGCATGAGTAGTCGAATCTGATACTAAAAAACCATATTTTGTAGGCCCTCACATGGTAATAATTTTTGGATGAAGAGTAGGTCTCTCCATGGATCGACCAACCATGCTCCAGGTGCTCCTTTATTTTAATTGGGCTCTCCTTTCGTCTTGTCCATAAATGGATTCCACTTACATTTCTTCATCTTTTGATTTTAAAACCAACTTTCACCCTCCAAGGACAACCTTATAATCGTATCCAAGGACTCCTAAAAAACGAACACTAACATATTCCCTACTTTGGCACTATCCCCATCAAAAGTTTCAACGAATGCTTTGGTGACCTTGGCGTCATACCCCTGCAAATTTTCAAAATATTGAATCCATCCGCTCACTTGTTGAAGGATCCTGCTCTCAGGGTATGGATCTAAGATTTTGGTATCCTTTGGCTCTCATGACGGACTACACCCTTGAGTCCCATTGTGTTCCTATGCTCTGTGCAGGGGAAGATGTCTGGGCACACAATTTCAAACAAGAATAAGATGCAGGAGTGTTAACATTTAAACAAGCTCTATAATAATAATGGTATTCCCCCACCCATAATCTTATGATTTTCTATTAAAATCATGATGTAGGGCGGAAAGGATTCGATTGGATATGTGTAAGGATAACGTGAGATTGATTGGACGTGTGCAGGTCAAAATATCATGTTTAAATGCGGTTGGCTAATCACAAGGTTAAATGTGTAGAATTATTCATAACATCGATATGAATAATTCTCTTGTTTCAAAAAATGTATATAGGGGTAGGATTTAGGATTAAAAGAGCTAATGTGGGTTACCATCTATCATTCCAAAGCTTTGATAAATAAAATATGGTAATAGATCAAATACCTCATTCATGCCAAACTTAGGATTATCGAATTTGGAAAGTGTCTTCATGAATTGGAGCATGTTGAAGTTCTTTATAGCTTGGATCTTTGCGACAAATATTTACTTATTTTCCCAAATTTTGATCATCGGAATAGTTTACCTGATCGGCTTAAGATTACCAGAACAATTCTTTGATTAGAGGAAGAAGTCTAGGGTTACCAGAACAAGTCCATATTTATCAGAATGAGTCTATGGTTATCAAAACAACTCCATGTACAATCCTAAAGGATAATTTTGAGATTTTGAATATTGATGAGAAAGATTGATTCCTGGAAGTCCTATTGATGCTGATTGCTTTGAGAGAATTGATTCTAGTGCTAAAATAAAATAGAGAAACTGAACAATAGAACATCCTGTAACTTTCCAAAAGGAGTTGTTCATAGTAATGCTGATAATTTCTGGAAACTCTAAGGGTTTTTGGGAATGTTGGTCATGAAATGACAGTGAAACTAGGTGTTGGAAAATGAAACACTCTTAATGTTGTACTGTTTATTCTACAAAACTAAACATGCTAACATACTATAAAAACTCTAATAGCAAATAAATGAACTGCAGTGGGAATAATAAGCTATGAATGAAGATGTAATCTAAACAATATACAACAAATCTCAGTAATTTTCTACAGGAACAAAGGACTCCCTCTCTTTGAAACAATCTTCCCTTCTTGTCATTCCCTTTTTATTTGCACAAACCTTAGAGATGCAAGCTGCTTTTAGTCCCATAAAACATATAGTCTTCCATCATAACCCAATCCTGTGTACAAGATAGTCCATGTGAATAAATTTCATATAGTCGAACATGGAAAAACTTCATTGGATTACCAACCATTGAGGAATGTCATTAACCAACACGAGACAACTCACCGATGATGAAACTGAGTGTCAAGGTATTATAGTGCATCTTGACAAGTACGAATAGAGGTGCCAGAGTCGAGTCACTTGCGGAATCTGACAGTCATGAGACATTGATGTATTCCCACTGCTATCAATGAGGAAACCTACCATTGATGCATTCAAGTCCCAAGGCACTATAAAAATCTATAATCTTGATCCCATATAAGGTGTTGACGTTGATGGGACAAGACTTGTTAGGAGGGACTTAAGGAATCCCCCATCATATAACTCAAGCATAGAACAATATAATTTGAAGGAACATGACTGAAAAATTGAACCAACAACATGATGCAATGAATTATACGCGACATAATCTAGTTTTCAGACATAATTCATTCTAACTACGCCAAGGATCTAGTTTTCACAACTAGACCTTATTTAGTTTTTCTTTCTATAATATATATATATATTCTTCTTTTTTATCTTTTCCTTTTATTTACATTTTACTTTGGAAAAGAAGAGTTTCAAGTAGAGTGTAAGCTACCAGGCTTACATATTGAAATATTTATTAATATAAATATATTTTGAATAATTGCTTGATAATGTTACAATGAGATGAATTACAATTTATACAAAGGAATATTGTGAAAGGTCATCTCCTTATTAAAAGGAGATGACTCTTAGTTTGAATAATTGACCTAACTAATTAATAACAGTAATATACTTTTTTACGTATATTACAAGTCATCCTACCCTGAAAAGATTCGTCCATGAATCCATTGATTTTTATTTGATTGTCATAGTTGATGATACGTGCTTATATGCACTTCTAAGTGATGAACACAACTTCCGAAATGTAGACGGATCGATTCATCCCAAATCTACCTTCATTGGAACTGTTTGAAGATCGATTATGTGGATAGAACTTCTCATTTTAGGCTTCCTTACAAATTGTCGACTCTGACTTCGCTCTTCTTCAATGTTGTAGTTGGTTTGTCTGTAAGAAGAGTATTGTTTATTTTCCTTCTGACTTTGATGCTTGTTGTAACAACTTTTGTGATTATGGTGTTTTTATTAATTTTAAATTTAAAAAAACAATATTTATAAGTCATAAATCTGTCTTAACTTGTACACTAATATTAAATGTTGTTCTTCATAGATTTCTAACATCACAAGTTTTTTTTGGCTTATTGGAATCCAAGATGTAGATGGATCAATCTGGCATTATGCTAGCACCATATATGGGACTAGATATTTGCACTCAATTAAAAAAAAAAAATTCCAAAATATGTTTTCATTTTATGGTAAATAAATCATTCTTTTGTCCAATTCGCATAGAAGACACTGAATTACAAATCTCTATGAAAACATAATGAACAACTATGTGAAACCTTGGAAATCTACATAAATTAATCGAAAGGGGAAAATGTCACTTGCAATCTTGGAGGAGTAAGAATCAGAGGACATTGTAGTATCATTTGATGGTGATATAATTTCTGATCTTATTAGAGAAGGTAACAATACAAATGTAAATAAAACAAAATTTTATTTTTCAAACATTGTTCATTGTATATAATATATATATAGTAATTTACACGTTGACAAGGAACTTCTTGTTAACAAAAATACATTTGGAAAATGGCCTTGAATTCAAGAGATGTCTTTGTTGTGATTGCACCCATGGAAAACAAAGAAAAAGTTAAATATTATTTCTTGCGATGCATTGAGAGAAAGATGAAATTATTGGAGGACTATAATGAAAAAGGATTTATATGTGAAAGAGGATTCATTATATTGAAAGATTATTATTTTCCAAGAAACCAATCAAAGTGAAAGTCACATTCACTTTAAAGGTTATCAACCTGATGTCATATACTTCTTATATAGTCATTTGGTATGCATAGATTAGATAAAATTAATAGAAGTTCCATCGAAGAAAAAAATGAAAGATACAAGATGGAAAATGACTAAAGTCGACCATGAACTATAATTGAAGTTAGCATTCCATTATTAGTCTTGTCAGAAATTTTAAAGTAAAGAAAAAATTCAAAGTGAACACCATTGATTTATAAACATTAAATATAAGCATTAAGAAATATTGGGAAAAAACTGTTTAAAGTTCAAAGTTGTTTCCAGGGAAAATATGGAAATCAAGAAACGAGTCGAATGGTGGGATTGTCTGCAACACTTACAAACTACAAGCTTCCAATCATTGATGAGATTCATCTTCTGGATGATAATAAATTACTTTTTATAGAAAACATTATTTATATGATGATTAGGGAAATCGATAATACTGAAGAAATGATTTGATCGGTGGAAGTGTCTGGAACACTTCCACACTACAAGCTTTAGATCATTTATGAGATTCGTATTTTACATAATAGAGGACCAATGCTATAAAGCAATGTATCTAGTATTATTAGGGAAATAAATACTTCTCAAGAAGTGATTAAATTGGTGGGATTGTATACAACACTTCAAATGTACAAGCTTTAAACTATTGATGAGATCAATCTTGTACATAATAGAGGACCAATCGTAGAAAGCATTGTATCTAGGACTATTAGGGAAATAGGGAATTCTCAAGAAATTATTAGATTGGTGGGATTGTCTATAGCACTTCCAAACTAAAAACTTTAGATCATTAATTAGATTCATCTTTTGGTTGTTCCTATAAAAATGCATAAAAATTTTGGGCAAGATGTGAGCGTGGATTGTATAAAATATGAGCTCGATTGAGGTTTATTTAATCCCTTAATTGAGCTTTCAAAAGTTTGGTCAAGGGTTTAAATAATCCCTCGATCAAGATTTTTACAATAGCTTGATTGAGGGTTTAAATAACCCTAGATTGAGCTATTGGAAAAATCTCGGGGTTAGGAAATAGCTCAATCGAGCTAATATAATATAATGTATCTTATGAAAAATATAATATTCGAATATTTCAAAAGCTCGATCAAGCTATTTAAACTAATATTATTTTTTAATAAAATAATTTTTCTTTTAAAATAAATTTCAAATACGCTTTAGATTTAAATAAATTTTATGGACAAATGTTTGAGATTGCTATATTTTTGAAATTCTTGTTTAATGTAGAATTAGATTCAATTTTAATAAATTATATGTAATAAAAGTTTTTTTTAGAAATTAACACTTGATTTATATAGTATTCCTATTACAATATGCACTCAAATTTTTTAATGTAAACCTTTATTCATAATAATAAGAAAGACAAAGCTTTAACAATATTTATATTAATAATACATAAGATTTAAAAACCATATTTCAAATCTATTTTAATCACTCTAACTTGATTTATGGCCCATGGTTTTGGTATCCCATGATATCACATCATATCAAATACAATGGACAAATTTATGCCCAAATCATGTTAAGCTAATTACAATTTAGGTTTTGGTAACCCATGGTAAATTTTCTCATGATATTTTATGTGATGTAATACAATAAGTTACTAAAACCATGGTCATAGATTCAAAAAGATTTGAAATATTTATGGTTGTTAAAATGATGTATTATTATTTAATGTTTAAACAAAATAAAAAATAATAATAATCATTAAAAGAATTTAAATTTTATATGGAGAAAGTAATATTAATTCAAATAGCCCGATGGAACTAATAGTTCAATTGAGCTATCATCTGGATTGAGCTATTTGAGTTAATGTTATTTTTTTACAATTTTTTACATATAAAATTTAATTTCTTTTATGATTAAATAACATGATCAAGATTTTTCCCTAACCACACATAAAATCTTGATTGAGATATTTGAAAAATGCACATAAAACCTTGATTAGGTATTTTATAAACCTCAATTGAGGATTTTGAAAACGTCGATCGAGCTAATATCTCGATCGAGGGCTTTAAAACAAGATTTTAGCCCCCTTGCAAATTTAATTGTATTTCACTCTTTGACAGGCCTAAACCCCGTCCTAGGATGCACCTTACATAGTGACCTTCATATCGATGGATTTGTCAACGAATCATATATCCATTGGCGTATAATTTACGGGTTTCTGATTTCATATGATAATTTTTTAATTTTATTTTCAAACTTACACTTACAAAACCATGCTGAGTACAACTTCGAATCAACAGAAAGAAAAATCAACAACATAAAAAGTACACAACCAAAAAATTTCAAAAAAGTATACACCCCACATCAGCATGTCCTCTTCAAAATCGTATTTTTTATTTTATTTTCTTAACCAGTGAAAAAAAAAGATTACATGCACACACATGTATACGAAATGCGATTAACATTTTCAACGATCAGTTTCAAAAATTAATAAAAAATTATATTTTTTCAACATAAATTTAAAAGCAAATATGTGCGCCCCTGTGCATTTTGTGTAGTTTATGTTCATATATATTTTTTTCAAATTTTATGCATTTATCACTCAATTATTTTACATGCACACAAGCCACTTGTTAATTTTTCCTGAAATTTACAAGAACAAAGCTATCATTAAATGAAATTTTGGCATGTTAAATAATAATAAAAAATTAAATATAGGTAGAAAGACAACATAATTCCCCACAATTTGTTTTTTTTTGTTGCATGTTGGAATTCATAAGGAATATATGAGTTTTGATGGTTTTGATTTAATAAATGAGTAAAAAATTGAATTTTCACCATCACTTTTGGCCAAAAAGTGTTACCCATCTTCATGGATTCACCCTTTTACATAATAGAGGACCAATTCTAGAAAACATTATATCTAGTGTTAAATTTTGAACATTAATTCACAATACTCTTGGATCTTTACTGAGAGAATAACATATACAGTATATCAATGCATAACAATCACAATAAGCATGACAAGCATCACAAGAATCAAAAGCATGAGAGACAAGAGACACAGAGTTTCCGTGGGGAAAACCCTAAGGTGAAAAACCCCACAAATTCCTCAGACATAGAGAGAGCAATGGCTCAACCAAAGTACAACCAAAATACACTTGAGATAGTCTCCTAGTAGCAGATGATCCTCCTCCTCACTAGTGTGCCACTTTCTGAGTGAGAGAGATATAACTTTCCGAATGATCTAAATAGAGATCTCCTGATCTCTATTTATACTAACCTGTTTTCCTAGTGACCTGATGGGGCCGAATTGTCTAGCTAGGTACATCCACAATATAATATATATTTCAGGGCCGACCCCACACATGGTGGGCTAATAACCCATTGACAAGTACACACACTTGCGACACTTGTCAATCCACATGATGACACTTCCTTATAGAGGAATAACACATCTCTAATAAGGGTACAATAAATATATATGAAATACATAGATGAAATACATTTCGAAGTTACATATACATCAACACTCCCTCTTAACTAGGAAGGTATTTCTCGACACAGATATGCTAGACAAGTCTTCTTCTCTCTTGGGATCATCGTCATCATCATCGTCACTGCTGCTGCTATCTCAACCAATCTTTGACTCTACTTATCATAGGAAGTTCTACAGAGCCAGTCCTTTTTCATACTGGATGTAGGCCCACCACCTGCAGGTCTTCATCATCACTGGCCATACTGTGGAAATCTCAGGACTTATTATGTGCGTCACAAAACCTTAAAAGAGTCTCTTGACTAGCAAGAACCGTAAAGAGCATATGAGGCCTTTTTCATCCTATCCAGATCTCCAGGACTTATTACATGTGACCCCACCACAAAAACTCAAAAGAGAATCCCAGGACTGATTACGAGCACAAGGCTCAACCTATCGGATCTCCCAGGGCACAAATTACATGTGGTCACCACAAAACCTCGAAAGAGCATCCCAGTACTGATTACGAGCGCAAGGTTCAACCTATCATATCTCCAAGGGCACAAATTACATGTGGTCATGGAAAAACCTCGAAAGAGCATCCCAGGACTGATTACGAGCACATGGCTCAACCTATCGGATCTCCCAGGGAAAAAATTACATGCCATAGGACAAAACCTCAAAAGAGCATCTGCCAGATATCCCAGGGTACAAATTACATGCCATAGGAAAAACCTCGAAAGACTATCTTTAGATCTCCTAGGGCACAAATTATATGTCCTCCCAAGCAAAACCTCGAAAGAGCATTTGCGAGATATCCCAGGGTACAAATTACATGCCATATGCAAAACCTCGAAAGACTATCTACAAATCTCCCAGGGCACAAAGTACATGCTTATATGCACAACCAGTTCCATGACCACAGAGTATCAATCTGATACTCACCATACATCATCCTGATGTACACATGATCAGCCTGATCATCATCACTGCAACATCCTACTGCATGTCATCTAGAGCAACATTCTGAAGCTCGTCATGCATGATCATCCTGATCATACAATGCATCTACCTGATGCATACCAAGTATCTACCTGATACATATCAACATACATGATCCACCTGATCATACAATGTATCCACCTGATACAAATACAAATACATGATACATATCACCATACATGATCTACCTGATCATATAATGTATCCACCTGGTACATATACATATACATGGTCCAAGCATCCAACATGATGCATATACAAAATACATACACATGATCCAACCGATCATATCCAACATCCAACATGATGCGTACATACATATAAATGATCCAACTGATCATATCCAACATCCAACATGATGCATACATACATATACATATACATGATCCAACTGATCATACAAAGCAGAAACCAGCACATCCTCCTGATGCTCATCATCCAACGCTTACATCCACAGCCATGTGAAGGATCCTCCTTCCAACATGCATGGAATGGCTTCAGCAAATGTGTCCATCACTTCTTCCTCGAAGTGTCATCAATTTGAAGAACACCAAGCCTCTCCCTGAAGTACTCGAACTTCACCCTGGCTAGTGGCTTCGTCAACACATCTGCAATCTGCTCGTCCATCGCAACGTACAGGAGCTTCACAGCTCCTCTCTACACCATATCCTTGATATAGTGATATTTGATCTCTATGTGTTTCGAACTGTCATGAAACACTGGGTTCTCAGATAGCTTCACACAACTTTGGTTATCGCATAATATACCAGTATCCTCCAATGGGAGATCAAATAACTCAGACAGTAGCTTCTGTAGCCATACTGCCTCACAACTAGCTGAAAAGGCTGCAACATACTCTGCCTCAGCTGTACTCAATGCTACGCAGGACTGCTTCCTACTAAACCAAGAGATCACACCTGATCCCATACTGAAGCAGCACCCAGATGTGCTATTCCTATCTGCAGCACTGCCAGCCCAATCTGAATCAACATAAACCTGTAGGTTAAACTTTTAATTCACATCATACTTGAGCCCATAATCCACTGTACCCTTCATGTACCTCAGAACATGCTTTACAGCAATCAGATGAACACTCCTTGGATATGTCAGGAACTGACTCAATGTGTTCACCGCAAAGCAAATATCTGGTCTCGTATTTGTTAGGTACATCAAGGACCCAATCATCTGATGATACATAGAGACATCAACCGGCTCAGATGAAGCATCACATAGAAGCTTCAGATTTGATGCCATAGGTGTGGCCATGGCCTTGCAATCCATCATCCCGAATCTCTTCAGGATATCTATTGTTTACTTCCCTTGACCAAGGAAGATCCCACGTGCACTCTGTCACACTTCCATACCTAGGAAATAATGCATCATTCCCAAATCTTTCATATCGAACTCAGCAGCAGTCTTCCTCTTAGTATCTGCAATCAATCTGTCATCTCCTGTTACAAATAAGTCATCCACATATAGGAGTAGAATCATAGGATTCCCTTCCTCAACCTTGTAGTAAAGGTTGGAATCCGCTTTACTCTTGGTAAAGCCCAAACTAGATAGGAAACTGTCCATCCTACCATACCAAGTTCTGGGAGCTTGCTTCAAGCCATACAAGGCTTTCTTCAATCTGCACACATATGACTCCCTGTCATGTATTTCAAAACCGAGTGGTTGCTCCACATATACTTCCTCTTCAACTACACCATTCGAGAAAGCAGTCTTGACATCCATCTGGTGTATTTTCCATTTCATTGTTGCAGCCAGGGAAAGTACTGTTCTGATCGAAGTATACCTGGCTACAGGTGCAAAATTTTCTTCATAATCTATTCCCTCTTTCTAAGAGAAGCCACGAGCTACGAATCTTGCTTTGTATTTCTCTACACTGCCATCTGCAGCATGCTTGATTTTGTAGATCCATTTAGAAGTCACAAAAGACTTCTCTTTAGGTCTTGGTACAACATCCCAAACATCATTCTTCATTATTGATTGGCATTCCTCAACCATGGCATCCTTCCATTCTTTCTTTTCCGCTGCTTCTTCATAACTCGAAGGTTCTTTGTTCATAATGTCACGGAGTAAAGCAACATAGCTGGTATGTGATCTGGTTCTCTTTTTTGCTCTATGTTCTTTTTCTGGAATGCCAAATCTTTCTGCATATTGAATGAGCTTTCTAGCCCATGAAGGTTTCCTCTTGTGAGAGTTATCCTCACAGGGTGGATCTACAGGTTCTTGAGGATCTTCAAACTCACAAACAACTTCTGGAACTGCTTCAGTCATGGTAGTGTCTTGAAATCTAGTTTCCTTAGGTTCTTCATAAACTTCGATAGGTGCCTTCCTTGATTTGATGAATGCTGAGTTTTCATCAAATGTTACATCCCTACTGACATCAATCTTCTTGAACCCTGGAAAGTATATTCTGTAAGCCTTCGAGCTTTCACTGTAACCCACAAAGATACCCTTCTTTCCCAAAGGATCTAGTTTAGTCCTCTTTTCCTTTGGGACATGAGTGTATACTGGACAACCAAATATTCTGAGATGGCTGACTTTAGGTTTCTTACCAGAAAAGACCTCTTCTGGTGTCTTGTTGTCCAATATCTTGTGGGGTGTTCTTTTCTGCACATATACAGCTGTTCTAGCTGCTTCTACCCATAGATGCATAGGTAGATCCTGGTCATGCAACATTGCCCTTGCTGCTTCCATGATTGTTCTATTCTTCCTTTCTGCAACTCCATTCTGTTGAGGATTATAAGGAGCAGTCAACTCCCTCTTAATCCCCGAATCACTACAAAGCTTTTTGAAGTCACCTAAGGTGAATTCTCCACCATTGTCGGATCTGAATGTTTTGATCTTCTTGTCAGTTTGATTCTCCATTAAGGTTTTGAATTCCTTGAATTTATCAAACACCTCATCTTTGTTCTTCAAGAAGTATACCCAAGTCTTCCTGGAGAAGTCATCAATAAATGAGACATAGTAAACATACCCACTCAGAGAACTGGATGACATAGGACCACATAGATCTGAGTGGATGATTTCTAGGATGTCTTTTTCCTTGCTTTCACTACTTGGGAAAGCCTTCTTAATGTTCTTACCTTTTGCACATCCTTTGCAAACACCTTCATGTTTGGTCTTGATTTCAGGAAGACCCTCTATAGCCTTGCTTGCAATTGGAAGTGCCCTATAGTGCATATGAGCAAGTCTTCTATGCCAAAGTTCACTTGGCTCCATGGATTCATGTATCATGGCATGTTCAGGTTGTCCCTTTAGTTTATACAAACCTCCCTCTTGCTCTCCAATCACTACTGCATCATCTATGTTCTTTCCCTTTGGCCACATTAGGACTTGAACATCCACAAATGCAACCCTCATACCTTTTGCATCCAATGCAGAGATGGAGAGTAAGTTTTTCTTGAGTCCAGGTACATAAAGGACTTCTTTCATCTTCAAAGATTTTCCAGAATCTAGGTTGTAGGAGGCTTCAGCACTTCCTTTGATTGGGTATTGATAATCATCCCCAAGTTTCACCTTATGGGGTGATTCATGTTCAGATAGATTCACAAAAGATTCCTTAAACCCAGTCATGTGTTTGGAAGCCCCACTGTCAATCAACCAATCATTACAACCATGGGAGATAGTACCTGTGAGAGAAAAAATTAGAACATATTCTTCTTCACTTGATGAGTCATCATCACTATCACTTTCTGCCCTAGCCTTCTTCTTTGGGGGTTCATCATCTTCGGCTGCATGAGCATGATATCTTCTTTTGTTATTCTTCTTCTTCTTATTGAAGTTGTTGTTGTTGTCTTTCTTATTCTTGGGACAATCTGAAGCAAAGTGTCCCTTCTCATTGCAATTGAAGCATCTAAGATCTTTCTTATCTTTATGATAATGGTGGTGTGAGAATATCCTGTTATGAGATGATTCCTTCTTGGACTTGCCTTTCCTGGCATGTGTTGTGAGAGCTTGATCTTCATTTCCCATCTTTTCTTCTCGGGCCACAAGCCTAGCTTCTTCTTGAGAGCATTCTTCCCGCAATCTGTTGAAGGAGATCGACTTCTTCCTTGCACAAATTCCTTGAATAAAGGAATCCCATGACCTGGGTAGGCCATTTAGAGTGGTCATCAGCACTTCACCATTCTCCACCATTTCATCCACTGCTTCTAGTTGTTCCTTGATCTGTGAGACCCTTGAAAAATAAGATTGAATGGTTTCTCCATTCTGAAGCTTTACTCCTTTCAATTGGTTTCGTAGGGTCATCTTCTGATTTATGTTCTTCCCTTCAAATAGCTTGGTCAAAGAGTCAAACATCTCCTTGGGTGTCTTTAGAGAAGACACATGGGGTATGAGATGGTCTTTGATAGAATCAACAATGATTCTCTTTGCCTTGACCAAGTTTTTCTTATGCAATACCTTAGCCTCTTCATTCGCTGGGATAGGGATGTCTTCTTTTACATATGAGTCCAACTCATTCTCTTCCAGGATTAACCCAATCCTATACTTCCAAGCTCGGAAGTTATCATCTCCTTCAAGCTTATCCTCAAGCTTGGTGTGGTGAGACATCTTAAAGAGTACTTCAAATGGAAATAGAAAATATTTAGGTCTTACCACTTGAAATGCTAAAAACTGGATCTGGTCCCAGATTAGGGTTTGTCGGAAAAACCCTAAAAATTCAAAATGTGAATTTCAATTTTTTGAAAGGATAGAAAGATGCACCTTGATGAGTTGATCAACCTAGTGTATTCAGAATTTGAGATCAACAAAGTTTTACCCTTCAGATTTTCCTTTTTGTCCTCCCAGATTCACTAGGGAGAGCCTTGAATTAGGGTTTGAGTTTCCCGGAGATCTACCCAGACAAAACTCTCGATCCAAATCTCTAAACTTCGATTTTTGCAAGGAGCTTCCAGCTATGTCTTCAGATATCAGAAATTCCTATTTTTGTGGAAACCCTAATGTTTAGGGCCAAATTTGAAAATGCTCAGAAATGAATTCTGATTGGACAGATAGATTCTCCTTGATGAGTAGAGTCAATCTACTATACTACTTTTCCAAAATCTGTGGAGAGAAGCCAAATAAACAAGAAACTCAAGTTTCTGTCACTGCAAAATGTCTTCTTCTCAGGTTAGCTCTGATACCATATTAAATTTTGAGCATTAATTCACAATACTCTTGGATCTTTACTGAGAAAATAACATATACAGTATATCAATGCATAACAATCACAATAAGCATGACAAGCATCACAAGAATCAAAAGCATGAGAGACAAGAGACACAGAGTTTCCGTGGGGAAAACCATAAGGTGAAAAACCCCACAACTTCCTCAGAGATAGAGAGAGCAATGGCTCAACCAAAGTACAACCAAAATACACTTGAGATACTCTCCTAGTAGCAGATGATCCTCCTCCTCACTAGTGCATCACTTTCTGAGTGAGAGAGATATAAATTTCCGAATGATCTAAATAGAGATCTCCCGATCTCTATTTATACTAACCTGTTTTCCCAGTGACCTTATGGGGCCGACTTGTCTAGCTAGGTACATCCACAATATAATATATATTTCAGGGCCGACCCCACACATGGTGGTCTAATAACCCATCGACAAATACACACACTTGTGACACTTGTCAATCCACATGACAACACTTCCTTATAGAGGAATAACACATCTCTAATAAGGGTACAATAAATATATATGAAATACATTCCGAAGTTACATATACATCAACATCTAGGACCATTAGAGAAATAGGGACTTCTAAATAAATGATTAGATTTGTGATATTGTCTAAACCACTTACAAACTACAATTTTTAGATCATTGATGAGATCCATATTTTACATAATAGAGGATCAATGCTAGAAAGCATTATATCTAGGAAAATTAGGGATTTAAGGAATTCTCAAGAAATTATTAGAATGGTAGGGTTTTATACAACACTTCCAAACTACAATATTTATATCATTAATGAGATTCATCTTTTACATAATAGAGGACCAATTCTAGAAAGCATTGTATCTGGAACAATTAGGGAAATAGGGAATTATCAATAAATTATTAGATTGGTGGGATTATATACAACATTTCCAAACGACAATCTTTAAATTATTGATGAGATCCATCTTTTACATGATAGAGGACCAACGCTACAAAGCATTATATCTAGGACAATTAGGAAAATAGGGACTTCTGAAGAAATTATTAGATTGGTGGGATTGTTTACAACACTTCCAAACTACAAGCTTTAGATCATTGATGATATCCATCTTTTATGTATAATAGAGGACCAATTCTAGAAAGCATTGTATCTAAAAAAAATAGGGAAATAGTGACTTCTCAAGAAATGATTAGATTGGTGGGATTTTCTACAACACTTCTGAACTACAAGCTCTAGATCATTGATGGCATTCATGTTCTACATAATAAATTACCAATGCCAGAAATCATTGTTTCTATTACAATTAGGGAAATACAAAATTCTCAAAAAATGATTCTAAAGATTGGTAGGATTGTTGGCAACAATTCCAAACTACAAGCTTTAGATCATTGATGAGATTCATCTTTTACATAATAAAGAACCAATGCTAGAAGAATTGTATCTAGGACAATAATATCTTTTTATCCCTCGTGTTGGCCTATAACACATGTCCACAACATATGTAAATGAAAATATTAAATTAAAAATAAACACGATTTTAAACTAAATTCTAATACTAAAATAAACTTATAAAAATAAAATTGGAAAGAATAATAAATTATAAATCATTACCTGAGTAATGACCCCCATACCCATACCCATAGTGATAGGATTTTGAAGGCTACCTCCAACTTCCTAAAATTTAAAGTTTTAAATTAAATAAAACAATCCACATAAAATAATCTAAAATTAACTGACACTTCAAATCATAACTAAAAAATCTAAAACATGTAATTTACTTGTTACATCCTGAAATCAATATCTAGGATAGATGGAATATTTCCAAACAATGACGGTTAAAGACACCCCATACCCATAGTCACGGGAGAGGAAAATGGAACCCGTGAACACAACCATTTTCAATTTCAAAAAATGTGTTCACATTAATGACGAGCTATAAATTAGTTCAATTGAGCATTGAACAAGGTCGACCAATGCATGTACAACATAAATGTGGATATTTAAGAAAATGCACCTCTCTAAATCCTTCTAAATTTACACTAAAAGGCACTCTAAAATCATGTTCATTCAATAGTCAAGACAATTGCAATTAATGGACATTTAAATCATTCATTGTTATATCTATAAACTTGCAAAGACATGGATCTAACAACAAAAAATTTCTCATAACAAATGAAACAATTTTCGATTAAAGATGACACATTTACCTCTCCTCTACTTTCCCCCTCATGAAATTGGATTTCAAACCACCCATCATGGCATATCTTGGCATAAGTCTTGAAATCTTCAATGCTCATAGAGTCTACCTCCTCATATGTTATATAAATAAAACATTCACAAGAACTATCTCATTTTCTCTCTCGACTTAGGATGACATCAATCCCTACAAACGTTGATGCTAAATTATCTTAGATGACATCCCTCACTCCTTAAACAACTTGAGATGTAGCTTCCATATCTGATCTTAAAGTGACAAGCCTTTGAGGGAGAGATATGAAAGGAGGTGGAGGATGAGGCAATGTCGGATCTTAACAAGAACCTCTTGGATTATACATTCATCAGTTTCCAACCCCGTAGTATTTGGATGGAAGGTACATATAATATGGCTTCATAATTTCAAAAAACTCTACATAAAAAAATCTTGAAAAATAAATAGGTACCTCATTATTCCACGTAAATCTACCATAGGTCATGAGGAACCAATCATACACATAATGTACAATGTGAGGGTGCTTGAATTATTCCACCTTCAACATTGGATACTTTGGATCTTCTTTAAAATTAAACATTGAAATTGATTATTGTTTGGTTACCGTCTTCTCTACCTCGGGCCACTTGTTAGGACCCATCACCTCTACCTGTCGCCTCCGCATCAAGTCAATGAAACCATTTATAGTTGGCCCAATACTTTGATATAAATCAATGAATTTCCCTAAGGAATGCAAAAATATCTCCAAATATTCTCTAGTCTTAGCAGAGAGATCCAAACTAGCAATATCACCCTTCAAGTGAGATGTGGAATGTTAAATGTTCAATTTTTTAACATCATTTTCCCAAGGAAGATTAGCAAGTACATATTAGGGATAGGTTTTTATAGTTGTACAACCATCCTTTTTTTCAACTATGACCCTACTCGCTCAACCTTCATGCCTCATATGAGCATTGGTAGCATGTTACTATTCAACCCCTACCCCATTATAGCCCTCTTCCAAACCTCAATCCTCTACAAACACAAACACAATTGTGTATAAAAGCACACACACACACATTGAACATGTGCATCTACAATTGAGGTACATTAACATAAATAAATTTTACACAAAATTATACCAACAAAAGGTGGTCAAACTAAACATTGTGAAAAGGATGACATCGGAGAATACTCCATGTTCATATCATTATACCTATTCCTTGAATGGTGATAAGATTACCACAATTGATCTTGTGGTGAATCATATCGTTTTGAGCAGATGCAAATGCATAAGCACTCTCAAAAGACGATCTATTCAAAGAAGTCTCTAAAAAGACAAAAATATTAAATTAAAAATTTTAACGTTTCATTAAACCAAAGTACCTAAGCATCTACACACAATTTTACATACCATAATCTCAATATATTAAGATATATTATGTAGATGGATCCAACAATCTCCAATTATTAGCACTAGTGCGTGTTTGACTTGATTTCCTTTCCTCATTAGATGTCCCGATATCATTGGACCTCCTCAAATGTTTTTTTTCTGGAAGATAAATGCAACAACTCCTCAGGTAATGACTCCTCTCTATCCATGTAGTCGATTTGTTGTCTCCTCCTTCATGTAAATCCACATGAAAATACGAGCTCATTACATCTCCAAATTTTATGTAATATCTCTGATCAGATTAGGGATGATATTATCCAAAACTTTAAACTTATAACACAAATTTTCACAAGCAGAAACTAGTTGAAAAGGAGCTGGTCTAAAGCACAAGAAGATGACTCCAGGGTTATGAATTTGAGATATTTAGGATCTTCAAAATGTATGGGTAAATTTACAGCATAGAAAATATCAGAACCAGGGATAGGTTTTGAGTCCTATGCACAAGGTATTGGGGCCATTTATGTTTCAACAACAGCTATCGCTGAGGTCTACTCTGAGGTTTGTTGGGCACACCAGCATATGCATAATAAACTCATTTTCTCACACCTTAAGGTAACCAAATGGATTATATCAGATATTAAACTCCTAATTAAGTTTTGTACAAGATATTCTGAGAATTTGGGAGGTTCTGGTTGACTTTGGAAACCAAAGAGGCAAGGGCGCTATCTTGGACTGCTCAACTAGTAGTTTTCCAAGTTATTCCAAATAGGTTGAGAGGCCTTAGAATCATCAGGGATATTGTTGATTATGCTTCAATAGGTTCTTAGGATTCACAAATGACCATCAAAACAAAAAATTGACTCATACATAGCTTTGAATTACAAAAATTGGAGAACTAGTCAAGAAAAAGTGATTAAAGAGCTAGTCTTGGAATTGCTTGATTCAAACTACCTCTAAAGCTTACAAAATTTACTTCTGAAGTATGTTAGGTATCTGAAATGAATTTATTAACATAATCAAATCGAAATTGAGGATCCTGAATAGAAAATTAGAGGACTTTTAACCTTCGGATCTCCAAGGAGTCTCCAATGCTAGAGAAATCTTACAAAAATTGGGAGAATGAGTATGAGATGAGGAGAATAAGGAGAAGTTTTTCACTGGATCTGCAAGAAGGATGAAATTAGATCTGGTATATGCGGATGGAGGGTTCATTGTACTTCATGAGTTTCCTAGGGGCGCCTTCACTGAAATGGGTTATCTCCTCCAGCGTAACTTCTTTAAAACTCTCTCCAATTGTATTGTGACTGAGGATCACTCTTTGGATATCTTATATTATTATATGATGGAATTATGAAACTCTATAGGTCATCATTCCATGGCTTTGGATCTGATCATGGACAAACTGGAACAATAAATTCATTGGGGTTCATCTCCCAAGCTTGGTTGAGGCACATCACTTAACTCTGAGAAGCAAATTGCTCTCAATACAAATAACAAAAGACCAAAATATATGAATGGTGCTCCTTATCCTCCTTTTATAACTTGGGTAGCTTCCTGGGAAATCCATTGGCATGTGTGAGAGGTGAGGGCGCCCTCCTTGAGAGAATTAGCAACATTTTCTCCTTATGCAACTTGCTTGCTTTGTGCCTTCAACTGATTTTAGCAACTGTACATCCTTAGCTTTTTTGGATATTGCCTTCTTTTTCAAACTGGTTGATTTATGCACTTTCCTTTTTTTGACTTTCTTGCTTTGTGCTTTTGCCTGTTTTTTATTGCTTTTTCCCGTTTCTATCTTTTTATTCTGCTACCTTGATTTTAGATGACTCCTTGTTGTTTCTATCTTTTTCCACTTGAGTAGGTGAGGTCCACCTTGTCCTCATGCGCCCTCCTAGCCATGTGAACATCACCACTTTCCAAAATTTTCATTAATAATATTAAGGAAATAATTATAAAAATAATTAAAAATTAAAACTATTAAATTATTAATGACTGTAGTCCTTGTACCAAAATTTATCCCACTTAATTAATTATCATTCAATTGATTCTTATTCCTAGACCCTTAGGGATTGGAGGGTCCAAGTCTTGAACAAGTGGCCACTAAGGAAGGAACATGACAGTCCTACCTTCCCAAGACTGCTTGTCCTCAAGTAGGTGCAATCTAGGATGTTGTAGGATCTGTTTATTTTCCCAGGTTGCATATTCACTAGGAAACCCCTTCCACTACATTGGATATTCTTTAATGATCTTGTTCCTCAGCTTCCTTTCTATAAATTGAAAAATATTTTCTGGTTCTAAGACCAGGTGTCCATCATCGAGAGGAGGCAATTCCTCTGAAACTGTTATTTGTTGGCCCACTACTTTCTTCAAGCATGACACATGGAAAACATTGTGTATATTGCTTCCTGTAGGAAGATCTAGTTCATGGGAAACTTCACGAATTTTCCTTATGATCTTGTATGGTCCATATAATCTTGGCTGCAATTTTTTAGCCCCTTTTTATTTTAGAGAATATTTCCTGTATGGATGTAACCTTAGATAAACTAAATAACCCTCTTGGAAGGTTCAATATGTTCTGTGTTTATCTACATTTACCTTCTATTGGTTTTGTGCAACCTGCAAGTTTTCTTTGAGTTCCTTGAGTATGTCTTGGCTCTCCTAGAGCCAATCCTTTGCCTTCTAGGCTCTGCAATCCCCAAAAATCAGATCTGTAAATGTGTGGGATTCATACCCATATATAGAGCTTTAAATGGTGCCATCCCAATGGAGAGATGGAATGTGGCGTTATAACAGAATTCCCCCAAGTGTAGTCAAGTGACCCATGCTTTCTGCTTCCTAGTAACATAATTTATGAGATAACCTTCGAGCCATTGGTTTACCCTTTCATCTTGGACATCAGTCTGAGGGTGATAACTTGTACTAAGGTTCAGAATAGTTCCAACTAGTTCAAACAAAGTTTTCCAGAAAGCACTAGTGAATTTGCTATCTCAATCGCTTATTATAGTATTGGGAAGACCATGCAATCTGAATACCTCTTTAAAAAATAGTGCAGCAAATTGACTGGATGTAATAGTTGATGTGATAGCAAAAAATTGAGAAAAATTAGTCACTTTCCACTACAAAAATACTATCTATACCCCGGGATTTGGGCAACCTAATGATGAAATCCATGGACACACTTTCCCACTTTTGTTCTGGAATTGGAAGGGGTTGTAGGAGGCCAGCAGGATGACTGTGCTCACATTTATTCTGTTGGCATGTAGAATACTCCCTTACATGCCTTAACACATCATTTTTGAGGCCCTTCCAAGTGAACCTCTCTCTTAACTTCCGGTAAGTTTTCAGGAATCCAAGGTGACCGACCACTGGTGCATTATGGGCATCCTCCAAATTTTTTTCTTTTAAGATCAATCCTGGAACTAAAAATATTTTGTCCTTTTAATATATGACATCATCAATGACTTTGTAAGCATCGCCATGAATCAAACCATCCAACACCTCACAAGCAAACTGATTCTTAGAATATTTGAGAGCTAGTTCTACGTTCCAGTCAGGTGGGACTTGCAGCAAAGAAAAAGTAGGCTTCCTAGAGAGGGCATTAGCTACCAAATTCATCTTACCCTTTTTATATTCTATGTCAAAGTTATAGGATTGAACCTTACTTACCCATTTTTGTTGTCTATCATTCAATTTTTTTTGGGTTAGAAAGTGTCTCAAGCTGTTGTGATCATTCTTCACTACGAACTTGCCTCCTACTAGGTACTGTCGAAATTCGGCCAAGGCATGCATAATGGTCAACATATATTTTTCATAAATGGAATAATGCCTCTCATGTGGCTGCAAATTTATTCTCTCCTAGGAAATGGGATGCTTATTCTACATCAAAATTGCTCCAATGCATTCCCTCGAGGCATCACATTCTAATGTGAAGGGATGAGTGAAATCGAGAAGTGAAAGTACTGGGAAGCTACTCATTACTTCCTTCATTCTGTTGAAATATTTTTCATCCTCCTATGACCTACCAAAGGCTCCCTTCTTGGTGATATCTATCAAAGGGGATGTTAGTTTAGAAAAACCTTTCAAAATTTATGGTAGTAGGTGCACACACTAATGAATCCCATTAAGGTAGTGATGTTATTTGGGCTTGGCCATTCAAGTATGGCCTTGATATTCTCCATATTCACCTTGAATCCTTCTTTCCCAATTATATGAACAATATAGAGGATCTTAGTCAATCCAAACAAACACTTGGATAGTTTGGCATAAAAAAATTGTTCTACCAAAATTGTCAGAACATTGTCCAAGTGGCGCAGATACTCCTCCCATGTCCTATTGTAAATCAAAATATCATCAAAGAATAAAAAGAAAAATACTTACACAAATGCTTACTGAAATCTTTGTTCATGCAGGATTGGAAAGTGGCTGGTGCATTGGTCAATCCAAAAGGCATGACAAGAAACTCAAAATTCCCATAATGGCACCGGAAAGGAGTTTTCTGGATGTCTTCTTCCCTCATCCTAATCTGATGGTATCCTGAGCGGAGGTCTATTTTGAAAAAATATATTGCTCCATGAAGATCATCCATCAATTCATCAATCCTTGGGATAGGATATCTATTTTTTATGGTCTTCTTGTTCAGGGTCCTACAGTCAATGCACATGTGCATTATTCCATCTTTCTTTTTAACTAGTACCAATGATGATGCAAAGGGACTTGAGCTTGGTCTTATGAATCCAAACTCAATAATATCCTTGATGGTATTCTCAATCTCATCCTTGAATTTTTTAGGATTCGTATAAGGATGGATCTTGATAGGAAGTATGCCAACTTCCAGCTTACACCACAACTTATTCATAAATTTAGATCTGTAATGATACTTTTAATATTATCACTATTATGCATAGTGACATCTTCCTCAATTCCCCAATGATTTAACCAAGACATGTCATCTTTATGCCAATCTCGCTTAGGTTGTTTTGACTAGAGTATGAAGGAATCTTATGAAGTCTTTTATCTCCCACGTTGTTTATCTTGTTCTTGTAAATTAGGTACCTAGTCATAGCTATGATCTCAATGGGGAGCGACTTACTTCTAAGAGGAGGATATGATATGGTGCGTTTCCTTTAATTTTAAGATCATATGTTATAAAGTGCTTTTGGTTTTTCTCTATCCTTTTGCATGATTCTCTAGAGATGCTACAACTCCAAATTTCACATCCATATAAGATAATAGGAGAGGTCAGAATCTCAAAGAGGAGTTTCTTCTTCTCCTAAAGTCAAATATTTGTTGATTTACAATTGTTTTCAAATCCATAATAGGTTTTCCACCCTCCATTAATCATTTTCTCAATGCCATAGCTCCAATTAAACTTGTTTCGAAGAGCAATTCCGAGATATTTTTATGAAGTCACTCCCTCCAAGTTATTGTTGTTATATGAAATTAGCATAAGTGATGTTTTGGGATTTGATTACCATGACCTTTGTGTTTTCATTGTTAAAATGCATACATGTACTAGATAAAAAATCCTTGAGAATTTTTAGTTGAGATCATAGGGACTCCTCACCATATAATATCATCACTGCAAAGAAGAAATATGATGACTATACTAACCAAACTCATGTTGACACAATCTATGTCTTCCAAACAATTTTATAACTTGTCAGTGTATATACCAAAAAAGGTAGGGGACATGGGACAACCTTGCTTGACTCCTATATTACAATTAATTCATTTTGACCAGCCCTTAAAGTTCCTAAACTTGGTCAATTCCCACTAGCTCATTCAGTTAAGGTGTGGGTCTCGTCAGCAGGGTGACCCGGGTTCAATTCCCCTTAGGGGTGATCTAGTTGGGAGGACACCCAAAGTCCAACCAGCCGCAGAGTTGGTGTGGCCCAGGCCAGGTGCGATCCCTCGGTGATTTTGTTGGCTTAGATGCAGGGACAATTTTGAGGATACATAATTTTTTCAAAGTGTGGAAACCTTGGCGAATCTTACTAATTCTTAAATTTGCAACCATAAAATGTTTGGCAATTTAAAAAAAAAATCAATTTTTTTAGAACTTTATATAGTTTATGGACAATTTTGGCAATTTTTAGAGTAAAAAAAAACTATTCCATAGAATTTGGGCGAATCATCTTTGAAAAAAGGAAAAATGACAAATTTTTTGGGGAAAAAAGGTCGAAAATAGCCCATGGAATAAATTTTGCCCCTAAAATTTTCCTTGCTTAGATGTCCATGGGTCATGGTTTATTAGACCAAAGGCCACTCCTGCAAGTTAGGGAGAGTCTAGCAAACAAAAATAAAAGTTCTTAAACTTGGCAAGCACTTTCTCAAACAACCTTATCACAACAACTCTCAACTCGAAAAGGACTTTTAACTCTTCTAATCTATAATTTCCAAAGGTTAGTTATGGGCACAATGTCAAATGTTTTTCTAAAGTCAACAAAGCAACACAAAAGATTGGTTTTATTATTATGACACTCCTTAGTGATGGTTCTAAGCATTGTGAAAATCCTCATAGCAGATCTAAGAGCTGATGTATACCTCACAAGAAAGATTAAGATTAAGCAGGAAAATAGAAGAAGAGTGGTCAATGCAGTGTAAAGGAGCAACAGAATTATGATACTATAGAACTTGGATAGAAGCAGAATAGCATCACACACTAATTCATTAATCATAATATGAACAATAAATAATACAATGGTGGAGAGGATTCGAATGACAAGGCGGCAATTCGAATTAGCCTGCATGGGCATGGCTTATCTGCACTAGGAGTCATCATCATCATCATCATCATCATCAGTGGAGTGTCAACAATACACCACTAGGAGTCCTCATCATCAGATCAGTGGAGTCATCAATGCACAAGTAACGGTCAACCAGGTGTCAAACTGAGTCTAACTGAGTGTGATAGGTGTAACTGGCACATGGAAGCACTAATGTAGTGAAGGAGGCTTAGTTGAGGGCGCATGGGGAGCTGACTGGAGTCAAAATAGGCAATCTAGTCTCACTGGGGGTCCAACGGAGTGTTTCAGTTAGTTAACAAGTCAATCAATCCTCAAATCAAGGAGAGATCCACAAATAACTCAACTAACTGAAGTGTAACTAAGTGGTAGGTGAAGAAGGGCGCCTTTCACAAGTGGTAGGTGAAAGATGGGCGCATCATTGACTAGGAGGGCTAAAATGAGTGGAAAGAAGCTCCTAGGGCTAGCAAACTAGGGACTAGGTGCCAGAGGACACCAACCTGATGACTGGGATGCATGCAATTGCATGCCTGCATGCAAAAATGCATGCATCGCTAATATGCAAAATAATGAAAATGCTGGTAGGACTAGGATGGAGTATAGGAATATCCTAACAAGCATTGCAACTTGGTGGCTGCCCTTTAACTCATTTTTTATAACTTTCTAACCATATGTTGATCTTCTTTTCCAAATAATTCATAATAACTTAACTAAAAAAAATTAATTATAATAATCCTATAACTAAATAAATTGTTTTTATTTTCACTTAAAAATATTTAATCATAATAATCCTATAATTTAATAAATTATTTGTATTTTCACTTAAAAATATTTATTTTTCATTTACCATATTTTCTATATAATGTGTTTTCTTATAGATTTAATATTTATATTATGTGTTTGATAATTGCATCTTCCAAGGAAAGTTATTGTTTGTCCCAAAAAAACATCACCGGGACTATTAAATCAAGATTGCTAAATCTAATTTATAACTATTTTAAATATTTTATAATTTAATAAAATTAATTATATTTTATATTCCTAACATATGTTTAATTATTTATTTTACAAGTTTTAAAAAAATATTAAAATAAAAAAATTTCTAATAACTTAATTAAAAAATAATTTTTAATAACTTAACTATTTTATTTTCTAGCTATATATTGATCTTCTTTTCCAAAATAATTCCTAATAATTTAACTAAAAAATAATTAATCATAATAATCTTATAATAAAATAAATTATTTTTATTTTCACTTAAAAATATTTATTTTCCATTTACCATATTTTCTATATAATGAACAGCATAAAAAACAAGTTCCAACTCCAAGCTCCAACATAAAAAACAAACTCCTAACTCCAAGCTCCAGCCCAAGCAAAATGTAAACAAACTGGAAAATAACAAAACTCCAACTCCAAGCTCCAACCCAAGCAAAGTGTAAACAAACTGGAAAATAACAGAACTCCAACTCCAAGTTCCAGCCCATGCAAAGTGTAAACAAACTGGAAAATAACAAAACTCCAACTCCAAGTTCCAGCCCATGCAAAGTGTAAACAAACTGAAAAATAACAAAACTCCAACTCCAAGCTCCAGTCCAAGCATTGAAAATTTAGTCTCATTCCAAATGAAGTTGTTGCGTAACCTAACCGTCTTGTAGAACTAATTTTGTTTCGAGTTTATCCTAAAAGTGCCACGTGGATTTTTACCGACGTGGCTCCTTGTCATTGATTATTGAAAATCCAAACACATCCGCCGCCGTAGTATTTTGAAAAAAAATCTTACCGAAGCTCGAAAGTCACTTTCCCCCTGTTTTTTTTCATTATTTTTAAATTTTTATTACCTATTTATTCACGACTCTTATCGGATCTTAATTTATGCATTTTTTAATCAATTTTGCAAGAATTTATCGATGGAGATAGGAAGAAGTAGATATTATTCCCTAGGTCTTTGATAACCGTTTTTAGAAAACCCATCCGTGGAATCTGATAGGTATGTGTTGTAGTGGCCCCTGTTCTCTGGTTTTCATTGAGAAAATTCTTGATTCAGTGGGTTTTAGCTATAGATTAGCAGCGATGGAGGTCTACAAGTATGAAGAGGTACTGAGATTCAGATTTTTTTGTTGATTAGATGGGTATTTTCAATTGAATATCTCTCTCACCGTTTTTTCTGGTTGCAGGATTTCGTTTGTAATTCTAGGGGAGTGCAATTATTTACCTGTAGATGGCTGCCATTGTTGACAGCTCCAAAGGGTCTGGTTTTTCTCTGCCACGGTAAGGCAAAGAGACAGGTTTCGTTTTCTTCTTTCTGTTGGGATTGTTCTTCCTTTACTTATGTTGAAATCTGAGGTATTTGCCATGATGTATTGATAATCGTCATAAAATTTCAGGGTATGGAATGGAATGCAGTGTATTCATGAGAGGTACTTTCAAGAAAATTGGATTTTTAGAGCTTCTGGATATGGCGAAATTTGTTCGTTTTTAACCAGGTTGGATGAATAGTTTAGTTACTGTAGTTTGTAGTTTTGTATGGCAGACTGTGGAATAAGGCTTGCCCGTGCTGGATATGGCGTGTTTGGAATCGATTACGAGGGCCATGGGAAATCAGAAGGCCCGAGATGTTATATTAAGAGATTCAACAATATTGTCAATGACTGCAACGATTTTTTCAAGAGTATTTGCTGTGAGTGATTAAATTTAAGGCTTAATTCCTTAATGAAATTCTGATAATCAGGTGGATAATGATGATATGTCATTCATTTTGTTTGTGTTGTTGGCCTTTAGTGCTTTAAATATCACACCAACTGAAAGGAAATTTGAAATAAATATAAGTTAACTGTTCAAATTCATGATTGATGACTGTCAGTTGCAGTAATAAATTAAAAATAATATTTTAAGCTTCGTTGCAGTGAGTAAAGAGTATGAGGAAATGCCCAGATTTCTGTATGGGGAATCCATGGGCGGTGCAGTTGCACTTCTGCTTCACAGAAAGGAACCTGCGTTTTGGAATGGAGCTGTTCTCGTAGCTCCTATGTGCAAGGTATGATCATAACAGTAAACTTGTGTTTGCCAGGTCAAAATTTTCCAAATAGCAATATTCTGCTGCTGGCTGTAATGATTTTAATACCAACTGTGGAATTTGACAGATATCGGAGAAGATAAAGCCTCATCCTGTAGTGGTCAAGTTTCTAATAAAAGTAGCAATCTTTGCTCCCATGTGGAAGATAGTCCCCACTAAGGACGTCATAGATACGGGCTTCCAGGATCCCATCAAGAGAGAGCAGGTAATTCTCTGAAAACTAATATAAACCAAATTAGTACGGCCTGAAATGCAGTTCTGTAAATGAATGAATTTTATATAATATGAAGTTCAATGGATATAGAAACGAACAAAGACTCCTGTTTTTTCCTGTTGCTGAGCTTTGATTCCCATCAATGAACCTGCTTGTTTACCAGGGTCACCATAGCCACAAACAATAAGTACTCTCCTTTCTCATGTTGCTGAGTTTTGATATGTACCTGCTTCTTTAAACAATGAGTACTCTCCTTTCTCCTGTTGCTGAGTTTTGATATGTACCTGCTTCTTTAAACAATGAGTACTCTCCTTTCTCCTGTTGCTGAGTTTTGATATGTACCTGCTTCTTTAAACAATGAGTACTCTCCTTTCTCCTGTTGCTGAGTTTTGATATGTACCTGCTTCTTTAGAAGGATCACCATGTTTCTGAGCTTTGATTCCAATCTATGTAGCTCCTTGTTTAGCAGGATAACCACACTGCATAGCATAGCTTCTATGCATCTTTACCTGGATTTTTTAAGTGCAGACCTCATTGCTTTTGCATTATGTTAAATTTAAAATGCATCCATTCAAGTAGATATGGAGTAAGATTTATATTAACACAGCCATTTAATTCAAATTGGAATGATGACCAAAAATAAAATCTTGAAATTACACTTCTCTCATCTTCCTGAAATCTAGGAAGTTTTGGCGATCTAGGAAGAGGACCCTTGGTTGTAAACACATATCACTGTAAATATTTTGTGGCATGTGAATATGTATGGGTAACAAGTTAAGTGTAACAAACTGATCTTCCTGAAATCTAGGAAGTTCCGGCAATCTAGGAATGGTTGTAACTAGTAAACACATATCACTGTAAATACTTTGTGGCATGTGAATATGTATGGGTAACAAGTTAAGTGTAACAAACTGATTTTCCTTTCATCTTCCTGAAATCTAGGAAGTTCGGGCAATCTAGGAAGAGGACCCTTAGTTGTAAACACATATCACTGTAAATACTTTGTGGCTTGTGAATATGTATGGGTAACAAGTTAAGTGTAACAAACTGTTTGTTATACATGCCTCAGCTACCAGTTATCACATGTAAACTGAGATATATTTAGAATTGGGATGATGACCATAAAATAAATCTTGTCAGTACACTGGTCTCATCTTCTTACAATCTAAGAAGAGGATCCTTCCTCGTCCACCCCCAAATTGTAAAATACAAACCTCTATCAATCTGATCTGAATGTACTTACAGATTCAAGTGAATGATAAATTTCATTTTTTGATTTATCAACATTAACACATTTCTAATCAATCAAGAATCACCCATGTTGCAGATTCGATCCAATGGGCTTATATATCAAGACAAACCCAGATTAAAAACAGCTCTAGAAATGCTGATGACGAGCATGGACTTGGAGGATAGGCTTCAGGAGGTATACTATATGAACATATATTCTAAAATAATATGTAGTAACAGGTGACGATGATTGAACTGACTGATTAAGCTGTGATTACAGGTGACTGTGCCGTTCTTGTTGTTGCATGGAGAGGATGACAGCGTGACAGATCCTTCGGTGAGCGAGGCGCTCTACAATTCGTCAGCAAGTTCAGACAAGACAATCAAACTTTATCCGGGCATGTGGCACGCCCTCACAACCGGGGAGCCCGACCACAACGTGGATCTTGTTTTTGCTCATATCATCTCCTGGCTCGATCGGAGGCTCCACACTCAGACTCCATTGATTACACGCAGTGACCAAGAAGATCAAACTTTAACAACTAATCAATCTCACGCCGCCCACAGAATCTGCAGCGGCAGCCCAGGAACCGATAAAGTTAATCCCAACACCAATTTGCTTTACTCATCGCTCTGATTATGAGAAAAATGAATCAAACCGCCTCGCTGCTGAAATTGTAAATTGGAATGAGAATTCCAGTCAGACGTGAAATTTATTGATTTTTCAAAAACTACATCGGTTTAGATTTATGCAAAATCATCGTTCATAAAACTTTGATTATGTATAAAATTTATATCAGATTCATTCCATATAATAAAACTCTACAGCAGATTCATTCCATAATAAAACTCTGGTCTGAGCATAGTAAGCATTTTACCATATTTTTGTCAAATTTGTAATTGCAAGGAAGATGCCTTTACCACAAGAGAACTTCTCAAGTTTGCAAACGCAATGCTATGTTTTATAATTCAATGCTATGCTATCATCGCAATATGTACCAAGGAGAAACCAATGAGACTAACAAGATTTGTGCAGAACGCATAGGTTATTTATGAAATCATCGGCATATATAAATACCAATATCGAGGACTCCAACGCCATGTGTGCGCCAAGACAAGTGTTAAATAGCATACCATAATCATCCATATGCCAACAAAGAGATACACTAAGTGGTATCAACCACAAGTGTCAAAATCAAGTGTCGTAGTAGCATCCAAACTTCAAAACACCAAAACCACAAGTATCATAACGGTGGTGTCATAAGCATTCACAATCATACCCATAGTAGTAGATGATGAGTAAATAAGGTAGATGATGCAGAGGAGGATCCAATTTTGTTGATTTTAGAGGCTCAGATTTATGTTAGTGGTTATTTTGCATTGGAGAACAATCTTTAAAAATATTCCAGTCGATGATAGTAGGGAAATGAAAGCTCTAAATGTTATTTGTTATAAATTATAAATGATATCTCAGCTTTCCCAATTGAGATGATGTGAGGGATAGAGTGTTCAAAAGATGAATATTTTGAGTTGCTTATGAGTTCTTTGCAGTCCATTATGATCTTACTTATGCATCTCCTTGAAACCTTTTAGATTTTGAAGCAACTATTAAAACAATATTCATTCAAGCTTGAGGAAAATGTGGAAGGAAATGTTAATTATGCAGTTCAGATTCATCGTAGCACACCTATCCTTGTCATTCATCTAAAGAACGATCTATATGGGTTTGATTATCATCCATTTAAAATGACATCAAATTTAGAGAAAGGAAAAATATGCAGCTTTCATGCTCCATCTATTCTAACAGGTTTTTTGTCCGGAGGTGATTCTCCTTGGAGCAAAATTATTCCTAGCATCTGAGCTTCTCTATCTTATAGAAAATGTGGGTTCTATTAATTATCTATCAGGAAAAGCCATATTGTTTCTTGTTCTTCCAGTTGCAATTTTGGATATTTTTATTATCATTTGGTCTTCACTTCTTTGTCTAAAAACATTGAATGAGCTTCGGGCAAGGAGGCACATCTATTCTGATAAAAACACTATATCAATGCAAAAGGATACTTGTTTGGCTGTAAATTTCTGGACACACTTGGTGAGAATCTTCACTCCATGGTGAAACATAGGCTACTCTGTTTATGGTGCTTCAAGGTGACCCAATAACTTTAATGATGACCTTTGTCGATCAAAACTCAATCTATTGATGGCATACCCACATCAATTTCTGGATTCATTAGATATATTATGGTTGTCGATGGTAGTATGGTTCCTTTTCAAATGAGATATCAATAATTGGAATTGTTCCAATTATGGATATATACGGGATCTTCGTTTTGCTGAAGAAACACTCCAGAAACGGAAACGAGACGGAAAACACCGTTTTTTTTACAGTCGTTCTCATTTTTAAGCATGAGAGAGAAACCATGGAGAACACTGATCATTTATTCCTACGTTTTTCAGTAATCCACTCCGTTTGTATGAGTTTTGGATATTATGGGATGAGCTATGAAGGCTTTCCGGATTAACAATATCGTTATCTTCGGAAGCTTCCACATTTATTAAAGTTGAAACAAAATAGAAGGATCTCATCTTCCCCATTACATGTTCATGTTAAACCATTGCATTCATACATTGGTGGAACAGGGCCAAAGTTTGAAGCTTGGAAGCAGCAATGGCGGGTTTCTTTTCAGGTCTCAGGCGTTTGTATCTCGCGATCTATAATTGAGTGGTTTTCGTAGGCTGGTGAGGACGTTTTTCCTGCTATTCACGACGACCGAACTGACCGTTTTTATATGGAATCTATCCTCCTCTTAGTTTAATGAGTTTCATCTAGATTGGGTTTACATGGTCAAAACTTGAATGACGGACATTGTTTGTATGTACAGGGTGCAAGTTTTGTATTTCGTTGTAAATACATTGAGAGAGTCTAGCTTTCCACAAGCAGGAAGAACCGCTAGTAGGGCGGTCTCTTCGAGTAATGGAAATCTCTACGAACTTCGAGGAGGAGGCAATTAATATTAGGAGTTTTTCCTAGAACAAACCATGTTAAGGCTCATGTTGTAACTAAAATTAGATGGATGAGCTTAAAGTTTGTTAAGTTTTAATTGATTGATGGATAAGTAAGCATAAAATAGTTCATTTTAGGTGAGCATGATCATGTATTTTTCATTATAATAATTTAACCAAACATGAGATAAAATCACATCTTATTATGAGTTGTGTTATCAATGTTTATGAGTTTAAATTCTAATTGGTCTTAGTTTTATTCATTTGAAAAAAAAAATTTTTTTTAATGGTTTCATTTTTATATTTTCAAAACTTATTTTTTTATTTAGTAGTATTATTTTTTCTCTCTCCTCGTTTCTTATATTTTATTCTCGTTTCTTGTAACATAGCTTGGGAACTGAATCTAGGATCTGGCCCATGATATTTTGATTGGTGTGTTGGACAGTGGTGTCTGGCTCGAGAGCCGAAGCTTCAATGATAGAGGAATGGGAGTCATGTCAACCCATTGGAAAGGCACTTGTGAATCTTAACGACATTAAATGCTTGTAACGACAATAAGAAACTCATTGTAGCTTGTTATTTGAGCCGCATATATCAAATTTTGATTGGGCCTATTAACGAGACAACGGAAAAGCTAGATCCCCCACAAATCGCAAGTCCTCATGTGGGAATATCCTAAATTAAGGAAACAATCCATCACAGTTTCGCCTCTATTCAACAAAAATCAAATGTGGACGGGCCTATTTGTGTGGCCGACTCTCTTCTATGGTCCACCTTCACAGCTTCTATTTGTTTTTAGCATGCCACTTCATATGCCCTATCATGGAGTAGTTGACAAGCACTTTTGTGCCGAGACTCATTCTAGAGGATTAGTTTAATTTGGGGGTGTGCATTCAGTGCTTAGTGCCTGACCAGTTTGAAATGTGCGTTGGTGATTGACTCTCTTTTGGAGAGGAATTTTTATCCAATGGGTTTTTTAGTTTCTACTTGGGTACCTCAAAAAGCCTAGGACACACCTTTGTTTTCTTTTGTTTCATCCCTACATTTCATTTAGTAAGGGGTGGGGGGGGGGTGTTGGTGTTGGTGTTTTCCAATGTTGCAAGCATATGTGAGTTGTAAGCTTGCATAGGTGTTCTTATCTACCTAGCTATTCTTAGTTATCGTTGGGCCTCTTCCATTGTTATCAATGTGAGGCATTTTCATGTACTTTTATCATTAAGTGATCAATACATACATTTGATATTTTTCATGAAACTCATTCATGATCTGAGTTGATCCCAAATCACCACAAAAAGAGAGAATTATTTTTCCCAAAGTTGAAAATTTTGAATAAAATATACTTCCAAAAAGTTAAAAATGAAAGAGTGAAAATGAACTTCTAGCCTAAGGAATGTCTCTAAATATATTTGTTCTAAAGATTATGAGAGTAATGAAATGAACTTGTACAACAAAGAGAGAGAATTTCTATTGATTTGGTTTTGTTTGTTTTTAAATAAAGTGATGAATGTTTTTTCTTCTTTTTAATTTTGATATATGTATTTTTTTTTTAATAGTGGATGATTTTAGTATAGCAAATTTTTAATTAATATTAAAATAAGTATAAGTATAAGCATAATATATATATATATATATATATTTCATAAAGAAAAAACCAGTTTTTATATTAAGTGGACAAAAGTTGACCACAAGTCGTGATCTTACATAGAGTCGGGACTGTCACCCAATCTAAAAGGAGATTGTGACAAAAACTACAGTGTTGACAAGACCTTATAGCAAAACATAAAACAATATCATAAATACAAATTCATTACATCCATTATCCTCCAGCGCCACAAATGGAAAACATACAAAGACTGGTCCTGAAAAAGTGCATCTAGGAAACTAGATCAAAATGGACCCAAACAATCAGTTAAAAGAGTTTTAACATAAAAGATTTGATAAGCTTCCCTCCACCAAATTCATCGCCTAACGGCTTCTCATTCATTTCCCCCAAGGATCTTCTAGATAGACGGCCAGCAATGCCATTTAGCTCCTTGTAAATGTGCCTAAAACGTAACAAAGAGAATCCCATCATCGTCTCCTGCGTTCGGTACATCCAGTGCTTCAGATGCAGTGCATTAAGACGCAAACCCATTCCATCCCAATCAATGATACACTTTGAACCTCCAAAAATCCATAGGGAACGGACAGACAATGAACGGGTGAAACAAAGAAGAGTCCAAAGAGCGACCAGTTCTGCCCTAGTCTTTGTGCCAAACCCAGTAGCAAGTGAAAGATGATATAAATGAGTAGGACTGATAATCAAATATGCTCTCTCTCTCTCTCTCTCTCTCTAGTTGAGAGGTGCTTTTATAGATTAGTAGAAGGAAGAAGTGTAATTATGTGTTCAACATGGAGTTGATAATTGGTATTTCAATAAAATATTAGGTAAACAAAAGTTAACAATGTTGGTTCTCAAATTCAAAGCCAAAGAGATATATATTCCAATTATTTTAAAAAAAAAAATTAAAATATATGATTTTCTTGCCATTATGGAAAATTTCACTTTATTGTTGTTATTCACATTTTTCACAAATTAACATTATTACTTTGTTTTTATTTAATTTCTTAATCATGTAAATTTTTTAATATTTTGTTTCTTTTTTTAATTGAAATATAATAAATGCAAATTTTTTCCTCAAATTTTATATTTTAAAAAGTTTTGCACCTCAAGATTGAGGTGATCCCTACATAAATCCAAACTTGAGATGAATCTAAATTGATTATAATTCAAATATATTAAAAATTTCAAAAAAATAATTAAACCTATAAATTTCTTTACCAATATATAATAATATTAATATAAATAATGATATTTATATTAAGTATAGATATATAAATCTTTCTATTATAAAAATACAATTATTTTTTTCATTATTACATTAAAAGTAAGATATACATCTCAAACTACTTTCCAATATTATAATAACAATAATAATAAATATGCACCAATAGATGCCATTATGTTATCCTCTACTTAATCCTTTTTGGGAAATTCATATGTACTATTTTTAATTGAAAGACAAGAGCCACGTGGTGGCAATGTCCCCGACATTGCCATTGCCACGTGTTGTAGTGTTTTAGATTAAATTAAAAAGCATAATAACTTATACATTATTTCAATATTATTGAATTTATCTTATCTCAGGGTCTTTTAAACCTTACTAGACATACACATGATTGAGTTACTTGTTAAAACTTTTAACATTTAATATGTAACTTATTATGGGTTAGTTAATGGTAAAAAGGACTCTAGAAAAGTCAATTAAACAAATGAGATGTGTATTACTAATAAAATTCTAAAGACAATTTGTATACATTAATTTATTCACAAGAATAAATAGATACAAGTTTAATAGGTAGGAATGGAATGTGTACACCATGTAGAAAACATGTATATGAGTAATGACATAATGGATTAGTATTAAGTGAATCATATACATGCTATATTAAAATGATGAGAAACATAAAGAATTGTATTGTTTAATACAAGTAGAAATACAACGTTTATGTTCACATTATTTTTATAAATATAGTTATCATTTTTATAAATATTGTGAACATAATAGGAATATAAGTAGAAGTACAACGTTTATGTTCACAATATTTATAATTGGTTATATACTTATTCTAAATTTTTATTTTGTTAGTAATATTAAATTTCTTATTATTCAATAGGTTTTTAGTAGCTTATATTACTTTTGACTAAGAATAAATGATATTAAAGAGAACTAATCTACAAACATGAAAAGAACCTTACAAGAGATTAGACTTGATCCTTATTTTATGAAAGTATATAGAGATTCCATATAAAAGAATTAAAAATATTTTAAAAGTGAAATTTTTGCAAAAAGAGAATATTTAACAATAATCATATATATCAAAAGGGTGTCTTTAAGAATGGAAATTAAAGACCTATCAAAATATTTAAATATTTAGTGTGGCTTGCATAGATTTTGAAACATTCATTCTTATGTAAAAATGAAAATGTTATATACATTTCTCATAAAAATTAGTCATGATAGGGTGTGAGAAAGTTCAAAGTTTAGTGGGTGTAGATATTACTTTTAAGTTTTTAAAAAGTAATTATTATACCTATGTGAAGATATATAATGATGGTTCGGATTTTTTAATATGATCTTACATTAATTTAATTTTTTGTCAATCTATATTTTAATATAAAAGTAAATTTATTTTAGTTTTCATTAAATTATAAAAGTAAATTTATTTTAGCTTTTATTAAATTATTGATTAATGTGTAGTGATGATGTTTTATGCATCAAATTTTGGAGTAGAATAGAGGAGTCAACCAATGTTACTTTTAATTGCAACCTTCTATCAAATGAAATCAATTTTTATTGAATTTTTCTATTTCATTTTTTTCAGCAAATGATCTCGCACAATGATCTTTTCAATATCTTACAATGCCTTGGTTTTCCATGTCTTTATATGAGTTATACAAGTAGGTTAGAGTAAATGAAGTCATTTTTGAAGAATAGAAAAGGGTGCACGATGATCTTTTCAATATCTTACAATGTTTTGGTTTCCCATGCCCTTATCTGAGTTATACAAGTAGGGAATAGAGTGCATGAGCTCATTTTGAAGAATATAAAAGAGAGGAGGATTAGGCAAGACAAAACAAAGTATAACCTGATCCCTTTCCTACTCAATTTTTTCTTATATTGGTCCTTCTACAGGGTTATTGTCACCAAGTTCATAGTCATATTTTTGTGCGTATATAACATTCAACATAATCATCAAGCAAGCCAACGAGAAGAATATGTTTCACTTAATGCATCTCATAACTTCATCCATTAAGTTGATTATGCCATTTCATTAATGTACTAAACTCTACATTCTCTATGTATTGTTCCTATTACAACACTTTGAGGGAAGCCAATGAGACATATATAATGGTTGAAATTAAAATGTTGTGTCTACTGCTCAAGCACAATGTAACCATGCGAAAGTTTTGATGTTGTAGGGAAAAGTTGGGTTGTTTGCATGGATCAGTTGGAAAACTAGGGGGTTCACATGGGTCAATGGTAAAGACTGGGGATTTTCATGGATCCAGAAGGAAATCTAGGGGTTTGTGGAAGTTCACTCGGAACCATGTAGGATAAGCTGGGGGATAGGAAGGGGAGTTCTCACCAAAATATTTTAGGGAAGTTGGGGAGTGAGATTTTGACTAGTTTGCAAGAGCACATGGTTGTGTCGATAGGCACTTTCTATAGCTCAATTGTGTGAGATGTGTTACATCTGTAACGATGGTTTGGCATATGTCGGATATATATATATATATATATATATATATATATATATATATATATATATAGATATAGATATAGATATAGATATATATATAGATATATAGATATATAAACCAAGCACATGTGAATTCCAAGCTTAAATTGGGTACATCAAGTGTTAGTTAGCCTTGTTTTGATTACATCAACATTGATTATTAAGGCCAAGGTTTCAAACAAAGTGTAATTTTAACCGTGAATAAAAATGAGGGTGATTCTGGGAGGACCCTTTTTTATTCAAGACTCGATTTTCGGTTTTGATTGCAATGGCACTGGCCGTGGTCAACCAAGGTTTCAAAAAAGTTGTAATTTTAGCCCCGAAAAAAATAGTACTACTAGTAGCACCACCTTTTCATTCGAGATTTTTTTTTGGTGATTTTGATGCAAAAATATGAGTTTTTATGGATAGAGTTCATGTTTTTAGTATAAAGTTCTCGTCAAGTTGTATAATGTTTTCTTCCTCAATTTGCCAATATTCTTCTTCTTTGTCCTTAATTCAGAGGTTAAGGAGAAAATATTTAACTCAAGAGGGTTTACCTAATCATTAGACTGCAATTCTGAAAAGGCTTATTGTTCACTAGCCACTTCTTTGTCAGGTACATGATCCTTGGAGGTACTTCTAGTTTGTGGCTTCCTAGGTGGAGCATGAAAGTTTGAAGCTTGGTTTGCATGTCCCTTTGAGCTAGAAGCCAGGTTGGCATGTTCTTCATGGAATCTTTTCTTCATGCCTTTGGTCATCCTGCATTGAACCGATGGGTTTTTTCAAATGTTGATCCATTTTGTCCTCTAGGAGGTTTTGAATATAGAATTTCGATAGGTGATCTTGATCTGTCGACATTACCTTGGGGGATTTTCCCCTTAGATAAACCCTGTAACTCTCCAGTAATTAGATCATTAATTACTTATTTTCTAAGAACCAGTTCCTCTTGAAATCCATTTTGCCTTAGGAAATTTTCCCAAGTCTCTTCTCTCCTTTCCAATTCATCCAACACTATTAATTTGACTAATGCTTGATGGTACAAGATCCTTTCACGTCTTACACAATTCTTTTGTATGCTGATAACCATATTTGTAAGGATTTTGAGTAAATAGAAAGGCATATTAATCACTCTGTTACCACTTGAGTGCATGAGTAGTCGAATGTGATACTAAAAAACCATATTTTTTAGGCCCTCACATGGTAATAATTTTTGGATGAAGAGTAGGTCTCTCCATGGATCGACCAACCATGCTCCAGGTGCTCCTTTATTCTAATTGGGCTCTCCTTTCGTCTTGTCCATAAATGGATTCCACTTACATTTCTTCATCTTTTGATTTTAAAACCAACTTTCACCCTCCAAGGACAACCTTATAATCATATCCAAGGACTCCTAAAAAACGAACACTAACATATTCCCTACTTTGGCACTATCCCCATCAAAAGTTTCAACGAATGCTTTGGTGACCTTGGCGTCATACCCCTACAAATTTTCAAAATATTGAATCCATCCGCTCACTTGTTGAAGGATCCTGCTCTCAGGGTGTGGATCTAAGATTTTGGTATCCTTTGGCTCTAATGACGGACTACACCCTTGAGTCCCATTGTGTTCCTATGCTCTGTGCAGGGGAAGATGTCTGGGCAACACAATTTCAAACAAGAATAAGATGCAGGAGTGTTAACATTTAAACGAGCTCTATAATAATAATGGTATTCCCCCACCCATAATCTTATGATTTTCTAATAAATTCATGATGTAGGGTGGAAAGGATTCGATTGGATATGTGTAAGGATAATGTGAGATTGATTGGACGTGTGCAGGTCAAAAAACCATGTTTAAAAATCATGTTTAAATGCGGTTGGCTAATCACAAGGTTAAATGGGTAGAATTATTCATAACATCGATATGAATAATTCTCTTGTTTCAAAAAATGTATATAGGGGTAGGATTTAGGATTAAAAGAGCTAATGTGGGTTACCATCTATCATTCCAAAGCTTTGATAAATAAAATGTGGTAATAGATCAAATACCTCATTCATGCCAAACTTAGGATTATCGAATTTGGAAAGTGTCTTCATGAATTGGAGCATGTTGGAGTTCTTTATAGCTTGGATCTTTGCGACAAATATTTAATTATTTTCCCAAATTTTGATCATTGGAACAGTTTACCTGATCGGCTTAAGATTACCAGAACAATTTTTCGATTAGAGGAAGAAGTCTAGGGTTACCAGAACAAGTCCATATTTATCAGAATGAGTCTATGGTTATCAAAACAACTCCATGTACAATCCTAAAGGATAATTTTGAGATTTTGAATACTGATGAGAAAGATTGATTCCTGGAAGTCCTATTGATGCTGATTGCTTTGAGAGAATTGATTCTAGTGCTAAAATAAAATAGAGAAACTAAACAATAGAACATCCTGTAACTTTCCAAAAGGAGTTGTTCATAGTAATGCTGATAATTTATGGAAACTCTAAGGGTTTTTGGGAATGTTGGTCATGAAATGACAGTGAAACTAGGTGTTGGAAAATGAAACACTCTTAATGGTGTACTGTTTATTCTACAAAACTAAACATGCTAACATACTATAAAAACTCTAATGACAAATAAATGAACTACAGTGGGAATAATAAGCTATGAATGAAGATGTAATCTAAACAATATACAACAAATCTTAGTAATTTTCTACAGGAACAAAGGACTCCCTCTCTTTGAAACAATCTTCCCTTCTTGTCATTCCCTTTTTATTTGCACAAACCTTAGAGATGCAAGCTGCTATTAGTCCCATAAAACATATAGTCTTCCATCATAACCCAATCCTGTGTACAAGATAGTCCATGTGAATAAATTTCATGTAGTCGAACATGGAAAAACTTCATTGGATTACCAACCATTGAGGAATGTCATTAACCAACACGAGACAACTCACCGATGATGAAACTGAGTGTCAAGGTATTATAGTGCATCTTGACAAGTACGAATAGAGGTGCCAGAGTTGAGTCACTTGCGGAATCTGACAGTTATGAGACATTGATGTATTCCCACTACTGTCAATGAGGAAACCTACCATTGATGCATTCAAGTCCCAAGGCACTATAAAAATCTATAATCTTGATCCCATATAAGGTGTTGACGTTGATGGGACAAGACTTGTTAGGTGGGACTTAAGGAATCCCCCATCATATAACTCAAGCATAGAACAATATAATTTGAAGGAACATGACTAAAAAATTGAACCAACAACATGATGCAATGAATTATACCCGACATAATCTAGTTTTCAGACATAATTCATGTCTAACTATGCCAAGGATCTAGTTTTCACAACTAGACCTTATTTAGTTTTTCTTTCTATAATAGATATATATATTCTTCTTTTTTATCTTTTCCTTTTATTTACATTTTACTTTGGAAAAGAAGAGTTTCAAGTAGAGTGTAAGCTACCAGGCTTACATATTGAAATATTTATTAATATAAATATATTTTGAATAATTGCTTGATAATGTTACAATGAGATGAATTACAATTTATACAAAGGAATATTGTGAAAGGTCATCTCCTTATTAAAAGGAGATGACTCTTAGTTTGAATAATTGATCTAACTAATTAATAACAGTAATATACTTTTTTAGGTATATTACAAGTCATCCTACCCTGAAAAGATTCGTCCACGAATCCATTGATTTTTATTTGATTGTCATAGTTGATGATACGTGCTGATATGCACTTCTAAGTGATGAACACAACTTCCGAAATGTAGACGGATCGATTCATCCCAAATCTACCTTCATTGGAACTGTTTGAAGATCGATTATGTGGATAGAACTTCTCATTTTAGGATTCCTTACAAATTGTCGAGTCTGACTTCGCTCTTCTTCAATGTTGTAGTTGGTTTGTCTGTAAGAAGAGTATTGTTTATTTTCCTTCTAACTTTGATGCTTGTTGTAACGACTTTTGTGATTATGGTGTTTTTATTAATTTTAAATTTAAAAAAACAATATTTATAAGTCATAAATATGTCTTAACTTGTACACTAATATTAAATGTTGTTCTTCATAGATTTCTAACATCACAAGTTTTTTTGGCTTATTGGAATCCAAGATGTAGATGGATCAATCTGGCATTATGCTAGCACCATATATGGGACTAGATATTTGCACTCAATTAAAACAAAATAATTCCAAAATATGTTTTCATTTTATGGTAAATAAATCATTCTTTTGTCCAATCCGCATAGAAGACACTGAATTACAAATATCTATGAAAACATGATGAACAACTATGTTAAACCTTGGAAATGTACATAAATTAATCGAAAGGGGAAAATGTCACTTGCAATCTTGGAGGAGTTAGAATTAGAGGACATTGTAGTATCATTTGATGGTGATATAATTTCTGATCTTATTAGAGAAGGTAACAATAAAAATGTAAATAAAACAAAAAAAAAAATTTCAAACATTGTTCATTGTATATAATATATATATAGTAATTTACACGTTGACAAGGAACTTCTTGTTAACAAAAATACATTTGGAAAATGGCCTTGAATTCAAGAGATGTCTTTGTTGTGATTGCACCCATGGAAAACAAAGAAAAAGTTAAATATTATTTCTTGCGATGCATTGAGAGAAAGATGAAATTATTGGAGGACTATAATGACAAAGGATTTATATGTGAAAGAGGATTCATTATATTGAAAGATTATTATTTTCCAAGAAACCAATCAAAGTGAAAGTCACATTCACTTTAAAGGTTATCAAACCGATGTCATATACTTCTTATATAGTCATTTGGTATGCATAGATTAGATAAAATTAATAGAAGTTCCATCGAAGAAAAAAATGAAAGATACAAGATGGAAAATGACTAAAGTCGACCATGAACTATAATTGAAGTTAGCATTCCATTATTAGTCTTGTCAAAAATTTTAAAGTAAAGAAAAAATTCAAAGTGAACACCATTGATTTATAAACATTAAATATAAGCATTAAGAAATATTGGGAAAAAACTGTTTAAAGTTCAAAGTTGTTTCTAGGGAAAATATGGAAATCAAGAAACGAGTTGAATGGTGGGATTGTCTGCAACACTTACAAACTACAAGCTTCCAATCATTGATGAGATTCATCTTCTAGATGATAATAAATTACTTTTTATAGAAAGCATTATTTATATGATGATTAGGGAAATCGATAATACTGAAGAAATGATTTGATCGGTGGAAGTGTCTGGAACACTTCCACAGTACAAGCTTTAGATCATTTATGAGATTCGTATTTTACATAATAGAGGACCAATGCTAGAAAGCAATGTATCTAGCATTATTAGGGAAATAAATACTTCTCAAGAAGTGATTAAATTGGTGGGATTGTATACAACACTTCAAAACTACAAGCTTTAAACTATTGATGAGATCGATCTTGTACATAATAGAGGACCAATGGTAGAAAGCATTGTATCTAGGACTATTAGGGAAATAGGGAATTCTCAAGAAATTATTAGATTGGTGGGATTGTCTATAGCACTTCCAAACTAAAAACTTTAGATCATTAATTAGAATAATCTTTTGGTTGTTCCCATAAAAATGCGTAAAAATTTTGGGCAAGATGTGAGCGTGGATTGTATAAAATATGAGCTCGATTGAGGTTTATTTAATCCCTTAATTGAGCTTTCAAAAGTTTGGTCAAGGGTTTAAATAATCCCTCGATCAAGATTTTTACAATAGCTTGATTGAGGGTTTAAATAACCCTAGATTGAGCTATTGGAAAAATCTCGGGGTTAGGAAATAGCTCAATCGAGCTAATATAATATAATGTATCTTATGAAAAATATAATATTCGAATATTTCAAAAGCTCGATCAAGCTATTTAAACTAATATTATTTTTTAATAAAATAAATTTTCTTTTAAAATAAATTTCAAATACGCTTTAGATTTAAATAAATTTTATGGACAAATGTTTGAGATTGCTATATTTTTGAAATTCTTGTTTAATGTAGAATTAGATTCAATTTTAATAAATTATATGTAATAAAAGTTTTTTTTACAGATTAACACTTGATTTATATAGTATTCCTATTACAATATGCACTCAAATTTTTTAATGTAAACCTTTATTCATAATAATAAGAAAGACAAAGCTTTAACAATATTTATATTAATAAAACATAAGATTTAAAAACCATATTTCAAATCTATTTTAATCACTCTAACTTGATTTATGGCCCATGGTTTTGGTATCCCATGATATCACATCATATCAAATACCATGGACCTATTTATGCCCAAATCATGTTAAGCTAATTACAATTTAGGTTTTGGTAACCCATGGTAAATTTTCTCATGATATTTTATATGATGTAATACAATGAGTTACTAAAACCATGGTCACCGATTCAAAAAGATTTGAAATATTTATGGTTGTTAAAATGATGTATTATTATTTAATGCTTAAACAAAATAAAAAAATATAATAATCATTAAAAGAGTTTAAATTTTATATGGAGAAAGTAATATTAATTCAAATAGCCCGATGGAGCTAATAGTTCAATTGAGCTATTATCTGGATTGAGCTATTTGATTTAATGTTATTTTTTTACAATTTTTTACAGATAAAATTTAATTTCTTTTATGATTAAATAACATGATCAAGACTTTTCCCTAACCACACATAAAATCTTGATCGAGATATTTGAAAAATGCACATAAAACCTTGATTAGGGATTTTATAAACCTCAATTGAGGATTTTAAAAACGTCGATCGAGCTAATATCTCCATCGAGGGATTTAAAACAAGATTTTAGCCCCCTTTCTTGCAAATTTAATTGTATTTCACTCTTTGACAGGCCTAAATCCTGTCCTAGGATGCACCTTACGTAGTGACCTTCATATCGATGGATTTGTCAACGAATCATATATCCATTGGCGTATAATTTACAGGTTTCTGATTTCATATGATAATTTTTTAATTTTATTTTCAAACTTACACTTACAAAACCATGCCGAGTACAACTTCGAATCAACAGAAAGAAAAATCAACAACATAAAAAGTACACAACCAAAAAATTTCAAAAAAATATACACCCCACATCAACATGTCCTCTTCAAAATCGTATTTTTTATTTTATTTTCTTAACCAGTGAAAAAAAAGATTACATGCACACACATGTATATGAAATGCGATTAACATTTTCAACGATTAGTTTCAAAAATTAATAAAAAATTATATTTTTTCAACATAAATTTAAAAGCAAATATGTGCGCCCCTATGCATTTTGTGTAGGTTATGTTCATATATATTTTTTTCAAATTTTATGCATTTATCACTCAATTATTTTACATGCACACAGACCACTTGTTAATTTTTCCTTAAATTTACAAGAACAAAGCTATAATTAAATGAAATTTTGGCATGTTAAATAATAATAAAAAATTAAATATAGGTGGAAAGACAACATAATTCCCCACAATTTGTTTTTTTTTGTTGCATGTTGGAATTCATAAGGAATATATGAGTTTTGAGGGCTTTGATTTAATAAATGAGTAAAAAATTGAATTTTCACCATCACTTTTGGCCAAAAAGTGTTACCCATCTTCATGGATTCACCCTTTTACATAATAGAGGACCAATTCTAGAAAACATTATATCTAGTGTTAAATTTTGAGCATTAATCCACAATACTCTTGGATCTTTATTGAGAGAATAACATATACAGTATATCAATGCATAACAATCACAATAAGCATGACAAGCATCACAAGAATCAAAAGCATGAGAGACAAGAGACATAGAGTTTCCGTGGGGAAAACCCTAAGGTGAAAAACCCCACAAATTCCTCAGAGATAGAGAGAGCAATGGCTCAAACAAAGTACAACCAAAATACACTTGAGATAGTCTCCTAGTAGCAAATGATCCTCCTCCTCACTAGTGCGCCACTTTCTGAGAGAGAGAGATATAACTTTTCAAATGATCTAAATAGAGATCTCCTGATCTCTATTTATACTAACCTGTTTTCCCAGTGACCTTATGGGGCCGACTTGTCTAGCTAGGTACATCCACAATATAATATATATTTCAGGGTCGACCCCACACATGGTGGTCTAATAACCCATCAGCAAGTACACACACTTGCGACACTTGTCAATCCACATGACGACACTTCCTTATAGAGGAATAACACATCTCTAATAAGGGTACAATAAATATATATGAAATACATAGATGAAATACATTCCGAAGTTACATATACATCAACACTCCCTCTTAAATAGGAAGGTATTTCTAGACACAGATTTGCTAGACAAGTCTTCTTCTCTCTCGGGATCATCGTCATTGATGCATCGTCATCATCATCGTCACTACTGCTGCTATCTCAACCAATCTCTGACTCTACTCGTCATAGGAAGTTCTATAGAGCCAGTCCTTTTTCATACTGGATGTAGGCCCACCACTTGCAGGTCTTCATCATCACTGGCCATACTGTGGAAATCTCAGGACTTATTACGTGCGTCACAAAACCTTAAAAGAATCTCTTGACTAGAAATAACCCTAAAGAGCATCTGAGGCCTTTTTCATCCTATCCAGATCTCCAAGACTTATTACATGTGACCCCACCACAAAAACTCAAAAGAGAATCCCAAGACTGATTACGAGCATAAGGCTCAACCTATCAGATCTCCCAGGGCACAAATTACATGTGGTCACCACAAAACCTCGAAAGAGCATCCCATGACTGATTACGAGCACAAGGCTCAACCTATCATATCTCCAAGGGCACAAATTACATGTGGTCATGGCAAACCCTCGAAAGAGCATCCCAGGACTGATTACGAGCACACGGCTCAACCTATCTGATCTCCCAGGGCACAAATTACATGCCATAGGACAAAACCTCGAAAGAGCATCTGCCAGATATCCCAGGGCACAAATTACATGCCATAGGCAAAACCTCGAAAGACTATCTTCAGATCTCCCAGGGCACAAATTATATGTCCTCCCAAGCAAAACCTCAAAAGAGCATTTGCCAAATATCCCAGGGTACAAATTACATGCCGTAGGCAAAACCTTGAAAGACTATCTGCAAATCTCCCAGGGCACAAATTACATGCTTATATGCACAACCAGTTCCATGGTCACAGAGTATCAATTTGATACTCACCATACATCATCCTGATGTACACATGATCAGCCTGATCATCATCACTGCAACATCCTGCTGCATGTCATCTGGAGCAACATCCTAAATCTCGTCATGCATGATCATCTTGATCATACAATGCATCTACCTGATGCATACCAAGTATCTACCTGATACATATCAACATACATGATCCACCTGATCATACAATGTATCCACCTGATACAAATACAAATACATGATACATATCACCATACATGATCTACCTGATCATACAATGTATCCACCTGATACATATACAGATACATGGTCCAAGCATCCAACATGATGCATATACAAAATACATACACATGATCCAATCGATCATATCCAGCATCCAACATGATGCGTACATACATATAAATGATCCAACTGATCATATCCAACATCCAACATGATGTATACATACATATACATATACATGATCCAACTGATCATACAAAGCAGAAACCAGAACATCATCCTGATGCTCATCATCCAGCGCTTACATCCACAGCCATGTGAAGGATCCTCCTTCCAACATGCTTGGAATGGCTTCAGCAAATGTGTCCATCACTTCTTCCTCAAAGTGTCATCAATCTGAAGAACACCAAGCCTCTCCCTGAAATACTCGAACTTCACCCTGGCTAGTGGCTTCATCAACACATCTGCAATCTCCTCGTCTTTCGCAACGTACAAGAGCTTCACAGCTCCTCTCTGCACCATATCCCTGATATAGTGATATTTGATCTCTATGTGTTTCGACCTGTCATGAAACACTGGGTTCTCAGACAGCTTTACACAACTCTGGTTATCGTAGAATATACTAGTAGCCTCCAATGGGAGGTCAAATAACTCAGACAGTAGCTTCTGCAGCCATACTGCCTCACAACTAACTGAACAGGCTGCAACATACTCTGCCTCAGCTGTACTCAGTGCTAAGCAGGACTGCTTCCTGCTAAACCAAGAGATCACACCTGATCCCATACTGAAGCAGCACCCAGATGTGCTCTTCCTATCTGCAGCACTGCCAGCCCAATCTGAATCAACATAACCCTGCAGGTTAAACTTTTGATTTGCATCATACTTGAGCCCATAATCCACTCTACCCTTTAGGTACCTCAGAACATGCTTTACAGCAATTAGATGAACACTCCTTGGATCTGTCAGGAACTGACTCAATGTGTTCACTGCAAAGCAAATATCTGGTCTCATATTTGTCAGGTACATCAAGGACCCAATCATCTGATGATACATAGAGACGTCAACCAGCACAGATGAAGCATCACATAGAAGCTTCAGATTCGATGCCATAGGTGTGGCCATGGCCTTGTAATCCATCATCCCGAATCTCTCCAGGATATCTATTGTGTACTTCCCTTGACCAAGGAAGATCCCACCTGCACTCTGCCACACTTCCATACCTAGGAAATAATGCATCATTCCCAAATCTTTCATATCGAACTTAGCAGCAAGCTTCCTCTTAGTATCTGCAATCAATCTGTCATCTCCTGTTATAAATAAGTCATCCACATATAGGAGTAGAATCATAGGATTCCCTTCCTCAACCTTGTAGTAAAGGTTGGAATCCGCTTTACTCTTGGTAAAGCCCAAACTAGATAGGAAACTGTCCATCCTACCATACCAAGTTCTGGGAGCTTGCTTCAAGCCATACAAGGATTTCTTCAATCTGCACACATATGAATCCCTGTCATGTATTTCAAAACCGAGTGGATGCTCCACATATACTTCCTCTTCAACTACACCATTCAAGAAAGCAGTCTTGACATCCATCTGGTGTATTTTCCATTTCATTGCTGCAACCAGGGAAAGTACTATTCTGATGGAAGTATACCTGGCTACAGGTGCAAAAGTTTCTTCATAATCTATTCCCTCTTTCTGAGAGAAGCCACAAGCTACGAATCTTGCTTTGTATTTCTCTACACTGCCATATGCAGCATGCTTGATTTTGTAGATCCATTTAGAAGTCACAACAGACTTCTCTTTAGGTCTTGGTACAACATCCCAAACATCATTCTTCATTATTGATTGGTATTCCTCAACCATGGCTTCCTTCCATTCTTTCTTTTCCGCTGCTTCTTCATAACTGGAAGGTTCTTTGTTCATAATGTCACAGAGTAAAGCAACATAGCTGGTATGTGATCTGGTTCTCTTCTTTGCTCTATGTTCTTATTCTAGAATGCCAAATCTTTCTGCATCTTGAATGAGCTCTTTAGCCCATGCAGGTTTCCTCATGTGAGAGTTATCCTCACGGGGTGGATCTACAGGTTCTTGAGGATCTTCAAACTCACGAACAACTTCTGGAACTGCTTCAGTCATGGTAGTGTCTTGAAATCTAGTTTCCTTAGGTTCTTCATAAACTTTGATAGGTGCCTTCCTTGATTTGATGAATGCTGAGTTTTCATCAAATGTTACATCCCTGCTAACATCAATCTTCTTGAACCCTGGAAAGTATAGTCTGTAATCCTTCGAGCTTTCACTGTAACCCACAAAGATACCCTGGAAAGTATATTTTGTAACCCACGAAGATACCCTTCTTTCTTAAAGGATCTAGTTTAGTCCTCTTTTCCTTTGGGACATGAGTGTATACTGGACAACCAAATATTCTGAGATGGCTGACTTCAGGTTTCTTACCAGAAAAGACCTCTTCTGGTGTCTTGTTGTCCAATATCTTGTGGGGTGTTCTATTCTGCACATATACAGCTGTTCTAGCTGCTTTTGCCCATAGATGCATAGGTAGATCCTGGTCATGTAGCATTGCCCTTGCTGCTTCCATGATTGTTCTATTCTTCCTTTCTGCAACTCCATTCTGTTGAGGATTATAAGGAGCAGTCAACTCCCTCTTAATCCCTGAATCACTACAAAGCTTTTTGAAGTCACCTGAGGTCAATTATCCACCATTGTTGGATCTGAATGTTTTGATCTTCTTGTCAGTTTGATTCTCCATTAAGGTTTTGAATTCCTTGAATTTATCAAACACCTCATCTTTGTTCTTCAAGAAGTATACCCAAGTCTTCCTGGAGAAGTCATCAATAAATGAGACATAGTAAACATACCCACTCAGAGAACTGGATGACATAGGACCACATACATCTGAGTGGATGATTTCCAGGATGTCTTTTGCTTTGCTTTCACTACTTGGGAAAGCCTTCTTAATGTTCTTACCTTTTGCACATCCTTTGCAAACACCTTCATGTTTGGTCTTGATTTCAGGAAGACCCTCTACAGCCTTGCTTGCAATTGGAAGTGCCCTATAGTGCATATGAGCAAGTCTTCTATGCCAAAGTTCACTTGGCTCCATGGATTCATGTACCATGGCATGTTCAGGTTGTCCCTTCAGTTTATACAAACCTCCCTCTTGCTCTCCAATCACTACTACATCATCTATGTTCTTTCCCTTTGGCCACATTAGGACTTGACCATCCACAAATGCAACCCTCATACCTTTTGCATCCAATGCAGAGATGGAGAGTAAGTTCTTCTTGAGTCCAGGTACATAAAGGACTTCTTTCATCTTCAAAGATTTTCCAGAATCTAGGTTGTAGGAGGATTCACCACTTCCTTTGATTGGGTATTGATAATCATCCCCAAGTTTCACCTTATGGGGTGATTCATGTTCAGATAAATTCACAAAAGATTCCTTAAACCCAGTCATGTGTTTGGAAGCCCCACTGTCAATCAACCAATCATTACAACCATGGGAGATAGTACCTATGAGAGCAGAAATTAGAACATATTCTTCTTCACTTGACGAGTCATCATCACTATCACTTTCTGCCCTAGCCTTCTTCTTTGGGGGTTCATCATCTTCGGCAGCATGAGCATGATATCTTATTTTTTTATTCTTCTTCTTCTTATTGAAGTTGTTGTTGTTGCCTTTCTTCTTCTTGGGACAATCTGAAGCAAAGTGTCCCTTCTCATTGCAATTGAAGCATCTGAGATCTTTCTTATCTTTATGATAATGGTGGTGTGAGAATCTCCTGTTATGAGATGATTCCTTCTTGGACTTGCCTTTCCTGGCATGTGCTGTGAGAGCTTGATCTTCATTTCCCATATTTTCTTCTCGGGCCACAAGCCTAGCTTCTTCTTGAGAGCATTCTTCCCGCAATTTGTTGAAGGAGATCAACTTCTTCCTTGCACAAATTCCTTGAATAAAGGAATCCCATGACCTGGGTAGGCCATTTAGAGTGGTCATCACCGCTTCACCATTCTCCACCATTTCATCCACTGCTTCTAGTTGTTCCTTGATCTGGGAGACCCTTGAAAAATAAGATTGAATGGTTTCTCCATTCTGAAACTTTACTCCTTTCAATTGGTTCTGTAGGGTCATCTTCCGATTTATGTTCTTCCCTTCAAATAGCTTGGTCAAAGAGTCAAACATCTCCTTGGGTGTCTGAGAAGACACATGGGGTATGAGATGTGCTTTGATAGAATCAGCAATGATTCTCTTTGCCTTGACCAAGTTTTTCTTATGCAATACCTTAGCCTCTTCATCCTCTGGGATAGGGATGTCTTCTTTTACATATGAGTCCAACTCATTCTCTTCCAGGATTAACCCAATCCTATACTTCCAAGCTCGAAAGTTATCATCTCCTTCAAGCTTATTCTCAAGCTTGGTGTGGTGAGACATCTTAAAGAGTACTTCAAATGGAAATAGAAAAGATTTAGGTCTTACCACTTGAAATGCTGAAAACTAGATCTGGTCCTGGATTAGGGTTTGTTGGAAAAACCCTAAAAATTCAAAATGTGAATTTCAATTTTCTGAAAGGATAGAAAGATGCGCATTGATGAGCTGATCAGCCTGGTGTATTCAGAATTTGAGATTAACAAAGTTTAACCCTTCAGATTTGCCTTTATGTCCTCCCGGATTCACTAGGGAGAGCCTTGAATTAGGGTTTGAGTTTCCCGGAGATCTACCCATCCAAAAATATCGATCCAAAGCTCTAAACTTTGATTTTTGCAAGGAGCTTCCAGCTATGTCTTCAGATATTAGAAATTCCTATTTTTGTGGAAACCCTAATTTTTAGGGCCAAATTTGAAAATGATCAGAATTGAATTCTGATTGGACAGATAGATTCTCCTTGATAAGTAGAGTCAATATACTATACTGTTTTTCCAAAATCTGTGGAGAGAAACCAAATAAATAAGAAACTCAAGTTTCCGTCACTGCAAAATGTCTTCTTCTCAGGTTAGCTCTGATACCATGTTAAATTTTGTGCATTAATTCACAATACTCTTGGATCTTTACTGAGAGAATAACATATACAATATATCAATGCATAAAAATCACAATAAGCATGACAAGCATCACAAGAAACAAAAGCATGAGAGACAAGAGACACAGAGTTTCCATGGTGAAAACCCTAAGGTGAAAAACCCCACAACTTCCTCAGAGATAGATAGAGCAATGGCTCAACCAAAGTACAACCAAAATACACTTGAGATAGTCTCCTAGTAGCAGATGATCCTCCTTCTCACTAATGCACCACTTTCTGAGTGAGAGAGATATAACTTTCCGAATGATCTAAATAGAGATCTCCTGATCTCTATTTATACTAACCTGTTTGCCTAGTGACCTTATGGGGCCGACTTGTCTAGCTAGGTACATGCACAATATAATATATATTTCAGGGCCGACCCCACACATGGTGGTCTAATAACCCATCGACAAGTGCACACACTTGTGACACTTGTCAATCGACATGATGACACTTCCTTATAGAGAAATAACACATCTCTAATAAGGGTACAATAAATATATATGAAATACCTAGATGAAATACATTCCGAAGTTACATATACATCAACATCTAGGACCATTAGAGAAATTGGGACTTCTAAATAAATGATTAGATTTGTGATATTGTCTAAACCACTTACAAACTACAATTTTTAGATCATTGATGAGATCCATATTTTACATAATAGAGGATCAATGCTAGAAAGCATTGTATCTAGGAAAATTAGGGATTTAAGGAATTCTCAAGAAATTATTAGAATGGTAGGGTTTTATACAACACTTCCAAACTACAATATTTATATCATTGATGAGATTCATCTTTTACATAATAGAGGACCAATTCTAGAAAGCATTGTATCTGGAACAATTAGGGAAATAGGGAATTATCAATAAATTATTAGATTGGTGCGATTATATACAACATTTCCAAACGACTAGCTTTAAATTATTCATGAGATCCATCTTTTACATGATAGAGGACCAATGCTACAAAGCATTGTATCTAGGACAATTAGGAAAATAGGGACTTCTGAAGAAATTATTAGATTGGTGGGATTGTTTACAACACTTCCAAACTACAAGCTTTAGATCATTGATGATATCCATATTTTATGTATAATAGAGGACCGATTCTAGAAAGCATTGTATCTAAAAAAATTAGGGAAATAGTGACTTCTCAAGAAATGATTAGATTGGTGGGACTGTCTACAACACTTCCGAACTACAAGCTCTAGATCATTGATGGCATTCATGTTCTACATAATAAATTACCAATGCCAGAAATCATTGTTTCTATTACAATTAGGGAAATACAAAATTCTCAAAAAATGATTCTAAAGATTGGTGGGATTGTTGGCAACAATTCCAAACTACAAGCTTTAGATCATTGATGAGATTCATCTTTTACATAATAAAGAACCAATGCTATAAGAATTGTATCTAGGACAATAATATATTTTTATCCCTCGTGTTGGCCTATAACACATGTCCACAACATATGTAAATGAAAATATTAAATTAAAAATAAACACGATTTTAAACTAAATTCTAATACTAAAATAAACTTATAAAAATAAAATTGGAAAAAATAATAAATTGTAAATCATTACTTGAGTAATGACCCCCATACCCATACCCATAGTGATAGGATTTTGAAGGCTACCTCCAACTTCCTGAAATTTAAAGTTTTAAATTAAATAAAACATTCCACATATAAAATAATCTAAAATTAACTAACACTTCAAATCATAACTAAAAATTCTAAAACATGTAATTTACTTGTTACATCCTGATATCAATATCTAGGATAGATGGAATATTTCCAAACAATGACGGTTAAAGACACCCCATACCCATAGTCACGGGAGAGGAAAATGGAACCTGTGAACACAACCATTTTCAATTTCAAAAAATGTGTTCACATTAATGACGAGCTATAAATTAGTTCAATTGAGCATTGAACAAGGTCGACCAATGCATTTACAACATAAATGTGGATATTTAAGAAAATGCACCTCTCTAAATCCTTCTAAATTTACACTAAAAGGCACTCTAAAATCATGTTCATTCAATAGTCAAGACAATTGCAATTAATGGACATTTAAATCATTCATTGTTATATCTATAAACTTGCAAAGACATGGATCTAACAACAAAAAAGTTCTCATAACAAATGAAACAATTTTCGATTAAAGATGACACATTTACCTCTCCTCTACTTTTCCCCTCATGAAATTGGATTTCAAACCACCCATCATGGCATATCTTGGCATAAGTCTTGAAATCTTCAATGCTCATAGAGTCTACCTCCTCATATGTTATATAAACAAAACATTCACAAGAACTAGCTCATTTTCTCTCTCGACTTAGGATGACATCAATCCCTACAAACGTTGATGCTAAATTATCTTAGATGACATCCCTCACTCCTTAAACAACTTGAGATGTAGCTTCCATATCTGATCTTAAAGTGACAAGCCTTTGAGGGAGAGATATCAAAGGAGGTGGAGGACGAGGTGATGTCAGATCTCAACAAGAACCTCTTGGATTATACATTCATCAATTTCCAACCCCGTAGTATTTGGATGGAAGGTCCATATAATATGGCTTCATAATTTCAAAAAACTCTGCATAAAAAATATTGAAAAATAAATAGGTACCTCATCATTCCATGGAAATATACCATAGGTCATGAGGAACCAATCATACACATAATGTACAATGTGAGGGTGCTTGAATTATTCCACCTTCAACATTGGATACTTTCGATCTTCTTTAAAATTGAACATTGAAATTGATTATTGTTTGGTTACCCTCTTCTCTACCTCGGGCCACTTGTTAGGACCCATCACCTCTACCTGTCGCCTCCGCATCAAGTCAATGAAACCATTTATAGTTGGCCCAATACTTTGATATAAATCAATGAATTTCCCTAAGGAATGCAAAAATATCTCCAAATATTCTCTAGTCTTAGCAGAGAGATCCAAACTAGCAATATCACCCTTCAAGTGAGATGTGGAATGTTAAATGTTTAATTTTTTAACATCATTTTCCCAAGGAAGATCAGCAAGTACATATTAGGGATAGGTTTTTATAGTTGTACAACCATCCTTTTTTTCAACTGTGACGCTACTTGCTCAACCTTCACTCCTCATATGAGCATTGGTAGCATGTTACTATTCAACCCCTACCCCATTATAGCCCTCTTCCAAACCTCGATCCTCTACAAACACAAACACAATTGTGTATAAAAGCACACACACACACATTGAACATGTGCATCTACAATTGAGGTACATTAACATAAATAAATTTTACACAAAATTATACCAACAAAAGGTGGTCAAACTAAACATTGTGAAAAGGATGACATCGTAGAATACTCCATGTTCATATCATTATACCTATTCCTTGAATGGTGATAAGATTACCACAATCGATCATGTGGTGAGTCATATCGCTTTTGAGCAGATGCAAATGCATAAGCACTCTCAGAAGACAATATATTCAAAGAAGTCTCTAAAAAGACAAAAATATTAAATTAGAAATTTTAACGTTTCATTAAACCAAAATACCTAAGCATCTACACACAATTTTACATACCATAATCTCAATATATTAAGATATATTATGTAGATGGATCCAACAATCTCCAATTATTAGCACTAGTGCATGTTTGACTTGATTTCCTTTCCTCATTAGATGTCCTGATATCATTGGACCTCCTCAAACGTTTTTTTTCTGGAAGATAAAGCCAACAACTCCTTAGGTAATGACTCCTCTCTATCCATGTAGTCGATTTGTTGTCTCCTCCTTCATGTAAATCCACATGAAAATACGATCTCATTACATCTCCAAATTTTATGTATTATCCCTGATCAGATTGGGGATGATATTATCCAAAACTTTAAACTTATAACACAAAATTTCACAAGCAGAAACTAGTTGAAAAGGAGCTGGTCTAAAGCACAAGAAGATGACTCCAGGGTTATGAATTTGAGATATTTAGGATCTTCAAAATGTATGGGTAAATTTACAGCATAAAAAATATCAGAACCAGGGATAGGTTTTGAGTCCTATGCACAAGGTATTGGGGCCATTTACGTTTCAACAACAGCTATCGCTGAGATCTACTCTGAGGCTTGTTGGGCACACCAGCATATGCATAATAAACTCATTTTCTCACACCTTAAGGTAACCAAATGGATTATATCAGATATTAAACTCCTAATTAAGTTTTGTACAAGATATTCTGAGAATTTGGGAGGTTCTGGTTGACTTTGGAAACCAAAGAGGCAAGGGCGCTATCTTGGACTGCTCAACTAGTAGTTTTCCAAGTTATTCCAAATAGGTTGAGAGGCCTTAGAATCATCAGGGATATGGTTGATTATGCTTCAATAGGTTCTCAGGATTCACAAATGACCATCAAAACAAAAAATTGACTCATACATAGCTTTGAATTACAAAAATTGGAAAACTAGTCAAGAAAAAGTGATTAAAGAGCTAGTCTTGGAATTGCTTGATTCAAACTACCTCTAAAGCTTACAAAATTTACTTCTGAAGTATGTTAGGTATCTGAAATGAATTTATTAACATAATCAAATCGAAATTGAGGATCTTGAATAGAAAATTAGAGGACTTTTAACCTTTGGATCTCCAAGGAGTCTCCAATGCTAGAGAAATCTTACAAAAATTGGGAGAATGAGTATGAGATGAGGAGAAGAAGGAGAAGCTTTTCACTGGATCTGCAAGAAGGATGAAATCAGATCTGGTATATGTGGATGGAGGCTTCATTGTACTTCATGAGTTTCCTAGGGGTGCCTTCACTGAAATGGGTTATCTCCTCCAGCATAACTTCTTGAAAACTCTCTCCTTCAACTGATTTTAGCAACTGTACCATCCTTAGCTTTTCTGGATATTGCCTTCTTTTTCAAACTGGTTGATTTATGCACTTTCCTTTTTTTGACTTTCCTGCTTTGTGCTTTTGCCTGCTTTTTATTGCTTTTTCCCATTTCTATCTTTTTATTCTGCTACCTTGATTTTAGATGACTCCTTGTTGTTTCTATCTTTTTCCACTTGAGTAGGTGAGGTCCACCTTGTCCTCATGCGCCCTCCTAGCCATGTGAACATCACCACTTTCCAAAATTTTCATTAATAATATTAAGGAAATAATTATAAAAATAATTAAAAATTAAAACTATTAAATTATTAATGACTATAGTCCTTGTACCAAAATTTATCCCACTTAATTAATTATCATTCAATTGATTCTTATTCCTAGACCCTTAGGGATTGGAGGGTCCAAGTCTTGACCAAGTGGCCACTAAGGAAGGAACATGACAGTCCTCCCTTCCCAAGACTGCTTGTCCTCAAGTAGGTGCAATCTAGGATGTTGTAGGATCTGTTTATTTTCCCAGGTTGCATATTCACTAGGAAAACCCTTCCACTACATTGGATATTCTTTAATGATCTTGTTCCTTAGCTTCCTTTCTATAAATTGAAAAATATTTTCTAGTTCTAAGACCAGGTGTCCATCATCGAGAGGACGCAACTCTGAAACTGTTATTTGTTGGCCCACTACTTTCTTCAAGCATGACACATGGAAAACATTGTGTATATTGCTTCCTGTAGGAAGATCTAGTTCATGGGAAACTTCACGAATTTTCCTTATGATCTTGTATGGTCCATATAATCTTGGCTGCAATTTTTTAGCCCCTTTTTATTTCAGAGAACATTTCCTATATGGATGTAACCTTCAATAAACTAAATAACCCTCTTGGAAGGTTCAATATGTTCTGTGTTTATCTACATTTACCTTCTATTGGTTTTGTGCAACCTGCAAGTTTTCTTTGAGTTCCTTGAGTATGTCTTGGCTCTCCTGGAGCCAATCCTTTGCCTTCTAGGCTCTGCAATCCCCAAAAATCAGATCTGTAAATGTGTGGGATTCATACCCATATAGAGCTTTAAATGGTGCCATCCCAATGGAGAGATGGAATGTGGCGTTATAACAGAATTCCCCCAAGTGTAGTCAAGTGACCCATGCTTTCTGCTTCCCAGTAACATAATTTATGAGATAACCTTCGAGCCATTGGTTTACCCTTTCATCTTGGACATCAATCTGAGGGTGATAAGTTGTGCTAAGGTTCAGACTAGTTCCAACTAGTTCAAACAAAGTTCTCCAGAAAGCACTAGTGAATTTGCTATCTCAGTCGCTTATTATAGTCTTGGGAAGACCATGCAATCTGAATACCTCTTTAAAAAATAGTGCAGCAAATTGACTGGCCGTAATAGTTGATGTGACAACAAAAAAGTGAGAAAAATTAGTCAATCTATCAACCACTACAAAAATACTATCTATACCCCGGGATTTGGGCAGCCTGATGATGAAATCCATGGACACACTTTCCCACTTTTGTTCTGGAATTGGAAGGGGTTGTAGGAGGCCAGCAGGATGACTGTGCTCAAATTTATTCTGTTGGCATGCAGAACACTCCCTTACATGCCTTAACACATCATTTTTGAGGCCCTTCCAAGTGAACCTCTCTCTTAACTTCCGGTAAGTTTTCAGGAATCCAAGGTGGCCGACCATTGGTGCATTGTGGGCATCCTCCAAAATTTTTTCTTTTAAGATCAATCCTAGAACTAAAATATTTTGTCCTTTTAATATATGACATCATCAATGACTTTGTAAGCATCGCCATGAATCAAACCATCCAACACCTCACAAGAAAACTGATTCTTAGAATATTTGAGAGCTAGTTCTACCTTCCAGTTAGGTGGGACTTGCAGCAAAGAAAAAGTAGGCTTCCTAGAGAGGGCATCAGCTACCAAATTCATCTTACCCTTTTTATATTCTATGTCAAAGTTATAGGATTGAACCTTACCCATTTTTGTTGTCTATCATTCACTCTTTTTTTGGGTCAGAAAGTGTCTCAAGCTGTTGTGATCATTCTTCACTACAAACTTGCCTCCTACTAGGTACTATCGGAATTCGACCAAGGCATGCATAATGGCCAACATATATTTTTTAATAAATGGAATAATGCCTCTCATGTGGCTGCAAATTTATTCTCTCCTAGGCAATGGGATTCTTATTCTGCATCAAAACTGCTCCAATGCATTCCCCCAAGGCATCACATTCTAATGTGAAGGGATGAGTGAAATCGAGAAGTGAAAGTACTGGGAAGGTACTCATTACTTCCTTCATTCTATTGAAATATTTTTCATCCTCCTATGACCTACCAAAGGCTCCCTTCTTGGTGATATCTATCAAAGGGGATGTTAGTTTAGAAAACCCTTTCAAAATTTATGGTAGTAGGTGCACACAATAATGGATCCCCTTAAGGTAGTGATGTTATTTGGGCTTGGCCATTCAAGTATGGCCTTGATATTCTCCATATTCACCTTGACTCCTTCTTTCCCAATTATATGAACAATATAGAGGATCTTAGTCAATCCAAACAAACACTTGGACAGTTTGGCATAAAAAAATAGTTCTACCAAAATTGTCAGAACATTGTCCAAGTGGTGCAAATACTCCTCCCATGTCCTATTGTAAATCAAAATATCATCAAAGAATAAAAGGAAAATATACTTACACAAATGCTTACTGAAATCTTTGTTCATGCAGGATTGGAAAGTGGCTGATGCATTGGTCAATCCAAAAGGCATGACAAGAAACTCAAAATTCCCATAATGGCACCAGAAAGGAGTTTTCTGGATGTCTTCTTCCCTCATCCTAATTTGATGGTATCCTGAGCGGAGGTCTATTTTGAAAAAATATATTGCTCCATGAAGATCATCCATCAATTAATCAATCCTTGGGATAGGATATCTATTTTTTATGGTCTTCTTGTTCAGGGTCCTACAGTCAATGCACATGCGCATTATTCCATCTTTCTTTTTAACTAGTACCAATGATGATGCAAAGGGACTTGAGCTTGGTCTTATGAATCCAAACTCAATAATATCCTTGATGGTATTCTCAATCTCATCCTTGAATATTTTAGGATTCTTATAAGTATGGATCTTGATAGGAAGTATGCCAACTTCCAGCTCAATCCAATGTCCAGTACCTCTGTCAGGAGGCCTTCCATGTGGGAGATATTCGAACACTTTCTTGTGTTTGTTAGCATCCTTTTGATGTCCTCAGGATGATGTGATACATTTATGTAAGTTCCTTGAGTGGTGATGAAACATTCAGTATCCCACTCAATATCACCATGCCTCAATACCGATCTCATACTATTTGCAGAAATTACTTGTTTTGGGTAGGTGTTGACACCCTTCAAAACCACTTGCTTCCCATCAACATCTTTGAAGCTCATTTTGGGTATCTGGTAATTCACTGAATTTTCCCCAATAGAGTACAAACACTACACTCCCAACACCATATTGGTATCCGTTACATTGACAACATAAAATATGTCAGTCATTTGCAACCTTGGAATCCATCGGTTACACTCCATAGTGTTGTTTCCCAGAATGATGACAGTGAAACCTCCTAATTTTTATGTTTGTATCTTTCTCCTCTCTACCATGGATGCATCAATGAAATTATGGGTGGAAGCACCATCGAAAAAAACTGATACTCTTTTTCCTTTCCCTACCCCTTTGAATCTCAGGGTATGGAAGCAGGGAACTCCACTTAATACTGCAATTTTTCTTTCTGACTGTGAGGTTTGTTCTTTCCCTGCTGTTTCATAGCCATTTTCTACTAGTTCTTATTCCTCAACTTCTTCGTCATCACTTTCCAAAAAGACCTCAATGTAGTGTGCTTTCCCCTTAGCACATTTGTGGCCCAGAACCCAGGGTTTCTGACAAGAGAAGCATAACTTATTCCTCCTTAATTCATCCCAATCTTTGTATGAGTACTCTTTCTTGTTTGGGGCAGCCACATTCATAAAATGTGGTATTTGATTATGAAATTTTGCAGGTGCATTAATATTTGGAGGATACCTTATTCTTGGGATGGCATCTTGCAGATCCCTTGTTCTGCTCACTGCTTCTTGTAAAGTGGATGGTATGTATGCCTTAACCAATCCTTTCAATGGATCTGCCAATCCTTCCATGAATAAGAGGATAAAGAGAGCTTCAGATATGTCAGTGACCATCATTGCAAGCTTCTGGAAATCAGAGATGTATGCTTCAGGAGTTCTTGTTTGTTTCACATGTGCCAGCTCTTTGAAAGAGATCTCAGGGTCTCTCCTCTCAAATATTTATACCAACCTCCTGGTGAAATATTCATAAGAATTCACTTGATCATGGCCTAGGGTTCCCATGCCATGGAACCATCATTCATTGGCCTTTCCTTCCAAATGAAAAGTTTCCATTCTGATGGTATCCCTTTCAGCCATGGGATTCAATTCAAAGTAAGTGTCTAGCTTCTGCACCTAGGAGCTAGCAGTGCACTTTGAGGATCCATCAAAGAAGGGTAATGAGATCTTACCAATGGCATTTCTCAACTCATAATTATGTATTTTCAGACTATGAACTCCTCTTGGATTATTTTTATATTGTGCTTCCCAAAAATCTTTGAAAGGAAATCCCCTTCTGCATTATTCACTCCAGTTTTGGTATTCTACACACCGATCCTCCCATGAAGCAACTAATTCAGTTCGCACTTCATGAACTTCCTCGTGTTCCTCAATGAATTGAGGTATAGTAGGTCAGGGATTACTCTTGATTTCGTCTTTGAACTCATGAGGCCTATTATGAGGCCCAATCTGTGAAAATATAGATCCACCAAGGACCTTCCTTTCTTCATTTTGAGAGCCACTGATGTTCCCTTCTCCGCCTTTATTTCCTAGCTGCTTAGCTAAGAATTCTATGGTGTCTTGCCGATATTGAATGATTATCTGAGATATGTCATGCATCCCTTTTAACATACTTTGAAAAAAGAGTCTCAAATCTTCCTTTTCATCCAAGTCAGACATATCCTTTCCTCCTTGCATTTTTCATCCAGTAGATTCCACCTCTTCTTCAACACGGGGTTCTTCAGGATTCTTTCCTTTGGGGAATAGAACTCTCTTGGGACTCATCACAATTAGTCAAGAGAAGGTTCATAGTACCATGCTATGATACCACTATAATATCCATGATCATATTGGGGATGATATTATCCAAAAATTTAAACTTATAACACAATTTTTCACAAGCAGAAACTAGTTAAGAAAAAATAGTTGAAAAGGAGTTGGTCTATGGCACAAGAAGATTACTCCAGGTTATGCAATTGATATATTTAGGATCTGCAAAATATATGGGTGAATGTGCAGCAGAAAACATATCATAACCATGGCTAGCTTCTGAGTCCTATGCATAAGGTATTGGGGCCATTTATGTTTCAACAATAGTTGTCGTTGAGGTCTACTCCAAGGCTTCCTGGGCACCCCAGCATATGCATACTAAATTCATTTTATCATACCCGAAGGTAACCAAATGGATTATATCATATATTAACCTCCTAATTAAGTCTTCGACAAGATATTCTAATAATTTGGGAGGTTTTGGTTGAGATTGGAAATCAAAGAGTCAAGGGCGCTATCTTGGACTCCTCAAATAGTAGTTTTCCAAGTTCCTCCAAAAAGGATGAGAGGCCTTTGAAAACTCAGGGATATGGTTGAGGATGCTTGATTAGGGTATCAGGATTCACAAATGACCATCAAAATTATAGAAAACTTACTCATGCATAGCTTTGAATTACAAAAATTGCAAAACTTTTCAAGAAAAAGTGATTAAAGAGCTAGTCTTGGAATTGCTTGATTCAAACTGCCTCTAAAGCTTACAAAATTCACTTCTGAAGTATGTTAGGTATCTAACATGAATTTATTAACATAATTAAATCATAATTGAGGATCTTGAACAGAAAATTAGAGGACTTTTAACCTTCAGATCTCCAAGGAGTCTCCAATGCTAGAGAAATCTTACAAAAATTGGGAGAATGAGTATGAGATGAGGAGAATAAGGAGAAGTTATGCACCGGATCTGCAAGAAGGATGAAATCAAAGCTGGTATATGCATATGGAGGGTGCACTAGAATTCATGAGCTCCTAAGGGTCGCATTCACTGAAATGGGTTATCTCCTCCAAAGTAACTTTTTCAAAACTCTCTCCAATTGTACTGTGACTGAGGATAACTCTCTAGATATCTTAGATTCTTCTATGATGTATTGATGCAGTCTTGTAGATTAGCATTCCATGGCTCTGGATCTGATCATGGACTAATTGGAACAATAAATTCACTGGGGTTCATATCCCAAGCTTGGTTGAGGCACTTCACTCAACTCTAAGAAGCAAATTGCTCTCGATACAAATAACAAAAGACCAAAAGATGTGAATGGTGTGCCTTAGCTTCCTTTTATAACTTGGGTAGGTTCCTGGTAAATTCATTGTCACGTGTGAGAGGTGAGGGAGCCCTCCTTGACAGAATTAGTAACATGTTTTCCTTATGCAACTTGCTTTCATTGTGTCTTCAACTGATTTTAGCAACTGCGCCCTCCTTATCTTTTCTAGATTTTTCCTTCTTTTTCAAACTGGTTGTTTTCTGCACTTTCCTTCTTTTTGACTTTTCTACTTTGTGCTTTTGCCAGTTTCTATCTTTTTATGATGCCACCTTGATTTTAGCTGACTCCTTGTTGTTTCTATCTTTTTCCACTTGAGTAGGTGAGGTCCACCTTGTCCTCATGCACCCTCCTTGCCATGTGAACATCGCCACTTTTCAAAATTTGCATTAATAATATTAAGCAAATAATTAAAAATTAAAACTATTAAATTATTAATGACTATAGGCCTTGTACCAAAATTTATCCCACTTAATTAATTATCCTTCATTTGATTCTTCTTCCTAGACCCTTAGGGATTGGAGGGTCCAAATCTTGAACAAGTGGGCACTAAGGAAGGAACATGACATTTTACATTTCGATTTCAAGAGAAAATAATAGAAGAGAAGTAAATTCCATCGCCGCCAACAATGCCATAGCCAATAAAGCCATTGCCCCTCACATGTTGAAAAAAATGAAAATATATGTAAAAGTATATCGATACCCTAAATGACTAATTGTGATACATCATTGTTTTGATGAGATTATTAAAATGTTAATTTCAATGCAAGATTAAGTATACTATAACTCCATTGTTTAATATTTAACATGAATACCAAATGAATATGATTGGTAAGTGAATTAAAAATAAAATTTGTCACCAACCAAAAAGGTATATACTATGTCTCTGAAATATTATGTTATGTTTATGATAATATTTTTAAATAATATGTGGAGTCTAAAAAAATTGTCATGAAACAATTTAACCATCGTCTTCCTTTGTCTTGTAGCGCTCTGTCACTTTTGTCATTCCCAAGGTTCTGATGGTCACTTTCTATCTTTGGCATAATCATTCCAAGGAATGACATATCCAATACTATATAAGGAGTTTGGACACTATTCCATCACCACTTAAGTTATCTGCAATGCTTTATCCTCTTGTACCCATTGGTTTTTTATCCTTAATGATTTATGCCTTCCCACAATTATAATTTCAACATTGGAATTCCCTAATTTTATTCTATGATTCCTCAAATGTAATTTTAGTCAACTCGTCATCGTCATCCTACTTCCCATTCATTATACATAGTAGACAACTAGGTCACTTACTTGAACTGATAGTAATTCCATACATACCTAGTCGAGTTTGAACATGATAATGTTCTTGATATTAAAACTTGTTATTTATGGACACTAAACATCTTATTACCATATATGTCCCATTGCATTGTGATGACTACCCACCTTCATAACAAGCTAGGTAACCAATCATTCTATCGTTCACATCATAACTATAGTTTCCTAATCATACCAATCATTAACATCATCTCTACCATCAACCCTTTTTCTTATTCATACTAATCAGTACTCTTAACAAATCCCCAAAGAAGGGGTTCATATATTTCTCTTAGGTTAGACAATGACTCACAATTTAGAAAAATTTCAAATTGCCAACTTCAATTTAGCAATTTCATACTATTATCTCTAATTTAGCAATTTTGATTGTTGGGTATAGTTTAGTAATTTGAGATTAGCTTAATACAAGCAATATGAATAATATTTTTTTTCAATAAACAATTATATTTTGTATTATATAGATAGTGTAAATTTAGAAGTGTTTTAAATTTAGATAGTCAAATCACCATTAGAAGAGGGTTTTAAATATTTAGGCTATTGTTCGAAACCAAACAACTACAAGATTGCAGAATGGACGTGGCTGGTTTAAAAAATCCATAGAAGAATTGGGAATTGGTACTATAGGTTCTTATCCTTAGGAGGCCGACTCACTTTGGTCCAGATTGTATTAATTGGGATTCATGTTTATTGCTTCTCTTTAGCAAAGGTGTCTTGTACTGTTCTGAACTTGATTCATGAGAATATTTTTAATTTTCTTTGGTTTGATAATACTAAAGGTGATAAGAAGATGCATCTTCTTCGATGGGACATGTTATCCCTTCCAAAATCTATGGGAAGTTGGGACATAAAAATTTCCTATGGTTAAGTTTGGCTTTAGGTATGAAAAGCATATGGCGTGGCATCTTTGGTACAAGATTATGAAGTGAAGTCTTAAGAGCTAAATACCTAAAAGGTAAGACTATCATTCAATGGATCAGAAACCCTACCAAATCACTTATGGGGGGTTTCAAATTTTTGCAATGGGTTGGTAAGGTCTTTTTCATTGATCAATTAAGGTTTATCATGGAGAATTGGTAATGGGTCTCATGTTCTTATTGGTTTGGATCACTTCATTGGAGGGGAGGATTCATATATTCTTTCTACCTCTTCTGGATTATATTGCAGAATTTGGTTTCATTACTTTAGACAATATCAAATGACCCAACTGGTTGAGACCTTAAGGTTCCTACTAGCTGCAAGTAGAAGATATGGGTTTGCAGGGTCAATGGGTAGTGGAATGGAATGATTATATACATGCTTTAAATAGTTCAGGTATCTTATTAGTTGAGGAAGAATATTCATTCATATGGATCTGGAATAGCTCTTAAGGTCAAGTAAATGCTAAATCTGCTTACTATGCAATCTCATAGTTTTATTGTGAAGGTCAGACAAAATGGTGGTTCATCAAATTATGGAAATGGAATATTCCATTAAATCTCAAATGTTTTCTGGCTTATTATGGAAAATTGCATTCTGACATGGGATATTCTATTGAGGAGAGGATCATCAAGTAAATGCTAAATCTGCTTACTATGCAATCTCACAGTTTTATGGTGGTTCGTCAAATAATGGAAATGGAATATTCCATTAAAACTCAAATGTTTTATGCTTTATTATGGAAAATTGCATTCTGACATGGGATAATCTATCTAGGAGAGGATGGAATGGGCCAAATTTATGTATATTGTGTCAATTGGATGGTGAATGCATTGACCATCTTTTAATCCATTGTTCCTTATGTAAACATATTTGGAGGATAATCTTTGAGGAATTATAGGTCTCACACGTGTGGGGTATATCCTCTCTTTAAATTAATTTCAAATAGTGGATGCAAAAGGTCCACATGAACAAGTTTTTGCCCATTTTTATGTGATGGGGAATTTGGAAATTGAGGAATGTTGCTATCTTTGAGAACAAATCCCCAAATTCTTATGTTTGCGGTGTGAGAATTTTGGGCTTTTGGACTTTTATAGTGAGTTTTTCACAAAGGAAAAAACTAAGAGAACTAGAATGATTACTGTTTCACTTTGCAATGTGTTTCTTCGATGGTGAGGTGCTACTCAGATGGGTAAATGTGGTGGAGGTATGTTAAGAATCAATGAAGATCACAATTTCCATATTTGGATGAGTTGTGGTTTTGAAACAAACTCAAGAGCAACTTCTCGCATTATGGGGGCTCCTTTAGTTTTTCTCGCTCAATAACTTTTAGCATTTTGGGGGCTCCTTTAGTTTTCCTAGCTCAATAACTTCTAGCATTATGGGGGCTCCTTCAGCTTGCCTTGCTCAATGGAATTGTGTCCTTACATGTTCTAGGTGATTCAGAAGTGATTATCTATTGGGAAAAGGGCTCTTAGAAGTTACAGGTCCTTTCAGTGGAGCATTGGTGTCAAAGAATCTTATCACTTTTTCTTTCATTTTGTGACTTATCATCCAATCATGTTTTTAGAGAATACAACTCTATTACAGATGAACTTTCCAAGAAAGCAATTGGAGGATCATGAAGGCATTCTCTTCTATGAAGAATTTTTTAGGATCATCTTATTTCTTAAGGCTCTCATGTCTTCTTCTCCTAAACTTGTTTTTGTCAAATTGGAGGCTGTGATCACATGGAAGTGTATAAGCTTTTATCAACATTATAGTTGTTTTGATCTTTTTTGGGTTTTTCATTCATGAATGTCTATTTCTGTGATCTTTTCGTAAGAATATGTTATAGTCTTTTGTTCAGCTGGTTCTCTTGAGCGATCTGGCATAGAACATATCGTTTAGGAAGATGTATTTTGGAAGATGGAGTGGGTTACGTGCAAATCACGTTGTTGAATGAAATCATTATCCACGCGAGCAAACTGGACAAAATATTGAATATGTGTGACCATGTTGAGCTTGGCAACCCAGCTATTTATCAATTCCGCCAAGATATTTTATATATATTGCATGCAGAGGGACTTATAAAATGTGTGGAATTGTGTTAGTCGGCAGCGTCCTTGGGTAACGTTAGTGTCAGAATAAAGCATGTGCAATCCAATGATGAACGTTCATGAAAAAGGACGTATATGCGACTCAGTCCTTGCAATTACAGAACTGAAGGAAGACGAAGCATTCTTTATCGGCAGGTTTTCCTTGTTTCTTCAAAAATGTTATCTTTTTCCTCCTCGCCCAATGGGGATTGGCGTTACTGTATATTATAGTTATGTGTTGCTTGGCTTTCTGTGACTTTATTTATATATATATGTTCTTTCTTGTCGTGTCTCATGCTCTGTAAAGGAGTTTAAAGTTGAAATTTAGAACGAACTCACACATGAAACCAAAAACATGTGATACATGAAAAACAAATACATGACACACTATTATCTTATTCAATATGGTGACATTGCCATGAGGAGTTGTCATGTTTGAACATGACAATATGTTTATTGTGTAATATGGATTATGATCTCTTTATGGTATTTTTGACTGTTAAGTTCACTCAAACTACATGATGTTTCATAATTCGGTCGGTCTTACATTGTTATCATTGTTATTTTGTTTTCAAACTCCATAAATCTGTACCAGAAGTTTTTGCCTCTTCACCCTGGATTCACCAACATTGTGTTATTCATTTCTGAGTTTGAAAGAATTTATTATGCCTCTTCATCCTGGATTCACCAACATTGTGTTATTCATTTCTGAGCTTGAAAGAATTTATTATAGGTCTAACTTTCATAACAACGAGGCTCTCTCTCTCCCTGAGACTGGTTCTTCTTGTTGGTCCGGTCCCAGTAGAAAACATGGCCTTCAGATTATGAATCGCTGGGTGAAAAAACTCAAAAATTTCACAGTTGCAGTGCGGAATCAATGACATTGTGTTATGTAAGGAGATAATGATTAAATTAATAAATATTATATTTCAAAAATAAAAAATAAAAAAAAATTATGTCATTTGGTTATAAATTTAAAAAAAAAAAAACAACCTAGATTTAATTTATTAAGTAATAAAAGGGATTCAATTTTTTGAAAAAAAAAATTATCTTAAATTGTTTACAAATAAAAAAAATTTAATTTATACCTATTTATATATATTTAACTTCAATTTGTTTACAATAAATAAATGCTTTTGTTCCTCATCTTTCAAAAAACTTAATAGTTTAACTCATTTCTCTCCAAAAAGTCATTGTATACAAACTTGCATTGCCTACTAACATTAAACCTTATGATCATGTTAGAATATGAGTAGTCATCAATGCTCAAACCACCAATCATAAAACTTGTGTTAGAAGATAATGGTGATTTTCCCTCTCCTTAACCTCTACATCAAGTCCCTCCATTTGCCTCCTAGGCTCTCTAAGTCTAACCAATGGCATGGATATGGACGAGCACATCACTACGAGTCTCTCTTAGAAAAAGAACAAAGTAGTACTTCCATATACCTGAAGTTCTTCTACCTCCCTAGTCTACAATTCAAGAGCTAGGTCTTCATGTTTCTAAGAAGACTCGTGATCCAATTGAAGAGTGCAAGTTTTAGAAACTCTACCCGATAATGTATCAATGAATGTGAGGCTAAGAGTGGGGATATAGTCCTTGTTATCTCTGTCAAAGTATCTAAAATGGTTTCAATGCTTAGGTTGTGAATGACACCAATAGGGACCTGATTACTTACTTTATGTGTACCAATAGCATAGTGCATATCTATATAGTATGTGATAGTGAAGACAACTACACCTCTATGACCCCATTTCAAGATTAATTTACTAGTTCACCTCACCAATATAATCCAATCAAGAAGTAGATGTCTTCCACCTCCATCCTCAAAATCTCATCTTCTAACTAGAATGCATTCTAATTGGGATCCCAATAGCTAGTCAACCTTTGTAATAACTAGGTTTGGGTCTATGTGTCTAGACACTTAGAGAATTTCAACAGTCCACAATCATGTAAGGAATCCATCACTGTTTAGTATCTAAGGGAAATATTTTCTTCCTCCTTATGCTCTCATTCCCTCTAAGTGAAAACCATTTTGAAATGTCCCCAATGAATATGGTTAGAATCACCGACAAAGACATCAAAGAAAACTAACTTATTTTCCAACATCTACAAGTTATATATCCAATGCAAAAGGGATGATAGAGGAAAATACCTAGAATCAGTTAACGATTCCCTTGACCTTATGAGCAATCTAGATAGAAATCTGCTAGCTTGATACAAATAAAGAAAACGACCCTTTTCAAACTCAACAAACATATCAATGAAAAATATGAACCTATAAAAAAAATCTAACTAACATCAACTAATCAATTCCACTTACAATTCATCAAACTAAAATCAAATCAAAATAACATTGCACAATAAATTTGTGGGGGTGGAGAAGAGAGATCTTAATATATTAAAATGAGAAAATGGCAACAAGCTATACTACCCAATTCTCAGTGTCTACACCTTCATCACCAAAGTCTAGGTTTCTTTAGTTTGAGCTACTTTTCATACTCAACTCTACTACCAACAATTCCAGTTTTCTCTCTTGAAGGGAAACCTAATGAGGTTTTAGACCCAACTCAATGTTGGTTGTGGAGCCTGTTATCTTCTTGATTCATAGGTCTCATTTCAGCCATGTTTGGATCCCAGTTCATAATGGGAAGGTGTCACGGGGGCTTGGCCTCCCATTACTGTCACTAGGGGGTCCCTGGGGTGGGGCGGGTGACAACCTTTTTGGAGCCCCCTTGATGGGGATTCTGGGGTAGTGCCCCTGAAGAGATTATTTTTGAAAAATTCCTTGTAAAATATTGTAATTTCATAGTCAATCTAAAGTGTTGATCATTAGGTTGCAAATTTGATGGTATAATTTATGTTGATGTCTTTCTTTCCCTAGAAGGAAACCCTCTTTTTATGAGGACATTGTAATACGACTGAGTAGTGTCATAAAGAGGAGACTATGAGAGAGTGAGGAGGAGGTTGGAGGATATGTGCTATAGATTTTATCCCTTCATTTTGTTGGAAAAAATAAATGAAGGATTGATTGTTTCTATGTGGACATGGCCCATATTGGGTGAACCACATATATTAATGTCTCTCTTGCATTGTGTTCTTATGCATTTTATTTCTGCATTCATTTTTTTATTGCTCCACAATCCAATTCCTAACTACTAGTATCAGAGTTGAAGGTTTGTTTGGCTGATAAACTCACAGGGAAGGAGTGTTCTTGGTTCGAGATGAAGCAATGGTGGAAGAAGGAAAGTTTAAGCTCGAGAAGTTTAATAGAAAAAACTACCAACTATGGAAGATGCAGATGGAGGACAACTTATATTAGAAGGAAATTTTTCTACCAATGGGTGGAAAAGAAAAGAAGTTGTCAACTATGAAGGACAAATAATGGGGGGTTAGTAATAGAAAGGCACCAAGAAAAATACAATTGTGCTTAGCAGCATCGGTGGATTTCAACATTTCAAAAGAAAATACAATGAAGGATTTGATGAAGGAATTGGATAAACTATATGAAAAACATTCAACCTCCAACAAGGTATTTCTTATAATAATTAATTTAATATGAGGATGTAAGAAGGTGGATCCATTGTCGATCATTTGAAAGAGTTTAACATGGTCACCAATCAATTACGTTTTATAGGATTAAACTTTGATGATGAGGTTGGGACTCTTTTGATCTTGTGCTCATTGCTAGAAAATTGGAATGGCTTGGTCATGGATGTGAGTGATTATTTGTTTGGTTCAAGCACTTTAAAGTTTGATGATGTTGTTGGTGTTATCCTTAGCGAGGAAATGCGATGGAAAATCACAAGTGAGACATCAGGTAATGCTTCAACTGTGAAGAACATGGAAAGACAAAGGGAGAGAGGATAGGGCCTAGGGAATAATGGGGAGTCTAAGAAGGGAAGATGAAAATCCAAAGGGAAGCTAGCGTGTTGGCATTGCAGGAAGAAAGCATGAAGAAAGGACACCTGAAAAAAGATTGACGGTCTTTAAAAGGAAAACAAGGAGATGGACAACATGGGAATAATCAGGAAGCAAATGTAGAAAGTGGTGTCACATTGGAAGATTCTTTAATCCTTTCATTTGATAATATTATTGATTATTGGGTGTTATATTTAGGGGATTCATTTCACGCCACACCCCATAGGAAATATTTTCAAAACTATGTTCAAGGTGATTTTGGATAGGTTTATTTGGGTGATGATGAACCATGTAAAATTGTTGGAAATGGTAAGATACAGTTAAAATTACATAATGCAAACCAATGGTTATTGAAAGAGGTAGGGAATATTCTTCACTTGATAATAAATATAATTTCAGTAGGGCAGTTGAAAATTGTAGGTTGTATATCTACATTTACATAAAATCCATGGAAGGTCACTAAAGGACCACTAACGATAACAAAAGAAGAGAAGGCTGGTATATGGTATTTATGTACCAATAATGCCGACTCTTCTATTTCTTTAGCATCTACAAGAGTGGATGAAATAGTGTGGCATCATAGGCTTGGGAACATGAGCTATAAAGGGGTGCAGATTCTCCACTCAAGGAATTTTTTTCCATATTTGAAGCAGGTTGATTTGGATTTCTGTGAGCACTATGTTTATGGAAAAGAGAAGAGAGTCAGATTTCTCAAAGTTGGGAAGAAAAAGAAGAGTGAAAGGTTAGAGATTATGCATACATATATATGGGGATTGGATCATGTATCATCTGTGGGTGGCTCTCACTATTATGTTACTTTTATTGATGATGCAACTAGGAAAACTTGGGTTTATTGCATTTGAAAAAAATCAAATGTCTTTGGTACTTTTAAGAAATTGAAATCCTTAGTTGAGAATGAGATAGAAAACAAGTTGAAGTGTCTCAAATTAGATAATGGAAGTGAATACTACAACAAGGAGTTCGATAGTTTATGTTCATACCATGGGATTCGTAGAGAGAAGAAGACAGTTCCATGAACACCATAATAAAATGGTGTGTCAAAAAGGATAAACAGGACAATCATGGAGTATGCAAGGAGTATGAGATTGCTTGCAAGATTTCCCTTATAGTTTTGGGCAGGTGTTGTGGATACCATTGTTTACTTAATAAATAGAGGGCCTTCAAGATCCATGGATAGTGGAATTCCAAAGGAGGCATGTATAGGTATAAAGGTGAACTAATCATTTCTAGTGATTCTCGATTGTGAAGCATTTTTCCATATTGATAGAGAAAATACAGCAAAGCTTGAGGAAAAATCCAACAAGTGTACTTTTATTGGGTATGGAGTTAATGGATTTGGTTATCACTTATGGGATTATGAAATTCATAAAATCATTAGAAGTAGATATGTGGTATTCAATGAGAATGTCATGAACAAAGATCAATTGCAAGGAAAGAACTAGGAAAAAGCAAACACAAAATACACAATGCTTGATGAAATCAAGGAAAATGAAATTCCAAGGTGACAAAAACTCAAAATATACAACAACAACAACAACAAAAGTAGGTACCTCAAACTCCTACAAGTGTTGTTATAAGATCTACTAGGCTAAGTAGACCCCTTGAATGATACTCTCCTTCACTATATTATTTATTGTTGATAGATTATGGCGAACCAAAAATTTATGAAGAAGCAATGCACATAGAATCCAAAAAGAAGTGGGAGCAAGGCATGAAAGAGTATATGGACCCCTTGGTATGAAACTAGACTTGGGAATTGGTTCATTTTCCTACATGCAAAGAGTGTTGCATAATAAATGGATTTATAGGTTGAAGGAAGAATATGGGGGAAAAAGAGGCACAAGGAAAGACTTTTTGTAAATGGGTTTGCACAAAAGAAAGGTATAAATTTTTCTGAAATATTTTCTCTTGTGGTTAAAATGACTTCAATTAAAACTATTTTAATTCTATTGGTACTAGAATATCTTCATCTTGAACAATTAGACGTAAAAAAAAACTTTTCTCCATGGGGGTTTGGAAGAATATATTTATTTGCAGCAACCATAGGGGAATGAGGTCAAAGGGAAGGAGAAATTAGTATGTAGGTTAAAGAAGAGCTTGCATGGTCTAAAGTAACATCCAAGCAAGTGATATTTGAAATTTGACAAGTTTATGATAGAACAAGGTTATAGTAGATGACATTCTGACCACTATGCTTATTTTAAGAGACTAGATAATGGAAGCTATATATTATTTTGAAATTATATGTAGATGGCATGCTTATTGTAGGGACTAACATGTAGGATATAATTGTGCTAAAAATACATTTATCTAATTCATTTGCGATGAAGGATTTGGGTTCTGCAAAACAAATCCTTAGCATGAGAATAACTAGAGACAAGAAAAATCACAAATTAACATTGTCTCAATGTGAGGACATAGAGAAGGTGCTAGAAATATTTAGAATGCGGGATGAAAAACTTGATAATACACCTTTGGACATCCATTTCAAACTAACTTATGATATGTGTCCCAAGACATAGGATCAAATAAAATACATGTCCAAGGTTCCATACTCATTGACAGTTGATAGCTTGATGTATGTGATGGTGTGCACAAGACCAGTTATTACACATGCAGTGGGAGTTGTGAGCAGGAATACGAACAATAAATTGGATTTTGAAAATGCAAAATTTTGTTGCACTTTCAACAACAAAAGTAGAGTATGTTGTTGTTATAGAGTATATTAGAGAGATGATTTGGCTACAGAGGTTTATGGAGGAATTGGGAAAGAAGAACAATAATAGAAAGTTGTATAGTGACATCCAGAGTGTCATTCATCTTACAAAGAACTCAACCTTCCATTCTAAAACTAAACATATACAACTCAAGTACCATTTCATACAATCAGTTTTGGAAGATGGATAGTTGAAGCTAGAAAAGATACACACTGCCTAGAATCTTATAGACATGTTAATGAAGGTAATAATCGGGTAGAAATTGAGTTCCTTCTCATTGTTAGTTGTCCTTCAAGCATGATGGTGAAGCTGAGAAACTTGCCAAGTCCAAATTTGGAGCATAGTCCAGTAGTTGCAGTAGCAGTGGAGTTGTTGTGATCAATCTCCAAGTGGGAGATTGTTGGTAGTGGACCCTAATTATCTTCATGATTTAGAGGTCTTGTTTCAACCATGTTTGTATCCTAGCTCTTGACGGGGGGTTTTCACCCCCCACTATTATCACCAGGGGGTCTGGGGGGGGTGATAACCTTTTTGGAGCCCCCCTGTGGAGGGGGTTCATGGGAAACACCCCAGAGAGATTTTTTTTGAAAAATACCTTATAAAATATTGTAATTTCATAGTCAATTTGGACCATTGATCAATAGGTCGTATATTTAATTGTAGAATTTATGTTGATGTCATTTTTTTCCTAGATGGAAAACCTCTTTTTATGAGGGAATTGTAATATGACTATGTTGGTTGAGAAAGAGGATATTATGAGAGAGTGGAGGGGAGGTTGCAACGGATGTGATGTAGGTTTTATCCCTTCATTTTGCTAGACATAATAAAGGAAGGGTAGGTTGTTTCTCCATGGACATAGCCCATATCGGGTCAACCACATTTATCTGTGTCTTTCTTGTATTGTGTTCTTCTTTGTTTTATTTTTTCTCACTTTGTTTTTTATTGATTTGCAATCCTATTCCTAACACTCAAAACTAGACAATACAATTAGAACTAGGGCATTCTGATGGTAAAGAAAATACAAAAAACCTAGGCATTTGATCATCTAGAAAATTCTCTAACATGCATTTTTATCAACTAGTCATGGTCATTTTTCTGAACATAGAACTCTTATTAATACCATGAGTAATTATCTATTGTCATTGTGGCTCCAGATTAGAGGTGTTCAAGTGTATGGCCATCGTGATCTCTATTCATGAGCACACATTTTGCGCAATTATTATATTTTTTGGGAAATTTTGGAGGTGATCATAGGTTGAATGAAGGAAACTTGTGAGAAGCTCGTGAGTTGTTAGAAGGAAACCCACATGCATAAAGTGATACGCTAACAAATATGTAGAGGGAATGGGAAATGACAGAGAGATCATATGTAAATGGATAAAAAAAGTATAGATGGTCATGGGTAACCAAATATAACCATAACATAAAGGAAAAAGGGACCTCACTAGGATTGAATTCTATACCTACCACCTATGACCACACAACATGTGGTAGTGATGTTAGGGCCTAAAAGGAATGAAAGGGAAATTAAATGAATTTTGCATCCAATGAAAAGGTACCGTGTGGAAAATGGGAAAAATACCCAAAATTATGTATCTTCCACATTTTTGAAGATATGGGGATGTAATTTTACTGGTCGTTTAAGTAGACCAAGAAAAAAAAATGAAGGAGAATCATTTCTTGATATTGTTGACCTTCCACCTAACCAGGAGTGCAAGCATAGAGGGAGCATTAGAAGATGAGAGAGGCTAGGTTCAACCCCATATAAGGTATATTGGAGGTTCTATAGAGAAGAAGAATATTATCCACATGACAAGTTAGCGACATTGTATATGGTTTGTAGAGGATAAAGGTAATGACTCATACATAGGTTGAATCATTGGTTTGTTGTGGATTTCACTATGTTAATTCCTAAGCTTTAAAGCGAGAGAGTTGTGTAACTATAGAAGAACTAATAAGAGAATTACTAGAGCTTCAACCATTTCAAAATCGGAGTCTTCCCATCATGGTTCCCCAATGTATTTTTCAAAGATATAGTTGGTCACTATTGACCACGTATTCTTACCAAGAAAATAAATTTTCTCTATAACATGTAACTCCTTGACAGTGTTTCTAAGCTTATTACTTGGTGTTCATGATTTTATTTTATGCAATGCATGAGAAACTCGTAGGTTACCTATTAACAACCTACCGACACACACAAAATAGTCCCAAAATATAAAATTTGTGTAAAATGCATGTTCCCAAGTAGAGATCAAAGAGGACATACACTTGTACACCTTGGTTCTCGAGCCCCAATGACTATAATTTCTTCACAATCCTATAGATATGGGTTTTTAACTAGAGGCAATCGAGAAAGAACAGTTATTATACCTATATGCTGGAGAATTGTTTAGATATTTTGCATCCTACATTTTTATTTTAATTTCTTGATCATAATGCTTTGGTTCTACAAACAATGTCCAGTCTTCCGTGGGGTCTAAATATTCATTGTATTTCCTTTCCAAAGTAGGCCCATGACCTTTTAATGAAGTTGAAATTGATAAATGGCTTAGGTTGGAGGAATCCATATCAAGGAAAATTTTAGGGTCGAAATTTAGTCCATGGGCTAATTTTCAAGTTTTTTTTCCAAAAAATATTCGCCATATTCCATTTTTTCCCAATATGATTCAACCAAATTCCATAGGATTAATTTTTTACTCTAGAAATAGCCAAAATTGTCTAAAAACTATATATAAAACCCTTGAAAATTTGAATATTTTTTAAAAACTATTACCAAATATTTTATGGTTAGAAATTTGATAATTAGTAAGATTTGTCAATGTTTCTACACTTTAAGAAAATTATGGATCCTTTGGATATATTTCTTGTTCTTACATTTGAATTATAGATATAAAGATCTCTCGTGTTTCCCTCCAATTTATGGTGCATTTATATGTATAATTAATTTGTATTGGAATTAGTGAGTTATGAATGAATTTAATTTACTTGTCATTAGATTGAATTCGTGTAGGTGTATAGAAGCACATATCAGATTAGATATATTGTGTTCTTGTAGGTTTAAAAAATAGAGGGAATATGACCAATAGTTAACATTTTTCATAGGTGAATAGGAACAAACTCCTTTGCTCAAATATCATAAGAAACAAGCACAAAAATAGTAGCTAGCAAAGTCTTCGGAATTATAGATCAATTTAAACACCTTAGTTCAACACTAACATGACAGTATCAAGATAATTGCATGAAGCTTTTAGAAACTTTAAGGTACACATGCTGAAGGGAATGATGATTAAGTCTCAAAATATTAAAATATGAATTAAAGTATCCTCCATTATTCTAATATGAAATAGTGAAGATGATTTTTGTTAGATAGATAGTGAATCCATTGCAACTTGTAGGTCGAGTAGATTCACTTTCCTTGTCAAGAGGAACATCACTCTATAATACCAATTCTCCAACATCATTCTATAATACCAGTTCTCCAAATTGAAGCTTAGAGAAAAAAAATATCAACACCTTTTATACTAAAATTAAAATTAACCGCGATTTTTTTTTATATTCTAAATCATTTGAAAATTGATTTATGTTCAACTAACCATAACATGACACTTGATGAAAGGTAGAGCTTAAGAAATATCCACAAGTTTGTAAATGCATTTTTGATAACATGGTCCATGTATTGAACAACCTCCACAAGCAACATAAAGAAATTGATTAATTGTAAGAACCCACCCTGCTAAATCCAATGTAATCACTACTTGGACAAGTCCTATTTCCAATTTAATGACAAACAACCAATTAAGGAATAATCTCTAATAAGAGAGGGTGGTTTTTAAATTGGGGGTTTTCACAAAAGAATACAAACTTCAACAATAGGCATCTATCCAATCCTCGCTACCTAGAGCTTCTAAGCTGGCTAGTGGTTTACCCCACCCTTGTCATCCATGAAGGAGAAAGAAATCCCCTCTAGATGGGGTGTACATTTCATGTGGATTTTCAGTGTCACGGGAAGGTGAGCCATTGCATTGGCAAAAAATATTCCCATGTGTCTTTCATTATTTGTAATTCGTAATTCTGCCAAGATAATATATATTATAACTAACATGCAGTGGGACTTGTACAATGTGTACTTATGTTTATATTAATAGGTAGCATCTTTGGGCAGCGTTAGTGTCGTTACTGTATATTATACTTATCTCTTGCTTGCCTTTCTGTGAATATATATATATAATTTTTTATTATCTTTTCTAAAAGAATATTAAAGTTGAAATTTAGAATTTTTGTCGGCATTTGGATATTAACAACATTATTTTTTAATCTACAGATATGTTTTTATATTAATTTTAAGTTTTTACAAAAGAACAAATATATTATTTCCTTAAAAAAAATATTTTAATTTTCTTCTTTAAAAAACGTCATTGAAAATATTGTAATGGTTTGAAAATATTTTAATAGGTAGTTATCAAAGAAGACTATTAAAAAAAAAATTATCTTAAAAGGCGATGGTGACTTACTTTAAAGTATTATTTTATAGACTTTTTAGAAGTAATAATATGTATATCTATAAGAGAATTGATAATAATTTGGCTATTAGTTTTGATTTTAAATTATATTTAGGTCACACATGGAAGGGTTTCACTTAAGTGACCTATTCCCATACAATATCATTAAAAGACAAGATAACAAAAAGTTGTTCCAAAGAATCCCTTCTACATAATATTTTTTAAGTATATGCATATTCTTTTCTATTGAAGTATCCAAAAATTTCCATCATTATAACTTAATGGAATTTATAAACCACTCACACATATTTTTCATATTTTTTAAGTATATGCATATTCTTTTCTATTGAAGTATCCAAAAATTTCCATCATTATAACTTAATGGAATTTATAAACCACTCACACATATTTTTCAAATTTTATAACATTAACTCTCATTTTCCCAATAAAATGTTCTTTTGGTTGAATATCAATACATGGTACGAGGAAAAGAAATTACTTCGAGGAATGCTTCCAAAAACAAAAATGTTCTTCATCCCTTATTGCTTATAGAAGAATATCATTAAAGATTGAAACTACATCACTTTTCATATTATTCCAAATGGGTGAACCATTCTAACATAATCCTTAGGAAGCCTTCCCATATTTTTCTTTCTAGATGTGTGCCCACATATTTGAACTATCATTATACCATCACCAAATAAGTTTGCTCAATATAGTTATGTTGAAATTCTTCACTTTTGGAGTCCCATACCCCCATACTCTTTCAAGTGCAAATGATGGTGGATATTAGTGCATAACACCAAGACTCCATGGATAGGAAAAATGGAAGAAGTTTTTTAATCATTTAAATAATCAATTTGAATATATTAAACTCACTATGGAGGATAATGTGTACCTTAATCAGATCATGTATACCTTTGATTGATTTATTAAGGGCTCAATCAAGAGCTTGAATAAGCCTTTTATCGAGAAATTTTGGAGACAAATCCAAACTCGCAATCAATATTTTGTCCAAGTTAACCAAATTCTTGATCGAGATATCAAACTTGATCAACCCCTCTGGATAGATCAAGAATTGAAGAGCTCAATCAAGATCTTAAAAGATCCATTTAGCCTGATGGCTTGGTCAAGCTCCTCGACTAAGCCATTGGTGTGAACCAATCTTGAATGATGTCAACTGACCAACCTTGGAAACCATGTTGCGACCTCAATTGAGCATTCAATAACATCGTGGTGGTATCAATTTGAATTTTAAAAAATACAAAATAATTATTTGATTTATAAACATATCCAACTCAAACAAAGGCAATGGAAATATAATGCTAAACTTTCCAAATAGGCATCACTGTATTTTTTTCCTAGTTATCCATGAAATGTTTTCAATCTGAAATTTATAAGATCCTAAATAATTACTAGTACTCTAAAAATATTTTCACACATTAATAGAGAAAATGTTAACATACAACTAAACTTGGGAAATCCATCTTTCAAATACTAAACATATTACTTACTAGATGTTTCAATATTTTATAATAATGCAAGAGAATTCCAGGTTTGAAAGGGTTGTTCTAGGATTTCAACAATACTTCAACTGAGTATATAGATCCCCCATAGTCAACATACCTAGATTCTCAACTTTCACATGATAATTTAATGTAAAGACAAGCAATGACTAATTAAATATGGAAAAGATAATAGCCTATAATGATAATGATGACATTGGATAAATAAAAATGGGAAAGGGAAAAACGCATTCACAACACCTTCTTCTCTTTATCATATTGGGAGAAAATTTCATTTTCATCGGTCATCAAAATTGGTTCATTTTTTGGCCTTAATTTATCTTATTTTTTAAATATGCTTAGTTATTGGAAGAGCAAATTTTAGGGGTGAAATTTAGCCCATGGGATAATTTTCGAGGATTTTTTCCCAAAAAATATTTTCCATTTTCCATTTTTTTCCAATATGATTCACCCAAATTCCATAGGATTAAAATTTTTCACTTTGGGTTCATCTTCCCAAGTGGTCTCTTGGACTCCCAAGTGACTCTTCCTATTCACCTAGATTTTTGGTCTTCCTTGCATGTGAATAGTGCATAATAATCCTAACACCAAGGATTATGTTCCCAACAATTTCCCCCTTAATCCGAACGGTTGTATGTGAGTCCAAGAAAACAAAGTTGAATAACTATAAGTGGACAACTACCACCTACTAAACATTTCCATGTTGAGAATTTGAATCACTAAGTAAGTTAGCAGAAGCTGATTTCTCCTACTAAATACAAGTTCTCTATGAAGTGGTGGTTTTGGCTGACCAACGACCAAAGGGGGATAATAGAAGCAGAACTCTTCTACTACATGGGTGGTTTAAGGATGACCAAAAACTCTTGAACTTGGCATGAAGGCCCATAGGTTCTATTTGGAATGGTGGTTTTGGGATGACCACAAACCAAGAGAGATGAACATTTCCATCTTGACAATATTTTTCCAAGTAATTTATATAGAAGATGTTGGTGTCTTCTGCTACCAAAACGTGCTCTTGAAATCAGTGGTTTTAGGATAACCACAAACCAATTGGAGCTCATTCGAACATGGATTTGAATCTGTTCAAGCTCACTTGTTCTAGATCACTTGTACTCACTTTCTTTTTTTTTACGGTCTTCATTCCCCCCTATTAGAAGCAATGTGAGGAGTGAAGAGTCTCATGGTGTCAAAACTAGACACATAATACATGAGTACTCTGGAGCAAGGTTCTCTTCTGTCTTCTTGCTCTATATCTGAAACTGGTTTTTGAAACTCATTGTGGCTCAACCTTGCTTGATCTAACTTACTTGAAGAATTCCATGGCTTCTTGTTGTCAAAATGACAAGGCTTCGAAACTTGAAGCCTAACATCATGTCCCCCCTGTCAAGGACAAGATAAGAAGCAATACAATATTCTGCTACAAGTTTCACTCTTGCAAGTTTCTTCAGTTTCACACACCTATCTGAAGAATGGTTATGCTTCCCACAGTGATGACAAGGATGAATATCAAAATTGATATTTCATATGGTGAACTCGATCGCAATGTTGGCATCTATAACTTTGAATAAGTTGTACATATTTTGGCATCATCTCATTATGTGTTGGTAGTTGATAGGAATCATCTTCGAAGAGAGGATTGTTCTAAACAAACACTAGTTCAAAATGTTGATTTTTTTATGTACATCATTCTCTTTGGCTTTCAAATCTTGCAGATGATTGATGACAGTTTGGAGAGTTTATCTTCTTATTGTGATTGAGTCATCTATAGTTATAAGTATTAGAGTGTTCAACAACTCTAATGTTTCTTCAGTTTGAGACATTGTGACTATGTGAGGCCTCCTTTTGTAGGAAGGACCAAGTACAATTGACTCAATCAAAACGAGGGATTCTTGCAACTCCACCCTTTACAAATAGAATCAGTAGACTCGAACTCAAAAAATGAGGGGTGTCAGTCTCAACCAAGAATGCAGCCAAATACAATGCAATTCAACTTTTCCTTCACTTTGATACTATACAAAAGACACATGCAAGTACCAAAGAATGCACTAGAACTTACCAAAAAACAACAGTTTTCAAGTTACACTTATGAATGTTGAATTGATTAATCTTTTGGAGTAGTTGTAGAAACAACTACAAACTTGTTTGAACCAAACCAGTCCTAGGTCTTTTCTAGAATCCCAATACTGTCAACTAGTTGTAACTTCCACAATGCCTGCAATAATATGCAATAGTCTCTGCAATACTTAACACAATCTTTATGAATGCAATTTGTAGGTGGTCTCTGCAAGTAGATAAAAAAGTATAGTAGTAATGATAAATTCCCTAGCACCATCCCATTCTTTCCATTGAAATTCTACCCTTCAAGTTGGAAGAATTAAATACTTACATCAATTCCTTCCATTTACACAACACAATGAGATAATAGACTCCTTTTGATTTCCAATACTGTACTCTAAAGAATTCGAAGAGTTCTCCTAAAATATTGCAGCCACTATTGCTTCAAGCACAACAAAATAGGATAGCCATGCAATCCATACACAGCCTCACCATGTTTCTAATGGCAAAAATGTACTTTGACCATGTTTCTCTCAACTAATCACCAACAAACCCCAAGACATCGGCCCTTTCGGCATCACCTGCGAAGTAGGAGAAGTCTCACCTAAGATATCTATGGGAATTGCAGGAACTATATTTCGACAGTAGTGAAGGGGTGTGACAGGAAACTACTAACCATAAAATTTCGGGCCACGACAAAACACAAACTCTCACATATCACAGAGATTGCATGCATGCCATTTATTTAGCTACGACATATATCTATTAACAAAGCAATATCCATATTATTCATACTTCCACATCATTTAACATTTATACATCAATATGCAGAATGTAACATAATACATACAACATCATCACATCATTCATACACATTGAACACTAGATACAACGTGGAAACTCAAACAAGAGAAAACAATGGAAGCACTTTCTTTATTCACAAGTCGTAGTAAAATAATCACTTTATGTTTGCATCTACGACTTATAAATTTCTTCATTTTCTTTACAATGGATCCTCGCACACAACTTGCAGATCGTGCGACTCTTTTCTCACAACATACAATGTCTTCGATATACGAACCAAAACAGGGATAACTAAAAGACTGAGTACCAATTAACCAACGAACTAACTAACAACCCCAAAAATCCTAACCCTTTACATATTTATAGGGTGCACATAGCCTTCCCTCTTCCACTACTCCACTCATAAATGTATGTGGACACAAAATCCTAACAAACTTACCCAGTTCCTCCCTTGACAAATTCAAAATACTCATCTTCCTTGATTCTCGGTCGCTACGTCGGAGTTGGCCCTTCTTCATCGGAACACTTCACCTTAACCTTGTTCACACCAAAACTGTACAAAACTTTACCTGACCCAAAAAGCCCCCAACAATCACATGTGGCTCATCTCAAGCCACTTCAAGATTGCACTATTGGAGTTTTGTACTTTGCCAATAAATATGCATACCTCTGCTTCAAATCCTCAATAGTCTGTTGAATCTAGTCTCTATTCTGGCACACTTCTTGTACCAACTCTCATGTCAGATGCGCTTGCGCCTACTTCTCACTCCATTCTACCGCTTTATGAACTTCACTACTCACACCACTAATAATTTGCAGTACATGCTCTGCTTCAAACTAAAGCTCTTCGATCATCTCAATTTGCCTCTGCTTCTCAATTCTCAGTTGATTAACTTCATGTTGCATCTATTTATTCTTTGCAAATTCTATCATATTTACGTATGGGGACAGAGTATTTATTTAACTCTTCATATTCGTCATTTTGTTATGAGCCTCCTCCAGCATGGTATTGATATCCTACAGCTCCACATCATCTAGCAATGTTTCCAACACTTGTGTGGAATCTTCGAACAATTTTCCACATTCGCCTTCGCAGCTCTTGATAGTGTTGATAGATCCTGTGACATCCTCACTTCGCTATGATATCACTTCTAGCAGAGTACTTGGTATTAACCTTTCCTCCAAGTCTCCAATCTTGTCTTGGAACCCCGATGTTGATCTTCCTACTCGCTCTTAGAATGACCTAGGTTCTTTGTACTTCATAGACCCAACAAAACCCCCTATTCACCGGCCCTTTCGGCAACAGCTTGCGAACAAACTGAGGTCTCACCCAAGGTGAAGTTATGGGGTGGCTACAGAAGCAGGTTTCTGTAACCCGGTGATGCGCAGCTATGGAACCGGTCCACTGAATGAAGTCACACCTACTCCGCACCCACTTCTAATACCACAACACACTCTGCAACTACGCACTAGTGATAGTTACCCATGATGCACTACAACAACGAAACTATGGGACTACGCTTCTGGGCAGTCGCACTCACTACAGGATGCGCTAAGTTAGTGTTACCTATGCGACTACATATTCATCATATTTAGAGTTACTTGCATATTCATTCATATGTGTCGAACACTTAACATTATTCTCATCAACCATACACATGAAAATACATACAAAAGCATGAACATACATAAACATGCAATCACACAACACAAGTATTTAAGTGGTTCACCCCTCGGATGGGAGCTACATCCACGGGAACTGTTGTTTATTTCAATGGGAAGGGTTAATAGTTCCAGTCTGCGCACACAACTGCAAACTCTTCTCTACAATAGGTCTCTGTGCACACAACTGCATAGCCTCTTACTCTCTCTGATTTCTTACAATATTCAACCAGGATCTAAAAACCAACCCAAAATCCAACCCTTCCCTATACCAAAATCGCCCCTTTTATAGATTGTTCTCGAAGGTCACATCTTTACAATAGTTATGGGACAAAACCCCATAATACCCTTAACCCCCGAAAACGACACGGTTACCCCGCTAACCATGCCTTGCCATAACTTCTCAGCTACTTCGCTTGTCCTTGGTCATCCTTTCCGTCGCTTCCTTGGCTCTAACATCCTTCTAACAACTGCTTTCTCTGACTGTGTGGCACTGACTATACCCTGGTGCGTCCTTTTCACTTCTCGCCTCATCAATGTTGTTCCTGTAGCTGTCAAGTCGTCGCTTCTTCTTTAACTTCTCCAACTACCCTAGTCATCCTTTGTACTTCTTCCTTTACTAAGGAAGCAAGCCCCTATCCGCCATCTTCACGTCGCTCCATACCCTGTTCCCGGGAATCCCAGAGTTGCTTCTCCCCAAAATAGGCCAGTACCAAGCCTCACCAAGTTCGTACTTCTGCCTCAAAACTATTGCACTTGAGCTATGCTTCAACAAAACTGTGCTAACTTGGGCCTCGCTTTACAAAAACTGCGCCAACTTGAGCCTCGCCCAACAGGCCCGTAACACTCACTTGTGGGTCATCCCCCATCCACTTTTGTTGGGCGGCTTCGACTGTGCATCCCATGGGTACTCAAATTTGCAGTGAATTCCTGAAGAGTTGTGCTTAGCCTCACAATTGTTTCATTTGTTTCCTTCTCTAACTCCTTAATGGTCTCCAACATATCCTGTGAGATGGCTTCTTCAGCATGCTCCTTTACTGTGTACTCTGTTGTGTGAAGTTCTTGTAACTTCTCTTCAATCTGCTCCGAAAGAGCAAGCGCTTCTTCCTGCATGGGCTGTAACTTTGTTGAAGTATCAGCCTCTGTTTCTCTCAACACTTTCAACTCCTTCTACAAATCCTTGGTCTCTGCAAACTTCTGGATCTTCTGCCTTGGAAGCAAAGTATTCATAGTTGTGTTCACAGAGTCTAGCTCTTGTTATCGCTACTACAACTCATCTTGTATCTTCTGCAACTCAGGATCTTCCTGTAGCGTATCCCATACTCTAGTGGCTTTGTCAAGCAAGTCCTAACATCTTGCCACTTCTGCTAAGATGTTTTCTGTTGCCATCCTCAACTCTTCGCTTTTGGCTTCTTTGTCATCCTAAGGAGTGCCAGCTTGTTTTTGAGATTCTAGAGTAGCAATCTTCTCTTTATAGGAAATCTCCATATCCACCATCTATGCCTTAAGATTGTCCACTATGGAACCAATCTTAAGTATTGTGGCTTCTACCTTAGCTTCCTCTTCGCACTCAGGTATCTTCACGCAAACTGCTGCAACCGTTTCTTTGAGTCTGCGATGCTTCTCTTGAACATTTGTTAGTTGTCTTCTCTTCTCCACGGATTCACCTTTCAACTCCTTATAGTTTTCCTCTAACTGTAGGTGTTGGTTATGAGAAATAATGTCTCTATCCCAAATTTATTCCACAACCTGTAGGTGCATATTATGTAATTCTTCAAGGGGTAACATGCCGACATTAATATCTAGGCGCGCTAGCTACTTCGCACCTTCAACCAGTTCGTAATTTGGTAAGATAACATTCATTGGCTAAATAATGAATAACCGAGGTCTCATCATCAAGGAAGACGTCTTTCTCTTCCTTTGGCTTGACTCGCCTCACTTCCCTTCAGAGTCGAATTCGCGCACCAAGTCCTGCTGAACTTGTTCTATCTTTGTGGCCATGATTTCAGCTTTGTGAGGTTCTAGATGAGTTTCTCTTGGACTTCTTCACTTTTACTTTCCTTCAGAGAGAGAGCCTCTTCCAAGTACTCGCTGACTCACACTGCAATGCTTTCATATTCATCTGCGTGCAACTGCACTTCGGCTGGTGGTTTAGTCTCTTTGTGCTTCTTTATCTGCCCTTTTTCTAGCACTGCCCTGTCAAGGTCCTTCCTCTTGTCTCTTGACTACCCCTCAGCAGTGTCTTTCTGAACTCCTTCTTGGCCTGTTTTCTTAGCTTCCGCACTGGTCGTTTCTTCCCCGTTCTTTGGATCTCCAACTTCACTTTTGTTTGATGGTGTGTTGATCGTTATTGGCGAATCAACCTTCCACTCCGGTGGCCAGTCTTCCATAATCAACTCAATATTCATTGTATATAGCTGGTACAACCCTTCAAACCATTCTAGGTTTTTCTTCTCAACCCTTGGCTGAACGTATATAAAGTGAAGGTCATCTTTGAATATGAACCTGTGGATATGCACAGTTGTTACCTCCTTTGTAATGCGTGGAGTGCACTAAATCACATCGCACAGCTTCTCATAGTAGGTAAACATCTACTCATTGTTCACCCATTGTCTTTCTAGCCTCTCGTTTTCCCACATGTTTGCAAACCTAGTTCCTCAGAAATATCCTATAAGAACTGGTACATACTGCTGGTAAAGTGGCTCTTTCCAGTCCACAAATGCAATCAGGACCAACAACCAACTATAGTGGAAATGGATTCCACTTTCCTGAGTCTTGCAGACATCATCTAAGAAATCGTTTAACAAATAACTGGACCAATTGTACTGAGTACCATCCTTAGCCTTTGCAGCTAAGGAAACTACAGCAGCCGACACCTCTGTTGGTCTGCACTTCCTCAAAAAATTTCCTGCCAACAACTGGACTGTGAAGCACGTGGCTTGGTCCTTGATTCCAGCTGTGGCATACCCATGGATTGGTCCTTGATTCCAGCTGTGGCATACCCGTGGCTTCCCTTCTACAATCCAAACTCTTCTTTCATTCGCTTCACGAGATCTTTGTCCTTGGTTTTTCCCATGAACTCCATTCCGGGATCAACACCTCGCTTACTGAGATGCATGATCCGGTAGATGAGGTTGATTTTTATGTCAACCTTGCAGTCTAGCCACAAGTATCCCTAGTGCGTGCACAGCAGTATGGTGTGCACCACTGCAGTGAGATCAACACTCCAGTCAAAGTGTGGGATACACAGAAGGTTCAGCAACACAAATGGCCCTAGCTACGTAAGCCAATCCTGCACGTGAAGAGATGGTTTCTTCATGTGCTCATCAACCCGTCGGCACATGTACTGGTCGAGATGAAACTGGGGATACTTCGGTACCTGAGGGTCCTTCCCCTCTAGTAAATCATGATCTAAAAACTACCAGATTCTCACGGATGCGCAAATGGCTTAATATTGGCGGAAGTGGAATCTCGTACTGGGCATTCTTCACGATCCGAATAGATGGTGCATTAGCTCTTCACAGCAGAATGTACTCAAGTGTGAGGAAGATTGGCCTGTCATGGAGCGGTTCCTATGGAGGTTGCTTCGACATACCTCCTGCCTTCGGCTTCTCTGGTTCTTCGTTCGGTCCCTTATCCTTCCACTTCGCTTCTGATGTGTGGCGTGGTGAGCTTCTTGATGAGGCACCCCTTTCTGGAACAACTTTCTTCGAGGGCATTTTCATGAATCCCTTGAACCTCAAAACCTCGTCTAGAGTTGACTGCTCAGACATTCACTTGAAAATCACTCTGCGTACTCTTGTTGGTAAAACTCAGAATTTACAGGCAATAAAAATAAAAAATCATGGTAAAGCCGGTAAATATGCACTTAGTCCTATTTATAGGCACAGCTGACTTGAGGTGCGCCCAAAAATGGCTAGCTAGGAATTAAATGCCATGTCCGTTGGGAAAATCTCATTGATATCTTGGTCCTTTCCTTCAATGAATGCATCCTAAACGGCCAAGTTTTCCTTAAATGTGAAGGCATCTCATTGTGAAAACACTGTATCACTACTACTTTTTCAACTGACAACTATAACGGCTAGTTTTTCTTGACTTCGCTAGTGGTCATGTCAAGTGCGAGGTTCACTGCGCATTTCTCTTCGCTAACTTTTAATTTCGCAGTGCGAGCCCTCTTTGCTAGCGGATATGTGAATTGCGAGGTTCACTGCACACTTCCCTTTATTTGATGTTAACTTCGCTGCAAGAACCTTCTCTTACTTTGCAACTCAGCTTGTTATGTGTGCTTCAGAGCACAACTTCCATTTTGCATGAAAAACTTCGCATTTTACCAAAATTGTGTGCAGACTCTTTATTATGTTATTCTCAGTGTCCAATTTCAATTGCACATGACACTTAGAACTTTCTTGCAGTGCTTAACTGATGTCTGGAGGGGTAGGACTATCCATGTGAGGATTTAGTCTATTGCCATTAACAAGTCCTTTCAAATTCTCTCCGAGTAGTGTAGCTAATTGAACTGCGCCACCATTAGTAACATTTTTGACAACATACGGTCCTAACCAGTGCATTTTAAATTTTCCAAGAAATTTCATGAACTTACTATCATAGAGGAGGACAAGGTCTCCTAACTGGAATAAATTGTACTTGATATGCCTATCATGCCACGCTTTTTCTCTATCTTTATGCACTTGTTGGTGAAATCCTACAATGAAGCAATCTTCCTCCAACCCAACTAAGTGTAGTATCCTTTCTTCCATTGTCTCAACATTAGCCATGTTTGTGAATGCTGCAATTCTCAAGCTTGGTAGTATGTATTCCATGGGCATGACAGCTTCCTGTCCATATGCTAATTTGAAAGGTGTGTGACCTATCAACTTTTTGCAATTTTCCCTATATGCCCATAATATCGCTGGTATTTGCAGATCCCAATCATCCCTATTTGTATTGCATACCTTGGTCAGTGCATTTTCCAATACTTTGTTAAAAGCTTCAACAGTTCCATTAGCTTGTGGATTATATGGTGTGCTCTTCTTATGGTAGATCTGAAATTCTTCGGTCAGAGCTTCAATGGTCCTGTTCAAGAAATGAGTTCCCTGATCACTCATTAGGATTCTCGGACATCCAAACCTTGTCAAGATGTTCTCAAAGATTAACTGCGTGGCAGTAAATGTGCTATGGTCCTTCACTGGTTTTTCTTCTTCCCACCTGGTTAGATACTCCGGTAGCTGTGATAATATATCTCAAACCAATTCGCTTTCCTAGTGGGTTAATAGGTCCCACAAAATCAATATACCACTTATCAAATTCTTGCAAGGTCAATTGTAGCATCAACGACATCTCATCTCTATAAGATGGCTTCCCTGTCCTTTGGAAAACATCGCAACTTCGGCAATGTTCCTTTGAATCCTTGTGTAATGTAGGCCACCATACTCTTGCTCTTAAAATTTTTTGCGCAACAGCTCTTCCTGCATAGTGGCCCCCAGATACCCCTGAATGTGCTTCAACAAGTATCGTTAGTTTCTCATGCTCTAGTACACATCTACGCAGTACTTCATCCAATCCTAGCTTGTATAATTGTCCTGCAATTATAGTGAAATCAACTGCTTTTACAACCAACTGTTTCTTCTGTTGCATAGTAAAATATGTAGGTGCTAGGACTATAGTCAGGAATTCGATGATATCCTTGTAGTATTCATATGCTACATGAATAGAAAACAACTGAGCATCTAGTAGACTGTCTTCCAAGTTACTAGGTTCTTCGCCTGACTCAATTCTAGAGAGATGGTCAGGTCCTGAATTCAATCTTCCTGGCTTAACAATGATATCTAAATCATACTCCTGAAAGAGTAATAGCCATCTGCATATTCTTCCCCCTAACGCTGGATTATTGACCAGGTACTTCAAAGCTGAATGGTCAGTAAACATATAGAAATGTGAACCTAGAAGATAGTGTTTGAACTTTTGCAATGTGTATACCATATCTAAGCCTTCTCTTTCTGTCGTAGTATAGTTCTTTTATGCTGAAGATAGCTTCCTGCTTGAAAATGAGATAGGGTGATCGATGCCTCCCTCACCTAGTTGAGCTAGCACAATACCAAGTGCTATAGATGAAACATCTATGTGCACATGAAATGGTTTACTCCAATCTGGAAAAAATAGAATCGGCGCAACAACCATTCTCTCTTTCAATGTATCCAATCCTTTCTGACAGTCTTCAGTCCAAGTATACTTCACTTCTTTCTTTAGTAATTTCTCCATAGGCACAGTGATCTGCGCATAACCCTTAATGAAATTCCTATAGTACCCTGTGTGTCCCAATGTAGTGCATAGCTATTTTACTGAACTAGGTGCTGGTAGATTTACTATAACTATGATCTTTGTTGGATCAAACATCAATCCTTGTTTACATACAATGTGGCCCAATAGTATACCATAAGGAACACGGAAAATACTCTTCTTCAAGTTCAGGGAGATCTGATGTTGTCTACACTTCGCTAACATCATTCTTAAGTTCACATAATGGTTCTTCAGTAAACTAAATACTATCCAATTGTCAAAATACACTTCTAAGAATTTGTGGATAAAATATTTAAATGCAGCAACAACTACTCTGGAAAAGATAGTAGGTTCATTTTTCAAACCAAAGGGCATAATTGTGTACTGAAATGATCCTCATTCAGTAGAAAAGGTGGTCTTATGTCTGTCTTCTGTAGCAATTATGATCTGATGGTATCCAAAAAATCCATTAGTGAAGGAGTATGCTTCATTTCCTCCAACATTATCTAGCACTTATTTTGTGAATGGAGTAGGGAATGGGTCATGCAGTGGGGCATCATTTGACTTCCTGAGATCTACGTAGATCTTGATCTCACCTTTAGCATTCTTATCCAGGATAACCATGGGACTTATCCATTCTGATTCTTCTACTAGCTCAATAATTCTTGCGTCAAGCATCTTATCAAGCTCCGCCTTTACTCTTTCTTTATATCTAGGATTCAGTGTGTAGGGTCTTTGCTTAATAGGCTTCACATCTAGCTTGAGAGGTATTTTCATAACTCCCAAGTCACGTAAAATGTCTTTCGTTTCAGAAAACTTAGTAGGAAATAGGTCTTGATATCCGCGCAGTAGGTCTACAATCTGTCCTACTATTTCTTCATCCCATTAATCCCCTATAGAAGCAAATTTTGGTTCATTCTCAGTGCCAATGTTGATCTTTCTAGTCTTCACAGGGTTACTTAGTTCTAGAATTTCCAAATCAAGTCCTTCTACTTTGTGCTTTCCTTCATACTTAGGTATGTTTACATCGCACGTATCTTCCTCTTCATCTTCATCTAATGCGAGGTTATAACATTCAAGGGCATGTTCTAACTGTATTTCCCAATCTGGTTGTTCATACACAGGTAAAAGTGCATCATTGAATACCTTTTGTTTGATTATCTATAAAGCCTCGTGAATATTTGGACAATCATCCTCAAAACTAAAATTCGCTTGGAATTCCATTGTAAGACTAGACCATTCTATTGTTCCTCTGTGAAGTTCTATCTTTGTGTACTAATTCTTTGGAATTTGCTCCAATGTGTGCACACATAGATGAACCCACTCTGCTTGCGGTCTATGTATCCATGCTTTCAAACAAAACTTTATGTGATCTCTAGGATCAGTCTATCCATTATATTTAACTTGCACAATGTCATTTTGTTTTGTAAATCTAATCTCCATCATGTGCTTACATTCTTCCCATGTGTTCAGATTTTGCTTATGCACAACCCACCATCTAGTAGGTGTAGCACGCAGTGTTGTATCTAACGTTGATAACTTATGTTCATTCGAGACTGATAGAATATATTCTTGAATAAATGTGTGGATATTACTTAATCCATCATAAGTAAGGATTGGGCTTACCTCTGTTCCAATCCAGCATAGTGACTTAGTGAGCTTCGCACATCATCTTGTTGATACTTCATGCATTTGGCTCTGCCAATTCTCCAATCCTGTGTCTGACTCTGATAGAAAAGAACTGTCACATCTCCAGCTTAATGTCCCATCGTCATTAGAACTGATGTAGTTTGCTTGATTCACTGTCATCTTGTAGATGTGATCAATATATTGAGCTCTGCATTCTTCTCTTACTGGTTCAATATATCTAGGTCCCTATAAAGGATCCAAGGGTGCTATGACCCTGATATCTAGTCCTTCAAATATCATCTGCTTCTTCAAGTTGACAATCATTGAGTTATCGATTTCCCAATCTATTCCCAAAAGTGCAGTATATGGATTGCTATCGTCTATGATTTCAATAACCTTGAAGTATGCTTTACTTCGCACTCCATCAATGTCAACAAGGACATTCGATAATCTCCCAAAAGGTAGAACCTTTTGTTGATTGGCTAGTCTCAACTGTATCGGTGACCATGATAACTTCGTCTTTCCCATTTGTTCCCATGTCTGCTTTGTCAAGGCATTCACCTCTGAACCTAAGTCAAGAATGATCTGGTCCATTTCAAAGTCTTTGATATGTGCATTTAATCTCATCTCTGTTTCGGTCCTTCTATGATTCTTGATATGGTGAACTGCGCTATGTGCTTCGTTTATGGCATTACACTGCTCGTAACGACTGAATAGGATTTGTAACTCTGCTATGGCATTTCCATGCTTTAACAACTTCATGCAGCTCTATAGGAACTGCGCAATAGGGCTTATGGGTTATGTTGCAGTACGTGATCCATCATAATAAATTGACATATCTACCATAGGCGTTGGTTCACTTCGCAATTGGATTCTTGGGGTCACAGGTTCTGAGCTTTGTAAGACTTTTATGGTCTCCATGAAGGATTCTTTTTCTTTGTTAAGGTTGAAGGCATGCATTTTTACAGTTGCTTTTCTTATCCAATCCCCTTCAGTAGGCTTATGTTTTGCAATGTGGTCCTCAAAAATCGAATCTTCAGTTCAATGATATTTACCTGTCGTGGCTCCGCTTCGTGTCACAACATGGATGTTGCGATCTTTATTTCGTTCTTCAGATGCGATCATCTATATGTTCTGATTCTACGCTTATGGTCTTCTCTCTTTCATTTTTCCTTGCAAAACATTACATTCCTAATGACATGGTGAAATGACTTACAATATTTACAGGTAGTACAAGGGTTCTAACAATCTCTGGCTAGATGTCCAAGTTGAGCACAATTATAACATACAATATGACCTGTGCCTCATCCTTGGCCAATGTTTCATCCTATTCCTCTGTATCCACCATGTCCTCTGTATGTGCCTTGATCATACTGTGCATTTTCATTAGTATGCGGTGTTTCTCCTTGTAATTTGTAGACATCATGTTTTCTTTATATCAGGAGATCATATGCTCTACACTTTCTATCATCATGGCCAATTGACTTACAGAATGTATAGTACAAGTTCTTAGGTGTCTGCGCTAGTTTCTCCTATATGCAAAGCTTCTAGCTTCATCACAATCTCTAATGCTTCTGTTTGCGAAGTAATATTCCATTTCATGAGTGGTAATCTAATATGGGGCAACAACGCAACGATGAACCATTCCTGATTTTGTTGCGGTGCTATGTCGAAACTGACTTGATCTAACAGTGCTTTAATTTTTTTATCAAATTCCCATATAGCCTCATTAGGCTTTTGCTTGATTTCTTTTAACTCCGTAATGCATTAAGATTCTGATTTACGTTTCTTAAACTCTCTTATTAGCACAGTTTTGATCTCTACTAGTGTTTTATTCTATCCAACATAATACTTCATGAACCATGTTAGAGCTCTCTCTCTAAATGTGGTAACTATATGAGCTTGTCTTATGGCATCATCCTGGACTTGCTTAACATTCCATACTGCTTCACAGAGAAACCAATGTTGCTCTGGGTCTTCTAGACCAGTTCCTTTAAAAATAGGTAGCTTAATGTCGTCTTTCATCCTTATTCTAGGAGGTGCAGTATTCTACAATGATGAAGGTATACTACTACTTGGTTGATTCTGAGTATTAACTCCCGCGGTGTTACCTCTACTGGTGTTCTGCAAACTAGTAGTATTTCTTTCATCAACTGGAGGTTTCTGCGGAGTGATAGGCTGATAGGTAGTCGGTCTAGGCTTCGTTTCTCTATCAAACTCAACCTGATATGACTATCTGTCATCTCCTAACTCGATTTCTAGGAGTATGCGAGGTTTAGATTCACGAGACCTCTTTCTAGTGTTAGGCTTATATCTTTTGACACTTCGCAAAGTATAAGTATTTTCCCCAGTGTCACTATAGGGAAATTTTTAAGGGCGAAATTTCGCCAATTGGCTATTTTTGGGGCTTTTTTTCAAAAAATAAATTCGCTATTTGGTGATTTTTAGTCTCTAATATCGCCTATATTTACATAAAATATGTTTTTTTATCATAATATTCGCCCAAATTTACAAGTTTTAGTAGTAAATTGTATGTTTCATATTTAATATTCGCCTACCTATCTATATATACGTTTATTTCAATCCAAAATAATCGCCTATAATACTATACTTAAGTACAATATTAGAATCATTAAAAAATACCCTGGTTACTGAACATTACAGACTCAAATCTTTAAGAGTTTTATTGCATTCTCAAGACACCTTTTTATGCTAACAACATTTTAATATATAAGCTGAGATTTTTCAGGTACTTACCTCTGAATCCTTTGAAGAAATATCCTTCTGCTGCGCTGTAAGATTTCAGAGTGTCCACAACAAATTCTGTAACATAGCCTTCTAGTATGCTATGAAGCCAAAAGTCTACTTCTCTTGAGATTGGGCTATCAACTTCTTTAAGCCTCCTAATCAGTTCTGGAGTCCACTCTATAGCTTCTCCACCTTGAAAACAATTTTTTCGTTCGGAAAGTTTTGGTATCCACTCATGTAGCTCATTACTGAAAACTACGAAGAAGACTTCGTGTATGACAGAATGTAGGTGTTTTTGTAACCACTCTTCCGTAGATAAGCGCTGATGTATGTTTTCTTTCTTCGCAAACTCCTTTTTTGTCTTAATCACCCAGTTTTGTATCTCTGTCCTCTCATGATTCCAGTTATCCAAACACATCACCAGTTCAAGCGCGGCAACATAACCATTTGTTGGTATTTCTACTCTCTTAGACTGACCTGGGTTCTGCGTACTTCATAGACCCAACAAAACCCCCTTTTCACCGGCCCTTTTGGAAACAGCCTGCGAACAGACTGAGGTCTCACCCAAGACGAAGTTATGGGGTGGCTACAAAAGCAGGTTTCTGTAACCAGGTGATACGCAACTATGGAACCAGTCTATTGAATGAAGTCACACCTACTCTGCACCCACTTCTAATACCACAACGCACTCTGCAACTGCGCACTAGTGATAGTTACACACGCTACACTACAACAACGCGACTCTGGGACTGCGCTTCTGGGAAGTCGCATGCAATACAGGATGCGCTAAGTTAGTGTTACCTATGCGACTATGCATTCATCATATTCAGAGTTACTCAAGCATATTCAATTTTATGTGTCCAACACTTAACATATTATTCTCATCAACCACACACATGAAAATACATTCAAAAGCATGAACATACATAAACATGAAACAATCTCACAGATGCAATCACACAACACAAGTATTTATGTGGTTCACCCCCCGAATGGGAGCTACGTCCAAGGGAACTGTTATTTATTTTAATGGGAAGGGTTAATAGTTCCAGTATGCGCACACAGCTACAGACTCTTCTCTACAATAGATCTCTGCACACAAAGCTGTAGAGCCTCTTTCTCTCTCTAATTTCTTACAATATTCAACTAGGATCTAACAACCAATCCAAAATCCAACCCTTCCCTATACCAAAATTTCTCCTTTTATAGATTGTGCCCGAAGGTCGCATATTTACAATAGTTATGGGCCAAAACCCCTTAATACTCTTAACCCCCCAAAACGACACGGTTACCCTGTTGACCATGCTTTTCCATAACTTCTCAACTACTTTGCTTGTCCTTGGTCATCCTTTGCGCCACTTCCTTGGCTCTGACATCCTTCTGACAACCGATTTCTTTGACTATGCGGCGCTGACTGTACCTTGGTGTGTCCTTTGCACTTCTCACCTCATCAACGTTGTTCCTATAGCTGTCAGGCTGCCGCTTCTTCTTTAACTGCTCCAACTACCCTGGCTGTCCTTTGTACTTCTGCCTTTACTAAGGAAGCAGGCCCCTATCTGCCATCTTCGCGTCGCTCCATACCCTATTCTCGGGAATCGCGGAGTCACTTTTCCCCAAAATAGGCTAGTACCAGGCCTCGCTGAGTTTGTACTTCTGCCTCAAAACTGCTGCACTTGAGCTACGCTTCAACAAAACTGCACTAACTTGGGCCTCGCTTGACCAAAACTCCGCCAACTTGGGCCTCGCCCAACACCCGAAATGGCTCCACTAAATCTCATCATCTTTTCCTCAGTAGCCATATTTTATACAACCTCGGATTTAGGTACCACGCAACAATATACAACGACAAAATTCTGTAGTTTATCCTTCTCTTTGGAAATTTCTTTACATTCCTTTTGCAGCTTCTCATACTCTTCCTGCAACATACCATGCCGGGCACGAAAATTTATCTCTCCGTATGTATTTTCCTCACACACCCCTATTTCCCCTGCGACCGTGATGCTGAATGTTTTGCAACATGAACATGGGTAGCATGGACACCTTCGGATTAATTTAGCTCAATTAATGAGCCTGCTAATATAATCCCAGTTCTCCAAAAATTAGTGCCCTTGGAAACAGTTGAACTATCCTACCCGTAATAGCTATGGATGCCTGGGGCATTGCTTCCTCGTATTCTCTTCCTTCTCTTTGCTACAGAGCTCCCGGATGGATAGGAACAATGTGCTGTCCCTATATTGATCATTGTAGCCCATCGAGATGATCCATCACTGCACCATACAATTGCAAGGTTTTCTCTTCGACTATCTTGGATGTTTCTTCTGCCACTTCTGTCATAAGATCATACAGGATGTTAATATCATCCTCAGTTAAGACCATGACATCCTTTTGCTTCTTCAATTTTGAATTCTTCCTTTGTCCACACGGTGCATTTGATGCCTTTCTCTTGTCACCGAGCTCTGGGTCTGTCTTCGTCGTGCTCAAATCCTGACCTTATTCCTATGACTTTCTTGATTCTGACTGTTTCCTCCATTACTCCCTACAGGATGGGAATCTCTATCATCACCATGGACTCCATTCTACACAGAGGTCCCACCATGTCCCTCATCTTGCTTTGACACATATGTGGAAATATTGTCAGCCTCAATGGAAAATTTCCACTCCAATGGCCATTCATAAAAAATGGAAAGAATATCTTGCTCAGATAGTTTGTATCTAGTCACCAACCATTGCTTATCCAGATCATGTCATGCCTGGACATACATATGGTGAGGTCTCGCTTTGAATATTATAGTCCCTCAGAACTTGGCAACCATCAGTGCCTCTATGCGTGGAATCATTGGGACATGATGTCGGAGTGCTTCTATATGCATGTAGGATGCCACATTGTTGTCAATTTGCCTCTTCGTCTCATCATTGAACCAAAGGTTAGCATACCTTGTGGCCAAACATTGACAAATTCTAAATTCCATGGCTTGGTACTCCTCGAATTCCTCTCAAGCAACAAATGAAAGTAAAATGATGAGCCAAGAATAGTGAAACGGGTTACCTTTATCCATTGCATCCTAGCAATTGTTGAGAAATTCATTCATCAGGAAGGTGGCCCAGATCATATGTACCCCTTGTATGCATTGCTCTGCTACCACAATCACTGTCGCAGGTACCTGGTTCGGGAAACACTTCCTGAGCACTTTACTTGCTAGAACCTTTTCTACAAAGTGCACTCCTTGGTCATCGATTGAGTCTATCTCGGATCCCCTCTTATATTTTTTCAAATTATACTTTTCCTTCATGTGGTTTGAGAGCTCCCTATATTTCTCTTTTCCCACAAAAATGTAGCAGGGTCAAGGCATGCCTTTAGCAACCTCGTAATTTGTGAAATTAAGTCAGAATAAATTGAAATTTTCTTGTCGAGCCACAAGAAACCACCATGCACACAAAGAAACATTTGTTTGACACGTGCATTAAATTTTGCAGATCTCCCAAAGTGCGGTATTTCGAGCGGAAACAGAACACCTGATCACTACAATCCTAGGGCCCATGGCATAGGCTCCAAAAAAGTCGTTTGAGTTCCCGACCATAAAATCAGCTGCAAGTACTTCGTTGGGGAAAATTTTGGGAACTTCTCGAGGTCATGGTCTGCATATAATAGCTTAGTAATATTTCCCATCATATCACCTTGAGTAATGACACATTTCGGTATCGTGGGAAGTACCACTGTGTGCTTAGCATTCCTCCAAATCTTCACGGATTTCACATTTGGATTCCTTGGTGGCACATCTTGCAAAAGCAGTGAAGTAGACACGGTTCTATATCCTCATGCTTCCTGGTCATTACTTCTCTTCAGACTTGTTTCAGCAGCTTCCTAACGTGATGATGATCGCTTCTTCTTTGGTGGCTCGACCAAGATTTGCATCGACATAATTTTTGGTTGTTCTTGCTCAACTGGAATGGTTTCTTCGACATTAACTTCTTCAACAGATATCTGCTCAATGCTGGCTTCATACATGACAACCTCCATTATTATAAACCTTGGCTCTTATCTCTTCACACTCTAATTCTATGGGATCTTTGTTCTCACAATGCACTGAATCGCTTTGGAAACAATGGGTCGACTCATCGTCGTTATTTGCTTTTAAATCCTGCCTTCAATCTGTCATGTCAATGCTTTTCCCAAGCGACAATTTTGTTCACACAAGCATTCCCTTTTGAAATTTATTCTGAGATGTTCCACTAACACCACCATTTGGTGTGCCATAAATGTAGCAATTAATGAACATTCAGGAAACTACAGCACAACCTTCACTTCAACAGAGAGATAACTTATGTACCAATACCTTCTATGACAGAAGAAACTTCGACACATGCTAATGGCGTCTTTCACTATTTGCATATCTTTCATTAGCCTATGGTTGGGTGGTGAAGCTAACTATTTATTCACCTATGGTTAAACAAGTCTTTACTTGTGGGTTTTCAACCGAAGACCTAATCGACACTTGGATGATCGGGATTGGATTGAAGACAACGACCTCTCCTCCAGCAGTAGATTTGACCTACAGTAACAGGTTCTGTTTTTTTGTATTTACTTGTTAGTTCTCGAATTTATTAAATTTTGTTGTTGGTTATGCATTATAATGGTTATATTATGTTTTCAAACTTTAGAAAATTGTTCTAAGTAAGACTTGGAAATGGGATCCAACAACTTGATTGTAAAGACAAAAAGGACTCCACATGACCAAAGGTTTCATGTACCACCTATGACAATGCATGCCACACTAACAACAAGGCCATAACAAAAATAGGGGCCATATGTATTATGAATTATGCTCTCAATGAGAGGAGAGGTTACCACGTGGAAAAAAAAAATAACTATATTTAAATTTTGAAATTCCGTCCTAAGAAGGACGATATTTTGAGGTGGAAGGACGATATCCTTGAAGTGGAAGTTATTCAAGTTCTTTATAGATCTCCATTGTTTATAAATCTAAATTGTTTTAGATTTTAAGATAAAATATTGAGTATGTCCAAATATGTTGAGCTTGGCAACCCAGCTATTTATCAATTCTTCCAACATAATATATATGGTAAGTTGATAAGTAACATGCAGTGGGTCTTGTATAATGTGTGGAATCTCAACTTTATATTCATGTTAATAGGTAGCATCTTTGGGTTAGTGTCGTAGTAAAACATGTGGAATCCAGTGATATATTTGTTGACGTGACTTTTTATTTATAGTTATGTGTTGCGTGGCTTTATATATATATATTCTTTTCTATTGTGTTTTATGCTGTGTAAAGGAATATTAAAATTAGAAATTTAGAACAAAGCCACATATCAAACAAAAAAATGTCTAAATGAAAAATAAATGCAAAATAAATGCATGTCTCACACTTATCTTATTGAAAATTTGGATGATTTTTACACCGTAGGCGTTTCATCAACGAGAAGCGTGACCTTCCACCTTGGATAGATTCCTCATCTATAAATCCAATGGAATCCTGTCGCGTCTTTTGCCGCTTTCGCGCACGCTGACCAGATCACGTCGACAATCCCTGCAGGAGGAGCTGATAGCTGTTGTTCGCTTCGCTGAATCCCTCAGGATAATTCAGTTGATGCCGACCCTGACAGTATATATTATGCAACTCTCATATGGAGGAAGTAAGACTACTCTGCAAATATTGTATTTGAGACATACTGCCAGTCTGGTAAGTAACGTTGGCGAAGAAAGCAGCGAGTTCTCTCTTGTTATCATCGGAGGTCCCGGTTGTGCCAAAGCCAGAGAGGTTATTGGTTGCATTGATGAAGCTAATGTATTTATAGAAATACTTTCCTTGGCAGTCATCGGGAACACTAGATAAAAGTGCATAGAAGAAAGATTGGGTGGCTATATCCCCAATGCCACCATTGGATAAAGGCAAATCACCGATTACAATTTTGTTGAAGATATCTTCGGTGACAAAGTCCCAAACATCTCCTCGACAGATAGAAACAACATAATGGGCAAGAGAAAGCCATAGAATAAACACTCTCGGCGTCATAACACGGAGATGAGTTGCCATATCACTCATCTAACTGGCACAGATAAAGAAAGAGATCTGCGATGAGCCTATCTACTCTGTGGTGAGAAGAGGCCGTTTGCTTATATAGCCAAGGGGCATCGAGATTGTATTATTTGACATTGATTTAATAAAAATGCCTGCCCATTTCCACCTCTTCATACAATTAATTTGCACTTGATGTTATTGTTGACCTCCGTAAATTTTCGGAAATGAACTGCTGATTTGTTGACCGACTTTATCATCTACCTTTCTCCAGTACAAAATTGTAAAACACTGAACACTTTGTCTTTGACATAGACCTAGAAGATAAGTGCTTTGTCTGCATATATAGCCAAAGCTACAGACGTCAGATTGTGTTTAATTTTATTTTACATTTTTTCTGCCGCCCTCTTCAAAACGATGACAAGTTTACTATATCAATCTTTGTAAATTTGATTTAAATGCTATGCTTACTAAATCGATTGTTTTATTAGGAAAAGAAAAGTATCATCCGGTGGTCAAGTTTAGAGATAAGATTGCAGTACGATTGCTACACCGAGGATATAGACAAATTTTTTGCAAGTATTACACAAATGTAGACCCCAACTTTGTTTCTTTTTGCAAATATTTTTAAATAGAAGAAAATTTGCATATAAGAAAAATTGCCGACCACACTTCGCAAGTCTGTAGTCGCCTGTCGGCTATGCCAAAGCAGTTGGCTCCCGACCACTTGCTTAGAAACTGACCACTTCAGGTTGACAGAGTTAATTAGTCGGCATGTACATTTTAAGCACTACTAATTAAATGCCGAGTATTGATCCATAGTCCTGAGTATTGCCTTCGATTAGTGATCCTGTTGACCATCGACCAGTCAAAAGAGAATACCAGTCCGTCGACCATATAGTCCGTCGGCATCAATTACGCAATGGTTTAACTGGAAGTACTTGGAAGAAGAAGCTATTGATCTGGCAGATTGTCGTGGAATGAAGGAGCTTTGTGATTTCCGACAGTAGGAGGTAATAAATTTTTTTTGGACATCATAAGACATCACGATATAAACTTATAAATTGAGCTTGGCAGTTCTGATTTTAATTTATCCACATTTGCTGATAAGAGACTACTCTTTTTGTGGTGGAAGATCGTAAATAGGTCAATTAGCAAGTCCACCGCCAGCGAATGGTCTTTGGAAAGGCAGAAGGTGCCAGGTACATTATTAAAGTTCATTGTTTCGGTCCACATCCACCGGCAAGCGAAATGGACAGCATTGTCATTTTTCACCACCAATATGTGTAGTCGTGTGCAGATTTATCACACTAAAGCTGTAGGATTTTCCATAAATGCTGAATATAGGGTAATTTGCAAAGATTTTCAGCTTTCTGGCGATATCTTTCTGCAAATGGCAAATGCAGGGAATTTATGAGGTGAGAAAGGCTGCATTTCATATATCTATTCTACATAATTCCTTCTACTCTTTTAGCCACATTTTTTGCACATTTCTTGCCCTACATGATAATTTTGAATCTACTGCTCGTTGATACAATGTACTTGACCATTTTAACCTGAATCGGTCCACTAGCATCATGTTTTCATCAGAATCAGTCGGCCACCGACAATAGTCTGTCGACCACTCTTCATCGACTTGTGCAGTCTCCTGTTGGCTATGGATATCTTGATCGCATGTGGAGAGTGTCAAGTAGTGTCTCAACTTTAGCATGAAACCCGAAACTATGTAACGTTGCTACCTGCATACAATTGCTCGCCAATCAATGCACCGACTGGTCCGTGCATCGACTGCCTTCGACATGATGGAGAATGAATTGCTCGAGGAGCCTACCAACCATTGATGAAGGGAGTTCGCTACCCACCATCTTGTGAGAGCCGACCAGATCATGAGGAAATGCAGACTACAATCCATTGCAGAGATGCCAATACACCATTGCATCTTTGAGACACTGCTCAAGTCAATTAAAATTTATAGACCTCTAGCTCTTGAATCCGCTCGTGACGTGGCTCCTCAAATCTATATTTCCGTGAAATAGGTATTTCCCTATCTTCCTGTCAGAATTATAGTTTTCAGGACCAATCAAATATCAATTCTTTGCCTTAAGAGGCACTTGTACTGGTAGCAGTATAAAGAGAAGCACATTTTCTAAATGCTGGCCTTATTTGTATCTTTGAGGTTGAACAAATCTTGCCCTTGAACTGCATAGTCCTGAGCAGTGATGGCTATAGCTTGTTTTGAAACCTTATGAGGAGTTATTTACACTTGGAAACATTTTAATAAAGACTTGGAAACGATTAGAATCGGCTTTGAAACCGACTCCATTTTAGCAATTTTGTGGTTAGATGGGATGAAAACAATCGACCCTTAATGTGGGTTAGAGTAAGATAGGTTGTACAAACCAAAAATGTGTGAAATAAAGAAAGTAAAATTCTGCGACCAAGTATACCATGCGGATGTCAATTGGAAATCTATGCGATGGTCAGATATGTGGTTGTCAATTGGAAATCTGTCAAGATTGTGACTTTTCTCGAAGATGAACCAGTCGAAATTGCTCGTCAAAGATTGTTGGATCTAACAGCCACAGAACACAATATGCAGCGGAAGCAAATAAAACAAGAAAGAAAATAAATACACACACATGAGATATACGCAGAGATTTATGTGGTAAAACCCTCTCTTAGGGAAACATCCACGGAGCAATGGTATTAGTTTCTTATTATTCAGAATCTGAATATTTACAACAACTCACAACTCTCCAATATCTTCTCTTACGAGAATACAAGAAACATATACATTTCTTACACGGTTACTAATAACTGCATATTTAGTTAGTTAGTTACATAGTTACCGTCATAGTCGGTTGTCACCTGTTTCTAACAATCTCCACCTTGACAACAATTTACCTGATACCATTGCTCATTGCTCTATTGACCACTTTTCTTGCAAGCCTAGAGAAGCTAAACACCACCGTAGCTTCTCTGAATTAACTGGCTTCGTGAACATGTCTGCACTATTCTTTTGAGTGTGGACCTTTTCAAGAACCACTCCACCTTCATCAATAACATGTCTTACAAAATGATATTTTACAGGAATATGTTTTGTCTTACTGTGATAAGCTGGATTTTTAGCCAAATGAATAGCACTTTGACTATCATAGAAAATCTTTATAGAGTTCTGAACCTTTCCTAACTCACCCAGCAAACCTTTTAACCAGACTGCCTCTTTGCAAGCATGTGAAGCAGCTATATATTCTGCCTCTGTAGTAGATAAAGCAACAATATTCTGAAGCTTTGACATCCAACTAATAGCTTCACCTGCAAGAGTAAAAACATAACCTGAAGTGGACCTCCTCTTGTCCAAATCACCTGCAAAATCAGAATCAACATAACCACAGACTTTATCACTGCAACCATCAAAAGTGATACAATAGTCACTTGTGCCTCTAAGATACCGAAGCACCCATTTCACTACTGGCCAATGTTATTTTCCTGGATTTTCCATGTATCTACTGACAACACCAATTGCATGTGAAATATCTGGTCTTGTACTTATCATCGCATACATCAAACTTCCTACTGCATTAGCATATGGTACACGAGACATATACTGCTTTTCTTCATCATTTTTAGGACTCAAACTTGAAGAAAGCTTGAAATGAGAAGCTAAAGGGATACTAGAAGGTTTCACCTTATCCATACCGAATTTCTGAAGTATTTTCTCCGCATACTTCTTTTGTGATAACCACAGCTTGCCATTTTTCCTGTCTCTGTGTATCTGCATGCCCAAGATCTGATTTGCTGCTCCTAGATCCTTCATATCAAATGTCCTAGCCAACTGAGCCTTTAACCTGCTGATTTCAAACATGCTCTTGCTTGCTACAAGCATATCATCAACATACAATACCAAAATAATGAACATGTCATTTTCCAACTTTTTAAAGTACACACAATGATCATACTCACTCCTGGTAAAATTCTGACTCACCATGAAAGAATCAAACTTCTTGTACCATTGCCTGGGAGACTGCCTCAGGCCATACAATGATTTTTTGAGCTTGCAAACAAACCTCTTGTTGCGATTTTGAACGAACCCTTCTGGTTGTTCCATGCAAATTTCCTCATCTAAATCTCCATGTAAGAAAGCTGTTTTGACATCTAGCTGCTCTAACTCCAAATCATATAAAGAAACTAGTGCTAAAAAAATTCTCATAGAAACAAGTTTTACAACTGGTGAAAAAATCTCATGAAAGTCAATACCTGCTTTCTGAGAAAATCCTTTTGCAACCAATCTCGCTTTGTACTTCGGAACAGTTTCATCAGCTCCTTTCTTCAGTTTGTACACCCATTTGCAGCCAACCACTTTCCTACTCTCTGGAAGTTCCACAATATCCCATGTTTTGTTCTTTGCCAAAGAATCCATTTCTTCTTTCATTGCATGTTTCCATTTGTCACTGTCAAACACTTCTAATGCTTCCTTATAACTGTCAGGTTCTCCTTCATTAGAAATGAAAACAAAATCATCATACCTCTTTGGAAAAGTTCTGTTCCACGTAGATCTCCGTAGAGTTTGTTGTGGTATTTCCTCTATTTCTGTCTGCTCATCCTCTTCCTGAGGAGTGTCCTCATGAATATCCTCTTCCTGGACATCCTCATGAGTCCCCCTCATAGATGACTGAGTATCAAATTGAATTTGCTGAAACTGTGGTACATTAGCCTGTTTCAAATCATTACTTACATCTAAATTTGTTAAAGAAAGTTCATCAAATTTTACATCTCTGTTTATGATGATTTTTTGGATAGTATGATTCCACAACCTATATCCCTTAACACCATCACCATATCCAACAAAGATCAATTTTCTTGACTTAGGATCTAGTTTGGAACGCTGATTTTTCGGAATAAGTGCATAGGCTTCACAACCAAATACTCTAAGATTAGAATAATCACATGATTGACCTGTCCATACCTCTTTTGGAATTTTGCAGTCAATTGCTGTTGATGGTGATCGATTGATCAGGTAACAAGCTGTAAGCAATGCCTCTCCCCACAATTCCTGCTGCAACTTCGCATTACTGAGCATACTCCTTGCTCTTTCAAGAAGAGTCCTGTTCATGCGTTCAGCAACGTCGTTCTGCTGCGGAGTGTAAACAGTGGTCTTATGCCTCTCAATCCCATCCTGCTTGCAATAATTATCAAACTTCTTCGAAGTAAATTTGGTTCCATTATCTGTTCTAAGATATTTAATGAACCTGCTAGTGCTCTTTTCAACCAAAGCTCTAAACTGCTAAAATATATCAAAAACATCAGCTTTTCTCTTTAATAAATAGATCCAAACTTTCCTCGAGTAATCATCTATAAAACTGACGAAATATGACGATCCCCCATAAGAAATTTTTGGAGATGGACCCCAAAGATCAGAATGTATGTAGTCTAGGATACCTTTACTAGTGTGTTTTCCATATTTAAATTTTTGTCTAGCCTGTTTACCATAAATACAGTGCTCACAAAACTTCAAATCTACAGATTTTAAACTAGGAAGCAACTTTCGATCAGCAAGTACCTTCATACCTCTTTCGCTGATATGACCTAACCACTGATGCCATAGACGAGTGATGTCTGCTGTTGCACCAACTGATGCTACTGTTGCGTGATCAACTTCCGTCCTCCCTTCAAGTCTATACAGGTTCCCAACTCTGTTTGCCTTCATAACAACCAAGCTACCTTTCGATACCTTCATAACTCCACCTTGAACTGTAAACTTGTAACCAGCATCATCAAGAACTCCCATTGATATCAAGTTCTTCCTTAGTTCAGGTACATGTCTCACATCTGTTAGAGTCCTAACAGTCCCATCATACATTTTAATTCTGATACTCCCTACCCCAATAGTTTTACATGTAACATTATTTCCCATATAACCTACCCCGTCATCGATAGATTGGTATGACGAACACCAATTTCTATGAAGACACATTTGGTGAGATGCTCCAGAATCAATTAACGAGTCAGAATGGTATTGCGAGATAGTAGATGTAGATAATACCTCATCGATCATACCTGAATCATTCTTGGCTATGTTTGCTTCCTTTGTAGAGTCCTCCTCCTCAAAAGCTCGCTTGCGTTTCTAGCAATCTTTCTTAAGATGTCTTGCTTTATTGCAATACCAGCACTTCAATTTACTCTTTTTGCCCTTCGACTTTGACCTTGATGTACCCTTTGAATGTTGTCCTCTTTCACTAGTTCTTCCTCTGGCCACCATTACTTCTGATGTCGAGGTTTCAAGACTCGATTTCTTTCTAGTTTCCTCAGAAAGTAAGGCTCCCACAACTTCATCGAAGGTAATAGACTCAGTAGAACTAAAACTGATAGAGGTTACAAAATGTGCCCACGACTCAGGCAAAGAGCACAACAGTAAAATCGCCTTGTCTTCAGATTTAATAATATCTTCCATACTAGTCAATTGACAAATAAGAGTATTGAACGCATTCAAATGTTCAGAAATCTTTGTACCTTCTTTCATACTCAAGGTAAACAACTTCCGTTTCAAGAGGATTTTATTCGTCAAGGATTTAGTCATGTACAGACTTTCCAACTTTGTCCAGAGACCTGCTACTGTAGTTTCAGACACGATGTTAAATAAAACAACGTCAACCAAGCACAGATGAATAGCACTGAGAGCTTTTTCATCCATCTTGCTCCAGTCTTCATCTGAAATATCTGCGGGTTTCTTTGTTTTCCCTGCCAGTGCCTTCGCCACTACTTGCTGCACAAGCATATCCCGCATCTTGACCTTCCACAACTCGAAATTATTGCTCCCATTGAACTTCTCAATTTCAAATTTAACACTCTGCGTTTTCGTCATTTTTCTCAAGAAACCAGGTCAAAAAATTTATAAGGGAAAAAGAAACATTTTTGAAATAATAGAGTAAAGGTTTTTTTAATAAGGTTTTTAAAACAATCAAGAAATAATATATATATATAAACCTTATAACTCCCACCTTTAAACCTTATAACTTAAAACAAGAGAAACCTTTTTAACCATCCCTTATAACTCCCACCTTTATTAAAATATACATTTACTTTTAAACATATATTTTAATAAGCCTTTAAATAAGCCTCCACGTGATGTATCTTTTCAAAACAACATACTTTTCAAACAAAAAACCTTTCACGCATGACATGAAATATTTCTCAAAGCTTTCATGGATGAAGAAAAATCGGCCTTTTTACCGTAAAACAGATTGCCGCGCTCCTTGATGAAGGAAGGTCGCGGTAGTTCTAAATGCTGTAAGTGTTCCTAAAAGTGTCGCGCCTCACCAAGCTTCAAACCCGTGGTAGTTCAAGATTACCGCTCCGGCTTCAGGTTTTTCTCTTCTGGTAACTCTTGATCCGGAAAAAATGAATTTATATTTCTCGAAACAATGATCACTCAGCTTTCTAGTTTTCTGTGGCCTCCTACCAAGCTATGATACCACTTGTTGGATTTAACAGCCACAAAACATAATATGCAGCGGAAGCAAATAAAACAAGAAAGAAAATAAATACACACACATGAGATATACGCAGAGATTTACGTGGTAAAACCCTCTCTTAGGGAAACATCCACGGAGCAATGGTATCGGTTTCTTATTATTCAGAATCTGAAGATTTACAACAACTCACAACTCTCCAATATCTTCTCTTACGAAAATACAAGAAACATATACATTTCTTACATGGTTACTAATAACTGCATATTTAGTTAGTCAGTGACATAGTTACCGTCATAGCCGGTTGTCACTTGTTTCTAACAAAGAGGCATATGACGGGGATGAAGGAGTCATCTACTGGAGAGGAATTTCTGAATTCTCAGGTTGTTGAGTTCAGCTTAGTCAGCATTTTTGACATATAATTACTATTTTTGTAATTTTGATGACTGTTGCTTTAGTTTCATATATTCAAGACTGAATATTTGAACATGTTTAGCTCTTTAGTCTTTGGCTAAACATAAGTCTATTTTTGATTTATTATTTTGTACTATTTGATTCTCTATATGAATACCAATAGTATGGGTTTTTTCACTGAAAAAAATATCTCATCATGAAATGATATCTTGATTTAGTCTTCTCCGGGATCCAAAGATTCAATGTCAAATAACAATGATAAAATTGTTAACATATAATTAATATTTCTATAATTTTGATGACTGTTGCTTTAATTTCATATATTGAAGACTGAATATCTGAACATGCTTCACTCTTTAGTTTTTGGCTGAACCTAAGTCTATTTTTGACTTACTATTTTGTACTATTTGATTCTCTATAGAAATACCAATAATATGGTTTTTTTCACTGAAAAAAAATATCTCATCATCAAATGATATCTTAATTTAGTCTTCTCAAGGATCCAACGATTCAATGTCGAATAATGGTAATAAAATTGTTAATTCATAATCTTCACGTAATTAAACAGAGCATGGAGATAAAATAGTTCAAACTAACATTTGAATTCCCAAACCACTATGTGATATCTTGATTTAATCTTCTCCGCTGTCCCAAGTTTCGATCAATCTCTGATGAGAGGGAGATAGAATTGCTTCAAAACATTTAAATTCACAAACCATTTTGAAGCGTTTGCGCAAGCAAGCCATTTCTGGCGCCGGAATCAAGAACTAAACCCCAACCATATATACTTTACAAAAGTAGGACGCAATTTCCACTTTACAAAAGTAGGACGCAATTTCCAATAACATTTAAATCAAAACCACAAGTATTCATTAACAGCATCATCAAATTCCTCAAACCATATCACCAATATCAAATTTTCAAGGTGACAATTCTTAAATGTTTTTGGCTTCTTTTGTTACACAAATTTTGTAAGGGTTTAATGGTTTGTTGGTGGGATGGTTTGTTGGTGGATTAGATGGATTTCATTTCATCCACCAGAATTCAATTGATTCCTTTCGAATAGCAAGAAGGTGATTTTTCGGCTAAAAAAAACTTTATACCCTATACTATTCCAGACAAACCAAAAAACAAAAAACATTTTTACTCAAGAATTTGATTTCCTATTACAACTGTAATGAATGCTAAGATCTGAAATTCCTGAAACTGCATTCCTCATTGATAGAATGAGGAAATTAGAGGCACAATACACAATAAAATGTACAGCAGGAGAAGGAGGAGAAGAGCACCTTCTCCCTAATTCCTTCTTTCAAGTACAGAAGGGCAGAATCAAGTGCCTTAAAGTACAGAATGGCAGAAAATACAGTGGTTATTGAAGATATGATGCATAATGCTCCCTTCCTCCACATTTAGCCCTCTGCTCTGCTTGTTCCACAAATGGATCGCATAACCTTCCTTCTCCAATTGCATAATCTTGGCACTTCTCCACTTAGCATGTCCGCTCTCACTCGGACTGATAAAATAGTTGTAAATTCGACTCCAGTCCACGGGATAAAACGCAATGGGGGGCATTACTTTGAATTCATAGCCAGTTCGATTGGCAACCCTGGTGACAACTCGAGTGACGAGATAAGGACCATTGTGACCCCATTTGTTGCCATCGAACGTCAGGGCGAACTCCTGTATGAACTTGAATACCAGAAGATGCCGTTTATCGAACGCCAAAACCGCATTATTCAGTCGATTCCACCGCCCAGTTTGGGGATCCATGTTCTGCGCTCCAATGGCGTTTCTTAGGCCGGAAAAGCTTCGAAGAAGTATGATGTCTGCGTCAATATAGACGCCGCCGAACTTGTAAAGAACGGCGAGGCGAAGGATGTTGGAAAGATTCTGTGCAAAGGAGACTTCCCCAGGGTCAATATTGCCGCTCTCCACCTTTCTCAGCCATTCCTCCGCCGGTGTTTTCTTGAGAAGGTAGCGGAGATCGGGCGCTGCCGCCATGACACGAAATCCTCGGCCTCTAAAAGGCCGTAGAATCTGCTCTCCCGCCTCGGAGTCCATCGTCCGCGAGATTATGAGCAGGCAGCATGAAGGATTCCACCTGAAGACGCTCTCTATGGATAGCCGCTCCCGAGAGCCGAAGGATTCGATCCGTGATATCCAGGTCATGAAGAAGCGCAGCTTGCAGGGCTTGAAAAAAGGCTTTACCTTCGCTGAGAAGTGACCCGACATCGAATCCAAGTGAAGGGCCTTGAAGGTGGCAAAGTTGTCCCTGAACCATTTAGTTCTTTGCTCCTCGGTCATGTTCAAGGGTGGCTGCTCTAAGCTTGGGACCGGCTGGACCCACTTTCTTGAGGGTTTTGTTCCTGAACTTCCATTGACTGCTACTTGAGGATCATGCCGAATCTCTTCTGTGAGGGCATACAGGATGGCGTTGGGTTCTCTGTATTGAATTTTGGTGGAGGCGTGATTGAGGAAACTGGCATTGTAGCTATCAGAAATGGGATTTGAGTTGAGACGGACATGGAAAACTACAAAGGATTGGAAAATGAGAAGTAGCAACAGAAACAGTAGCAGAGAGGAGAAAACTACAAGGTGGGGTTTCATTATCTTCATCTTCCCTTCTGCATCAGACAGCCAATGCGAATTCCATATTATGTTCATTCCTCTCTCTCAGGCTAACAATGGCCGCCTTGACGGCCACCCAATTTCATCCCATCGTTTACGCTTGCGACGAAGACTCATTCCAACCCGCCGTCATTTTCCTCGTAATTGCAAATAAATTCACCCCCGAATTCTAGCAATCAACGCGGAAATCAGAGCAATTTTGAATCCTAACATTGAATTAATTAATCAATATGTCGTACGTCCCGCCATCACGTCGGTAACTTGTATTCGGGAATTAAGACAAAATTGCACTCGTTCTTTGTCACCACCTCATCAAGTTTGATGCCACACAAGTTCTTGGTATACATTTTAATTTTATACCATTGACTTTGCATACATGAAACTCAAACCTGCAAGTTACAAAAACTGAATTTAAAAGACGGCACCAAAAAACATATTTCCATAATAATATCGCATGCTCAATCTATTGAATAAACTATAATCTAGAAAAATAAAATGTGAATCAGATTCACCTACATCAATAGGAGAAGCAGAATCATAATCATAAACTAGTTGAGCACGTGGCAATGATGTCTGATCTAAGTTCCAAAATCAATATGTCAGGTGTGACGTTGAGTATATTATAAATACATCATTTTAATAATAATATATATATATATATATATATATAAGCCGTCTAAAAGAGATCTCGGCGGCCATGGATCCTTTCATGGCCGCCATCCCCCTTTCCCTCGTCGGGAATGGCCGATTGGAGGTGGATTTGGACGGACACTCGGCGAATGATATCGTGGAGACGCTTTTGCGCGGCGATCCATTGCACAGCAAGCTCCTCTTGCTTACCAATGGTGGCGACGGCAGATCTGTGGTGAGCGGTTATGGAAGTGCGTTTACGACGGGGGCATCCGCTGCAACCAGACGGCGGTGGAGACCTGCTCAAAAGCGGGCTTCTGTTTCTTTTGGCGGCAACGACAGCTTCATTGTCAGGGCCGACAATGGCTGGATGTCCTCGGTGCGGTGTGAACCTTTCTTGATAGCACTGTGACTCCCTGGTTGACAGTGGTTTTAGCCTTCAGATGTCGGTGGCTCTACAAACTTTCCCTTGCACTTTGGTTTTCGATTTCGGCCTCTGTCGACAATGGTTTCTTTCTTTTTTGTTTCTTCGGCTTCTAATGAGATGCTACTTCATTGTACATGAGCCAAACTTGGCTACTCTGATCTACGGTTTCTTAGATTTAGGTTTATATCTAGTGGTGCTTTGGTACCTGCTTTTTTTTCTATGAAGCTAAAAAGTTGTTTACTGGAAAGGGCTCTTAGAAGCCTTTCTGCAATATGTAATTTGATTAATTCCTAATGAAATTACGCTTTTTTCCTTGGAAAAAAAAATAGAAGCCATATAAAAGTGCGACCATTTCGCTCGTTCGACCAAAACTTGGTCATAAGCCGGCGATATGAAATCTAAAAATCTGGCTATTTGTGTTGATTAAATCATTTTTCTGAACATCTAGATGAATTCAGTACCCCAGAAAACCCCTAGGGCTTCCATATTATGCAGGATTAATACTGTTATTTGAGATTCTAAAAATTCTATCCCAAATTTCGGCAAATTCATGTCTAAAAATATGATTTTCTCCGGACGAAATTGTAGCAGTTTTAGACAACTCGTATATATATATATGGGGGGCATACTTTGAAAGGAATTTTAAACACATTACAAGTACAAATTATCACTAGACCACTAATTTTTAGAGGTCTTTGTTTAGTTAGCTCCTTCAAAGAATCTTTGTATTTGGGATTTATCTATCTAAATATTCCTTCTCAAATATGTTTGAAAGCTTACTATTCACTAAAAATATAAGATTGATGAACCTATGATGAAACTTGGAATAATGAAATAGAGGGATGAATTTTTCTTCAAAAATATAAGCGTTTCTTGCAACCAATACCTCAAATTATAAGACAAAGCAATGACCTAGAGTACTTCAATACTTTTTTTATGTTGCTAATTATTCATGTAAGATTTCGCATAATCACCAACCCACATATTTATAAAACTTGTTAATTGTTCAACGTTTGACTAGACTTACTGGGGACAATGGCATTAAATTATAAGCAAGTGGGATATCATTTCTCCATCCCTTCTACATAGCATGTACATCCACAAGCCATGTCTACTCCTATTTTGTAAGACCTCCCCAGTAAAAGTATTATTACTTATTCTTAATGGCTAATTATAACCACAAGAAAATATGGGTGTTTTTTTGGTGCCTTTAACTTTCAAAATCACTCTGTACATGAGAAGAAATTGCTTTGTATCTCAAACATGTCTTATAGTCACCCGAATATTTGTTCATGGACCATGTAAAGTGTATCATTCTTATCCCGAAGTCTAGCATGACTTATGTGAACTCTCCGCATATGATTTCCATATATATGTGTGAGAATTTACCCACCCCTATTGCCAAAAACTAGTTGATCCCTAATATGCAACCTAATTAAGGGTGTCGTACCCTTGGTCCTACTAAAACTATAACATCTTCATTGGAAATCTAACCAAGTTCTTACACCCTATCCTGGGATCTAAACCCAGTTCTTATCCGTTTACGGTTCCCCACCCTCTAAGCTAACCATCTCTCAATCACATGATTGGTTTCTGACAAGTGCATTCCAATGAGAAGAGCCATCATTTACAATCTTCCTTGGTTTCCTAATTCTATCAATTAAGGAAGTAGGCGTTATGTATTTATGGTCTAGTTTTTTCTTCTTCGATGCATCATCGTTTAATAATCACCATAGAGTCTTAGTTGCCAATGATTATTAAAAAAAGATAATCTTAAATCCAAACCTCCATCCTCTTCAGGATTTGCTATGTTCATCCATTTTACTAAAGGGATCCCCTTGTTCTCTTTTTTAGTTTTCCATAGAAACCTGAAACATTTTTTTCTTGATTGTTTCAAAGACACCTTTTAGTATCTAGACCAAAGAATGTGAGAACGTAGGAATTGCTTCTAAAACAAACTTCACCAGTGTCAACCTTCCTGCAATTGACAACAATCTATTACACCAAAGATTAACCATGGCCTCAATCTTTTCCAACAACCAGTACCAACCTCTCTTCCCATACCTTTTTGTTTTAGGAGATATCCAAGGTTTTTTGAAGACTACTTGGAAGTCGATTTGTTTAAATGGAAAGATATTCAACCTTTGATTTTCCATATCTGCATCTATTCCATTAAAGATTACCTTGGATTTTTATATATTAACTCCATGCCTAAAGCAATATTGTATAACTATTATATTTCCTACAATATGTATGCTTCTTGTGGGGAATGGTATTATTGAATAAGAGAGCATCACCTAAAGGTGGGAGAACTATAAACCCCTTTCAATATTCACCCTTGATATGGAACCTGTTGGCACGGGGTTATGGCGCATAAAGTGCGGAAGCTGACATCGACAAAGAGGGCATTAAAGGAAGAAAGGACCATTCACGGAGAATAAGGAAGCCGACGAAAGCGCAAGTTATGGTTTAGTTAGGTAGAATGAGTCATTTGGACTGTTTTTTATCCACACGTGGCTAGGAAGCATGAGGGGGACAGCAGTTTGATTGAATGAGTTGGCTCTCTTATGGCGGAAGATTAAGAAACATAATGCGCAATGCAAGAATACACTACACAGATCGAACACAAATATACATAGACAATATGCAGGAATATGAACTGATCTTCTATTACTGGATATGAGATCATTAATTGATGTATGTTACAATATTATACATGCTTATATAGAATGTTGAGACTCTTGGGTTCTTTCCCATTACGTTCAGTTACAAAAGAAGTTAGAACAGTTCGACAATTCAACTATTACAGTCGACTGAAAGATAGAGATACAGTCTGTCGAAGATTGACAGTCACAAGTTGCAGATTGACACTGCATGTCGATGTCGCGAAACTGTGAGGTCGCGGAACTTGTCGAAGTCGAAACTTGTCAAAGTTGTGTCGACGTCGATGACTGGTCGGAGATGTGTTGAAGTTAGCATCTGAAAATAATGCCAATTGCGATGTGGATCAGACCTCCTTCCTTAAGAAACAATGGTCCCCATTGTTTGCTCATGAAGGTGAGGAAACTTGTCAGTCAGTTCAGTTGCAGAGTACCACTTTCCTTGTGTTGGGATCTATCCATCTTTAGTAACCTGTAACAAGGGAATTGTGTTCGTCCTTGTATGGCATACTCGTCGTCCTACAATGGTGTCGCAAGGATGAGGCTCCTGAACATCTGTATTGATGTCTGCAGGTTCTGTTGTTTGCAAGTCGTTATGTTCCAACAATGGTGCATGGTAGGGTCAAAGTAGATCCACATTGAATACTGGATGTAGACCCAGGCATGCAGGAATGTCAAGCTGGAAATCATTTTCGTCAATTTGTCGAAGAATACTGTACAGACCATATCACAAAGGTTTGAGCTTCTTGAATGGACCGGTGAAGCGCTCCTTCTTGAGATGTAACCAAGCCTTATCCTCAATTTGGAATGAATGAGGAATACGATGATTGTCATGTCGGGCATTAGATTTCTCGTTTTCGCGTTGCAACATTTCCTGTGCTTGCTTTTGGATTTCGCAAATTTGATCTCGAAACTTCAAGTCTTTATCAACTTCTCGCTGGCTGTAGTCAGTGTCGTAGTTTGGCTGTGTCGAGGAGCTGATTAAGTCGATAGGTGTTGAGGGTTGAAATCCGTAATGGATCTCAAATGGACTCTTTCCTGTAGAGTTGTGCTGAGAACGATTGTAACTGTGATGTATGTATGGAATAATTTCATCCCAAGTGCGTCAATGCTAGTGGTTGTACATGCGAAGCAATTGTACTACCAAGCGATTCACAACTTTCATCTGTCTGTCGGTATGAGGATGGAAAGCTATCGACAATGAGAGTCGTGTGTCCAGCTGTTTCCAGAAAGTCTTCCAAAATATGCTGACGAATCTGGCATCTCGGTCGAAAGTAATGGTTGTGGGTAAACCAAAGCGTTTCCAAACATGTGTGAAGAAGAGTTGAGCAGTCTGTTGTGTTGTCGTAGTCTTCTTGCATGGTATGAGAATGGCCATCTTGGAAAATCTGTCGACTACTACTAAGATCGCGTCATGCCTATGTTTTGTAGTAGGATATCACATCAAGTAGTCCATAGAAATAGATTCCCATGGTCGACTAGGAACTGGAAGAGGTGTATACAATCCCTGTCATCAATTAGGCGTTTTAGCAATGGCACAAACCATGCATGATCGAATGTACTTGTTGACGTCAGTTTTAAGTGTAGGCAAAAACAAATACTTCTGTAGAATAGCAAGTGTCTTTTCTACTCCAAAGTGTCCTGCAGTCTTGTTGTAGTGCACGTCCCAAATGATTTGTTGTCTATGCTCATCGGTTGGTACACAAAGTTGTCCAAGCTTGTATAGCAAGGTGTCTTTCAGGAAGTAGTCATAGGTTGACGACTTGTCAGTCTCAAGCTGTCGGTGGACTGGTGAAAAGTCAGTGTCATCCTGATATAATTGAGGCCAAGTGGTCTTGTCGTAACCCTGCATACTCATCACTCTGAAAATGAGAGTAATGGGTGGTCGAATTAGACAATTGGAGACGGCGTTAACCTTACCTTTTTTATACTTAATCACCAACTGGAATTGTTGTAGGTAATTGATCCACTTGATTTGCCTGGTTTTTTGCAGTTTTGACTGGGTCGGAGAAAACTGTAGAGGATTATGGTCAGTGAGGATGACCATTTCCTTGTCAAGGATGTAATACCTCCATTGCTTGAGAGCTTGCACAATGCCGTACAGTTATTTTTCATAAGTCGAATACCTTCTAACTGTGTCATTAAAAGTTTTGGAATGAAAAGCGACTGGGTGACCAGACTGAGTGATCACTGTGCCCAAGGCATAGTCCAATGCGTCCGTCTCAATCTAAAAGGGCTGATGCAAATTAGGTAACACAAGTATTGGTGCAGTGCAGAGCTTGTGCTTGAGCTGTTCCAAAGCTTCTTATTGTGTCAGTGTCCATTCGAAGATAGTTTTTCCATTTCCCTTCGTCAACTGATTCAAGGGCCAGGCTATGTGACTGAAGCCAAGTATGAATCGTCGATAGAAATTCGCCAAACCAAGAAAACTTCTTAGCTATTGAATGTTTTGAGGAATGGACCAATCTTTGAGGATCTGTACTTTGTCTAGATCGATGTGAATTCCTGCATATTGAATTACATACCCCAAATATTTGATGTTGTTCATTCAAAGGTACACTTTTCCATGTTCAAGTAAAGTCGATTTTGCTGCAGAGTGTCGAGGACTAGTCGAAGCTGTCCAACATGTTCTCCCCATGATCGATTGAAAATCAATATGTCATCAAGGTAGACAATGACCCATTTGCCTATGAAAGGTCGAAGAATGTTATCCATGTATCGCATGAAGGTCGCAGGTGCATTGGTTAAGCCGAAAGGTATGACTAACCATTCAGACATTCCTTCCTTGGTCTTAAAAGCAGTTTTCCACACATCTGAGGGCTCGATTGGAATTTGATGATATCCCGACTTGAGGTCGAGCTTAGTAAATAATTTATCACCTTTCAGACAATCAATGAGCTCATCTATCCGCGGAAGAGGGTAGCGATTCTTTACCGAATTTTTGTTGAGTGCCCTATAGTCGATGCACATGCACCAAGTCCCGTCTTTCTTTGGAACGAGGACGACTGGACTTCCACAAGGAGAGGAGCTAGGTCGGATATGACCTTTGTCGATCAAATCTTGGATTTGTCTGCGAATCTCTTCATTTTCGAGAATGTATCTTCTATAAACAGATGCATTAGGAAAAAAAGAACCAGGAGCAAGTTCAATGGAGTGTTTTACCTGGCAATGTCGAGGTACTCTGTCTGGCTCTTGGAATAAACTCCGATACTCGTCGAGAATGTTGTCGATCAACTGCTTTTGTCTGAAGTGCTTTGGTTGGTAAGTCAACTCGTCGTTGCAGTATTCCTAGAATGTTGTGGTTTGATCATGATTAACATGAACTTCTGAGCATGATGGATGAGCTTCTTTGTTTGTTTAGAATATATCATTGAAACCGTTGGTGCAGGTCATCGCTCTGGAATGTTGTACCATCGATTATGGATTCTGACAATCACCTTCTGCGGTCGTGACTGATAAATTCCATGGCGATCCCACAGGTAAGGTTTCCCAAACAGGGTGTCAGCTACAGAGATTGGTGCTACGTCGCAGAGTACTTCATCTTCAAAAGGCTTTATGAAGTAGGCGAGTTTTCATTGTTCGGTGATCCGTAGTTCCTGTCCATCTTTTATCCAACTGATGTTGTAAGGCTGAGGATGCGGAGTGGTGACAAGACATAGTTTCTTTATGAGATCTTCATAAATGAATTTCTTCTGGTTTTTATTGTCCACAATCAGATGTAATGGATTTTTCTGAACCCATATCCATGTATGGAACAGGCGTTGTCGTTCCTCCTCGTCGACGATAATCAAGGATGCTGGAGTGGTCGATGTTGATGTCAAAAGGGTCGTTGCGTCTGGATCAGATTCTTCCACTATCTTGTCGAATGCTTCATATGTCGACACTTTTTCCAAAAATTTCTTCCAAGATTTGCATTCAGATGTATCATGCCAAGATGAGTGGTGGTAATCGCACCATTTTTCGGTCAGCGATTTTTTTCTATGTTCCCTTTTCTGAAAATGATTTTTTCCGTGATCTGGCTTTGGCAGAGTTGGCTGAGAAGATTTCGACTGGTTGAAGTCGGATGATGTCTTCTTGTCAGGTGGTCGTCCTGATGTCGGCTTTTTCGCGAAGCATGCTTTCCCTTTCTGCTTGGTTTCAAGTTTGCTGACATAATGGAATGCGTCTACGAGAATATGGATAGTTAAAAACATCGATGTCACAATGATTTATCACCGGTGCCAATTTGTTGCTTTTGTATTCTTTTCTTTTCTTTATGACTTCCTTAGGTGTTCCTCACCTTGGATTGTGGTCTTCATGGGTGTTTTTTGAACTTGTGGTTTTGGTCCCCTTGGGTGTTTCATAATGCCAGGTTTGTATCCTCCTCGGTTAATTTTAAGTTCAGGTTGCAAGTTAATTAAGTGTTGTTATTAGAATTAGGAAAAGTATTTAAGAGGTTTAATACATTATCATTAAATATCCGAATAGTGTTGTAGTGAATATGCCTGAGAGAGGTTGAGCCTATATGTGTGTAATTTGCTATCATGAATAATTGGCTTAACATTTTATGGAATTCACATTGTTATAACTTCCATATACAATTTATACTTTTTGCTTCCAATTAGTCAATTTGAAACATCCACAAGCTCTACACAATGCTTATGGTTGATGGATCAGATTCTAAATGCTTAAATGACCGTATAAATGATGAAAGAACAACTTTTGAAAGCAAGATATGTCTATGTATACATATTAGTTAACAATAAGAAATGATGGTAGTGCATGCCACTTTCAACTAAACATGTATGGTAGAAATATATTTTGAACATAGAAACATATAATTACTACCTTTTGGCCAAGGGTTAACTCAAGTGTTTGTGATCCAAGTGAGATCTCTCCCCCCAAAGTTGGGGAGGTCATGAGTTAAAATCTTTTGATACCTTTGGGGTTAACCTGTTTACCATCCATGAATCATGGGGAGTTCTCAAAGGGTTTTGTGCGACATTGTTCCTTAGAAAAAAGAGATAAATATTGCCTTAATTTGAAAATCACCCAAAGGAAAAAAAAACCATAAAGACACTTAACCATATAGTGGTGAACTTTGGGTGGATGCCCACATCCTTTGATATTAAATAACATGTTTGTAATTGATAAATCTTTTCTACTAAGATTCAATTTAACTTTACCACATGAGGGAAGGCTTTGCTTAACTTCCTACAATCAACATGATCTAATTATTATAAATCAAGTCAACTCGCCTGCAAAAGGACATGTATAAAATTATAAATTTGAATTACGTTACAAGAGCAATCATGGCTAAATATGGCCTTGTATATTTTTATGTTGAAGGTATATTTAGGAACGATGTGTTGTATAACTAATATGTCAAACCAAAAAACAGTCCTTTACTCAAAACTCAAATATTAGTTTTCCTATCAAGGAAGTTTTTCAAAGCAAAGTACTAATTTTTGTGATTAACAAACCTTTTATATCGAGGACTCTCTCCATGTACAGTGGTAGTTTTGAATGCTACTATTCTCTCCTACATGTATTTATTGTTGACATATGCAACATCTATAGCACATGCTTTACCTCTAGGACATGAACAAGAGACACAAAGCAATGTGTGAGAAACATGAAACACATAACATTTTAGTATCTTCTTGTAACCTACTAATACATTTGACACAAGTATTTGTATGTATACTAGTTATACCCAACTTGCGTGTAGAATGGTCTTGTTTCATTAAAGGCTTACAAAGTTGTGGTATTTTCTTAGGGGAGTTGGAGGACTCGTTGGCTTGGTCTTGGGAAACTGTTAATACTATTGTTTATGCTAAATTGGCATATGATGCTCTTTTTCATAACTAACCTCAGGTCAGTGGTAATTAGTGGCAAGTTTGTGGAAGTGGCACTATCCTCTAAAGATAATACTATTTTCTTGGCCTACCTTGGAAAACAAAATTCTTACTTGGGAAAATCTCTTGAAAAGAGAGGGGGACAGGTCCTAGTGTGTGCCCTTTGTGATATAAGAGTGCTGAGACCACTGATCACCTTCTTGTTCAATGTGCTTTTATTAGGTTGGTTTGGGCAGAGGTAAGGCATATTTTGAGAATTACTAAAAATTGGTGCAAAGTGTATCATGACATTCAAAGTCTAACGCGAGTCTAATGCAAACTCTTCACATACGATTTCCATATGTGTGTGTGTGTGTTCTTCCCTATTAGACTAAACATTTAAAATTTGAAACATTAGAAATATATGTGTTCTTCTCTTTAGGATTTGCTATGTTCATCCATTTTACTGAAGGAATCCCCTCATTCTCTCTTTTAATTGTCCATATAAATCTAAAAAAAATTCCTTATTGTTTCTAGGACACTTTTATGTCTCTAGGCCAAAGAATGTGAGGACATAAGAATTGTTTCTAAATTTTCCTTCACCAATGTCAACCTTCCCCCAATTGACAACAATCCACTACACCAAAATTAATCATGGCCTCAATATTTTCCAACAACCATTACTAACCTCTTCTCGCATTCCCATTTGGTATTAGTTTTTGAAACCTAATTGAAAGTCAATTTGTTTAAAAGGAAATATATCCAACCTTTGAATTTTTAGATTTACACATATTCCATTAAAGGTTATCTTAGATTTTTGTATATTAGCCTCCATTCCTAAAGAAATATTGTATAGCTATAATATTTCCCACAATATTTATGCTTCTCGCGGGGATCCATTATTGGATAAGAGAATATCACCTACATATAAAAGTCTCATGAAGGATAAACCCCTTCCAATATTTGCCCTTGATATGGCACCAACCCTCCTAGCTTTCAATATGGCTCTAATAAAAACTTCAACAATAATTAAAAACAACAAATGAGGACATCCCCTTATAATATTGCATATTTTTGTTGTTGATCCATTTTATAAGGATTGCATATGAAACTAAAGTTATAATCCCATAATCCACTTCACTATTAGAACATTGAACCCAACATGAATGAGAAATGACCTTACATAGAGCCAATGTGCTCTAACATAAGCATTTGACAAATCCAACATCATGACCATCTATGAAATCTTATTAGTTTTTATAAAATGTAAACCTTCTTGAGTTGCCCCAATAACATCATGAATTTATGTTTCATCTAAAAACCCAAACTACTCTTGAGAAATTGTTTTTGAAAATAATTTCTCACCCTTACAGCTAAATTATTTTCCATGATTTGTATAAGAAACTAAAGTTATGCATCCCATAATCCACTTCACTATTAGAACATTGAACCCAACATGAATGAGAAATGACCTTACATAGAGCCAATGTGCTCTAACATAAGCATTTGACAAATCCAACATTATGACCATATCTGAAATCTTATTAGTTTTTATAAAATGTAAACCTTCTTGAGTTGCCCCAATAACACCATGAATTTATGTTTCATCTAGAAACCCAAACTACTCTTGAGAAATTGTTTTTGAAAATATTTTCTCACCCTTACAGCTAAAATATTTGCCATGATTTGTATATAAAATTACATAAGGATATTATCTTGAACTCATCGAAAGACTCCAGCTATCCTTTTTTGGAACAAGTGCTAAAAAAGTAGAATCAAAGGAACCTAAAAAAATTTCTTGTACTTATTACTTTTTCTATCATGCTGAGTAAATCTTCTTTCAATAGGTCATAGTGTCCAATGAAGAAATTGCCATCCATTTTACCCTAAATGTTGTCCTTTTTGGAAGAGACTAAACAAAGTTCAACTCCTCCTTCAAGACTTCTTCTTTTAGCATTTATTAGCCTCCGCAGTGACAAATCTTGGGGAAAATGAAGATACCAAAGTTATGCAATATGAGCTTTTCCTTGTTCTTTATCAATAAATTTGAAATGTGGGAATCTCAAATTAGCTATATCATGAACTTTTGTGATGTTATTATGATCTTATTTCTCCATTTCCCAAATCATGTTTATTATTTTCTTATTCTTTGCAAACCTATGGACAAATTTTGTATTTTCATCACCCTTCTCTAATGAGACTTCCCTAATCTTTAATATCCATTCGACTTCTCTTTAGTTGAACATTTGTCTCTTAAAAGTTTCTAGACTCCTTGGCCTTAACTTCTCCTCCTCTTTAAAAACTCCATCCAAATTTCTCTCAAATAATTCAGTGATCTTTTTGTTCACTTCCTTTAAGTCTTTACCCAAATTCTCATTGATCTGGATTTATGTGAGAAATGAAATGAAAGAGCATATATAGAACCACACACACAAATATATTGCAAGAAACACAATGAAACTGTAAACTCAAATTCTATTAAGTGAATGAAACAAAATGAAATGTAAAGTAAAAGCAGTTAGAATGGTGGTAGCTTTATCTCTGAGAAGAGATGTGGCAATTACGCTCATTCCTGACAAGTTGATTACAAAAGAGGCCGAAGGGCCTTTTTATCATAAGCATGAAGGAAAAAACCCTAAACATCCAAAAACTTAACCCTAGGAGATGAACCGTAAAAAGTTTTGCGTGCCCCGAGGTGGTTAGTTGACATGTCAACTTCGCGAGTGCATAGATTTTGCATACTATCTCCATTTAGGGCGCTCAATAGCCGGTTGGAAAGGTCTAGCCAAGAAGTACATATTTCTCCCATCTAGACCCTCCTTTGGCTATGTTTGGACTATGATGTTGCCAAAAAACGTCGTTTAGGGCCTCAAAATGGCCTCAAAAGTTTTGGGCCAAAAAAACTGTTAAAAACTGACAAACTAGAAAAGCTGTTTTGAGCCAGTGGAATAGGTGGGTGGCCACCGATATTCATCTGGATCACTCATGTTTAGTGTCTTCCCATGAGGCCACTACTACCTTCACCCTTTTTAATGTTGATGCAAATTAAAAACTTGATGTGTCCATTGAATTTTCATTAAAAGTCATCCATTCTTCTTTGACTAGACTCAAGTAGTACTCATCTTCTAATTAGACATAATTGATTTTTTTTCACAAGGAAATATACCAACACCTGTTATTTGGAGAATCAAGGTATGGACAGATTACATAATCCACTCAATTATTACATAAGGGCTCAACAAAAGCATCATGTCACCTACAAAAATTGAACTTGGGTTGGGAGGATAATACTCATTCCTCCCAACCACCCAAGCTACATACAATGAACAACTAAACATAATTGATTTGAAATAACTTACTAGATTAAACATTTTCTCTATATATAAAAAATAAACAAATAATTTTAATCCCTCCAACCTCTACCTAAAATCTAAGTGTATACGACTCTTTCATTATATTTTCATGTACTAAAAATATTTCATACGTTTGTGAAATATATAAAACCTCAAGCTTCTCCTAATCCATTGTTCTTCCCATAAAGCATAATTTTTTTATGGTTCCAAATCCACGAACCCAACTTCTTTTATCTTAAAAAAAATTATCCCATCCAAACTCCTTGAATCCCCACACCTCTATCCCTATGGAGGATGAAATTTTAATATTTCCCAAAAGTCATCATCTATCTTCTAGGTTGGGCGTGTAAAACAATAAAGTCATAATTTATGTTTTTGTTACGGTGTCATCCCATTTTGGTTTGATGTGTAAAACAATAAGGTCAGATTTCCAAGGCCAATGCCCCGAAGTTTACAAGTTGAAAAACATGTCATCTATAAAGTCATTTTTTGGTCCACATTATTTTTCTTGAAAGTTAGGAAAGTTTAATATCATAATTAATGATAAAATAATATAATTTTAGACATCATATAAGTGTGAAAGTGAGATGTGTTTTTAATTAAAATGGACATTTTTTAAAAATATTGAATAATCCATGTTAAAATGGACATTTATTTAAAATATTGACTAATTAAAGTGATAGCTTTTTTTCAATCATCCATGTTAAAAAGACAAGATTTTTGAAAAACACATTCCAATTAAATACCCAGAGTTTCCTTGCTTGTGCTTTGGAGTAGGTACGAAACATTTTTAAATGTATAGGTACGACTGTGGGTGCTTCGGAACGTTCCGGGAGGTTTTCCCGTAAGTTTGACCCGTTCAGAATTGGCATAATCTCTATATATAGCTGCCCCCATTAGTGCCAATGATTTTAATAATAATTTATATATTATATATTTTTTAATAATATTAACAGTAATATTTTATTTATGTTTTTGAGAATTGTATATTAAAAACTTGTATATATTAATATAAAATTTATATATTATATATATTTTATATAAATGTTGATGTTTGATGTAATTTATATCATATATCTTATAGATCTATATATTATTATTAGTTCAGAGAGTTTGTTAAAATAAATTAATTGTAATATTGGACTCAAGAAAGGGTATTTTCTCACTAAGCCCTCGGGTGTAGACCAGTTGGTAATAGGATGCACTGTTAACGCACTGCTTATGACATCGCGGATTCAAACCTCAAACAACTTGTACTACAGTGGTAGCGGACGAAAATTGACCCCATGTCATGCGAGTACGAGCCTTGCCCCAATTGTCAATTTCTCTAGCAAAAAAAAGGTTTATCTTTTGACTCTTACCTTTTTTGGTATATACATTGACAAGCTCGATCGTTGTTTGGAAGACATAGGTTGTACCAGCACGACTTTGGCCAGTATAGTCATCATCATTCTTCTTTACGCTAATGATATTGTTCTTATAGTGACGAGTCCCTATGATCTTGACAAGCAACTAAAATTTCTCAAGGATTTTTTTCTCTAGTATGGGTATGACTATTTACACTTATAAAACAAAGGTTATGATAATTAAATCCCCAAATATCACTTATGTTAATTCCATGTATGACAACAACAACTTGAAGGAAGTGACTTCACACAAATATCTTGGAATCAGTCTTCATCACAAGTTTAATTGGAATTATAACATTGGGAAAATGATTAATGGAGGGTGGAAAGCTTATTATGTACTAGAAAACAATTGTAAATCAGTAGACTCTTTTACCTCTGGGATAAGAAGAAGCTCATCTTTAAGACGTGTCACTTCTGTAATCTTATATCGATATGAAAATTGGGGTTGGGGCGTCTCTAGAGAATTGTGGAGATGGATAAATCAAATCCAAAGGTTCTTTATAATATATAATATGAAAATTAAATGAATGTGTTGGGCCAAGGAAAGTTTTGGGTAAAGTTTTGTGAAGTTTTGGTGTGAACAAGGCCAAGGCAAAGTGGTCCAATTAAGAGAAGTCAACTCCGACGTAGCGGCCGAGAATCCCGGAAGATGAGAATTTTGACTATTTGGGTAAGTTAGTTAGAAGTTTTTGTCCACATACATTTATGAGTGGTAGAGTAGTGGGAGCGGGTCAGGTTGTGTGCGCTCTATAAATATGTAATGGGTTGGGATTTTTGAGGCTGTTAGTGAATCAGTTAGTCAATCAAATATTCAGTCTTTTGTGAGCCCTATTTGTTGTATGACAAAGATATTGTATGCTATGAAGAAAATAGTTGCATGATTTGTAGTTTGTGTGCGCAAATCCATTGTAAAAGAAAGAGAAATCTGTAAGTCATTGTAAAAACATGAAGTGCTTATTTTGACTGCAACTCAAGAATAAAGAAAGCGCTTTCATAGTTTTCTCCCGTTTGGGTTTCCACGTTACACTTGGTGTCTAATATGCATGTTTACTGTGATGATGGAATGTGTATGTTGTTATATGTTGAATATTGTTGAATAATTGTTGATCAATGAGTATGAATGGTATGTTAATGGATATATGTCACAATTAGCTAAATGTTATATATGCAAATCTTTGAATTGTTAAGTAATGTTCTCTGTTGAAGTCAGGAATGTTATGGTTGTTAGTTTTCTGTCGCACCCCTTCACTACTACAGACATCTAATTTCGACAGCTCCCATAGATATCTTGGGTGAGACTTCCCTTGCTTTGCAGGTGATGCCAAAAGGGGGCAATGTCTTTGGGTTTGTTGGTGTTTAACGAAGTGAACCCTAGTTGAAGTAGATTTGCGCCAACAGAATGATGTCATAAAAATGATTCTATGCCCACTGAGAACATGGCTATGACTAGGTGCCTAATGTATAAGAACAAGATAAAAAAACATGGAATCCAAGAGGCTTCCTAAGATTGCTTCATACTCTAGTCAAAACAACTTGCGGCTTAAGTGAGGTTGGCATAAAGACGCCATGTCTTGGCTAAATCAATGAGGAGTCGAGAAAGATGTCAATGATCTACACAATTGTGATAATACTAAAAGTATGATAACATCTAAAATAAAGGAGAAGTTGCAATGTGATAAAAAATTAGCGGATAAGAGAAAATTAACTTCTTATAAAGAGGTGATCAACCCTAATCTAAAAGATAAATAGTAACTCTCTATTTTAACTAACATAAAGAAGAAAATCAACATTGCTAAAATAATAACAAACTTTCATGAACATGGTGCTAGATAATTCCTAAAATGTCGTGGGATGAAATAATTTGTCATCTTTGTGACACTAAGAGGGTTCAAGATGAAAATCACTTTCTCATAGAATGTCGTGCATACACCCACAATATAGTGTAATATCAAAATATTTGTTACGATACTGACCTTCGTGAGTTTTTAACTCATTATAACTATGGTGATTTAGAACTACTTTTTTAAAGCATTTTGAACATAGAAATAATATTTTAAAGAAAACCAAGTGATTCCTTACCTTTTTTAAGATTTGCTAAACCAAAGTTACTATTAATTAGCGTTAATCGTTATCATCATCATCATCATATTAATAATAGTATTATTAATTTTTGTATATGTTATTAACAATTATACATTAATATAATAAAATAATTAATTTCAATATATTTTGTATTTTGTATAATTTATATTTGATATTAGTACATCTAAAATAGGAATTATACATATAATAATAAATTCATGCTTTTTAGTATAGGTTTATAACGTTTGATCAATTTTGGAAAATTGTTTATCATCTTTATATTTTTTAATATATATTATTGTTATTCTCAATATGTCACTTTCTATAAATTTAAGTGAAACTTCTAACAATATCAAATACTTTATCCAAACACCCAATCCAATGGCATTCAGATCAGCAACACGAGGATGAAATTTGATAATACTGCAGAAAGGATGACTCAAGCTAACACTTCCCTTGAACATCGGGTAGCATGAAAAGTGACTTGGAAGCATTGACTCAACGAGATATGGACCAAAACATAGTGCGACGATAACTGAGGCACACTTCGGTTGAGATGAAGGAGCAAACTGACTCATGGGATTGGTACAACTCAGAGAAAAACAGATTACCCAACTATAAGACAATAAGAAAACATGTGCCATGTTCAAGGGTGACAACAAACAACTACCATAATGTTTTCCAACAAAACTGACCCATTTTTCCCAAATCCCCCCCCCACCATGATCGATGAGTACCTCTTTGTTTTTTAACGAGCTTGAGGAGGATAACAGATGCTTGGTATAACTCATCTTAGATGAGTCCCTCATCATATTTTTAATGAACATGAAGAAGGAGGGGTTCAGTCCCATATGGGTCCTTCAATGCATAATTTTACGAGTCCAATTAAGATAAACTCGATGATCTTTTCACATTTAGAGAGTCTGAAAATAATCTAAAGAAGACTCTAGGATGATTGTTTTTCATAAATTTAGTCTCCTACGTTCGAAAAAGGATAAAACAATATGAGGGAGAACTCTTCTAGTTGAGGTTGACTAGAGTATACCTTTTTCGTATTTAGTCCATGCGGTGCAAGAAAGGGGTAAACTAACACTGGATAAACGTCCTTTCAAATTTTCTTACAAGCGTGAAAGAAAAAAAACTTGCTCAACAATCTTTTCATGTTTAAGGAGTCAGAAAAGAGCTTAAAGGAGACTCCAAAGAGTTCATTTCTCATAACTAGTCTCACAAGGCCGAAAAAGGGATAAACTATCACTCGAAAGATACCTTTGTTATGGTTGATGACCTAGTGTGACAAAGACAAAAGGTAAACTCGACACAATTTTCGTTTCGTAAATAATCTACCTGGCCTAGAAAGAAGATAAAATAATACCAAGTAGATACTTCCTCATTGTTTTACAAGTGCGAGAAAAGTGGAATAGACTCGACACCTTTTTCACTTGATCTTAACAACCAAAACTATGGTATCGAAAGCACTCAGAATATTTTTCATGTTTTAACCAAATTACAAAAAGGTAAAAATTATGCTCAAAACCTCTTACTATTTTTAACGAGCTCGACGATAGGTGAAAAGAATGCTCGAGGTGTTTGCCTCATTTTTTGACGAGCTTGAAACATGGAATGAACTATGTTTGGGATGTCTACTTCATTTTTTAACGATCTTGAAACGGAGAACGAAACTATGCTCGAAGTGGTTGTTTTATTTTTTATCAATCTTGGAACTGAAAATAAACTATGCTGGGGATAATACCCTGTAATGTTCCCATTCAAATAAATTCATGACAGGAAAATTCCATCAATCCTACTAGTTCCCTAAGTTGGATGGAGACATTGGGATTTGCAATAAGGGAGCTAATAAATGATGTTTAGACATCAAAATGGCATAAATATTTAAAAAATGAGCTAAATAAATAAATACAAGAGAAAATCAAAGTTGCAATTGCTCATGAAGACACATGGAGGGTGTGGGACCCACACAAGCTAGATTTTCTATGCCACATGGAAACCTCCTCTTGTCAATTCGAATCCATAAGAATCCTAACTTTCTTGGGATGAGTTGGAAGGCTCATACACTTGGCAATATGCATCATAGGTTGAATTGGGATGGAAGTGTAACTCCCATGACAACAATGATGAAGATGCTATGACACCTATGACAAATTGCAGACCTGATTGCTAACATATGACAATTATGACATGTCAAGCCTAAAAATAGCCTCCAAGGGAGCGCTCATGGGAGTTAGGGAAGCTTAAGAGGTCCCTACTCAAATTGGTGGAAGGTGGAAGGCTAGGAAGTGGAAGACACATGGAAAATCATGAACCTCTCCCTAATTCAAATTGGCTTGGAGTCTATGGATGAAATTGGAACCTTAGAAGGCTAAGGATGTTTACAAAATACAAGGATCAAGTAAGAGAAAGGATTTTGATCATTTTCAGAATTTTCATTTGTGAGGAGAGCTAGTGGAGTGCTACTCTACTTGCCTTAGCACCAATTTCGAGGGTGAAAGATTCCCATCCTAGTTGGTAATTGGAGAGGCCATTCAGACCTTTCATTTCGAGCTTTAATGGAGTCATATGTTGTAGGTGCAAGCTACATGGAAGATCATGGTCACTTCTAGTTCAGCTTGTTTCTCCAACCATTTCAAGTTTGCTCAGCTTATTCATGATCCTTGAGGAATGGCGCACTTGGTGAGATATTGTTCTTTTGGGGGGAGCTTCAAATGCTCATTATTTTATAATATGATTTAAATTCTCTGTTCTTCATTTTCATAATGTATTCAAGTCTAGATTCCAAGTGGAACTATGTAAATATGATTATTAATGAGAAAATGGTGCCAATTTCCCCACTATGTTGGTGTATGCCAATGATATGTTGATGTATTCGAATGGAACAATGAACTATTGATGATTTAATGATGTATGGAATGTTAATAACCTATTATACAAGTTTCATGATTGGTGCATAATCTTTTGGAGTCATATTGTTCATTTTCATAGCATTTGGAGAAGATTTCCTATCATTTCCCCCAAGGTCGAAACTAGTCTTTTTGTACTTGATTGGAGAGTGTTGCAGAAGACTTAATAAACTGAATGGTGATGCATATGAGACTATATTTATGTACCCTAGATATCCCCTACCACTTCTCAGAAATTGGAGAGAGTCCAATAGCATTTGGAGAGCCATTTCCAGCATTTACCCCATGGGGATTTGAACCCCAAATTGCTAGTCAAACACCCTACTTTGGCCATAACTTAAAGGAGAGTTGAAGAAGCCTATTGAAGACTCTAAAGAATCCTTGAACCTAATAATTATGTCATAAAACCATCCATACACGTTTTGGGATTATTAGCACAGTGTTTTTCCAATGTGGATGAAAGATTGCCAATCCAAAAAATTGGTTGTGATATCTCCTAAGTTCGGTGAGGAAGACACCAAGTCCCCCCCCCAAAAAAATGATCCATATGACCATTGGCCACACCAAAGAAGAGCTAAAGAATTAAATAAAGTACCTTGTAATAGCATATAAAGTAATCAACGGTCATGATCAAGGCATAAAAAGTACCATATGACCATTGGCCACACCAAAGAAGAGCTAAAGAATTAAATAAAGTACGTTGTAATAGCATATAAAGTAATCAATGGTCACGATCAAGGCATAAAAAGATCAAAGGCTGTGACTAGGAGCTAGTGGAAAAATTCTATATTTAGTAGAGCATATAAATGAATTGACAGGGCTTCTAAATTTGGCCAATATGGTAAATTAGGCGGATAAAGCACTGGTAAATCTCTAAAATAGTTAGTGAAGCTCTAAAATGGTGGAATAGCTAAAAGATGGCGGATCTCCAAAATTCCCAAGTCTTTGTTTAAAAATTTAAAAGTTCATAGTTATTAATATAAATATTTTATATTAATATTCAAACCCAATCACCGAAGTCTTGGCAGGAATCTCAAAAAATGTCAAATTAAAACTTTGAAAAAGACAAAGTTTGGATAAGCGGCTACCATTCATTCCGCTCACTCAACTAGCTCGGGGGTTAAAATGATGAGGGTGGTGCGGAATATTTACCGTGGTTTTTACTTTTACTACGTGTCACTAGCATATTATTCCGCTAGTCGGAGAAGTGGTAAGGTTAACCACTACCTAATGGTTGCGGAGAGAAATAATACATTGCCCAAAAGTTTAAAACATATGTTATAACACTAGATTTTTGGGTAATTTATTTGGAAAGAAATCAAGTAAAAATAGGAATGGAAATATTTAAGATGAAAATATTTTCCAAGATTTGAAAATCCAAAACCATGGGGAGCAATCAAAACCATGGGGAAAAACCAGTGGATTGTTTTCACAGGAAAATTGTTTATGAAATTTCATTTATTTCAGGAAATGATTGTTTTAGTCACCATTTTCTAGCAACTGTTTCCGCCAAACCTGGAGGAATTTGAGGAAACCGAGAGATATTTTTATTCAGCACAAGACATTCTCCAATAACCTCTCTCATAATTTGCACAGGTGTTATGGGTTAAGAGAATCGAAGTCATCTTTAGGGGGCTATTTTCCAGAATTTCAGTTTACTGTTTTAGTCATTAACTTCAAAGAGCTGTTTCTTCCAAATGAAGAAGAAGTTTCAGAAACTGAAAGAGGCTTTTCTTCAGCACATGCCCAATTACAAAAACCTCTCTCAAAATGCACGAATCTATCTCCATCTGAGATATACAACTAGGGCTTTGAGGCCTATTTTTCAGCAAATTTACTTCCTGAAATAAAAAAAAATAAGTTGTAACTGTTTCTACTTTTAGAGTTTCAGTTAGGTTTTGAATTCAAGATTAGGTATAGGCCGTCTTTCTATATATTGATATGTAAAAAAAATGTAAAGGGGGGATTCTCAGGAACGAAAGTATCCGTTCTGGGTTTTTGAAGTGTTTTCCAGAAATTAATAAAGATTTCAGAGTTGAGGATATTTTTGATCAAAGATTCATGTGTTGTTTCAAAATTACAGTCCGTACTTTCCCTTTTTTTACATGTGCATGTCAATTTTCTTTGTCATTCTTGCCATTATGTCTTTTCTTCTATGCTTAAATGAACGTCTGAAATAAATTGGGATTCATACTTGTTATGCCTCAGTTTATCGCATTTGAGTATCCACTTGCTTCTCCAAAGTTAATAAAGGATTCATCCTAGTTTGATACTCGTTGTTAATGGACTATCTTTATTTCTTTCCTTGTCACCTGCAAAATCTTATTGACTGTAATAAAATGACTATCTCGCCTTTGTACAAAAGTTTGTTTGGCTGCTGATCGATATTTTTCTATTTCTCAACTCCATTGCCCAATGGTATCCTATTCCTGTTTATCTAACCACATCATTAAAAATCCATAATTTTTTATTGATATTTTACAATTTGGCCATTGAGTTTATTGTCAAACTGCTGTCGTGGTGACATTGGATAGCATATTTGCTGAGAGAGCCCTCTCTGGCTGAAGGAGGCCAACTTTTAGTCTAAAGAATGGTTTGAGGTTACCTCGGGTTTTCCTTGATACAGTCCAAGGAAAATCTGAGTGCTAATAGGGACAATTTGGGAGCATTTGGATCCATTTGGAGGTCAAGAAACCAATACTAGTCAAAGGTCGAACTAGTGGAAAAAGTTGAAAATTTCACCATTTTAATCAATTTCAAAAAATGGACATTACAAGTGGTATCAAAGCATGATCGAGCATGATCTTGGCACCTGATGTGGTCTGATATTCATGAGGACAAGAATTCAGAGACCACCATTAGATATTGAAACCAAAAGTGTTGTTGTTGAAGAGGAAAAAGTAGGAGAAGAAGAGCAATTTTTTGAGGAAACCATGGCTAGGGATGAAAAAGGAACCTCAGATGATGATCAGGAGCTTAGGAAAATGATGAAACCCCTCTTTGAATACTTTTCCAATAATATTATGAAAGTATTCGAATTGTTGGCTAGCCAACTTGGAAGCAAAGGAGAAAGAGGAGGCAGCAGTAGTTCTCATCATGAGGAAAAGAAGGTAATCGGTGAGCATATTTTCTCAAGCACAGGACCCCATCATAGAGCTAATTAATTTCAAAGTGCAGCAAGGCCTACCACACCTAAATTTCTTGATTCCAAAGCAAATATTAATACTCCAATTGATGTGCAAGCACTTATAATCGAATGGAAAAATTTGAGTGAAGATTGCAGAAACACCCTACCATTCGATCAATACCTCATTGTCTCAAACAAGCTCAAGATTAAGGAAGGTAATAAGAATCCATTTCAAAATAGAGAATTGAATTATGTAATAATTAAAATTCCACTTCCTACCTTTGATGGCTCATCTCAAAGTTCTACACATACTTGGGTACAAAAACTAGATGTGTATTTTCAGCTGAATCCAATGGTGGAAGAGGATGCTCTAAAAATGGCCATTTTGCATCTTGATGGGGAAGCTAATGATTGGTGGTTCCATGGTCTGAAAACCTTGGGACATGATCAGGTTAAAACATACAGAGAATTTTTTGACAGGGTATTAGAAAGGTTTGAGCAAAAAGACCCAAAATTGCCTTTCAAAGAATTAGTCCAATTGAAGCAAGTTGGAACCCATGTTGAATATATGTTGGAATTCCAAAAATTGTCAGTTAAGGTGGATGATATCTCTATGGTGAGGTTAGTATTACTCTTTACTAAAGTTTTGGATGAACCCTTAAAAGGTTTAGTTAAGACCCACAAGCCAAATTCATTGAAGGATGCCATGAACTTGACAAGAGATCTACAAAATGTGCTACCTAGGACAAGGTTTCCTCCCAAGCCTAGCTTCCCTTCCAAATTTAGATTTGACAAGAAGCCTTGGAAAAGAGATGCATTTGAAAAGAATAAGAAAGAGGGACTAAACAAGGAAGAACTTAGAAGAAATAAATTATTCTACACATGCTTCCAACCATGGGCACCGGGGCATAAATGCACTAAGGGAAAATCTCAATACATTGAAGTATTTTCTGATAATGGTGAGTATGAAGGGGGCATGGAGGAAGAAGGACATATTTCAAATCAAGAAGAGGGATATGATACATCAGAAGAAGGGAAACAAGAAGAAAATCATCCTTCACTTGACAAAGCAAGGATGGCAGTACTTTCAATAGTGCCTCGTTATTACACTATTCGATGCAAAGGTGTGGTACTAGGAAAAAGGGCCTCGGTTTTGGTAGATGGAGGAGCCACACATAAATTAATTGATGTAGACATGGTGGAGAGAAGGAAGATACCTACTGAACCATTCGATGGCTTCACAGTTGTCATTCCAGGTCACAAAACTATGGAGTGCAAAACATGGTTTCCAAAGTTGCAAATCACCATAGGTAAATACACTTTTTCTGATAGCTTTTATGTGGTTGATGTTGCTGATACTAATGTGGTTTTGGGAGTGAAATGGATATATTCTATAGGGGATCATACAATAAATTATCAAATTCATGAAATGAAATTCCAAGATTCGAAAGGAATACTAAGGGTTGTGAGAGGGTAGCACACCTATCTGAATCAAGTGGTGACCTCCCATAGTATGAGATCCATATTGAGGCATGGATACATAGAATGGGATGTTGAATGTTTCATCACCTCTCCCAAGCCAAACATAAAGTTTTTTGAACACCCAAAAGAGGTAGAGCAACTTCTACAAAAATATGAAATTTTTTTTGGAGACCTTCCACATCGTAGACCACCTGATAGGGGGGTTGAGCACAACATTGTTTTGGAGGAGGGTACTTCACCCATCCAAATACCACCCTATAGACATCCAAAAAAATTCAGAGATGAAATTGAAAAGGCCATCCAAGAACTCTTAGAGTTGGTGTTAACACCCAAAAAGTGCTCACTAGCTCATTTCCATATTCACATGACCCATTTGTCCACTTTTTCACCATTTGAGCCTCTAAAGCCATCAAAAGGTCACCAAAAGACCTTAATACACCCCTTTTCCCACTCAAAATGAATATTTTTCCTCAAAAAGCATAAAAAACCCTAAAAAAGGGTCCAAAATTCCCCAAAATATTAAAATGGGAATAAAAATATTCAAAATATTCAAAAAAGGAAAAATGAGGAAAAAAGTACCTAAACCATGTTAGTCAATACCATTGGTTTCCTCAAAACCATAATGGTATTCCCCACCACCAAAAACTATAAAAAGGTGGTAGGGGCTCCTCACTTTCCATCCATCCATCTTCCTATCCTCATGCAGTCAAAATCTCCCTTGAGCTTTTGACCATTGTAGCCATCTTGGAGAAGAGACCTTTGGAGCTTGGAGCTACTCACCTTGGGAGTTGCTCAACCATCTTCATCACTTGGAGGTATTACCATTGCAAGCACTTGCTTGCCCCTATTCTTAATACAAAGTTATTTTTTATTCTATTTCTTGTTCTTGTTTTCAAATTCAAAAGTTTATTATGATATACACATGCTAGTTTAGTTTTAGATTTAGATTTACAATTGTTTTTGCTTTCCATATTTGAAACTGCTATCACTTGTTGATAGGTGCCCATTACACTAAGCTTGGTTGCAAAAAAGACATAAATGAAAAGGCTAAGGCAAATAGGGTTACCTGAAACTCGCGGAATCGAAAATCAATGGTCAAATCTCCCGGAAATCAAGAAATAGCTCTGACTGCTCTGCCAAACTCGCACGTAACAATGACACGTCATATGGGCCCCACGCCCTATTTATAGAAATTCCACCATTTTTCAAACAACCATTCCAGTGTCATACGACGTCCGTTTCTTAAACCGTTGGTATTGTTGGAATCATCATAGCGAGAACTTCATGACAGTTCTTTCCTTTTCCTATTTTCACTAGGTCCATTTTTTGACCATTTTTTACACACCCTCGTTGCCTCGATTTGCGTGCCACATCGCCCGTCGTCCATTTTTGACGAGTCTTATATCGCTTGATTCAGTTTTCCGCGCTCGTGATAATGCTTGAGATCATTTCTCGCTCTCACACCCATATTTTTTGGGCACTTTTTCAAAATGCCCTCTCATCGCCTCGCTTTGCGTGCCACATTGGCTGTGGCCCCCTTTTGACAATCTTTATGTCACTGGAACCAGTTTTTCGCACTAATGATGGTGCTTGAGACCTTTTCTCACTCTCATCAACCCCTTTTTGTTCGGTATAATTTTATCACTTTTTCGGGCCGAGCAATCCCTTTTACGAAAAAGGCACTTAGGGAGTTTCTGTTAAGCTCTTTTCTGACTCCTTAAACAATGAAAAGATCGCCGAGCAACCTTGCTTCCTTTCATGCTCGCTAAACGTGTCTGAAAGGGCGTCTACCTGGTATAAGTTTACCCATTTTCTGGACCTTGTAGACTAATCACGAAAAAGGAATACTCTAGTCACATCGGCTAGAAGAGTTCTCCATTTGCATCATTTTATGCTTTTTCGGGCCTTGGAGACTAACTTACGAAAAAGAACACCAATGGAGTCCACTTACCGCTTTTAGACTCTCTAAACATGAAAGCAACCACGAGCAATCACCATCCTAGGCTCGTAAAAATCCACAGGACGGTACTCACAACCACTGCAGAGTCTTCTTATCGTTTTCAGACTCCTTAAAAATGAAAGCACACATGAGCACGAACAGTCCTGGGCTCGCAAAATCCACACGACAGTACCATTTCAGAGCACACTTTTATCCCTTCTTGGATCTCATTAAAACTACGAAGAAGGACCCAATGGTGCTTCTCGGTGCCAGAACAGATCACGTCTACTCATATAGCAGCTTCCCCATTTTGGTCACCTTTGTTCAGAGTATTCTGCAGTATGTCACCCTGAGAATCCCTCGACAGCACCCATCAACTTGACCCCACAGAGTCAATACATACCCTTCAGTCCCTAAAAGCTATGATCCCTACACCTACAAGTCAGTTCCCTACACTGCTAGGTCAACCATGTCATCATGCTCTGAACAAAGGAAGTTTGAGTCTGCCCACTATATGACCCCAGTTACTTCCCATCCCCACAAGTATCTCAGTCCTACCATCAGTACTACCACACTTCAGTTCTACACCTCGTGCTCCTATCAAGGAAACATCATTGCCTTGTTAGTTGCTGGTCTCCCTTTGTCGACGACAAGCAAATTTATTCTAGAGGATAGACCTAGAGGTCCTTGTGTCTTGGACTCATCACCATTTATGATGAGTGCCTACGAATCATTTCGAGCAGAGTCCTCAGTGCCTCTCCAAATGGTTGTTTCTCACATGCTCGACTTCAACACCTTGATCGCATCATTGAGACTCGCACAGGGTATTGATCCTTTCAGTTTTTAGTCGAAGACCCCGGATACCACCTGACTCTTACACATTTTGAGAGTCTACCTATGGAAACAACCCGTTACATTTTTGCTATAGATATCCGGGTTGCGCATGGCGACAGAATTCAGATATACCCCAGTTTTATACTCCCTCGAGTATATAGTTACATATATTTGTCGGAGATGACTCACAGTCATTGAGTCCCTACAGATGTTGGACACCTTCAGTTTCAGCAGTTCATCAGTTATTCCATTGTATCAGTTATTGAGATCAGTCATGTTATGATCATGAGTACATCCCAAAATAATGTTCCCTCTGGACCATTATGATGTACCAGTATATTTTTTATGTATTTTTTAGGTCCCCCATTCTTGGGACTAATTGTTATGTATATGTCTTGATACGAGCATGGGTATGCCCGCCTCGTCCATTATCAGAGATTATTCCTCATTCATATTGAGGCCATGTAATATTTTTTTATTTTTTGCAGCTTCCAAGGGCCATGGATCCAGTCTCCAATCGGTCTCTTCTCTTCCCCAAACCCAAGAAAAACGACAAAAGAACTATGATGTCTATCGGCCATACGATGAGCTCCTGCCCTCACACATCAGGGGGTAATCTGTTAACACCCAAAAAGTGCTCACTAGCTCATTTCCTTATTCACATGACCCATTTGTCCACTTTTTCACCATTTGAGCCTCTAAAGCCATCAAAAGGTCACCAAAAGACCTTAATACACCCCTTTTTCCACTCAAAATGAATATTTTTCCTCAAAAAGCATAAAAAACCCTCAAAAAGGATCCATAATTCCCAAAAATATTAAAAAGGGAATAAAAATATTCAAAATATTCAAAAAAGGAAAAAGGAGGGAAAAAGTACTTAAACCATGTTGGTCAATACCATTGGTTTCCTCAAAACCATAATGGTATTCCCCACCACCAAAAACTATAAAAAGGTGGTAGGGGCTCCTCACTTTCCATCCATCCATCTTCCTATCCTCATGCTGTCAAAATCTCCCTTGAGCTTTTGACCATTGTAGCCATATTGGAGAAGAGACCTTTGGAGCTTGGAGCTACTCACCTTGGGAGTTGCTCAACCATCTTCATCACTTGGAGGTATTACCATTGCAAGCACTTGCTTGCCCCTATTCTTAATACAAAGTTATTTTTTATTCTATTTCTTGTTCTTGTTTTCAAATTCAAAAGTTTATTATGATATACACATGCTAGTTTAGTTTTAGATTTAGATTTACAATTGTTTTTTCTTTCCATATTTGAAACTGCTATCACTTGTTGATAGGTTCCCATTGCACTAAGCTTGGTTGCAAAACCAAGCCAACAGTTGGGACTCATTAGACCAAGCTCTAGCCCTTATGCCTCTTCAATAGTGTTGGTGAATAAAAAAGATGGAACCTTAAGGATGTGCATAGACTTTAGAGCTTTGAACAAGAAGACAATCAAGAATAGGTATCCTATTCCTAGAATTGATGAGCTCATGGATGAGCTATGTGGGGCAAAATATTTCTCCAAAATTGATCTTAGATCAGGTTACCATCAAATTCGAATGAAGGAAGAAGATGTGCAAAAGACTGCTTTTAGACGTCACCATGGCTACTTTGAGTTTCTTGTTATGCCTTTTGGATTAACTAATTCTCCAGCCACATTTCAAGCATGCATGAATATGATATTTTGCAAGAAGCTTAGAAAGTTTCTTTTGGTCTTCTTTGATGATATTCTCATTTATAGCAAAACTTGGGAAGAGCATTTGCATCATTTAGAGGTTGTGTTGAAAATTTTACAAGAACAATCCTTATTTGTTAAGATGTATAAATGTGAATTTGGGATGAAGGAACTTTTGTATCTTGGGTACATTATTGAACAAGGAGTGAAAGTGCACATGGAAAAAATAAGGGCTATTCTTGAATGGCCATCACCAAAAAAATCACATAATTAAGAGACTTCATTGGAATATGCACCTATTATAGGAAGTTTGTGAAAGGGTTCTCCAAATTGACTTCTCCAATCATTGATTTGACAAAGAAAGATGCTTTTAAGTGGGATGAAGAGTCTCAAAATGCCTTCCAAAAAATGTAAGAGGTAATGAGTAGTTGTCCAATACTTGCATTACCTGATTTTACTAAACCTTTTGTTGTGGAATGTGATGCTTTAGGTGAAGGGATAGGGTCTGCCCTAAAGAAAAATCAACACCCTATAGCCTTTCAGAGCAGAAATTTGCAACCACATGAAAAGCTTTACTCCATCCATGACAAAGAAATGTTGGCTATCATGCATGCCTTGGCCAAGTTTAGGCAATACTTGGTGGGAAACAAGTTTGTGGTAAAAACTAATCACAATAGTCTAAAGCACTTCCTCACCCAAAAGGATCTTAATGAAAGGAAATAAAAGTGGGTAAGCAAGATCCAAGCCTTTGATTTTAATATTGAATATTTAAAAGGGAAGAATAACATTGTAGCAGATGCATTATCTAGAAGACCTTCCTTGTCTCTCATGGACATTGCAAAAGATTGGAAAAACATGCTAATGATTGAATATGTCAAAGATAGTTTTGCTTGTGATGTGTTAGATGGGGTCAAATGGGATCACAACTACATGATTTTGGATGGGATGATATATTATAAGGGAAGAATTTATTTGGTTCAAAATTCAAAACTCAAGTATAATATTTTGCAAGAAGCACATGATTCCCCACTCGCTGGCCATCCGGGATCTACAAAAATTATAGGAAATTAAGGAAAATGTTTTTTTGGAGAGGGTTGAAGGAAGATGCTCTCAAATATGTAAATGAATGTAAGGTATGTCAGTAAAACAAATCTGAACTCACATGCCCAACTGGTTTGTTGCAACCATTGCCCATTCCAGAACAAAAATAGGAGAGTATCTCAATTTACTTCATCACAAGTTTTCCCAAATCTTTGGGAAAGGATTGCATATATGTGGTAGTGGATAGGCTAACCAAATTTGCTCATTTATTTGTTGTTACATCATCTTTCAGTGCTGCACAAGTGGCTGATTTTTTTTTAAAGAAATCTTCAAATTGCATGGGTTCCCCAAGAGCATTGTAAGTGATAGAGATAATAGATTCGAGGGTGCTTTTTGGAAAGAATTTTCTGACTGGTGGGAACACAATTGACTCCAAGCACAAGATATCATCCAAAAACTGATGGCCAAACAAAGAGAGTGAATCAATGGTTGGAAGGGTACCTAAGGAACTATGTGGGAGAGCAGCAAAAAGCATGGGTAAAATGACTACACTTGGGTGAGTTTTGCTACAACACCACTTGTCATATGTCAATAGGAATGTCTCCTTTCAAAGGATTGTATGGTTATGAAGCACTCACCTTTGTTGAGCATATCTTTGGTGATAGTAGAGCCCCAAAAGCTAAATATTGGGTTGAAGAGAGCTAAGAAATTTTAAAGCTTTTGAAAGACAACTTGCAGGTTTCCCAAAATCAACAAAAACAATATGCAGATCAACATAGGGAAGAAAGGACCTTTAAAATCAATGATTTGGTATATTTGAGGTTGCAACCATATAAAAAAACATATTTGAAAAAGAAGGGAGTAGAGAAGCTAAAACCAAGATACTATGGCCCATACAAGGTAGTTCGGAAGGTTGGGGAGGTAGCATATGAGCTAGAACTTACAGAAGGAAGTAAAATTCACAATGTATTTCATGTTTCATGTCTTAAGAAGGTTGTTGGTTAGCAAATTTTCATTTCAGAAAAAATTTCCTCCTTTGGATGATGAAGGTCAGCTCATACTTGTTCCAGAAAAAAATTTGAAGACTAGGGAAAGAAGATTAAGGAGTGGAACTATCAAAGAGTACTTGGTACAATGGAAGGATCTCCCAAGTGAAGATGCCACATGGGAGGAGGAACAAATTTTGCAGCATCAAAATCTGAAATTGCTTGAGGACAAGCAATATTGGGTGGGGAGGACTGTAATGTCCCCATTCAAATAAATTCATGACAGAAAAATTCCATCAATCCTACTAGTTCCCTAGGTTGGATGGAGACATTGGGATTTGCAATAAGGGAGATAATAAATTATGTTTAGACATTAGAATGGCATAAATATTTAATAAAGGATCTAAATAAATAAATACAAGAGAAAATCAAAGTGGAAATTGATCATGAAGACACATGGAGGGTGTGGGACCCACACAAGCTAGATTTTCTATGCCACATGGCAACCTCCTCTTGTCAATTCAAATTCCTAAGAATCCCAAAGTTCTTGGGATGAGTTGGAAGGATCATACACTTGGCAATATGCATCATAGGTCAAATTCGGATGGAAGTGTAACTCCCATGGAAGAGGAAGAGTCAAATGAGGATTTATTGGACACTTAGACTAGATTCCCTAACCACTATGACAACAATGATGAAGATGCTATGATACCTATGAAAAATTACAGACCTTACTGCTGACATCTGACCATTATGACATGTCAAGCCTAAAAATAGACTCCAAGGGAGAGGTCAGGGGAGTTAGGGAAGCTCAAGAGGTCCCTACTCGAATTGGTGGAAGATGGAAGGCTAGGAAGTGGAAGACACATGGAAAATCATGAACCTCTCCCTAATTCGAATTGGCTTGGAGTATATGGATGGAATTGTAATCTTAGAAGGATAAGGATGTTTATAAAATATAGGGATCAAGTAAGAGAAGGGATTTTGATCATTTTTAGAATTTGCATTTGTGAGGAGAGCTAGTGGAGTGCTACTCTACTTGCCTTAGCACCAATTTTGAGGGTGAAAGATTCCCATACTAGTTGGTAATTGGAGAGGCCATTAATAAATTTAATTTGGAGCTTTAATGGAGTCATATGTTGCAGTTGCAATCTACAAGGCAGCTCATGGTCACTTCTAGTTCAACTTGTTTCTCTAACTATTTCAAGTTTGCTCAGCATATTCATGATCCTTGAGGAATTGCGCTGATCCGGATTTTATGAGCAGAACGAAATGAATACAGATTATTATCAGATGCTTAACACAAAATAACAGAGATACAGTAAAACTGGTTTTCTATTCAATAAGGAAATAAGCTAGAACTGTAAAATGCAGCGGAACACAAGCTTGCTGGAATGGTGGCGGCTTATCTCTGAGAAGAGATGTGACGGCTGCGCTCCTTTCGCAAGAAGATGGTTACAATGAGGATCTCAAGGCCTTTTACAATAAACATGAATGTCAAAAACCCTAGACATCCAAAAACCTAACCCTAGGAGATGAAGCGCCAAAAGTCATGTGGGCCCCGTTTGGGTAAGTTACTACATCAACTTCCCGGGGTCGTAACGTTTGCATACGATCTCCGTTTGGGGCGCTCGGTAGCCCGTTGGAAAGATCTATCCAAGATTTACAACTTTCGACTGGGGCCAAATGTATGCTGGGGGAAACCATTTGGCCCCCCAAATTGCCAAAAAAGGTCGTTTAGGGCCTCAAAATGGCCCCGGAAGTTCAGGACCCGAAAAACTGCTAAAAATAGTACAATACCAAAGTTGCCATAAAACTGTTTTGAGCCAGTTGGAAAGGTGGGTGGCCACCAATATCCACCTGGATCAATCCTCCCTCCTTAGGAAGCAATGGTCTCCATTGCGTTGAGTTCCTCCATCAGATGAGGAAATTTCTGCTGAATTTGGCCTCGGGTGAGCCACTTTCCTTGGTGCAGGAGCTGCCCTGCTTTGACAACTTGATAAAGCTGGATCCTTTGATGTCGAGTGCCCTTGATTTGTGTGTCTGCAATATGATCACTGGATGCTTGTTGTAGGCAGTCAGGGTTGAGCTCTGTTGGTGTCAACTTCTCTGCTATCTCTGAGGTGTCTAATAGTGGTGGGAAATATGGCCGAAGGAGAGCCACGTTGAATACTGGATGCAGACCAACGAAGGGGGGAATGTTGAGCTCAAAAGCATTGTCACCCACCGCCTTGATGATGGTGTACGGCCCATAACGGAGTGGGCGAAGCTTTCGATGGGGCCCTGTAAGGCGTTCTTTCTGCAAATGCAACCAAACTTTGTCGCCCACCTGAAACTTATGTGGCACCCGATGTTGATCATGGCGCTGCTTGTACTTGGCATTAGACTTCTGTAGAATATATTGAACCTGTTGGCGGATATGCTGGATCCGTTCAATGAACCGGGCGGCTTTGTCCGCTTCTGGGGATGAGTCGGCCGAGGTGGTCGCAAGGGGAAGTGCAACATCCATGGGGCCCAATGGTTGGAATCCCAACCCCACCTGAAAGGGGCTGTGGCCAGTTGAGCTATGCAGGGCTCGGTTGTAGCTATGTTGGACATAGGGGAGACTCTCATCCCATGTGCGAGGGTGTGTTGAATTGTACATGCGCAGGATATGTACGACCATCCGGTTGACGACCTCCGTTTGTCCATCGGTCTGGGGGTGGAAGGCAGTGGATTTGGTGAGCTTAGTATCCAGCAGTGACCAGAGGCTTGACCAGAATGAGATGAGGAACCGACTGTCACGGTCTGAGATAATGGTCTGTGGGATCCCAAAATGTACCCATACTCGTTCAAAGAAGAGCTTGGCAGTGGCTTCTGCTGTGATGTTATTCTTGCAAGCGGCTAGAATCGCCATCTTGGAAAAGCGATCAACAACCACGAAAACATAGTCGTTTCCCCTCTTGGTGGACGGGAGGCCCGACATGTAGTCCATTGAGATGGATTCCCACGGCCTGTCAGGAGTAGGCAGAGGGGTGTATAGGCCCTGTTTCTTAGTGGTCGGTTTGGCAATAGCACAAGCGGTGCAGGACCTGATATACTTGCCGACATCCTGTCGAAGTTTCGACCAGTAGAAATGTTTCTGCAACACTGCCACTGTCTTTTCGACGCCAAAGTGTCCTGCCACTCGACTATAGTGAGCTTCCCAAATCAGCTTCGCGCCCTCGCTTGATGGAACGCAGACATGGCCCAGATGACACAACAACCCGTCCTGAAGATGGAAATTAGCAACCACTGAGTTGGTGCCCAGCATTTGATAGGTGGCAGAGAAGTCAGGGTCTGTCTCGTAGAGGTGGGGCCATCCAGAGGTCTCGTGGCCACAAGAGTCTAGCACCGTGGTAAGTGCCGCGACTGGAGGTCGACTGAGGCAGTCAGCAACTCGGTTGGTACTCCCTGTTTTATATTTGATGTTGAGGTGGAACTGCTGTAAATATGTTGACCACTTCTGATGGCGATCATTCTGCAATTTTCCTTGGGTCTGCATGAACTGTAGTGGCTTGTGATCAGTGTGGATGACTGTCTCCTTCCCAAGAATGTAATGTCTCCACTGGCGGCAGGCTTGTACAATGGAGTACATCTCTTTGTCATAGGTAGGGTACTTGCGGACAGCATCTGATAGTGTCTCACTATGATATGCCACGGGGTGGCCATGTTGAGTGAGAACGGAACCCACAGCATAATCTGAAGCATCTGTCTCGATCTCAAAGGGATGTTGCAGGTTCGGTAATGAGAGTATCGGCGATGAGCACAAACGCTTCTTCAAGTCATCGAAGGCTTGTTGTTGGGACAGGCCCCACACAAATTTTGCCTTACCACCACCCCTGGTCACTTGGCTGAGGGCCCATGCGATATGAGAGAATCCCAGCACGAACCGTCGATAGAAATTGGCGAGGCCCAAGAAGCTCCGGAGTTCAGTGAGTGTGGTTGGGGCTGGCCAGTCACGGATGACCTGGATCTTGGCTGGATCCACATGCACACCATGTCGATCAACGATGTAGCCTAAGTAATGGACCCTGTCCATGCCGAAGGAGCATTTTTCCAAGTTTGCATATAGTTTGTGCTTCCGCAGGGTGTGCAGAACCTGCTGAATATGCTGCAAGTGTTCCTCCCAAGTCTTGCTGTAGATGAGGATGTCATCCAGATACACCACTACAAAATTGTTGGTGAAAGGTCGTAGGATATCGTCCATCATCCTCATAAAAGTTGCTGGAGCATTTGTCAATCCAAAAGGCATGACCAACCATTCAAAAAGACCTTCTTTTGACTTGAAGGCAGTCTTCCATACATCTGTCTATTCTATTGGGACCTGGTGGTATCCAGACTTCAGATCAATCTTACTGAAGTATTTGGCCCCCGTGAGCTGATCAAGGAGGTCGTCGATTCGGGGAATCGGGTACCGGTTACGGACTGTGATTTTATTCAGGGCCCGGTAATCAATGCAGAGTCGCCAGGTCCCATCTTTCTTCTGTACCAGCACGATTGGGCTCCCACAAGGTGATGAACTGGGACGGATGTGCCCTTTGCGGAGCAATTCTTGGATCTGCCTCTTGATCTCCTCATTTTCCAACAGAGAGCGGCGATAGACTGGCCCATTGGGTAGCGGTGCGCCTGGGGTCAGGTCGATGGGATGCTTGACCTGGCAGTGCAGAGGTACCCCGGTCGGAGAGGAGAAGATATCTGAGTATCCTTCCACCACCTTATCCACTTGCTTCTGTTGTGTGGACAGATCGGTCGTGGAGGCCCGGGATGTGGCTGCGATCTTTCTTTCACTCTGAGAGCGAATCACGAAGAAGACAAATTTCCCGGTCTGAGAGATGACCTTCCTGCATTGCTTGGCAGAGATCAAGGAAATAGCACTAGGAGGGACTGCCTCGGGTATCCTGTACAATTTCCTGTTCAAAGAAATAATAACACTACGAGGCCTAGACTCATATACAGCATGACGTTTCCATAAATAAGGTTGTCCCAAAAGAACATCTGAAACTTCGAGAGGAGCAACATCACACAATACCTCGTCCTTGAAGGGCTTGATGCCGTATGGCAGTCGGCACTGTTGGCTGACGCGGAGATCGCTTCCTTTGCGGAGCCATCCAATGGTGTAGGGTTGTGGGTGCGGCGTTGTCGGCAGGGCTAGGTGCTTGACGACCTCTGCTGAGATGAGATTCTTCTGGCTACCGCTGTCAACGATGAAGTGCAGCGGGGTGCCTTTTACCCACATCTGTGAATGGAAGAGGTGTTCTCCTTCTTCTGGCTCGTCTGGTTCATCAGGCTGGAGCTTGGTGGTAGCAATGGTGGCACTGGGTTCCGCGTCAATGATCTGTTTCCCCCTTTCTGGTTCGGACTCAGAGTCAGAACCCGCATCTGATTCAGATGCTTTCACTTCGGCCACCAGGGACTGCTTTGAGCAGCAATCAGCAGTGTTATGCCAAGGGCTCTTATGGAAGTCGCACCACTTCCCGGTATCTTTCTTTGTTTTTCCGGTGTCCTTCTTTGCTTGCGGCTTGGACTGGTTGTCCTGATGCTGTCCATCTTTGCTCTGTCCTTTATTCTGTGGGTTGGGGCCGCCCTTTCCTGTCTTTTGCTGTGAAGGGTTCCCAGGCCCAAATTGCCGCGTCTTTTGTTTGAGCTTCTGCTCGATTTTGACGGCATATCGGTAGGCCGCGCCCAAGGAAGAGATGTCCAGAAATTCCATTTCGGTCTGGATGTATTTATGCAAACCACCGCGATACTTGAGCACCAGATGTTGCTCTGAATCTTTGATACCCAGCTTAGTGCGCAAGGTATGGAAGATATTCATGAACTCTGGCACTGCTTGGTCTCTTTCTTGTCGCAGTGTGGTCCATTTGGTATACAAGTCGTCATAACTTCCAACAGGGTAGTATTGTTCCTTAATAGCATCCCTAAAGGATTCCTAGGTGGCTATGACTGAAAATAATGAGGCTTCTTCTGTGTCCTTTTGCTCGCAGAATGTTTCCCACCAATCTTTCACATGGGGAATGGCTTTGAGGAGCGCAAAAGTAATCTTTTCTTTATTCGAAAAGTTATGGACAGAAAAATACCCTTCTAGTAGATTCAACCACTTATCTACAGCATCTGCGTCTATCTGTCCTTCAAATATAGGGATATCGAAGTTGATTTGTACCTTGAAGGGGGCGGCGCCTCCGCTCGAGGAAGATGCGTCGCTTGTTGGTAGTCGCCGAAGGATTTGCGCGAAATTATCCATCATCTCGTTCCTCTGCTGCGTGAGGGCTTCCTCAAGCAACATTTTGATAGGATCTCCTGTCCCGTCATCTTTCTTTTCTCCTGCCATGAGAGGTCGCTTGGGCGTGCGAGAGCTTTTGTCCTCAAGAGAAACAAGCTCGAGACCCAATTCTTTGTACCCTGACCTCGTTGGGGACATGCATTAAGACGACAAGGAGTAGACCGCTTTGATACCACTGATCCGGATTTTATGAGCAGAACGAAATGAATACAGATTATTATCAGATGCTTAACACAAAATAATAGAGATACAGTAAAACTGGTTTTCTATTCAATAAGGAAATAAGCTAGAACTGTAAAATGCAGCGGAACACAAGCTTGCTGGAATGGTGGCGGCTTATCTCTGAGAAGAGATGTGACGACTGCGCTCCTTTCGCAAGAAGATGGTTACAATGAGGCTCTCAAGGCCTTTTACAATAAACAGGAATGTCAAAAACCCTAGACATCCAAAAACCTAACCCTAGGAGATGAAGCGCCAAAAGTCATGTGGGCCCCGTTTGGGTAAGTTACTACATCAACTTCCCGGGGTCGTAACTTTTGCATACGATCTCCGTTTGGGGCGCTCGGTAGCCCGTTGGAAAGATCTATCCGAGATTTACAACTTTCGACTGGGGCCAAATGTATGCCGGGGGGAACCATTTGTCCCCCCAAATTTCCAAAAAAGGTCGTTTAGGGCCTCAAAATGGCCCCGGAAGTTCAGGACCCGAAAAACTGCTAAAAATAGTACAATACCAAAGTTGCCATAAAACTGTTTTGAGCCAGTTGGAAAGGTGGGTGGCCACCAATATCCACCTGGATCATGCGCTCTTAGTGAGCTATTGTTATCTTTGGGGAGATTATAATGCTTCATTATTTTATAATATGATGTTAATTATATTTTATTCATGTTCAGAATGTATTCAAGTCGAGATTCCAAGTGGAACTATGTAAATTTGATTATTAATGAGTAAATGTTGCCAATTTCCCCACTATGTTTATGTATTCGAATGGACCAGTGAATTATTGATGATTTAATGATGCATGAAATTTTAATAGCATATTATACAAGTTTCATGTTTAGTGCATAAGATTTTGGAGTCATATTTTTCATTTTCATATCATTTGGAGAAGATTTCCTATCATTTCCCCCAAGGTTGAAACTAGTATTTTTGTACCTGATTGGAGAGGGTTGTAGTAGACTTAATAAACTGAATGGTGATGCATATGAGACTATATTTATGTACCATATATATACCCTACCTCTATTCAGAAATTAGAGAGAGTCCAATAGCATTTGGAGAGCCATTTCCAGCATCTATCCCATGGGGATTTGAACCCCAAATTGCTAATGAAACTCCCTACTTTGGCCAGAACTTAAAGGAGAGTTGTAGAAGACTATTGAAGACTCTAAGGCATACTTGAAACTCATAATTATGTCCTAAAACCATCCATACACCTTCTGGGACAATTTGGGAGCATTTGGAGGTCAAGAAACCAATATTAGTCAAAGGTCGAACTAGTGGAAAAAGTTGAAAATTTCACCATTTTAATAAATTTTAAAAAAGGTACATTACATACCCATTGGCGAGTTTCTTCCCAACATGATATCCATAGGTTGGTACATGCCCCCCAAGCTTCGTTTCTTCTTCTTCACTACTCGAGTAGACTCTTGGATACTAATAGGAATAGGTTCACCAGACAGGGAAGAAGAAAGAGGATCAAGTGACATAGGTGGAGGAAATGAAGGTTCAGGTAAGAGATTTAGTGGAAGACTTGATCTAATTGGAGGGGTGTGTGTTTCATTTCTTAACAAGAATGACACACAAAATGAACTATGTTCATGATTATTCATTTCATTTTTTAACAAGCTTGACACAAAAAGTGAACTATGCTCGTGATTATATGTTTCATTTTTTAACGAGTTTGATGCAGAAAGAAAACTATGCTTGTGATTATTTGTATCAATATTTAACGAGATTGACACAGAAATAAAACTATGATATTGGTCCTTGGCCATGGATTCCAAGTGGTCTTCATCAAATGGAAGAACAATGCTCTATTAATAATGCATGCCAAGAGATTCGATAGGGGTAATGGGGGGGGGGGGGATGAGGCTCCAATGCCCCCATTGAAGGGTTCACTGCGTCAACTACTGAATCGAAGCCTATAGAAGTCGAGCATAGAGTGAGAGGCTCCTTCTTAGTAGCAGTTGAATAAATGGGTCATCATATCACATAAGGAATCAATGGTATAATGTCATCGAGGTATTCAAGTTGGGATTGGCTAGGGACCACCCAAGGTTCTGAAGATTCAAGGGATTGTTGCACCATATATGAAATCATAGTAATCATGGCCACTTGTGGTGGGGTATTTTGAGGTGACAAGGGAAATAATCCAATTATTTGAGAATCCTTAAGAATCCCTACCGCCCCCCACATCCTCGTAGTGGGGCTTAGAATGTCCTAAAAACAAGACATTGTTGGCAGCATTATTGTGGACATCAGGGGTGAAAAATTCAATTTGGTAAATGGTAACAATTTTTCCTTGATGAGGAAATTGCACCAAGTGAAAAATCAAGGATGCAACAATGGTCATCGTATAAAACCAATTTCCACCAAGCAACAGGTTATAATATAAAGGTGCATCGACTGCCTCCACATGAATGGAAACAATCTTTCCCCTTGATTAAAGATGGTAAAGTCCATAAGGTTGAAAACCATGACCATCAAATGCCTGAAGTGTAGTGGGATATTGGTTAACTTCAGGATATCCAATAGCCCAGCAACAGGATAAAGACATAATAGAAGTTGAGTCACCTTCGTCGAGAATAGTATGGTAGATATTCTTCCCATGCATGTTCATATGAATTTGAAACACAAGTTTATGGGAAAGCCTCATTTTAAAGTATTCCAGATTGAACATAATGGTATTGGATGTCTCAGGGTTCACAACTCCAAGGGATGACAATAGGGTTCTACAGTGACTGGGATAGTTCTGTAGAACTTTGAGAGTTGACATAGCACAACGTGCTTGGGATAAATCCTCAACAATATTATAGTTTTAAGTGGCACGAGCACTTGGATTAAACATTGCTTTTTGAATTGTGCTCTTATGTGGGTGCAACACTATGTCAGAAACAAATTTCTCTATTTGAAGAGGACCAGGAGGTGGAGAAGTATTGGAGGTGGAGGTTTTATCTATAGGAATTCCATTATTATTCTTGTCTAGAATAGTTTCATATGTCTAAGACTTGGTGGTTAAATCATCTGTCTCATTGTACATAAGGACCTGGGCAGTCGAGGAAGTATCCCCTTGGTGGGGATGACTTGGTTTTCCCCCATGTGGATGAGTGGTATTGTGGGAAACCAATTGTTGTTGTTGTGGTGGGAAAGGGTTAGTTAACATTGATGGTTGGGAATTTCCTTTTAGAAATTTATTGACTTCATTATGATGGGGACAGTCCTTTGCGTAGTGGTCGTCTCCATAGATTAAGCAGGTAAAATTCTCCTTTCTCTTTGGTTTGGTTTCGATTGTTGTTCCTTGGGGTTTGTTATTCTCCTGTTGGTTCGAAGGTTTTTTGGGTTTACCTTTGTTTTTATTCTTACCTCCTGATGGTTGAGATGAATCAGACTGAACCAAATTCACCTCGGAGAATTATATGAGAGAGGGTTCAGTCTTGGTGTTAGTAGCAGTCTGTGATGGAGTTCGGGTAGAAGCCAATGGGATTTGTTTACAGTAAATTGGGTTACAGACTGTGTTTTTATAGAGTCTATGACACCATTGGAGTGGGATACCATGGATGGTATTGATGGGTCATTGGATGGGCGGGAATCATATCATAAAGCATGCTGGATTGGGAGTACATGAAATCCATACATTGGGCACAACTGCTGATCACCTTCTCTTCTATGACAACTCCTCACTTGGAAGCATCTCGAGCAATGGGTGGAAAAATTGACTTCTTGAACCAATTTTTCAAAATTTGGTCTTGGATGGTAGCTTTGATTAACCTTCACTACCACCTCCACTCATGGATGTGATATGATATGTGGGTGTGTGAGGAACCTCCAACAATTAAATGATGAAAATGCACGATATATCATAAATAGAAGAACACATAATATATTTGTTGATCATGGGCCACTTCGAGGGGGAAACCTCCTTTGAGAAAGATAAATACAAATAACGCACAGATTCCTTCATTGGCCTCAACACGTACTTATATACTAAGTGTATGCGTCCAATACTATGGATCAATACCATGGAACATATAATACTACGGGATGACTTACAAAGCATATGCATCCAATACTATGGATCAATACCATGGAACATATAATACTATGGGATAATACAAACTATGGATCAATACTATGGGACGAATTACAAGGGATATGCGTACAACAACAATATACTAACAAAGTAAATAGAAGGGTTGACATGGGTTCCTAACATTCCATCCCCCTTAGAAAAAGCTTTGTCCTCAAAGCTTTAGATGTGGAAATTGTTGTAGAATTTGAAGGAGTGGTTCCCATGTAGCATCCTCTGGTTTCATTTCGTGCCACTGAATTAATACCTCTGTGATAGATCGAGAGAGAATTTGACGAGTACTCCTATTGAGGATGGCCTCCAGATCCAAAAGGATGGATCCTTCATTATCCAGTTCTAGTAAAATAGTGTGTCCTTTGATGTTAGTGCCAAGAACTTTCTTTAGACAAGAGGCATGAAATATTGGATGAATGCAGGAATAAGGAGGAAGTTCCAATTTATAAGCAATAGACCCAATCTTCTAAAGAACCTTATATGGCCCATAGAACTTTGGAGTGATCTTATGATGCCCTTTGAGTTTCAAGGAGGATTTCTTGTAAGGATTGTTATCACTCAGGATTCTTCTAGGTTGCGGCAGAAGGGATCACTGAGGTAACTATTTCAACTACACTCTTGTGGATGGAAACTATCCTTTCAAATGCAGATAGGGATCTCTCTCTCACAACTCTTTTAGCACGTAAAATATCACTTGAATTGGCTGGTTGTGCATTAATAGTGGTGGTTAGACCTTTAGATAAGGGTATTAGGGATTTCAATTGGTTGGGTCAAGGATAGGTATATCACAGGGAATGGAGTCAAACTTTCATAGCTTTTCTGTCACAGATGATTGATTGGAATATAATTTGAGAAACAGAGGCAAGATAAATGAAGTTTTTTCATGTCAAAAGGATATTAGCATATGGTAGAAGAAAGGGAAACAAGAACCCATCACAGAGTTAGATAATTTATGAATGAATTCTAACTTGCAATTCTAGAAAGAAAGAGTGGAGTATCTAATCATATGTATCTGAAGCATAAAATGATAAACGGATTTCAGACCATGTAAACTTGATTTAAACACTTCAAAAGAAGACAATCAATGGAAAATACTAGCAAGGGAAACATGCACAGGAATTACAGACCTCAAAACATTCATTTCAGGAATTTCTGCTCCAAAATCAAGTCTTTGCATTAATAAAAAATGATGGGTTTCATTACATTGCTAAAAAATTCTCATACAAAATCCCAACCCCTGGGTCTTATTCAAAACCTACCTTTATAGGCATACAAAAATCAAAACCTTCTCGACTACTTCAGCCATATGTGGCTATTTATTAAATTCGCAACTACAATTGTTGATAATATATCAGATTAAATACTAGTATTATGGACTATTTATTCAAAATAAATAAAAAACTGGAAGTGATGTGGCTGTCTTCCTTTTTCACTTCGAGCTGCTCGAACCAACTTCTTCTTGACCTAGAGACGAGCCGATGGGAAACTTCAATGTGTTTCTAGTGCAAAAATTAGGTTGTCGAACTGCCCATTGTCCTTTAGATTGAGCCATTTTAGGATGATTTGTAGGGATTGACGTATTGTGTCTTTCTTTTTCCTTTAGCATGAATCCTAGTCATGGAAAGTTGAGTCTTTTTCCTACCAAATTCTACATTTTTACACAATTGCAATTTATTCTGAAATGCCAACTTTAGTCCGCAATTCGCAATCCACAAGCCACAATGCGGGAGTCAAAGGTCGGCACCCCAATGCACAACATTAAAAGATTACATCTTTGACTTCCGTAATTCGCTATCCGAAATACGGGCGTCGAAAAGTCGAAACACCTTCTGCATAGCTTTGAAGAAATCACTCCTCCGAATTCCGCAATCCGAAATGCGAGAATCGGAAAGTCGAAACACCAAATTGACAACTTTGAAGAAATCATGCCTCCGACTTCCGCAATCCACAATGCGGGATTCAGAAGTCAGAACCCCAAATTCACCGCTTCGAAGAAATCACACCTCCGACTTCTGCAATCCGCAATGGGGGAGTCAAAAGTTGGAACCCTGAATTCACCACTTCGAATAAATCACGCCTCCGACTTCCACAATCTGAAATGCGGGAGTTAGAATGTCGGAACCCCAAATTGACAACTTTGAAGAAATCATGCCTCCGACTTCTGCAATCCACAATGCGGGATTCGGAAGTCGGAACCCCAAATTCACTGCTTCAAATAAATCACACCTCCGACTTCCGCAATCCGTAATGCAGGATTTGAAAGTTAGAACCCCAAATTCACAACTTTGAAAAATTTACTCCTCCGCAATCCGCAATCTGAAATGCACTAGTCGGAAAGTCAAAACCCCGACGCACAACTTTGAGAAAATTACTCCTCCGACTTCCTCAATCTGCAATGCAGGTTCGGAAAGTAGGAACCTCTGCGAAATTACTCTGCGGGTGTTGATCTAACTCTATATCCAATATAAACCATTCAAACTCTTAAGAGCGGAAGACCTCCTTTTTAATCATTTTTCGTACTGTGGCTTGCTCATCGAGTTGGAAGCGGTTGATACGTAGCCATTTTTTGGGAGCTTTTGCTTCTTCTTTTGGAGTAAAAGGTTAGTGCGTAGGATTGAGATTTCGATAGGGGGTGCCCTTTCCTTCCCCTATGGGATTTTTCTTATAGGTGATAAGAAGCTTGTAGACGAAGAAAAACCATATCACATGCTTGAAAAGTGTGCTCAGAATGGTGTTGATCGGCTTGTTGTTTCATTTGATTTCTTGCCATGTGAAGATTGTCCTGGAAAATGCGAAGAATATGATCATGGTTTCGAAGAGCCATGTCAACTTCCTGAACTGGTGAACTGTCGGGGGTACATGGAAGAAGAACTGGTGGTGCCTGACCATAGACTGCTTCATATGGAATCATTTTAGATGCAGTGTGGTATGAGCTATTGTACCACCATTTAGCGAGAGGGAGCCACTTTGCCCACTGATGTTGTTGTTCGTAGGTGAAGCAAGGAATATAAGTTTCCAAAAATTTATTCATAATTTCAGTCTAACCATCTATTTGTGGGTGATACCCTGAACTCATCTTCAGTTTGGTGCCAGTGTGGTGAATAGTTCTGTCAAAAAATGACTAGTGAAATTCGCATCGCGATACGAGACAATGGAAGAAGGGATTCCATGACTACGAAAGATTTGGTCCAGGAAAATTTGTGTGACTGAGGAGGTGGTATAGGGATGGATGAGGGCACAAAAATGACTATATTTGGAGAGGCAATCAACCAAAACCAAAATCATTGTCTTCCCTCCATATTTAGGGATCCCTTCAATGAAATCCATACAAATATATGTCCAAATCCGTGTAGGGATGGGAAAGTGTTCGAGCAATCCCAGAAGGAGTGTCATTTCACCCTTGTTGCAGTGGAAGGTATCACATTCAACCACCATATGTTGAATTGTCCTTTTCATTCCCTGCCAAAAAAAGTTACGTCGTGCTCGCTCATACATTTTGAGGAACCCAGAGTGCCTGACCAATGGAGAAGCATGGAGTTCATAGAAGACATCCTGTTGAATATCTGTGCTCTAGGGAAGCACCAGATGACCCTTGTATCTCAGGGAAGCACCATCCCAATATTAATGCGGTATAGCAGAAAGGTTGTTGGCCAACCGTTGGACGATTTGAGATAATGAGGAGTCATTGACATAGCCCTGTTGAACATATTGCAACCAATTTGGAACATGCATAGAAATAGCTGAAAGATAAACTTGGTCATCAAATGTGTGAGAAAGAGCATCTATTACAAGATTGTCCTTACCCTTCTTGTAACTGATCTCATAGTCATAACCCATGAGTTTTCTAACCCATTTATGTTGTGCTGGGGAGGAGACTCGTTGTTCCAGGAAATATTTTAGACTCTGGTGATCAGTCTTGATGGAGAAATGATTCCCTAATAGGTATGGCTGCCACTTCTGTACTGCATGCAAAATAGCCCTCATTTCCTTCTCATATGTAGCCTGGAGGCTAAATTCTTACTGGAAAGGGCTCTTGAAAGTGGCAATCCCACTGGTTCAGCAAATACAGTTGCATATCTATCCAAAATTTGTTGTATATCCAAAGGATTAGTGGAGACTATTGATGGGTGCATCTAAATGGAATGGAGTTGAGAGATGCCACCATGTGAATTATTCTTAAGGATATTTTCCATGTGATGTGAACTGATGATGCTGAGAGACCCTGGTTGTAACCCCGTCAATGTGTGTTTTTTCCCATTAACTGAAAACTACATCCAAAGTTCAGCAAAATCCCATAATATGGGGCCAAGTGTGCGTAACCATTGTGCGCCCAAAACCAAATCACATCCACCTAAGGATAAGGCTAACATGTTGGAGCGTAGGTTATAATCTCCCATAGATATACACACATTGCAACACTTCCCCTTGAAAGGTAAGGTGCCCCCATTGGAAATCATGACTTCAAAGTTGGAGCAAGGATGGACAAAAAAATCATCATGTTTGGCGATTCGAGGGTCAATGAAGTTATGAGTGCTACTAGAATCAATGAGTATTGTAAGACGGAGATTCTTGAAGTAACCCCTGACCTGCATTGTTTGTGGGGTGGTGACTCTGGCTAAAGCATGGAGAGATATCTCTGGGAGGTTGTCCTAAGACGAAGGGTCAACAGGCGGCTGCTGAATGTCAACCTGATCATCTATTGTATCCAGAGCTTCTTCACCAATTTAATCGGTAGACGGAGAATCCACATCCAAGAGATAGAGATTTTTCTCAACACATCTATGTCCTCGAGTGAATTTCCCATCACAATTATAACAAAGCCCTTTTTTCTCTACGTTCTCGCTTCTCTACTTTAGAAAAATGCTTGATAGGAGTTGGTCGAGGAGCTGGCGTGATGGGAGGTCGTTGGGAAACCATATATTTGAATGGAACGAAAGTGGATTTGGAGCGTTGTTGGGATACAATCTTGTCCTCTACCAACTTATCCAACTCTAGGAATTCCATCATTGTGTTTTGACATAACATTTTAACCTTAGATCGGATTGCATCTTTCATACCACTGACAAAACAAATCATGTAGAATTCATCAGACAATCCTTCTGTGTGATTGGCTAGTTTCTCAAATTCGGTCTGATACTCTCTTACAGTGCCAATTTGGTGAAGTTTAGTGAGTGCTCCTGTGAAGTCATCAACAACTGTTAGGATATTCCCATACTCCATCCTAGTCCCACCAGTATTTTGATCATTTTCATTTTCAGTCATGCATGCACTTTTAGGGTTTACATGCATCATTTAGGGTTTGCATGCATTTGCATGCATTCCAGTCATCAGTCCCAGCACCTAGCCCTTAGTTAGCTAGCCCCCGGAGCTTCCTTCCACTCAGTTTCATCCCTCCTAGCCTGTCATGTGCCCTCCTTTCACCTACTACATGAGAAGGGTGCCTTTCTCACCTACCAGTCCAGTTTACTTCAGTTATCCACCAATCTTTCCTTGATTTGAGGCCAGACTGAGTCCTCACTGTTGTTATCACTTCGATTGACCTCCAATGAGACATGACTACCTGTTTTGAATCCATTTAGCTCCTCATGTGCCCTCCACTGAACCTCCTTCATTCAGTTAGTGTCTCCATGTGCCAGTTACATTTAGTTACACCTACCACACTCAGTTAGACTCAGTTTGACTGACGGTTGACAATTACTTGTGCATTGATGACTCCACCGATGATGAGATAGACTACTAATTGTGCTCCAATGACACTCCAGTCATCCTTTGATCACTCCATGAAGGCTAATTCAAATCCTCATGCATTGTACTATTTATTTGTCCATATTGTGATTAATTAATTAGGGTGTGTGAAGTTATTTTGCTTCTATCTGAGTTCTACTGTATTATTATTTTGTTGCTCATTATACTACATTGACCACTCTTCTTCTATTTTCCTGCTTAATCATAATTATTCTCTTGTGAAGTATACATCATCTCTTAGATCTGCTGTGAGGATTTTCACATGGTATCAGAGCATGTTGAGAGTATTGTTTATCTCCATTCCTGAGAGTTTTTTTGCAGTTTATTACCAAGATTTCGAGTGCAGCAGTTTCTACATTTTTGCAGCAGTAGCAGTTGCAGACATTTCTATTGTTTTTGCAGGTCTTCTACAGCTTCTATGTATTCATCAAGAATTACTCCTCTTTCTCCATTCAACTATGATGAATGGAAACCACCAATGATAGCACATTTGAAGAGACATGGTCTCTTTGATTATTGTTTTGAAAGAGAGTTCGAATCCTTTGAAGAAGAATATGACTAGTTAAATGAAGGAGAAATAGCTTGTGCAGCCATGATGTATGCTATGTCTGGATGCATGTTATATCACCTCCCTGATTTTTCATCTCCAAAAGATCTATGGGCCTACCTAGATCAAAGATTTGTCAGACAGAATGAAGGGATTGGTCCAAACCCCTTCGAGAGCAAGCAAAGTGATGCATTCGCCCTCCTTGATGATCTCATTGATCATGAACCAGTATCAAACACATCTCATATTGAAGTTGTCCACAAAGAAGAAGAACTTGCAGATTCTACACTCATGCTCCAAATTTATTCTCTTTCTGTGCTAGCTCACACTCTAGATATTGCAGAAGGTCCTAAATACTCTCTTGCACCAGAGTCTGTTGGTTTGCATCATGATCACATGATTATTTCGGAGGTCAAATCAGATATTGGAGGTAATGCATTCGCTCTCCTCAAGCAATCACCTCGTATTTACTACTATATGATCATTATTCCATGCTTTCATAAGGTTATTGAAGAATATGGCCATTTCCATTCGCTTGGGATAATTTTTCATGCACATCATGGTTTTGATCTCACCCCTGCTGGTTCAAAGGAGATCTCAAGAAACCATGGCCATTCGCTTGGGATAATTTCTCATGCATTTACTGGTTTTGATCTCACCTCTTATGGTTCAAAGGAGATCTCAAGAAACCATGATTCAATTCTTGGATCTAATTTGGATTCTAAGCAATTACTACTTGGGATAATTTTTCATGCATATGATGGTTTTGATCTCACCCCTGCTGGTTCAAAGGAGATCTCAAGAAACCATTTATCAAGTCTTGGAGCTGATTTGGATTCCAAACAATCATTATTATTTGATGGTTCTTTTTGGCATAATCTCACCGATGATGGTTCGAAGGAGAAGGCAAAAGACTATCTGCATATTCATGTTTTTGATCCTGCCTCAACTGATTCGAATCACAGGTTCAAGGATCATCCTCATACTTTTGGATTTGTTCTCATCACAGGTTCAAGGATCATCCTCATACTTTTGGATTTGTTCTCATCACATTCGATTTGAAGAGCGAGTACAAGCACATGCTTTTTGAGCATGATCCACTTCTTCCCAAGAAGAAGATACTTCTAGATATATGACCAAGCATCACACCTGCTTGAGTTTGGAGCATTTATTTTTTGTGTGTGCCTTACAGTCTGTTTTGAGGGGGGGTATTTTTCCCATGAAATTTTTCCCACTTCCTTAGTTTATTGACTGTTATTATTCATTGTATTGGGTGACCTTTGGTCTTAGTTACCAGGGCCCAGGATGGATTAAGGGGGGGTGTTAGGATATTCCTATACTCCATCCTAGTCCCACCAGTATTTTGAACATTTGCATTTTCAGTCATGCATGAAATTTTAGGGTTTGCATGCATTCCAGTCATCAGTCCCAGCACCTAGCCCTCAGTTAGCTAGCCCCCAAAGCTTCGTTCCACTCAGTTTCAGCCCTCCTAGCCTGTCATGCACCCTTTTTTCACCTATTGCATGAGAAGGGTGCCTTTCTCACCTACCAGTCCAGTTTACTTCAGTTATCCACCAGTCTTTCCTTGATTTGAGGCCGGACTGAGTCCTCACTGTTGTTATCACTCCGATTGACCTTCGATGAGACATGACTACTTGTTCTGACTCCAGTTACCTCCTCATGCGCCCTCCACTGAACCTCCTTCATTCAGTTAGTGTCTCCATGTTCTAGTTACATTTAGTTACACTTACCACACTCAGTTAGACTCAGTTTGACTGACGGTTGACAGTTACTTGTGCATTGATGACTCCACCAATGATGAGATAGACTACTAGTTGTGCTCCGATGACACTCTAGTGATCCTTTGATCACTCCATGAAGGCTAATTCGAATTGCCACCTTAGGCATTCGAATCCTCATGCATTGTACTATTTATTTGTCCATATTGTGATTAATTAATTAGGGTGTGTGAAGTTATTTTGCTTCTATCCGAGTTCTACTGTATTATTATTTTGTTGCTCATTATACTGCATTGACCACTCTTCTTTTATTTTCTTGCTTAATCATAATTATTCTCTTGTGAGGTATACATCATCTCTTAGATCTGCTGTGAGGATTTTCACAACAACACTAGGACCAAATCATTGCAAAAGGAGTTGGCAAAAATATGTCCATTTTGGCTCTGCATGAGCCTTAATGTACCAACAGAACCATTGAAGGGCTTCATATTCCAAATGAAAGGATGCAAGTGGAGCTTTGTTGACATCAAAAGTATTGTGCAGACTGAAATATTGTTCTGCCCAGTATATCCATCCAGTTGGATCATTACCATTGAAGTGAGGAAAATCAAGCTTCGGCCCACAAAAAGTGCTAGAAGAAGAGAACTCGGTGTCTGCAGAAGACTCTGGTTGTTGTCTATTGTTCATGGCTCAAGGCTAAAGATAGAGGCCGAGAATGTTTTTATCCAGATCTTGAAGTTTGGTCTTAAGGGCTGCAAGTTCTTCCTCCATGTTTTTTGCTCCTATGTGGGTGACAACCATAACCAGGATTTTTTTTTTTGGTAAGGGTAGAAAAACAAAAACAAAAACTTCTTTAGTAAATGAAAATTTTTATTTGGGAAAAACTATGATGGTTAATTGGGGTTTGAATAGGTTTTTGACACTTTCTAATGGACAGGGAGGCATAATATGGGAAGTTTAGAAGGGGGGTGAAAGAATGGGAAATTTTTTCAAAGAGGTACAAAGAAGCATAAATAGGAAATGAACATTGTGGAAAAATTTGAAGGAGTTTGGGTGAAAATCGAAGAAGTGATGGAAAACCCTAAAAATAAACAGATGTGAGATGTTTGGCTCCAAGAAGTGGAATTTGGGATAGGGTCCCCAGGAATGAAATATGAATAATGGGATTGCATGGGTGTCAGTGAATTTTCAAGGGAAACAGAGTTAAAGCGAAGATGATATGGCGAAAAAACATTTTTTTTTTAGGATGGATCTGCAACGATTCGGAATTGATCTGCAACGTATCTGAACAGATGCAATATGCTATTTATCCACTGGAAATAGATATGGAACCCATGTATGCTTGGATTCCTAAAGGTTCAGGGGATTCATTCGGCCACCAATGTTGTCTAACAACTTGCGTATTGAGGCAGTACCCCTCACTCCAAGGATCAGGTAAAATTGATAACCGCTTTGCCACAAACGACATCTCTTGGTTTATCTCACGGGTGAGAACTAGTCAATCAGGTAGGGGTCGTTTCCCTTTTCATTGGCAGGTCTTCTCAATGGGCCAGCTACTTCGTGGTTTATGTGGTACTCCTTACAATGAGTTTTAGGGCTATGCCCAAGTACGTCCCACAGTTAAGTAGATAGGGATTATTCCTGGATCCGAACCTGCAATTGATAGGAACAAATACAGATGCAAAGAAAATACTACTGCAATAATCACAATGCCTCGAAGCCACTACGAAAAAAAATTGGTAGAAATTCCACCCAGCGAGCCCAAGAAAGTGATCTGATACTAGATGTGAGGAACCTCCAATAATTAAATGATGAAAATGCATGATATATTAGAAATAGAAGAACACAGAAGAGATTTATTGATCGTGGGCCATTTCGAGGGGGAAACCTCCTTTGAGCAAGATCAATACAAATAACTCATGGATTCCTTCATTGGCCTCAACACGTACTTATATACTAATTCTATGCATCCAATACTATGGATAAATACCATGGAACATATAATACTATGGGACAACTTACAAAGCATATGCATCCAATACTATGGATAAATACCATGGAACATATAATACTATGGGACAACTTACAAAGCATATGCATCCAATACTATGGATCAATACCATGGAACATATAATACTATGGGATAATACAAACTATGGATCAATACCATGGAACATATAATACTACGGGACGACTTACAAAGCATATGCGTCCAACAAAAATATGCTAACAAAGTAAAGATAAGGGTTGACACGGGTTCCTAACAAGGTGGAGGTGGAATTTCAAAGCGAATTCAAAAGTTTTGTATTGCTTTCATACCGGATGGGCAGTTGGAAATGAGTCAGAAATGCCATGGCAAGGGAATTGAAATCACCAAAGAACTGTCACAACAACTCAATATGCCATTTGGAAACCGAATCTATGAGGGTCCTCTGGAAAAGTCATAAACGAATGGAATAATCCATTAGGGAGTTCGAAGAATACCATAGATAGAATTTCTTTACGTGGTTATTTGGATTTTTTCCAGGTTTTCCGTCAAATTTTGGGATATCTGAGGGTAGTTTGGGTAGGAATTTATGGCCAATGTGGGGCATGTTGAATGGGATCATTAGTCAGACACGACAAATCAGGAAAATCCAAGGCAGCCGAAAAAGGTAATTGTCGGTTGGCTTGTGGAAATTGGTAATACTGATGCGGCATCAAAATACCAATTGGACCATAGGTTGGTTGTGGTGGCATATTCAAGCCAAATGGTCCTCCCATGTAATAGGGTTGTTAGGGGGGTACAAATCCTTGTGGGTGGGTGGATTCTGGATTAGGTTGGCCCCATGAAGCATTCATAGCTCCAAGATATGGTAATCATGTAAGGAGGCATGTAGGAAAGGCAACATAAGGGTTTGTCATAGTAGCTTCCCCCCCAGCCAATGGTTGGTTCCCAATATGGTATTGACCCAAAATTGGTTGTTTCCCCCATGGAAGTTGTTTCCCCCATGTTAAAGTTTTCCCCATAGGATGGGGATGCCCCCCAATCATAATTTCCCCCTTAATGAAAGGCATTGATGGATTCCCTACCGGCTTAACTATGGGTATTGTTGGGGTAGTATGTGTAATTGTCATCGTATTACCCACTTGAGGGAGGGAGGGAAAATCCAAGTTGCTTGTATTAGGACACAAGAAAACACCAATGTGGGCCACTTGACTAGAGGGGTGTAGTGTGGGACCACCAAGTAAGTCACTTGGTATAAGCATAGGCATAGCTCTGAAAGTGGGGGTGTGTCCTAGTTCAAATGCAAGAGGATTTGTGCATTTGTATGGTGAGATCATATTCCTTTGACCTAGTTGGGGAGTGTTTCAGGACACATATATTCCCTATCAAGGAGAAGTACTAGTGGTGGCGGTATGGGCCATAGTGGCTCTTGTAGGATCAATCACCATGGTCGAAGGTAGAGGGGGTGATACCATAAGCCTACCACGAAAATGGGTTGGTGTTAAATCCATGTCTAAATATTAGTTACTATGTGCACTAAGCGACAAACGATAAGATGAAAGAGCATCAAAATCCCTAGAATATGCTAACTCAACGAGTACCAGATCAATATTTCTAGTAAAAGGGGGATTTGTGGGAGGAACAGGGCCTTCTGCAATGGTTTCAACTTCCCCTTCATTTTGATTGTTGAGGGGATCTATGATTCCAACTTCAAAAGGAATTTCTTCGTTTATGGTCCCTTCGTTGGAAGAGTGGTGTGATTCTTAGGGATGTGGAGGCTCTTTCTCCTCAGGGTCCAACCATTTCATTCTATGAGATTTTTGCAAACCTTGGTCGACCAGTGTGAAAATGTAACAAAAACTAAAATTCCTAGGGACAACTACGAATGCAAGGAAAACACACCCCTAAAAAGCAACTAAAGGAATCAACCAAGCAAACACTAGATAAAGGGATCTTCCAAAGATGGGATATCAAGACGTGAATGAAGATATGGGAAATAGTTATGATAGCCTTCACGGAACAATCACCCAAGGTGCAAGTAAGTGCCTGCACGAAAATACCCTCTCAATTCGTTGAAGCTGAGATTGAATGTCTGTCGTAGGTACTGTAAGGAACCTTCTTTGTAGAATGAATACTTCTCACAGTCACCTATGTGGAACATTAAAGATAAGATACTAAGTTCACCAATTCACAATGGATGACCAAGCGGGTAAAGTTGACAGTCAATACTAGCAAATGGGCATGGGTATGCCGGACACACATTAGTGACCTGAATCTAAGAAGAAAAGGCATCACCCATAGGATCTATCAGTTCTCCAAAGTCCCAAACTTGCAATAGTCCCACTAGGTGAACAAAAGAGGGGAAATCTTAATCGACCACTTCACCTGACCTCATGTTTAACTCATCTGTTAGAAGAGATTTCCGACCACATCAATTGCTACTATTGGATTTCGCAATCTTTAGTGTTCTATTATCTCATTTAGTAGCCTTGGAAAATTTACTCACTTGTCCTAGTCCAAAGGCCCTATCCCTACACCACTGTGGGTGTGATATAAAATGAAAAATGACTAATCAATTTTATTAAGTGCATTGGTTGATTTTAATGGTTGTTCTTACTCAATAGGGTAACGGCAATGAAACTAATGATGTTGTGACTTGAATCCAAACCATGCCAAAAAAAATGAGATGCATGTTAGGAACCCATGTCTTTACTTTGTTAGTATATTGTTGTTGGACGCATATGCTTTGTAAGTCATCCCGTAGTATTTGTTGATCAATAGTTTGTGTTATTGTTGTTGGCGCATATGCTTTGTAAGTCACCCATAGTATTGTTGATCCATAGTTTGTAGTGGTCCATGGTTTTGACCCATAGTATTGGTACCTAGACTTAGTATATAAGTGTGTGTTGAGGCCTATGAAGCTACGGTGAAGTTATTTGTATTGAGTTTGCTCAAAGGAGGTTGCCCCCTAGAAGTGGCCTGCGATCAATATAAAAGTGATTCTGAGTTTTGTCATTTCTGCTATTTCGCATATTCTTATTAATTAATTGTTGCAGGTTCTTCACATCTGGTATCAGAGCACTTTCTTGGGCTCACTGGGTGAAATTTCTGCCAATTTTTTTTTCTTGCATCTGTTGTAGATTTGGATTTGGGAATAATCCCTATTTGCTTAACTGTGGGAAGTACTTGGGCATAAGCCATAAAACTCATTTTGAGGAGTACCACGGGAACCTCGAAGTAGCTGGCCCATTGAGAGGACCTGCCAGCGAAAAGGGCAACGACCCCTACTTGATTGATTAGTTCCCACCCGTGAGGTAAACCAAGAGCTGTCGTTTGTGGCAAAGTGGTTATCAGTTTTACATGAGCCGTGGAGTGAGGGGTACTGCCCCAATATGCAAGTCGTCAGACAGCATTGGTGGCCGAGTGAAACCCTTGAACTGTTAGGAAGCCGCACATACTTAGGGTCCATATCTATTTTCAGCTGAACTGTTGTTGATCACTGCTGCGCCGTTTCAGATCCAACCATTCCAAATCTAGTCGTTTTCAATCCATTCGGCGCCGTTTCAAATCCTTCTATTTTCACTCACTTCCAGGCCATTGCAGATCTGTCTGTTTCAGATCCCTTCCGAGCCGTAGTCGCTCTATTCTGAATATATATATATATATATATATATATATATATATATATATATATATATATATAATTCAGTTTTTTCTCCATATCTCCCTTGTTTTCACTCCGTTTCCCTTGAAACTTTTGGGGAACCCCTGTAGTCCCATTCTGTATATTTCATTCCTAAGGACCCTATCCCCAATTCCACTTCCCAAAGCCCAAAATCCCACATTTGTCTATTTTTAGGGTTTGCCATATCTTCCTTAGATTTCACCCAATCACCTTCAAATTTTACCATAGAGTTCCTTTCTGAATTCTGCTTCTTTGTCCCCCTTTGCCAAATTTTCCCATTCTTTCACCCCGCTTATGAAATCCTCATTTTTTGCTTCCTTGTCTATTCGACAGTGTCCAAAACCTAGTCAAACCCCAATTATTCTTTAGATTTTTTCCCAAATCCAAATTTTCCTTTACTGAAGCAGTTTCTGTTTTTGTTTTTCTACCCAGTCAACTAAAAAAAAAAAACTCATGGTTATGGTTGTCACTCGCGTAGGAGCAAAAACCATGGAAGAAGCACTTGCAGCCATCCAAGCCAAACTCCAGGATCTGGATGAAAAATTTCTTGGCCTCCATCTTGAACATTCAGCTATGAACAACAAATGGAAGTTCGAGTCTTCATCAGACAATGGGTTCTCTTCTTCCAACAATTTCTGTGGTCCGAAGCTTGATTTTCCTCGCTTCAATGGTACTGATCCAACTGGATGGATCTATTGTGCAGAACAGTATTTCAGTCTGCATAATACTTTTGATGTCAACAAAGTTCCGCTTGCATCCTTTCATTTGGAACAGGAAGCTCTTCAATGGTACTGTTGGTACATCAAGGCTCATGAAAAGCCAAAATGGCCAAAATTTTTCCATTTCCTTTTACAACAATTTGGTCCTAGTGCTTTTGATGACTTCACAGGAGCCCTCACTAAACTTCGCCAAATTGGAACTGTGAGAGAGTATCAAACCGAATTTGAGAAACTAGCCAACCACACTGAAGGCTTTTCTGATGAATTTTATCGGAGTTGTTTTATCAGTGGTCTAAAGGATGCCATCCGCTTTGAGGTCAAAATGTTCTGTCCCAACACAAAGATGGAAGCCCTAGGGTTGGCTAAGTTGGAAGAAGACAAGATTGCAGCCCAACAACGCTCCAAGCCCACTTTTGTTCCCTTCCGAAATATGGGTTCTCAACGACCACCCATACCACAGGCTCCTCGACCAACTCCAATCAAGCGTTTGTATGAAACAGAGATGCAAGCATGCATAGAAAGGGGCTTTGCTATAATTGTGATGAGAAATTCACTTGGGGACATAGATGTGTTCAACAAAAGCTCTATCTCTTGGATGTGGATTCTCTGCCTGCCTCTGAAATTGGTGATAAAGATCCAGAAACAATGGATGCTCAGGTCGACATTCAGGAACCACCTATTGACCCTCGATCTCAGGATGACCAGCCAGAGATATCTCTCCATGATTTAGTTGGAATCACCACCCCCCAAACAATGCGGGTCAGGGGTTACTTCAAGAACCTTCCTCTTACAATACTCATTGATTCTAGTAGCACTCATAATTTCATTGACCCTTGGATCGCCAAACAAGATGATTGTTTTATCCATCCTTGCTCCAACTTTGAAGTCATGGTTGCCAATGGGAGCATCTTACCTTGCAAAGGGAAGTGTCGAAATGTGCGTATCTCTGTGGAAGATTATACCTTGCACTCTGACATGTTTGCCTTGACCTTAGGCGGATGTGATGTGGTTTTGGGTGCTCAATGGCTACGCACACTTGGCCCTATCTTATGGGATTTTACTAAACTTTGGATGCAGTTTTCCCTCAATGGACAAAAACACACATTAACAGGATTACAGCCAGGGTCTCTCAGCATCATCAGTTCACATTGCATGGAAAAAATCCTCAAGAAGAATTCACATGGTGTCATCACTTAGATCCATTCCATTTAGATGCAACCATCAGCGGTCTCCACTACTCCTTTGGATCTACAACAAATTCTGGATCGATATACAGGTGTCTTTTCTGAACTTGTGGGATTGCCAACTTCAAGGCTAGAAGACCATCATATTCAGCTCCTTCCTGGCAGTGTTCCTCCCAACATCAGGCCTTATCGCTACCCATTTCACCAAAAAATGGAGATTGAAATCCTCGTTCGGGACTTATTGAAGTAAGGTATTATTCGCCCAAGCACTAGTTCCTTTTCTTCTCCAGTTCTTCTTGTCCGCAAAAAAGATGGGTCATGGCACCTTTGCATTGACTTCCAAGCACTTAATCACCTCACCATCAAGGATAAGTTTCCAATTCCTGTTGTTGATGAGCTTCTTGATGAGCTTCATGGGGCTCAATTTTTCTCCAAGTTGGATCTTCGTTCTAGGTATCATCAAATTCGGGTTCATGAGGATGATATCCCTAAAACAGCTTTCCGCACACATGATGACCATTATGAGTTTTTGGTCATGCCCTTTGGCCTCACTAATGCTCCTTCCACATTCCAGGCCTTAATGAATAAAATATTTCAGCCCTACTTGCGAAAATTCATTCTGGTATTCTTTGATGATATCCTCATCTACAGTAAAACATGGGATGAACATCTCCAACATCTGGATCTTGTCATGCAACTTTTCTCTGACCATCATCTCCACGCCAAGCAGTCTAAATGTGTTTTTGGATAGAAGGAAGTTGATTATCTTGGGCACATTATCTCAACACAAGGGGTTCACGTAGATCTTACCAAAATCGATGCCATGAACAATTGGCCGCATCCTCAGACACTCAAGAGCCTTCGTGGTTTTTTGGGGTTGACAGGATACTACCGCAAGTTTGTCAAGGATTATGGGAAGATTTCAGCTCCATTAACTGCTCTATTGAAAAAGGATGCTTTTACATGGACACATGCTGCTCAGTGTGCATTTGACAAACTGAAACACGCTATGTCTACAACACCTGTTCTAGCTATGCCCGATTTTTTCAAGTCCTTCACTATTGAGAGTGATGCTTATAGCAATGGACTTGGTGTTGTTCTCCTTTAAGATGAACACCCCATTTTGTTCACCAGCAAAGCCCTTTCAGGTAAGAATTTAGCTGCCTCTACCTATGAGAAGGAAATGATGGCTATTTTGCCAGTACAAAAGTGGCGACCATATCTATTAGGGAATCATTTCTGCATCAAGACTGATCGCAAGAGTCTGAAATATTTCTTGGAACAGCGTGTCTCCTCCCTAGCACAACAGAAATGGGTTAGCAAACTCATGGGTTATGACTATGAGATCACTTACAAGAAGGGTAAAGACAATATTGTGGCATATGCTCTTTCTCGCACATTTTATGCCCAAGGTTCTCTTTCAGCTATTTCTATGCCTGTTCCAAATTGGTTGCAATCTGTTCAACAGGGTTATGTCAATGACTCTTCCTTATCTCAAATAATCCAATGCTTGACCAACAACCCTTATGCTGTACCAAATTACTCTTGGGATGGTGCTTCTCTGAGATACAAGGGTCGTCTGGTGCTTCCCCAGAGCACAGATCTTCAATAGGCTGTCTTCTATGAACTCCATGCTTCTCCATCGGCAGGGCACTCTGGGTTCCTCAAAACATATGAACGGACACGGCGTAACTTCTTTTGGCAGGGCATGAAAAGGACAATTCAACAGATGGTGGCTAAATGTGATACCTGCCAGTGCAATAAGGGTGAAACAACACTCCTTCTAGGATTTCTCGAACCCTTGCCCATACCTACATGGATTTGGATAGATATTTCTATGGATTTCATTAAAGGGCTCCCTAAATCTGGCGAGAAGACAGTGATTCTCGTTGTGGTTGATCGCCTCTCCAAATAAAGTCATTTTTGTGCTCTCAGCCATCCCTATACAACCTCCTAAGTTGCTCAAATTTTCCTGGACTAGATCTTTCGTCTTCATGGCATCCCTTCTTCCATTGTCTCGGATCGTGATGCAACTTTCACCAGTCATTTTTGGACAAAACTATTTCGCCACACTGGCACCAAAATGAAGATGAGTTCAGGGTATCACCCACAAACAGATGGTCAGACTGAAATTATCAATAAATGCTTGGAAACCTATCTTCGTTGCTTCACCTCTAAACAACAACATCAATGGGAAAAGTGGCTCTGTCTCGCTGAATGGTGGTACAATACCTCTTACCACACTGCCTCTAAAATGACCCCATATGAAGCAATCTATGGTCAGGAACCTCTAGTTCTTATTCCATACACCCCCAACAGTTCACCAGTTCAGGAAGTTGACACGGTCCTTCGAAACCGCGATCAGATTCTTCACATTTTGCGAGACAATCTTCACATGGCAAGAAATCGCATGAAGCAACAAGCTGATCAGCACCATTCTGAGCACACTTTTCAAGAAGGCGATATGGTTTTTTCTTCGTCTCTAGCCATACAAGCAATCCTCCCTGAAAGTCAAAGGGCATCATAAGCTCGCTCCAAATTTCTATGGGCCATATCGGATTCTTCAGAAGATTTGGTTCGTTGCTTATAAATTGGAACTTCCTCCTTCTTCCCACATTCATCCAGTATTTCATGTCTCTTGTCTGAAGAAAGTTCTTGGCACCAACATTAGCGGACAAACTATTTTATCCGAACTGGATAATGAAGGATCCATCCTTTTGGAGCTGGAGGCCATCCTCAATCGACGCACTCGTCAGCTTCGCTCTCTCTCTATCACAGAGGTCTTAATTCAGTGGCACGACATGCAACCAGAGGATGCTACATGGGAACCACTCCTTCAGATTCAACAACAATTTCCACATCTAAAGCTTTGAGTACAAAGCTTTTTGTAAGGGGGAAGGGATGTTAGAAACCCGTGTCTTTACTTTGTTAGTATATTGTTGTTGCTTTGTAAGTCGTCCTGTAGTATTTGTTGATCAATAGTTTGTGTTATTGTTGTTGGCACATATGCTTTGTAAGTCGCCCGTAGTATTGTTGATCCATAGTTTGTAGTGGCCCATGGTTTTGACCTATAGTATTGGCGCCTAGACTTAGTATATAAGTGTGTGTTGAGGCCTATGAAGCTACGGTGAAGTTATTTGTATTGAGCTTGCTCAAAGGAGGTTGCCCCCTCGAAGTGGCCTGCGATCAATATAAAAGTGATTCTAAGTTCTGTCATTTCTGCTATTTCACATATTCTTATTAATTAATTGTTGCAGGTTCTTCACAATGCACAATTTCTTGTTTAGATGAACTCTATCTAAAGAAGCAAAATGAGTTCTTTTTCATTTCAAATGCAAAAAAAACCCAATGCAATGCAATTTTTACTTTTCCTTTTAATAAAGGGAGAAAAGGAATGCCAAATCATGCAAACAATACTTTTTGGAATCTCGAAGACAAAATGCAAGACAAGCTCTTTTTTTCTTTTTCTTTTCAAACACATACCAAAACTCACTAATGCATATGGAATGCAAAAATTATTTTTGTTTTCTTCTTTTTCAAACAATTTCAATATGCTTAAAAGATTTGAAACAAAAAATCTTTTCTTTTTATCTTCAATTCAAATGAAGGAATTCAAGGCCATTATCTTTCAATTCAAATGAAAGAATTCAATGTTTTTGTCTTTCGATTCAAATGAAGGAATTCAATGGTAATTGCAAAGAATATAGAGAAAAAAAAAACCCAAGCAAGATAACAAGAGTCAAGAGGCTTTAAACATGAATATGTTCTCAATACTTGCTACTTGCAAACAATCCCAAGTTTTTCCAAAACTTGCAAAAACCAATGCAACGGAGATTGAGATAAGACCTTTTGAGATTTTTAATGATCTGATTAAAGATAAACCAAATGCCAATGAATTATTTGTTTAAAGGAACTAAATACTCGGAAGGGATCAATGTTTACCCATAAGCAAAGGAAACACAAGTTCCAACAAAAAAGGCCTAAGAAAGGCAATTTCAATTTCCAAACCAATCCAATTGGATCCCAAAGTAACTAAATTAACTTTGAAAGTTGTAGAATCAAAACAACAAAGGTCTAAGTGTCTATTGATGGCAAGGATTAGACCAGGAGTGTCATGGACTCCTCAAAAGGACCGGGCTAGCCTAAGAAGATCTTCCACAATCAAAGATTGACGAGGAAAAATAATCTCAAAAAGGAATCAAAACATGCAATAAACACTCAATATAAAAGCATACAAAGATTGAAACAAGCAGCATAGGCTCACAGGTGATATTCTAAGACAAAAAACCATGAAGAACCAAGCAAAGGGGGGGAAAACCTACCCAAAAATAAGATCAACGCTCCTATCACCTTATCTATAGAGAGTTGACATCCTCTATCATTTCTCTCTAACACATTGTCAGGGAGGGTTGATCTAGGATCAACACTTTGTAGCTTTCTATTGGGGAGTGTTGAATTCTAAGAAATCCTAGAAAAAAGGTCAAATTCACTTCGATCTAAAAGGGGTTCTGCTTTTTGGCTCAATACACTTCTTAATGATGATAAGAAGAATGTAAAATCAACAAGAAGGCATACATACTCCAAGTAATCAAGCAACAAACAAAGAGGTATAAGGATGGAAAATACTAGGAATATCCCCAACAAGGTCGCCAATTTCTATGGTAGAAAATCCCCCCACGAATAGGTGAAACTTCTCTTGGACCAATACTTCTCTAATACAAGACAAAGACTAACAAATTGTGACTAAATTTATCCTATATCTACCCTAAATGCACACAATAAGTAAGAATGGAAGAAAATAGAAAGTATAGATAACCTACCTCTTTTAGGATGGTTGTCCTTGTTGCTCCAACCCTTGAGCTTGATGTCCAAAGTCCAAATACTAGAGAGGCCTGCAATAATATAGACAAAACCTTCCTTCCTTCTACAATATATTATTAAGCATAAGAATGGCTCTATCTATCTTGAATGAAACAATATAGACATACATACGATGGAAAAGACAAATATGGGAGAAATAGGCCAAGCTTAATATTAATTGGAAAGCGATAGAAAACTTGTTACATCCATCATCTTGATCCTGTTGCAGTCACACAAACATAGGTTTGATGCTTTGAAGCTCACTAACCTCCTTCCTTTTTTCCTCCCATGGAATGACTTCAATTTATAGGATTTGAAGGTACAACCACCATGGAGAACAGAATGGATCAAGGGAGTATATGATGGATCATGGAGGATTAGGTTACATGGAATGGAAAGGAGATAGAATTCGAAGGGGATTCCCACCAACCAATATCTGATCCAAATTTAGATCCTACATCCATGTTTTACCCATTAGACCAAGATCAATGCCCCCCTATAACTAGCTACAGAGCATTGATATGGGAGACCAACTCTCCCCTAAAACCGGACTTTCGAGTTCAACGCTCCCTAGATAAGGAGGAGGGGTTGTTGATTCTCACAAAGAGACATAAATCATGATTTAGGATTGGGTTTCAGCCCCCAACTCATGGCTTTTACTCCCAAACATAGCGGGAGTGGACCAATCACTAAATAATCCTTCTTACCATGCCTAGGGATCAAGACAGACTTTCATGGTGACAAAGTGTGACACTTAAGGATGGTGTTAAGTGTGACAATTTGATGTATAACACTGTCAATACTTCCAAAATTTTGATCCAAAATATTTCGTACTGATTTAGTGGCGGTCCTCCATAGAAAATATACTATCTAAGCTTTGATGTTTCCCACTCCCATAATTCAACTTCTTGTATTATGAAATCTTCAGTCTTCTTGTCCCACCATAACTGAATCTGGCTCGTTGTCACTTGCATATCCATATAGTTAACAACTTCTTGTTAAAACCAGGTCTCGACAATGGAACCATTTTTGGGTGCAAAATTGGAAACCGAGGTTCTTGCACATGGTCCAACAAAGGACTCCGTTGTATTCTAGTGTGCAAGTATTTTCAATTCCTTGAAGGATAATGTATCACCCGAAGCACAACCAAAACCTGTGCGTGATAGGGAGTAGTTAACTGTAAGGATATGTTTGTGTAAGTTATCGTCATTCATATTGCAACAACGTTCATAGTATATTATCACAACATTAATATATTACCCATAACATACAGATAAATAGCAAGCACACAATCATTCCATTAACAAATAGACATATTTAACATAGCAAATTGAGGGGACCCAAAATCCTTCATTATTATAGCAGATAATATTCATTACATCATCACTCTACGACCTTACAACAATTGCAAAATTACCTGTCATGGCTTCATACAAAACAAAGAATCAAAATACAATTATCCAAAAGCCATATACATTATCTTCTACTGCAGCTTGGTCATCCTTCTCCATCTTCTTCTTTGATCTTCATCTCTCTTTCTGCTTGCCTTATGATTCCTTTTATACTTGTGGGGGTGGGTGAAAAATTGTTGCAACTGTTGGAGCCTTTGTGTAAATCATGCTCCTTTACCTTGCGCTTCCTTGTATAGTCCTTCCCACTTCTTCCTTTTACGGTCCTTTCCAAAAACAAAGGATCCAACAATCATCAGCAGAGATGTAGAATTTAAAGAAGAAGAGGCATGGGACAAAAGTGTATACATGTCCATAACTATTATAGCAGCAATACCTCAAGCAAAATATGAAGTAGTGGAAGAGTAGTTTGAAGAAATTGAATAGCAAGGTTCACAATCACAGTCACCAATCAGAGGTATTCTTACAAGGACTCCCAAAAATTATGTTCATGGAGATTCATCAAATTTAGAAGGTATGTCTACCCCTAGTCCTTAATCAAGTAATGGTTCTAATTCAATACTGGAAAGACTAGAAGTTTGTAAGAAATTTATGAATAATTAGATGTTCAATCAAATTTTTCATTGTTCACATACCAACCCACATTCTTTGAAGAAACAATAAAAGAAGAACATTGGGTCAAAGCAATGGATGAAGAAATAGATTCCATAGAGAGGAATAATACATGGGGTCTAGTAGACTTCCCAAAAACAAAGTTTGTATCAGTGTGAAATGGGTTTACAAAACCAAACTTAATGAACATGGTAAAGTTGAAAGAATTAAGGCAAGGCTGGTAGCCAAGGGGTATTCATAATAACCTAGAATTGAATTTGGAGAAACGTTTTCATAAGTTACCAAATTAGATACAATATGAGTTGTTTTAACATTAACAACTCAAAACAAATGGAAGGTATACCAAAAATATGTGAAATCTACATTCTTAAATGACATTCTAGAAGAAGAATTTTATGTGCAGCAACCACTAGGATATGAGATAGAAGGACATGAGGATAAGGTGTATAGTTTGAATAAATATTTTTACGAGATCAAGAAAGATCCAAGAGATTGGTACAATAGGATAAAATCATATTTAATCAACGATGGATTCAACAAAAGTAGCAATGAGCCTACTCTTTATACAAAGGTTAATCAACAAGAAAAATTCTAATTGTTTGCTTTCACAGGAGACATGTTGGTAGATCAGTTCAAATCGGCTATGAAAATGGAATTTGAAATGAAATATTTGAGATTGATGAAAATTTTCCTTGGCATAGAGGTAAATCAGTCATATTTTGAAATTTTTATATGTCAAAAAATTATGCATTCTATTTATTGAAAATATTTAGAATGATAAAATGCAAGGAAATACCCACACCTATAGAAACAAGAATAAATGTCATTAAAGAAGATAAAGGTCCAATTATGGATCCTACATCATTCAAGAGATTAGTTGGTAGTCTCATGTATCTCACTGCCACTAGACTAATCATTATGTTTGTTGTTAGCTTGATTTCCATGTTTATAAAGACACCTAAAGAAATTCATTGGCAAGTTGGTAAAAGGATTTTGAGATACATTGTAGGAACAACACGATATGGTATTTTAGACTCAAACACTAAAAATGATTCTATGATGGGCTATACTGATAGTGAATTTGTAGGGTATGTCTTTTGTTTTGGTTCAGGGGTAATTTCATGGGAATCCAAGAAGAATCCCATTGTGATACTCGCATAAATAGAAGTTGAGTATGTAACATCAACAAAATCACCTTGTCAAGGAGTATGGTTACACATAGTTCTCAATGATCTTCAACAAAGACAAGAAGGACCAACTTTAGTTTATTGTGACAACAAGTCAACTATAACATTGTCCACGAATCATGTTTTTTCCAAAAGAGAAAGCATATAGAAACTAGATATCATTTTATTAGAGGGCTTGTAAACAATGGTGAAATATATTTAGAAACCAGTGTGTCAAAAGACCAATTGGATGATTATATTCAAAAAACCATTGGAAAGAGACGTTTTCATTTTTCATAGGTGGAATCTAGGTGTTGTAGATGTTAAAACAATTAGTGGACATCATTAAGGGGGAGTATTCAAATTATGTATTTAGGAATTGTGTAATTACTCTCACAAATTTATTATTACTCCCACATACCTAGTGAAAACGGTTATTGGTAGTTAGGTTAAGAAACTTCTTTAAATTTATTTCTTGTGAGTTGAAGTGGATTAAGAAATTAAGTGTGGATGTAGCAATGGTCAGAGAGTTCTTTGGTTTCAACTTTCATTTTTATGACATCTCTATGGTAGATGTTTTTATTGAGTGCATCCTTTAATACCACCTCAACATGTGGTAGATGGATATTGTTGACTAATCATCATATTTACCAATTGTTCCCTTCATCTATTTTTTCATGACTAATGTTAGTTCCACATCATGCGCTCTTTGTGCTTAAAAGTATTATGCTCCGAATATATATAGATTACTAGAAACTCAAAATATCAAATAGTCTCATCTCCATGCCAAGAAGTCCCTTAGATCTATGTAAGGATAATGTTTGATGCTAGATCTAATGGATGAGAATTACCCACAAAATCCTCAGTGCACATTAAAACCATAAGGAAAAAAGAGAGAAATGTATCTCCCTTATTGAGGTCTTGCACATCTAATTTGTCTTGGGAATATATCTCCCCATGATGTAATCAATGGCTTTGACTAATCTGCTCATAATCTATTTTCCCTAGCTCCGGTGGACATACCTCTACAATTTACAGAATGGATATGGTATTTAGTTAATAGTTCATGACTTCCCTTAAAAGGGTCCGTGAAACATTTAAAGTGACCATATTTCATCTACATGCTTAACTAGCAATAAGACGTTACCCAAATAACATTTCTAGGTATCTTCTGCTCCAATTATGTTTTTGTTTAGCTACATTTCAGATTGTAAGTGTCATATCCCAGAGGTGGTTGTACTAGAACTCCAATGATCTGTAATCTCATTTTCAATCATAAGTACTTGACCTACATAGCACTTAATAGTTATAACCCTAATTTGAACCTTGGATCAATCTCTATGTGTGATATTTGTGTTCACGATCTACACATAAAGTCAAGCCCATGAATGCAGGTATGGTTGCATGATGTCACAAATTACGTCACATATTATAATTGCAAAATTTCATGATCTCATCAATCCTTATCGTCCAGGCCTCATCTACATTGATATCATTTTATCCCCACATGTTTCTCATTATTAGGCCCTATTTATGATAGTTTTTTACGAACACTATATTTTCCTATTCCTCAAACATTCATTGAATATTTAATTTATGCTTGAATCTATTGAATGTGTCTAGCAACGTATTCTAGCATACACCCCTTTGCTCTATTCTTTATGTTGGAAAATTGTTTGAAGATATTTGTGTCTTCATTGATAGAACCATAGATTATGGCATAGTAAGGCCTCTATATCCAACAAATTGTGTTGAACTGATAGCCTTGTTTGTGCAACATCCAATATTGTAGAGGTTCTTATCAAATACCAAGGTACATTCTTCTCCTCTCTAGCTGAAACTCCACCACCTATGAAGATTTTCTCAACATTGGATTTTCACCAACCTGCCACAATATATGTTTATTGTTACAAGTTTTTTTTGAATGTATATAAGGTTTGGATTTGGTGAGGGCTCAACAATTCTTTAATTTTGTCACCCTCCTATGTGAACATTCTTGTTTGAGTTTATGTAAGTTTGGATGTTGAAAATTTTCCTCTATATTTTCTCTAAATATTAGCAATCACATAAAGATATCTCCAACATGATTTCTATGTCAAGCACTAGGTAAATGGCATTGTAATTCCTCCACATTTATGAGAAAAAAATTCACTCATTTTCTCGGAATAAATAAGTTATTTTAGGTAGTTCATTTGGAAGAATTTTCTTATTTTTCTAAAAGTATTTTCACCACAACAGATTTTATGAGCAATACCAACAATAATAATACACATCTAAGCATCTTTCTATCATCCTTTCACCATGCCTCCATGTCATGGTCATGCCTCTTCTATAACTATTGAGAAATCATTTCATTCTTGAGCCATACATGTCCTTATCTATCTCTTGCAGAGCTTATACACCAACAAATTCCAGCTCCCAATCCTTTTCAAATAGACACTCATGTCTATTTGTCTGAGTATGGAGATGAAATGTAGAGTGAGTTTCTTGACTCATGGATATACAACCTCACTAGCGACTTTAAATTGTGTCCACACATCACAAAATGTCAACACTTGAAACTTGTATAATGCCAACTAGAAAATGTTCCCCTCACATGGTGGGAGTTTCACTCTAAGCATCATCTCACTTCTACTTGGGATGCCATCTACCGAGATCTTTGTATTCGTTCCTTTACTCCAGGATGCCTACAAGATCCGATGTTTCCACTGGTTCTAAATTCACCAATCTTTGTCCTGTAAGGTTTGCAATAGTATATTTAAATATTTACGAAAATCATGGGTTAGATCTAGATTTGAGACTCCAAAGAAGTACTTATTCTTAAGTTTAATCCGGGTTTATTGATTGATTTTTACAATGAAGAGGACTAAAGAAACACCCTTGACCAATCCTTTATCCATTCCATTCATGTGGAATGTTAGTTGTAACATTGTTCATGTCTCCCTTATTTTCCTAACTCTAATCCCACCTCACCTCAATAATAATTCATCATGTTTCTTCCAAAAACCCCATCCCCAACCCCATGGAATTGTTGTCACCCATTGCACCACCACCACCTTCTTTTGCTTCTCCAACCCTCTATATTCCACCTCATAGACAGGCACCACCTCATACTACCACTATTAGTCACCCAACATTGCCTCCCCAACCTACCCCCCTAACTCCATCCTCTCATCCTTTACCTAAATCACAAAAAATATATTTCATGCATTCCTCATATCCCCTCTAGTCCCTACCACACCACTCTATGCTCCTCCTCATTGATGTACATAAAACCCCTCTATAGTTGCTAGAATATCCAATGTTGTCAATCAATATTCCTTAGCCTCCTCCTCCTTGTTTCATCAACACACACTCTCCACTTCCCTACACCTTAATCATGACTACATATTCATTGGAAAACACCTCTCATTCACCTTTGTATCAACTTATCAATGTCTCTCTACCATTACTACCTTGAAAAACCATTTAGCACCGACATATTTCAACACCTCTGACCACTACAATAGGATCTTCAACTCATATTCATATTTTATCTCCTCATCCTATCTACAATAAGAAACCTAGCACATCAATCACTCCATCATATTCACAACATAAAAAATTAATTATCACCAATAGTGAATTCAGGTCATCTTTCTCCACAATTCCACAATTCCTCCCATTCTGCTTTCCTTCCTTTATACATTCATCCCTACAACATCTCTTCCATAGTGGTAGTTCCAACTCCAACAATAAACATTAGAATACAAGTTCAAAAAATTTACATGACATTTATCCAACTCCCTAGTGCCATACCTAAACTAGAAGGTGACCATTACATGCTACTATCACATGTTCTTTGTCATTAACCTACAAATTCACAATAGAGACTCCTAAATTTTCTAACTCGGTATCAGTTCTTTCCTTATTCCCCTACACTTGTTCTATATTTAAGCTTCCATATTGCTTTACAAATACTTCTCTCTCATCATGCACAACCATATTCAATAGGCCATATGCACCTACTACAACATTCATTACTTCAGGAGGAAACTGGGGATGCTTTCGTGTTAACTCAAGAGTAACATATAAGGAACATGGGTGCTTCTCTTGAGATGGACAACTCAGTAGCATCTCACTCCTCTAGGAAGGCACATTGTCTCTTGGAAACAAATTATTTAAAGGAATTAGCTAAAAGTTGGTTGAATTAGTTGCTTTGAGCTACATGCATCTTAATTTATTGTTTATGTTTGGGAGTTAGTTTAGTGTGGACCTATTGTAAAACTTAGAGAGGCCCTTTGGAAAGTGAATTATCAAGCATGATGTTTTCGGTTTTTCTATATCTCTTATTTCTATCCATTGTGTGGTTTTTGGGTTTGTTCATGGTTTCTTCAATAAGGCCTTGTGAGCCTTATCAAATTGGAGAGTTCCATGGAGTTGGGTTGGAGAAATAAATAAATTTGATTAAAAACCGTTACATTAAAATCTCGTCATTATGAGTTGTGTGTCCTTCATTTATATTGATTCCTAAAATCACTTAAGCCAAATTGATTGAAGGAAGAGTTGCAGTTATCCTTTTTGTCTTTGTTGTCACCCCAACGCACCTTGCACGTTGACAAAGTGCGTCAGACCCATGGTGATGCGCTCTTCACATTGATAGAATGCGCTGGTGACACCTTCTTCCTTTGGAAAAGGTGTGTCACTACCTAAAGACGTGTGTTGCATATGGACAAAGTGCGGCACTATTAGTTTAAAAGGAAAAAGAGAAGCTTTGAGCAGCTTCTAGAACCCATGGATTCATGGAGGCTTATCCCTATGAATTAGGAAAGGTGGAACTCGATCCCCTTACCTTTTGGGATGATCCCTTGAGCTTCTCCCCTGAATCCTCAACCTATTCTATCCCTTTAGGCCTATATATACAAGCCCTCTCTTCATATTTAAGGTGTAGAAAGATAGATAACCTAACTCACTGGTGAAATTCTACTAGAGTTTATTCCCTTTTATTGGCACGGGGTTGAGGCGCAAAAGTTTTGGTACATTTAGCGGCGAAAGGGACAACGAAAAGGGTAAAGGACCAGTCATTGGAGCGGATAAAGCGGAAGTTAAGCGGATAGTGCAGAGTAATTGGTTAATTAGTTAATAAGTCACTATGCGAAGTGGACCAAGTGTAACGACCAAGTGAGCCTATAAATAGGAGTAGAATTGTAATCCTAAGGGCATATTTGGCATATTTTTGGATCGGATATTAATCTATATTTTGGCATTTGATTGTATCTAGTTGCATATTTGTGACATCTTATCTTGGATGATTTGACTTTGTATTGGTTCTGCGGATATGTATCCATAAATATGCGATGTTTTGAGTGATGAGAAGGATTTATTTGTCTATGTCATTGTCTCTTTTAACTTGTCGCTGTATGATTGAATATGTGTTCTCGCAACATAATTGACTGCATGATTTCGCATCATGGCTAAACATGATTTATGAATGAATCTGTAATGTCACAGTAGTGTTATGTATCTCAGATCGGTTAGATATGCCTCTATAACCTGTTATTGCGTAGATATGGTTAGTATGTTATGATGCGAATGATGTTTAAGTCGACCTCTGGGTTACGTTGTGATTAAGTGTGAATGATGCATGTTCTCTTGTATCTACAGAAACGTGGTTCTTGCATCCCCCCTTAGATATCTCAGGTGAGACTTTACTCGCTCTACGGGTGTTGTTGAGAAGGATAAAACCTTTTCGGGCCAATGTTTATGGGATATTGCGTTGTGTTTTGTTGACAATTACCCTATCGACATATCTGTGTCAACAAATGGTTCTGTTGCTGGGGCCCTATTGCAAAAGAGAGGACATGTTGTGGCATCCAACAAAGCCAAAGATCACAGAATGGTTCCATAAGAAGACTCGAGAATTTGCTGAGGAATAAAATAGGAACCCTGGATGGTCGACAATCGAGTGGTTGAAAAACTACATCTACTCTGATATCCATGAGATATTTTTTTGCGAGTTTCCGATATTTCTATATGAATGGTTGGCGCAACTAACTTTTCAGAAGAAGAAATTCCAAGGAGGTGAGCCTGAACATTGGACTCCAGAACTGATCCAACAATTGAGTAGGATTAACAACAAAGCTTCAAGGGCTATCAAGGTTTGGGTAAATAGCATTTTGGAAGGATATATTACTAAGTTTGTTGTCAACATAGTTAAATCGTACAGCACAAAGAAAGAAAGTTCTTTAAAGGACCAGGAGGAAGGTATCTATTGGAGGTACAATTGTGGATCAAAATGCTCATTTGTGAAAAAGGAATATTGAAGATGAACTCTGTCGAGTAAAGCTCGGGTGTGCAGAGGTTGTGGGTAATGCGTAGATACAGGTCTGATAGAATGATGCGGGGTAGATGGATATGAGCTACGACAAAATTGTGAGGGAAGCTGTGGAAGATTGTGGTCTCCTGAGAAGTGGGGTGAGGTTCCGGCCGGAGAAGAAGAGGAGGACTGAGATAAAGAGAGAGAGTCCTAGTGCAACTGTTATAGAGAACTACAAAACAGGACCACAAGGGACTAAGTGACCCTAATGTGATGAATAGGACGAATAGGATACCCCTGAACCTGAGGAAGGACAGATCCAAAGCTACAACGTACCCACAACCCCATGAAATTTGCAAAAATTTGGAGGAAGAAACACAAAATCTTCGCAGGGTTGTCATGTGTGTCAGAATAGTGGTAAGGGTAGTGGATCTACAAACACTAGTAGAAAACCAAGGATGGATGGCGACGACATAAATATGCCTCTCTTTCAAGGCAATGGGACCGAGGATCATGAACAATATTGGTTTGAATACGAAGCGGTATGGACAGTGAAACAAGTATAGGATGACAATATTAAGAAAGGACAATTAGCGAGGACCTTTAGAGGTTGTGCACTGGATTGGTACATGAAGTTTATACAAGTTCCTATAGGGCATCTGCAGAAAACCCTGGCATAAATCAGGGCTGGATTGATCAATGAATTTAAGAAACCAAAATTGAAATCGCAGTATATCATAGAGTCGAAGGAAAAAAAAAATTCCCTAATGAGTCAGTGTGGTAGTTTGATCAAAGGTTCAAAACTCTGATGGCTAAAGTTAGTTTTGGAATGAGCGATATACAACATAAAGAATGGTTTATTGCATAATTGATACCACACATTTAGATGCCATTGAGCAGCAGAAGATCTTATCACAAGCGGAGGCATTGTAAATCACAATGAAGCTCGAAGCTTTGCCGATTGGAGAAACAGGGGTTGGTATGATCCAGATCTAGTCGCAGCTAGAAAATTTGACTATCCAACTGCAAGGGATTAAGAAAGGCAAGGAAGTTTGCGAAGAGGTACGTGCAGTAGATGAAAGTATGAAGGACATCACAAAGATCAGTGTCCTGAATTCCACAAATATTTACAGTCTAGTGCACCAATTCCACTCGGTCAAGGAGGAATTCCCTAGTGTCGAATTTGTCAAACAAGGGGAAATCTCTCGGAGGAATGTGTGTACTTACATAAGGTTGTGTCGAGGCTGGATAATATTTTCTGTAACTTTTGTCGATCTGTTGGTCATAAGGATAAAGAATGCATAACATATGATTTTCTCCAAGAAAGAACAACAGATACTTATTTCATGAAGGGAGATGAGCAACCTCCTGCACAAACGCAGCCGTAGTATAATCAACCACAACTGTAGTATAATCAACCACAACCGCAATATAATTGACCGCAGTACAATCATCCATAGTACAATCAACCGCAGCCGCAGTATAATCCGCAACAATATGATCGTCTGCAAGGTGGATTAAGAGGAGGCTTTTGGGGTGGTTATGCTGGAGCTTTTGGTCACAGGGGAACCTTTGGTCGAGGGTGAGGATCAGTTACATGCTATAATTGTGTCCAGATTGTACATTATCAGAGAGATTTCCCAAATCCGACCCCATAGTGTACCTGTTGAAGTGCAGCCGATCACAATGTCGAAGACTGTCCTCAGTTGATCGTGAAGTGGCCGAATAAAAATGCACCACAACCGCAACCAAATCCAAACTTAAACCATAAACATAATCCTAATACAAATGTGCAGAAGATCTTAGCTGAGATCAGAATTCAATCGTTAACTATCGCAGTAGTAACCAGAGGAGGAGCTGCGACAGGAGAAGATACGCCACTACCAAATGTTTGGCCTACAACTTGGAAGCAGGTTTGATTTGATGTTGAAGCAGAAAAGGAAACCTTTTTGGAAGCATGAGATGCGTTGAGAAAGAATAATACTAAGTTTTCACCTGTGGTCCACAAAGAACCAATCTATGAGATGCCACCAATTTTTTATACAACAAATTCGCAGAGGTCATTGGGGAAGGTCAGTACCTTGAGAAATTTTCCAGAAAGTTGCTTGACATTAGCAAAGGATCAAGATGCATTGGAAGAGATAACTAGCTTCTTGTATCGATAGGAGGAAGGGTGACATGATCAAATAGTAAACTAGTTACACAGAAATAAAACAAGAAGATAAATGAGGATGAACGCCCAGATTGGCGCATACAATGTAGATTCTATCATCTTGGATATAGGATCGGATGTAAATATCCTAACTAAGAAAACACGGGAAATGATGGGGAAGCCGCAGTTGGTATGGTCCCTTGTACAACTTCGATTGGGAAACCAGAGCAAGGTTACACCAATTGGTCGATTTCCTCATCTACATGTCGAGGTAGAAGGACTGAAGACATACGCATATTTCGACATCATAGAGATAGCCAACAACACAAGCCATATCCTGTGATGTTGGGAATATACTGGGTAATGGAAAATTAGGCCTTCATTAATTTTAAGAAAAGGATGATGTCTTTTGAGAACCCTGAGATGAGGGTGATCGCCCAGCTTGATCCCCTTGAAGGAAAAAGATATGTCTAACCAATGAGGGATGATTTCACAGAAGGATGGGATGACGTCTACAATGTTTCAGAAGATTACATCAATCCCACCATCGATGGAGAATTGGGTTGGTGAAGTATTAGTTTGGCATCATCAGACTGTGACGAGGGGCTAGAAAATTGGCAGAATTGATTGCATGATGTATCATTCAGAAAGTGTGCACGAATCACTCAGTCGTTGAGATGGTTAGAAACATAAGTATGTGATCTGCTGACATACAAAGGATTACCTAATATGGAAATATTCATACACTAATTTGAAGACAAGGTATTTGAACCAAAGCCTCTGCTGGCGTTAGAAGAAGCATTGAAGGATACTCTAGCAAGGTGGTGGGATGCACACAAATCATTGATCACGAGCTAAAAACTATGTCGACAATTGATTGAAGTCATCTTTGGGGAGAATTAATGCTACAGAGGGAAGAAATATAATGGAAGGGGTGATCTAAGGGACCATCTGGGAGAATGTCAAATTTCATGGGGAATGAGGCCGAAGGAGGAGTGGGTTCATGCATTCATCCATACTCTAGGTGGGGTACCATGGAGCTGGTACATCGCAGCAGAACTGCGACAAGGAACAACTACGTGGGAAGAGTTGAACACTAGTTTTAGTCATACATTCAGCTTTGCTGATGAGAATCCTTTCATCCACAATGCACTGTAGGAGATTCACGAAAAGGTACTTGAGATAGTTCTGACTGAAATACAAATGGGACTATAGTGGATTGCGACATCGAAAATGATGATGGAATGTTATAATGTGTCGGGATGACTTGAGGACGAGGACAATCCTAAAGACGTCTATGTCTCAGATTCAGAGGGAATTCAGGATGTCGAAGCACCAGATATGCCATTCGACAAATTCCAACATCCATTGAAAATTAAGAAGGTCAATATTGGGTCAGTGGAAAATCCCATGTTTGCTAGTATTGGAGACTATTGGGATGATTCAACAATTGGAAAGGTCATTGATCTACTGCATGAATTTCAAGACTTGTTCCCAATGAATTTTTCTGAGATGAAGGGCATTTCTGGGGACTTGGGTGAGTTGAAGATCCCTCTTAAACTCGATGCTAAGCCAGTGAAGAAGCGATCGTATAGACTAAATCCCAGATACAAGGAGTGGGTGAAGGATGAAATAGAGCGGATGTTGGATGTAGGGATCACTGAACCTGTCGAAGAGTTGGAATGGATCAGCCCAATGGTTTTCCAAGATAAAAATACTAGTGAAATTTGGATTTGTGTCAAACTAAGGAAGCTAAACGATGCATGCCTTCATGATCCATTCCCTACGCCCTTTACAAATGAATTACTTGAAGGTGTTGGAGGACAGGAGGTATACTCATTTACAGATGGATTCTCGGGATACTACCAGATTAGGATTGCGAAAGAAGATTGACATAAAATGACCATCATGACAGAATGGGGTTTCTTTTAGTACACAGTGATGTCATTTGGTCTCAAGAACGCCTCTCCAATCTTTTCAAGACTCGTCATTGTTGCATTCAAAGATTTCATTCACAAGTTTCTGGCAGTGTATATGGATGACTGGATCATATATGGATTGGTTAACGACCACATTGCGAACCTCAGGATGATACTGGAAATGTGTCGAAAGCATCAGATTTCAAGAAATCTAAAGAAATGTATCTTTTGTGCACCATTTGGTATCCTACTAGGACATATTGTATGCAAGGAAGTTATGTTGGTCGACCCAGCAAAGATTGCGATCATTGTCGACATACCACCTCTAACGACAGTAAAGTAGCTGAGGGCGACGTTGGGGCATACAAGATATTACAAGAAGTTCATAAGGGGATATGCAGTGACTACTGCACCTATGGAGAAGTTGTTGAAGAAGGATGCAAATTTCGAGTGGAACAACGAGTGCCAGAAGAGCCTCGACATATTGAAGGAAAGATGGTCATAGCACCAATATTAGTCTTCCCCGACTGGAAGAAAGAATTCCATGTCCATGTATATGCTTCATCAGTAGCGCTGGGGGTGATATTGTCCCAGCCGGGAGAAGGATCAATTGACCATATGATCACATTCACAAGCTGTAAGTTTTCCACCTTAGAGAAGAATTATAAGATGACAGAGAGAGAAGGCCTGGCGATGGTATATGCGTTACAAAAATTTTGACACTAACTGCTTGGAGGGCACTTCAAGATGTTTATTGACCACTCAGCATTAAAGTACTTAGTCAACAAGCTTGTGTTGGGGGGGGAATATTTGTTGATAGTTACCGTTATTCCAGGAATTTGATTTGGAAATAATTGTGAAGCCTGGACGATTGAATGTAGGACCCGATCATCTATCAAGAATTGAATTAGGAAAAGAACCAGGGAGCATCGATGAAGGCTTTCCTGATGCGCAACTATTTAGGATTGAAATGGTAGATGACCATTACGAATAGATTATTTAGTTCTTGGCTACATGAAGAGCACCTGAGGATTTCACTAGTAGTCAGAAGAAGTATTTAGTTGACAGGGCCGTTGATTTCCAACTAATCGCAGGGTAGCTATACAAGATGGGGCCAGATGAAGTCCTCCGTCGATGTGTCCTTCTGCATGAACAAGAAAGAGTGTTGGAATTAAGAAGCTCATGATGGGATTGCAGGAGGGAATTATGGAGAGTGCACAACCTCCAGGACTATACTTAGAGCTGGTTTATGGTGGCCCACATTGCATGGTGAAGCAGCAGATTCTGCTAATAGCTGCGAAGTATGTCAAAGGGCGGGGAAACCGTCACAAAGGGATGAGATGCCACTTGTTAACACCCAAAAAGCGCTCACCAGCTCATTTCCTTATTCACATGACCCATTTGTCCACTTTTTCACCATTTGAGCCTCTAAAGCCATCAAAATGTCACCAAAAGACCTTAATATACCCCTTTTTCCACTCAAAATGAATATTTTTCCTCAAAAAGCATAAAAAACCTTCAAAAAGGGTCCAGAATTCTCAAAAATATTAAAAAGGGAATAAAAATATTCAAAATATTCAAAAAAGGAAAAAGGAGGGAAAAAGTACCTAAACCATGTTGGTCAATACCATTGGTTTCCTCAAAACCATAATGGTATTCCCCACCACCAAAAACTATAAAAAGGTGGTAGGGGCTCCTCACTTTCCATCCATCCATCTTCCTATCCTCATGCTGTCAAAATCTCTCTTGAGCTTTTGACCATTGTAGCCATCTTGGAGAAGAGACCTTTGGAGCTTGGAGCTACTCACCTTGGGAGTTGCTCAACCATCTTCATCACTTGGAGGTATTACCATTGCAAGCACTTGCTTGCCCCTATTCTTAATACAAAGTTATTTTTTATTCTATTTCTTTTTCTTGTTTTCAAATTCAAAAGTTTATTATGATATACACATGCTAGTTTAGTTTTAGATTTAGATTTACAATTGTTTTTGCTTTCCATATTTGAAACTGCTATCACTTGTTGATAGGTGTCCATTGCACTAAGCTTGGTTGCAAAACCAAGCCAATAGTTTTTGGCGACTCCGCTGGCTTCGAATTCTTAGATCTCAAATTTTGCTTTAGATCTTAGTTTTTGTTAGTATTAGTCAGTTTAATTCATAGATCTGCCATCCTAGACAGCAGATCCATTGCTGTTCTATATTTTGCCCCTTTTTATTGCCATTAACAGCCCGAAATTGCCATTTTCGGGTTCGTTTTTCGGCGTCCGTGTACGACTTTCACCTCGCATCTTTTTTCCCAACAGTCGCACGGCTCATCGCGACTTCGCGGCTCTTTTCCGCGCGGCTCTCCGCGGCTTTGCGGTCGATTTACGCGTTGCACATCGCGGCTCCGTGGCCATTTGCTGCACTGCACATCGCAACTGTGTGATGAAATACCGCGCTGCACATCACGGCTGAAACCCACGCTGCCCATTGCGACTGTGTGACAGAAACCCGGGCAGTCCATCACGGCTGTTCTACCAAAACCCGTGATGCAAGTTTTTTCAATTCGGCCAATCCGTTAAAAAAGTAATTTTTTTGCTGTATTTTCTGCCCACTTAGCTATTTTACAATATTAAAATTCCTGCATTATTACAGCCATATAAATCTTTTTACTATTTAGAATGCACCTTTAAAAAAGTCTTTTTACAAAATTTTCAAAAAATTGAAAGAAGGATTTATTTGTATTTTATCTAGATAAAAAATTTTACTGTTTACTTCCTTGATATTTTTCCCATAGCAATTTTAAAAAGAAATCCATTTATTTCTTGAAGTATTCATATTATTTGCTTTCCTATTTCAAAGATCCTTTGTTTTTGAACAGTTTTTTGCAAAGCATTTACATTCTCAATTTTAGTTTAAAATACCACACGTGCACCCACTCAAACACATAATTTAAACTGAGCCTTAAAATTTACCCTAACTTCAACCAACTTTTAACCTCACTTGGGGAGCACTTAAAAGAACTTTGTAGCTAGGTAGAATTGAGGGGATAGGTGTTCCAATAACACCCCTCAGTTATTACATTTGAGACATAACTGTTGTCCATTAGGGAACCAAAATCTCCTAGTATTTTTTGGCACGGTCACAACCAGTTTATCAGAGGGCCTCTCCCCTTGGAGGGTTGAAGTCGCGAGGATGGTTCCGGAAGCCTGAGTGGAATACCAAAATCCATTCAGTAACCGAAGGCTACCATTCGCAGTTCTCGGGATATCCCTGTATGGGGGTATTGTGGTAAAAGGACCAAACGACATATTCACCTTTTATGAACGTGTCATGAATGGAGTATCCTAGTTGCCATTCTTTAGGATTGATTACCCGGTGTCCCTCCCGGTAGGGGGATATCTAGCCATTGATTCAACACTCAATATTGTCTGACTTGGATTTCATCACCTTACAGAGAATATCATTTGTTGACTCACAATACTTCTAGTTAGGTGTTTACATGATACAATCCACCTTTGGTCTAGTAGCACCTCTTTTTTTCTAGAAGTTGTTTGACTGTTGGTATTCTGACCATTTTTGTTGCATCCCTCCACTTATTATAGCACAACTGCTATAATAAGTGCTTTTTGAGGTTGATTTTTTGGCCTGAGAGCCTTTATTTTCACTCACCTTTTTGCACCCTTGGTTGCATTAGGGTTTCGAGTTTTTTATACATCACCATCTTACACTGAAAAATTTTAAAAAAATATATCTCACCATTGAGAATTTTAGACGATCTTGTCGTCTTCAGGGTGAACCCCCTGAATTTAGTCTACTTGGCTCTCCACGTCACCGACGTCGAGCCTTATCCTTTGACTTGACACGTCATCGACCAAACATACAGTCATCCAATTCTGACACGCCTCACTTCACATCTGATTCTGAGGCTGAATCCGAAAACCCTACTGAATTATTACCAACCAACCTCATGGTTGGAACACAATTCGACCCACTTTTTACCAGTACTATAGGAGATACATCCACAAACCCTTCTACTGCGGTGCCATCCATGGCAACAACCACCCCTCTAGGTATGGCTAATATGGGGGACACTCCACCTCTAGGAATGCCCAACATAGGACTACCTCCTATTATGGGTATGCCAAACATAGGGGTCACACCCCCTCTCATTACCACAACCTAGATCCCAGGAATTCCTACTACTCCTAACCTCGGTGTAACCCATGTTACACCTGGAAACGCTGGCCCATACCAAACCACAACTATTGGAGGACACATACCTTTAATACCTAGCATACCCCTAGGGGCTACTGGACCACTACATCATGCCACCATGAATAGTCATGTCCCAGTCACTACGCCACACCCATCTTCTAATTTACCTTACATGGCTAGACTGAACTTACCAGACTTAGCCAGGATAACCAACGATCCTATCAGGCACAACCCTACATGGCCACCCATGCCTACGAAGCTCCCCTCGAACATACCCAAGTTTGAAGGAAAACCTGGAGAGGACCCTCAAAACCACATAATGTCTTTTCACCTATGGTGTTCATCTAACTCCATAGTTGATGACTCCATTCGTCTAAGACTATTGCAACGAACATTCACTGACTCTGCAGCCAAGTGGTACATCGAACAACCACATGGGACCCACCAGACTTTTATGTCTCTCGCCTACACTTTCCTTCAGTTTTTTCAGCTACTTGTACGTTACGATGCAGGAGTTGAAATACCATTGTCTTGCAGACAAAACACAGCTACCCACATCACAGACCACATCCATGAGTGGCGCAAGCGTTGTAGCCTCTGTAAGATTAAACTGGATGATCATATATTTTTGGACTGGTTTCTTAAATCACTCCTACCCCTCATAGCAAAAGACGTAGCCTCCGAACGACCACAGTCAGAGGAAGAAGCTATCCTAAAAGCTCAGCAATTCAACCTAATTTACGCCCAATCAGGCTATCTCTACACCATCATACCGGATGCCCCACGAGGAGATTATTCATGTGGTGACGCACCGGGGGCATCACATGCCGCTGATGGTATTATTGGCTAGGTCACACTGCAAATTAAACCTTTTAGCATGGTGAGCACCATAAATGCCCCAGACCTCTCTAGGGCTACATCTAATTCTGGAGCAACAACTTCCTATGCTCCAATGAGTCAGACTCACCACACTCATGGACCCTCTTGTCCACAACATTGCTATGGGAAAGCACCATCGACATATGTACTACCCACATACTTTAACTTACCGGACACCTAGAACCAAATTCAGTTTTCGCCACAACCAATATATTACCAACAGCAAGCTACAACAGCCAACCCAACACCTCCAATAGCTCAGGGTTACCAACAACCCCAGCAGGTAACTGGACCACCTCCAGCCCCACCAGCTTATTATCCACCGCAACCTGCTCCCACACCTGCGACAAACCAAAATCCTCCTGCTGCTCAAGGGCAAGTGTACATACAACAAAATCATCCCCAACATCAAAACAGCCAACGCAACCAGGGTGGACAACAAAACTGTGGAAGAGGACATAACCGTGGCAACAATCAACAGCATAATCAAGGTCCACCACCTCCCAATCCCCCAAATAACAACAATGCTGCTCCTCCCAACCAGAATCCAGATCATCATCCCAGGCAGCCCAAAAACAATAACCTCAGAACAAACCATCCTTGTTCTATTTGCGGGGTCTATGGCCATTACACACATGCTTGCCCACATTTGGAGCGAGCTCAATAAATCTGGATTGACGAAGCCCATCGTTAAGGGAAAGCGGCTCCTCAGGCGCCACCCAACCCTCCACCACCTTAACATCAACCTTTGGTGCTGCAAAACCCCTTTCCAACCCAAGGCGTAGTGAATACTCAGCTGTTAGCTCCCCCTCAGGGCAACGTGCCACCACAACAACAAATCACTTATGCCGCTCCTGATCAACCCATGTTCGATTCAGATACCCACCACTTGTTAATGATGTCATCCGTAGATGCCAACCTCCAAACTCGCCGAAACCAATATGGCTCCACCCCTGAAGCCCCTCCCGCCGACAAGAACACTAACGTTCATCCCACGGATCAGACGTTACGTATACCTCCGGCTCCACTCGAAGGTGCTTCTAAAGCTCCTCGCTTCCCACTTTGTCGCATCAACAATAATCCCAATGCTCGTGCTGCGTCGAATTACAGCATTGTAGATGACTTAGCCCAGTCTCCTGTAGCCATGTCTGCTTTAGAAGTCTTAAAAAGCTGTCCTTCACAGCGCAAGACTTTTCTCTCTGCCATTGGCGCTATTGACCCCAATGATTCACAACTGATGGCATTCGATTCAGACCAGTCCGAACCACGCTTGCCTTCCACTTTAGCATTCCAAGTTTCCGTTTCCGTTCGGAAACTTGTCATCCATCGGTGCATTATCGATGAAGGTGCCTCTACATGCGTTATGTCCACATTCGTTTGGCAGAAGTTGGGATCTCCTACTCTCCAGCAGTCCACCACTGCATTACGAGCCTATGACGGCCGTTCGGCTCAACCCCAAGGTCTCCTCGCTAATGTACTTGTCCAGCTGGCTGGTAAAACCGTGCTCATTGACATAGAGGTCATCAATGCCCAACTCGATTACAACCTCTTACTTGGCCGCAGCTACATGTATGCCATGCGGGCTATTGCCTCATCCGTTTTTTTGTACCATGATGTTCCCTCATGACGGACGTGTGGTCAAGGTCAACCAGCTTACCTATTACGATCCCAAGGCCCCCGTTGCACCTGAAAATGTTCTCCCTATGGTTGAACAACCTAATTGTGGTACAACTACCTCGTTTGTTTCCTCCGTGGGACCCGGACTTTACTTCGATGCGCCGATGACTTCTACATTCCAATCCATTCCACCACCATCACCGTAGACCCACGTCGCTGACCTCTGTACTCTTTCCCACAATACACAAACACCAAACAATCAACCATCCTTGTTACCTAAACCACCATTGGTCCCTAGTCACATTGGTGTTACACCCATCCACACAATCCCCTTTCTATTTCCTCCCTCAGGCATATTAAGCGCTCTGGTTATGGCTACCCTTAGTCTCCCTGGGTTAACATTGGGATTACCCGTGTGGTATATTTCGCCTCCTGTTTCCCCGCCGACACCAAATGTCATCCTGCAACCGGTGCAACCCATTGTCACTTCTACTCAACCACCTCCCGGTATCACTACCCCTTCATCATCTACGAATCCCCCTCCTCTCATCAAGCCCATTGGGGGCAGAGGCCCACAACCATACACTGCGGTACCCCTCCCAAAGAAGTTAAACCTTCCCCCGTGTTCCGTGCTCCTCCTAAATGCTCGTTGTGTGATGAGTTATGCCACCCAACTCATCAATGTCCACAATTACCTGCATTACAGGAACACATGCAAGTGCTTGACGACGACCCCAACATCCCGGTTGTCAAAATCAACTCAAACCCCAAGCCTCGTGATAAATCACTGCGTACCAACCACCCTTGTGTGATATGCAGTATTTATGGCCATTACTCACATCATTGTCCTGATATTCCAGATTACAGAGCAGCATTGTACGATTTGAATAATGTCGACTTAGAAATATCTCCTCCCCTCATAGAGGAAATCTACCCTCCCGTATCATCCTCATCCGGAGAGATTAACACCATTTATATGATCTCTTCGACTACTACTACCTCGTCAACCGATTTGACCACTCAAAGTTTCCGCAATGATGAGGACATTCTAGAGGCTCTTACTGCCCCTGATTACCCCTAGGAAGATATACACCATCATTCATACTTCCTCCCAGAAGAGACCTCATCCACCACCACTACCCAATTCGCGGTTGAGTCCAAAGATTTCCTTCCTACTAAAGTCAACTATTTTAAGGATCCTATTCCTTCTCCTGATGCCTTTGAGGAAGGTAACATGGCCAATATCTCACCCGTCATCCACATCGATATCTCTGACCCACCTGGTGCCCTTGAAATCATTACATTAGGAGCCTCCTGCAGTGAGCATGAGATTGGAAAATACAAAAAACTATTCCAAGAATTCCGTGATGTCTTTTCTTGGTCCTATACCGAAATTCCTGGTCTTGACCCCGCCATTATAGAGCACCACATTGACACACGACCTGATGTACCCCCCGTTCGTCAAAAACAACGACCCATTCATCCCCCATCATCTTCCTCCTCGAAAGAAATTAACACCATTTACATGATTTCCACTGGATACCCCTCTGTCCAGTCGACCCCTACCATTGATCCCTTTCACACACATGTTCCACTCTGCTACGTTGGTTTCGCTGATGGCACAAGCCGTTGGTCCCCCAATCTGGCCTCCGCAGCTTGGGTAATATATTCCCCTTCACATGAATTGATCCACATCGACGGAGTGTGTTTAGGTGCTGCCACAAACAACCAAGCTGAATATGATGCCATGACCGGTCTCTTGGCCGCAGCTCTCCAAATGAGCATACATCACCTTAACGTTTTCTTGGACTCACAACTCCTTGTTTCCCAGCTCAACAATGGTTACCAGGTACGCGATCCCTGTCTTTTCAGAAAAATTTTGCTCACTAAACAAATGATTCGACAGTTTGAATCCATTTCATTCAAACATGTCCCAAGAAACCTCAATAGTGTAGCAGACCATATGGCCAACAACGTTCTTGACTGGCACACCAATCAAATCATTTAATAAAGAAAATGCATCCACGTGCATCACATGTGCCTCCACGGGCATACAGAAAATCAAACATGCCTCCACGAGCGAACAAAAAGACAACAAATGCATCCATGTGCATACACGACTATATACCAACATCAGATATATATATATACATCATAGTATAGTCAAAACATGAAATAGGTGCCCTCAGCACCCAATATACAAAAACACATCAGCCGTACAAAAAAGAGCTTCCCCATATGCTCATCAGCATTTAGGGGCAAATACATATCATCTAAACATCACGGTCCCTGGGCTCCTCTGGTGCCTCCTCCGTCGGCCCCGCCGAATCATGCCGAGCCCAAACTCTCTGCTCTGCCGGCCCCGCTGGATCAGCTCGTAGACGAATCCTCCTCTCCGTCGGCCCTGCCGGATCATCCCGACCACCATCCCTGTACTCGGCCGCCAGCAATGCTGCCCTCAGCAGGATCGAGTGCCACTCACGTGGCGCATCGAAACATTGCTCGATGATGTCCCGATCTAAGTCTCTCCACCCATCCTCTGGGAATCCTGCTAGAATCATATCTAGTGTCTCTCGGACACCATCGACAGCATCATCTCGAGGGCCAGCCCCTCAACCACGAGCCCCAAATCCTCGACCATGTGGAGGCGGTCCCGCTGCAGGAGGTGGAGAAACCAACATCGCCCGTCCCCTGCGAGCCACATAGTCAGCTGGTGGTACATGACCAACATCTGCACAATGCAAGTAAACCATCATATACACATCTAACTATAATCATAACCAATAAATCTAAAAACACATGATATAGTAGAAAACAAAACACGAAACATACCATCTAAACCCCAGGTCTGTCCCTGGGCTCGAGGCATCTCCGGATCTCCTCGATAATCCATACCAGCATATGGATAGTCCTCAATCAGCAGGGGGATCTGCTCCCACTGCACGTACATCTCCTGCGAGAAGAACCCGCGGATACCACCACCACTGCAAGGCATCATCTGCCCCCACCGCACCATGCGCGGCTCACTCACCAAACCATCACGAATGGGCACCCGTGGTCGCAAAGTCGGTACCTGCTCAAAGAAAAAAGAACACAGAAAGGAGGCATAGCAGAACTCTCCCCCCTCCTGAATGACCTTGTCCAGATCTCTCCGGACACCAGCTAAAAACATCTGACCCCATGCATAATAGGTCCCCCTCAGCACAGAATCAACCATCATCGTTTGTCCTTCTAACAAACGATGTGGCACCGCGGCACCCAACACCCGCAGAACACAAGCCCCGACAGCCCGCATGTCCCACTCTCGCAGTGATCTCAGACTCAGTGCGCTGTTCTGCACAATCGCCCCAGCGACACAGAACGTCTCCAGGAGATCCTCCATGTCAACACCTGTCGGGATCCTCGGCAGAAGATCCCTCACCTCCCCTAAGTGAGGTAACCCAGTAAGAAAATAAACATCTATGAGAGTGATCTCCAACCTCTCACCCCCAACAACAAAGGCACCCTCTGCAGGTACCCACCAACTCACCAACTTGTTCAGTAGCGGTCCTACTGAACGCATTGGTGGAATCTGAGCGAACTTCAAGAGTCCACTCTCGGCCAGAACCTGCCAGACCTGCTGATCAGTCCGAATCCGGACCATCAAATCTTCCTCCATCTCTCGCTCTCTCCACGACGTCAATGGCCTCCTCAGCATCCTGCCAAAAAAAACAAAGAAATTTTTAGAACCAGCAATTTTTTTTTTTCAAAAATACCATCGCGGCTTTTCCATCAAAAGCCACGATGCTCATCGCGGCCTCCATACAAGAACCCACGATGAACATCGCGAGTATTGGCCAGACAGTCGCAATGAACATCGTGACTGTCTCCCCCATACTTGCGATGAACATCGCGACTGTCAGCCTCAAACCTGCGATGTCCATCGCAGCAAAAGACCCAAAACCCGCGATATTCCACGTTGGAAGGCCAACATGGAATTTCGCGGCCTTCGAGGGCCCGCCGCTAACCAAAAAAGACATAAATGAAAAGGCTAAGGCTAAGGCAAATAGGGTTACCTCAGGGTTTCCTTGATACAGCCCAAGGAAAATCTAAGTGCTAACAGGGACAATTTGGGAGCATTTGGATCCATTTGGAGGTCAAGAAACCAATACTAGTCAAAGGTCGAACTAGTGGAAAAAGTTGAAAATTTCACCATTTTAATAAATTTCAAAAAAGGGACATTACAAGTGGTATCAGAGCATGATCGAGCATGATCTTGGCACTTGATGTGGTCTGATATTCATGAGGACAAGAATTCAGGGACCACCATTAGATATTGAAACCAAAAGTGTTGTTGTTGAAGAGGAAAAAGTAGGAGAAGAAGAGCAATTTTTTGAGGAAACCATGGCTAGGGATGAAAAAGGAACCTCAGATGATGATCAGGAGCTTAGGAAAATGATGAAACCCCTCTTTGAATACTTTTCCAATAATATTATGAAAGTATTCGAATTGTTGGCTAGCTAACTTGGAAGCAAAGGAGAAAGAGGAGGCAACAGTAGTTCTCATCATGAGGAAAAGAAGGTAATGGGTGAGCATATTTTCTCAAGCATAGGACCCCATAATAGAGCTAATTAATTTCAAAGTGCAGCAAGGCCTACCACACCTAAATTTCTTGATTCCAAAGCAAATATTAATACTCCAATTGATGTGCAAGCACTTATAATCGAATGGAAAAATTTGAGTGAAGATTGCAGAAACACCCTACCATTCGATCAATACCTCATTGTCTCAAATAAGCTCAAGATGAAGGAAGGTAATAAGAATCCATTTCAAAATAGAGAATTGAATTATGTAATAATTAAAATTCCACTTCCTACCTTTGATGGCTCATCTCAAAGTTCTGCACATACTTGGGTACAAAAACTAGATGTGTATTTTCAGCTGAATCCAACGGTGGAAGAGGATGCTCTAAAAATGGCCATTTTGCATCTTGATGGGGAAGCTAATGATTGGTGGTTCCATGGTCTGAAAACCTTGGGACATGATCAGGTTAAAACATATGGAGAATTTTTTGACAGGGTATTAGAAAGGTTTGAGCAAAAAGACCCAGAATTTCCTTTGAAAGAACTAGTCCAATTGAAGCAAGTTGGAACCCATGTTGAATATATGTTGAAATTCCAAAAATTATCAGTTAAGGTGGATGATATCTCTATGGTGAGGTTAGTATTACTCTTTAGTAAAGGTTTGGATGAACCCTTAAAAGGTTTAGTTAAGACCCACAAGCCAAATTCATTGAAGGATGCCATGAACTTGACAAGAGATCTACAAAATGTGCTACCTACGACAAGGTTTCCTCCCAAGCCTAACTTCCCTTCCAAATTTAGATTTGACAAGAAGCCTTGGAAAAGAGATGCATTTGAAAAGAATAAGAAATAGGGACTAAACAAGGAAGAACTTAGAAGAAATAAATTATTCTACACATGCTTCCAACCATGGGCACCGGGGCATAAATGCACTAAGGGAAAATCTCAATACATTGAAGTATTTTCTGATTATGATGAGTATGAAGGGGGCATGGAGGAAGAAGGAGATATTTTAGATCAAGAAGAGGGATATGATACATCAGAAGAAGGGAAACAACAAGAAAATCATCCTTCACTTGACAAAGCAAGGATGGCAGTACTTTCAATAGTGCCTTGTTATTACACTATTTGATGCAAAGGTGTGGTACTAGGAAAAAGGGCCTTGGTTTTGGTAGATGGAGGAGCCACACATAACTTAATTGATGTAGACATGGTGGAGAGAAGGAAGATACCTATTGAACCATTCGATGGCTTCACAGTTGTCATTCCAGGTCACAACACTATGGAGTGCAAAACATGGGTTCCAAAGTTGCAAATCACCATAGGTAAATACACTTTTTCTGATAGCTTTTATGTGGTTGATGTTGCTGATACTAATGTGTTTTTGGGAGTGAAATGGCTATATTCTATAGGGGATCATACAATAAATTATCAAATTCCTGAAATGAAATTCCAAGATTCGGAAGGAATACTAAGGGTTGTGAGAGGGTAGCACACCTATCTGAATCAAGTGGTGACCTCCCATAGTATGAGATCCATATTGAGGCATGGATACATAGAATGGGATGTTGAATGTTTCATCACCTCTCCCAAGCCAAACATAAAGTTTTTTGAACACCCAAAAGAGGTAGAGCAGCTTCTACAAAAATATGAAAAAGTTTTTGGAGACCTTCCACATCGTAGACCACCTGATAGGGGGGTTGAGCACAACATTGTTTTGGAGGAGGGTACTTCACCCATCCAAATACCACCCTATAGACATCCAAAAAAATTCAGAGATGAAATTGAAAAGGCCATCCAAGAACTCTTAGAGTTGGTGTTAACACCCAAAAAGTGCTCACTAGCTCATTTCCTTATTCACATGACCCATTTGTCCACTTTTTCACCATTTGAGCCTCTAAAGCCATCAAAAGGTCACCAAAAGACCTTAATACACCCCTTTTTCCACTCAAAATGAATATTTTTCCTCAAAAAGCATTAAAAACCCTCAAAAAGGGTCCAGAATTCCCCAAAATATTAAAAAGGGAATACAAATATTAAAAATATTCAAAAAAGGAAAAAGGAGGGAAAAAGTACCTAAACCATGTTGGTCAATACCATTGGTTTCCTCAAAACCATAATGGTATTCCCCACCACCAAAAACTATAAAAAGGTGGTAGGGGCTCCTCACTTTCCATCCATCCATCTTCCTATCCTCATGCTGTCAAAATCTCCCTTGAGCTTTTGACCATTGTAGCCATCTTGGAGAAGAGACCTTTGGAGCTTGGAGCTACTCACCTTGGGAGTTGCTCAACCATCTTCATCACTTGGAGGTATTACCATTGCAAGCACTTGCTTGCCCCTATTCTTAATACAAATTTATTTTTTATTCTATTTATTGTTCTTGTTTTCAAATTCAAAAGTTTATTATGATATACACATGCTAGTTTAGTTTTAGATTTAGATTTACAATTGTTTTTGCTTTCCATATTTGAAACTGCTATCACTTGTTGATAGGTGTCCATTGCACTAAGCTTGGTTGCAAAACCAAGCCAACACTACTAGTGCCTCAGTTGACATTACAACCCTTCGAAAAATGGGAAGTCAACTTCGTGGGACCCATTAACCAACCAGGATAAAGAACAGGTTCAAGGTACATAATTATTGTGATGGATTACTTGACAAGATGGGTTGAAGCAGCACTAGTGAAGGATTGCACAGTTGCAATAGCAATGAGGTATCTATTCGACAATGTGGTCACTAGATTTGGGTGTCCAAAGATATTGATGAGCGATCAAGGAACACATTTCGTCAATCAAACCATCAGAGAAATGAATGAGGAATTTCAAATTTAGCATTGAAGTACCCCATATCACCCATAGGTGAATGGCGCAGTTGAAGCACTAAACAAAATATTGGAGCATGCGCTCACTAAGGTGTGTAATACAAGCCGTGACGACTAGGACTGTAAGATTCCAGTGGTATTATGGGCCTACAAAACGACATGTAAAATATTGACAGGCTAAACCCCTTTCAAGTTAGTATATGGACAAGAAGCGGTGATGCCGATGCAGTACATTGTTCCTATTCTACGCATTGCAGCAACGACATGAATGAGCGACGACGGAGCCATTGAAGAAGTATTGGTGCAGCTACTACAACTTGAAGAAGATCGCTTCATCGTAGGATTTGATCAGTAGGTAGAAAAGGATCGATAGAAGGCATGGCACGATCGCCACATAAAAGAAAAACACTTCAACACAGAGACATGGTTCTCCTAAATGACAGTAAGTTTGCGAAGCACCCAGGTAAGCTCCAGATGCATTGGCTTGGTCCAAAAATAATAAATTTCCGTACTTACAGAGGTGTAGTTCAATTACAAAAGTTAGATGGAACAGTGTTGAAAAATTTAGAGAATGGGAGCTGGCTAAATCCCTATTGGGATAGCCAGGTGCACATTGACTGAGAAAGCGGACAAGTCAACAAGAAAAAAAAAAGGCGAAGTTCGGGAGTCTGTCGACAGTACTGCAACAAGGATCAAATTCATATGTTTGCCGATGGAATAGTGACAAAGTTTGAAACAAAGATGTGGTTTGGGGCCTGTCGACACACAATGAAGTGTGAATGGGTCAAATCGGGTAATAAATGCAGCAATTAAGATGCAACGGATGACGACGCAAGTGGATAAAGGAGCATTTAATGTCCAATGAGTGCGGAGGATTCGGTAAATCGACGAAGGATTCGGAAATCATTGTCCAAGATCGACTCGATGGATGGGAAGCGGGAAACCCAAGCTATAAATGCATGCACAGATGCACATTTCGACTCATTGTGCATTGTGAGAGTTGGTGAATAAATTGTAGAACAGAGCCAAGCAAAGAATGAGTTCAGAGAATTACGACTGCGCAAGTAATCTCTAGCACTAGCACACAGGAATGACCCAAGCAAACAGAAATTGTCCATGAGCAACTGGAAATTGCATCAGTGCAAATAATCAGAAATAAGAGAAGCACAACTTGACCAAAGGATACTGACCGAAGAACGAAACATATTTGCAGCTTGGCACGGGTTGCAGTTGTAGCAAGAGAAGCATGCACATCAATCACTGCAGAGGAAGAAAGGACATAAAGAGGAGGGAAACAAGGTCAAACAGTAGAGGACATACCGGGGTATGTGTCGTCGCAGAAAGAAGGGGATCCAGTGATAAGTCTTTGAAAGAATGCCAAGTACACTATATATGAACCAGCGACACCAGAGGGTGTCCATACCACAAGAGATGTATTGTGTCATGTCCCCATATTTTTCCATGGTCCATGGGGTAATTTTGGCCTAAGTCACCTAGGAAATAATTATTTAATTAATGAGCAAGTATGGAAACTACCTTATGGAAGATGCCTAAGGTTGTATTTGGGAATTAAATGGACAAGGAGGTCCCCCCATGCAGTTATCAACCCCATGACTAAGTCCAAGTGATTGACTAATTGAGAAATTAATTAATTGGGAAAATTTTGAGGCATTACACCATAACAATTAAATAATTACTGGATAATTAATTAATTGCTAAGTTAAATTATTTCTGAGTTGTATTATTTTCATTTAAATGTTTATTGCTAATAAATGTGCCAAGTGGCTGATGACTTGGATAGGAAATTCGAATTGGTAAGTGAGCCAAACTTGCCTAAGTGGTAAAGTCTCAGAAAAGCTAAGGAATCTAGTGGAGACAAGTTGGCAAGATGAACCCAGAAAGGAAACTGACAAAAGCTGGCAAAATCAGACAAAAGCAGGAAAGAGGAAAGTAAAGAAAGTGGAAAGATTCAGAAAATATTTCTGAAAGAAAATAGCAACAACCAAAAAAGCTACCTAAAGTGCACTTGCCCAAATTCAGTGAAGGAGATGAAGGAAAGAAAGTTTTGAAATCTCAGAAGTTGCTATTCTCCTCAAGAAAGGCGCCCTCATGGCTTTAGAGTAGAATGGGAAAGTGGGTAACCTATTCTCACAGGTCACCAAGCTAAGTAACTTGCTCAACATGTCAACAAGAATTCTATTTAAGAATATTTCCAACTTCATTCAAGAACTTTTGTCATTTGCAATTTTGGTTTGAGAGCTCTGAGCCTCTCTAGTTGAGTGATGTGCCTCAACAAGTTTGCTTGGGTGATGTGCCCCAAGACTTTGTGATTTATCTAAGAGTGTTTTACAGGTCCATAATATGTTATTGCAGCCAATAAAATTCATATCAGTCCAGCCATGAATATTTATAGTCAGCTTGAAGAGGAGGACAATTCTACAGTGGATTAGCAGCTAGATTTGAAGGAAAATAACTAGAAGGAGGAGCTAGTTCTCAGGAGTTGTGCCCAGGATCTCCATGAATATCAGTATGCCATGATTTGTATAACATCAGATATTTATATGATCAGAGATCATCTTCATATATGATCCTCACTCTCTTCTTACATTCTTCTCCCATTCACTACTAAATCTAGAGGAGCTTTCCCTGCAGGAGAGGGTTGGCTCAGTGAGTGTGCCCCAATCAAGTCTAGAAGCTTAGTATGAAGAAAATGATAGTCATATGACCTGTAGGTGACCTGATCATAACTATGGAGTATATCCACAATAATATTCTAATTCTTCTCTTCATTCTCCATCAAATGTAATGAAAATCTAGCCTGTGAGGCATGTACTTTGTAAGGCAATCTAATAATGAGAAAGAGAGTGTTCTGAATCTATATTTTGACTTATATGTGTTGAATATAATCTATCAGAGCTTTATTTAATATCAAAACAGATTATATGAAGTTCTGGAGCAGTTTGATGAATTACAATGCAAGACTAGCTACTTGGGTGTGTTTTCTAGGCTATTTTCACTGATTTCTTTGTAAAATGCAATCTGTGCATCCATTTGACCTCCTGTCTTTTGCAGTATGTTAATATCATGATATATTAACCATATCAGTACACAAAACCATAATTTGAATGCTTTTAGTCTCGTTTTTTAAAGATAAGAAAATTACTAGCTCAACAATACCGGGAGAGCCCATAAACCCCAATTCTTCCCATATTTTCACAAGCCTACAAAATTACCTTACTAAAATTATCCAAATTATATGTGGCTGATATAAAATCTGTTATTAACTCCCAATGATCCTACCTTGCCCTGTATGCATATGCCAGACACCCAGGAAGCCTCGAAGTAGGCATAGGCTTGTTCTATGCTGAAAAGTGAATGGTGCTGGTACCTTGTGCATAAGGCAATCTGATCTGACCTCTGTGACCTGGTGATACACCTAATCCCATATATTTTCCAGAATTAAACTTTCATCCCACCATCCTCAGTCTTTAGCCTAGTACACCTCACTTACTCCTTGGACGGTTCGAAGAAATTGGTAGAAAATTTGTCTTGTAGAGTTTAAAGAAAATTGGAGTTGAGTTAATATTCTGGTTAAATTGTTCCAAGGATATTACAGTGGTATCAGAGCTCTTTCCTCTACTCTTGTGGAAAGAAGACTCTTAATTTAATGAATTGGAAGTCATGTCAATATTTAGTGAAGAAGATTCTTACTCCGATGAGGATTTTTATGAGCAATATGACGATGAATTTGTTGAGCGATATGAAGAGTATTGTAGACAGTATGAGGAAGAACTCCGAGAAGTACCCTCTGCAAGTATGACACATGAAATCATGATTGGTAGAATAAGTTATGGTTATTGTAATAGCTATATGTAGGAAAAGGTTGTATTTTCTATAGCCAAATATCAACCTACTTCTGAAGAGTACCTAAAAGAAGCAAGAGCTTCAATGGATGGATGTTATTTACACCTCACAAGAATGTTTGGATCCTCTTCCAAAAGAGCCTCCAAGAATCTTGACCCTAAAACAACCAAGGCAGAAGCTTCACTATTTTGTTTGGGGAAGCAAGAACCAAAGACTAATCATGAGGTTGTTGATAGATTGGGAGCAGAATCTACTGCAAGATTCTATGTAGAGGATTCCAAGATCTCCTCAGAGGAGCTTGGTAAGCTTAAGGATGTCAAGGCATACTTTGTATCAGATCCAAAAGAAGAACCTAAATTAGATCCAAAGAAACCACATGAGCTTCACAAGGAAGTATAAATTGACCACACATCAGTTAGATGTGAACTAGTAGAATCAGTGGTAGAACAAGGCACCATAACCCCACCTATTGAAGAGAGAAGCATGATGCAAAAGTATGGACCACTTTCAGATTTTTGTACTAATTTGTGTCATGATGATGTTGCAGCCACATCAGAAGACAATTACTGCATAAGGGATTCACTGGATGTTGAGTTTCATATCCTTGGTGATAGGGGTGAATGTAGTGACCAAACTGAATCACTAGAAGGGTGTTTGCAGGATGCCTACATGGACAGAAGAGAATCTATTGAGGAATGTTTTAAGTGTGAGGAAGCATCTAAAGATGTGTACTTTCACATATTTTTGGGGGACATGGAGATTCTCATTAATGAAGGTGTGGTGGGTGCAATATCCATGGGGAAAGAAGAAGTTCTGGCAACAACAAAAATTGAAAATGAGAAGTTGATGGAAGGCCAAACCACCAACACTCCACCTCATAAGGAGGATAACATGACACCTGGTGAGTTATTAAATTCTGATTTTTATGTGTCATTATTTCAGTATGATATGGCAGCCATTTCCATTGAAAAATTTAGAATGGTTGACCCCATAGTGATGAGGTTCATAATTCCGGTGTTAAAAAGGAAAGCAGTATGAAGGCTGAAAATTGAAGAGAAGATCTTTCTGTTGCATCAAGGATGAATGAGCACTTATGTTGCAGCCCAAATTATGTTTTTGAGGACCTGGAAGATGAAAATATTGCAGCAGAAACATATAGATCAGATTTCAAAACTTCAAGTGCACCGCATGAAATTGATCTAGCGATGGGAAATGAAGAGGAGAAACATCTGCAAGGACCTCATCTTCTTGCGGGATCTTTAAAGATGGATGAACAGAAGATCCAAGAATCCCTTCAAACCCTCAATTACACACATTCCTTAATGAATAACCTTTGTTGGAATCTGAGGGAGCATTCTTCTATGAGAGACATGGAAGAATTTCAGGAAGCCATGGCAAGCATAAAAGGTAAATTCTTGAACATGATTCTGATAGAGATAGTTTGTTGGAGATTGTAAATTTGTTTCATGGTGCATCCATAAAGTATGATGAAGAGATCAGAAATATCAATGAGGAATTAATGGCCACCCAATATTGTTTGAGAATCACTCAAAGTGCCCTCCAATAATGCAAGACAAAAACATTGCAGCTTCATGAAAAGTTGCAAAGATCCCTCCTACCCTCCTACACACCATTCAGTCAACTTCATTTGGTTGAAAGCATTCTTGAACATAGGGAGGAACTTCATGAGATGGTGGATCATGAGTATCATTCATTTTTATATGTGCTTGAAGAGTGTGCAAAACAGTTTGATGAGAACCAAGCACTTGACTTTTTTCGAAGGGAACTTGAGTTGTTCCTTGAAGACAACCACTCTCCCACGAAAGATTGGGATGAGAGAACCCAATTGGGCCAGCCAATGATGGAGAATTTGCATCCATAAGTCTGGTTACTGAAGGTTTCAGACATGCAAAGAAGGTTCATAGTTCTTTCCCACATGTCCTATATTCAGCGACACCCCTGGGGAATGAATAGTGGGTGAAGAAATTTTTCTAGTTTGTGTCACATGTACAAGAAGAGGATCATGAACTGTCCCCATGGGAGATAGATCCTATTACAGAAGAGATGGCTGATTATAGCTCATATAAATCAGCAAGCAAGATCTTTGATTCATCCACAGGATGGATGAATAGAGGCATCACTGAAATGGAAAATATGGAAGGTAAAAGTCTTATGTTTTGTTGCAAGAAAATTGTTTTTAATATTGCTGATTTTTCTATGATTTGAAAGCAGCAGAAAAGGCATAATTTGCAGCCATTGGAGGTCACTCGCCCACATATGGATTGGGTGAAATATTACCTAACAAACCTGAAATCTCCTTGCAAAAATGTTTCTGCTTATGGTCAAGGGAAGGCAGCTAAGCAGGAAAGTTACAAAGATAAATTAATGGGACATTTTACTCACAGAGATTGGCCTATGTGGAGGGAATCCACATGCTTGGAGGTATGTTTGCATTTTTTCTCCAATGGCAGAGAGATGAGCCATTGGATGTTTTCACTTGAAGAAGCATTTTTCTCTCTACTTGGTTTGGTTGGCAGTAATGTCCTTTCAGTTATTCCCCGGATGAAAGGGCACATGTTTGATGATAGATTCTTTAAACTGATTCTGAAGATTGAGAAAATGAAGTTGATACTTTGGGATCCGAGAATTCATGGGAGTGACAGATTGCCAAAGGTGACATAAAATTTTTGGTCCTTGCAGGAGATATAGTGGGATCCAGGAATTCTACTCAAGTTATCCTAGCTAGGTTGAAAATTTTGTTCATTGCTAGTTAATTGCAGTTATAGATTACAATGTAGTTGTTCTTCATTTTTTTTGAAGGCCCAAGTTTAATTTTTAGATTGTTCAGTGGATGGGGACAAATTTAATCAGAGTGGTGCAGCAGAAGCTTGGTGGGATCCTAAAATTGCTCGAGGACAAGCAATCTTGGGAAGGGAGGACTGTCATGTCCCCATATTTTTCCATGGTCCATGGGGTAATTTTGGCCTAAGTCACCTAGGAAATAATTATTTAATTAATGAGCAAGTATGGAAACTACCTTATGGAAGATGCCTAAGGTTGTATTTGGGAATTAAATGGACAAGAAGGCCCCCCAATGCAGTTATTAACCCCATGACTAAGTCCAAGTGATTGACTAACTGAGAAATTAATTAATTGGGGAAATTTTGAGGCATTACACCATAACAATTAATTAATCACTGGATAATTAATTAATTGCTAAGTTAAATTATTTCTGAGTTGTATTATTTTCATTTAAATGTTTATTGCTAATAAATGTGCCAAGTGGTTGATGACTTGGCTAGGAAATTTGAATTGGTAAGTGAGCCAAACTTGCCTAAGTGGTAAAGTCTCAGAAAAGCTAAGGAATCTAGTGGAGACAATTTGGCAAGATGAACCCAGAAAGGAAATTGACAAAAGCTGGCAAAATCAGACAAAAGCAGGAAAGAGGAAAGTAAAGAAAGTAGAAAGATTCAGAAAAGCTTTTTGAAAGAAAATAGCAACAACCAGAAAATCTACTTAAAGCGCACTTTCCCAAATTCAGTGAAGGAGATGAAGGAAAGAAATTTTTGAAAACTTAGAAGTTGCTATTCTCCTCAAGAAAGACGCCCTCATGACTTTGGAGTAGAATGGGAAAGTAGGTAACCTATTCTCACAGGTCACCAAGCTAAGTAACTTTCTCAACAGGTCAACAAGAATTCTATTTAAGAATATTTCCAACTTCATTCAAGAACTTTTGTCATTTGGAATTTTGGTTTGAGAGCTCTGAGCCTCTCTAGTTGAGTGATGTGCCTCAACAAGTTTGCTTGGGTGATGTGCCCCAAGACTTTGTGAGTTATCTAAGAGTGTTATGCAGGTCCATAATATGTTATTTCAGCCAATAGAATTCATATCAGTCCAGCCATGAATATTTATAGTCAGCTTGAAGAGGAGGATAATTCTACAGTGGATTAGCAGCTAGATTTGAAGGAAAATAACTAGAAGGAGGAGCTAGTTCTCAGGAGTTGCGCCCAGGATATCCATGAAGATCAGTATGCCATGATTTGAAAAACATCATATATTTATATGATCATAGATCAGCTTCATATATTATCCTCACTCTCTTCTTACATTCTTCTCCCATTCATAGCTAAATCTAGAGGAGCTTTCCCTGAAGGAGAGGGTTGACTCAGTGAATGCGCCCCAATCAAGTCCAAAAGTTTAGTATGAAAACAATGATAGTCATATGACCTGTAGGTGACCTGATCATAACTCCATAGCAGAACCACAGTAATATTCTAATTCTTCTCTTCATTCTCCATCAAATGTAATGAAAATCTAGTTTGTGAGGCATGTACTTTGGAAGGCAATCTAATAATGAGAAAGAGAGTGTTCTGAATCTATATTTTGACTTATATGTGTTGAATATCATCTATCAGATCTTTATTTAATATTAGAACAGATTATATGAAGTTTTTGATCAGTTTGACGAATTACAATGCAAGACTAGCTACTTGGGTGTGTTTTCTAGGCTAGTTTCATTGATTTGTTTGTAAAATGCAATCTGTGCATCCATTTGACCTCCTGTCTTTTGTAGTATGTTAATAACATGATATATTAAACATATCAGTCCACAAAACCATAATTTGAATGCTTTTAGTCTCGTTTTGTAAAGATAAGAAAATTACTAGCTCAACAATCCCGGGAGAGCCTAGAAACCCCAATTCTTCCCATATTTTCACAAGCCTGCAAAATTACCTTACTGAAATTATCTAGATTATATGTGACTGATATAAATAATTTTATTGACTCCCAGTGACCCTACCCTGCCCTGTATGTATATGCCAGACACCCAGGAAGCCTCAAAGTAGGCATAGGCTTGTTCTATGCTGAAAAGTGAATGGTGCTGGTACCTTGTGCATAAGGAAATATGATCTAACGACCATGACCTGATGATACACCTAATCCAATATATTTTCTAGAATTAAACTTTCATCCCACCATCCTCAGTCTTTAGCCCAGTACACCTCACTTACTCCTTGCACGGTTCGAAGAAATTGGCAGAAAATTTGTCTAGTAGAGTTTAAAGAAAATTGGAGTTGAGTTAATATTTTGGTTAAATTTTTCCAAGGATATTACATATTGAAGCAACTACAATACAACGACCACATTATCTTTGTGTACCCAGATTGCACCCAAAATACATTTGTCGAAAAATTGCATGACGATGGAGGGCCAATCACTAGAGAACCAATGCAATGGGCATTGGGATTGCAGCACTCAGGATTGCTATCCATTAACCACATGTTGCATTTCAGGTGATCGACGAAGGTGAAAGCATGCATCAAGCATATGCTTGTATGCTTTCACGGAGGATACCGATGGGTTGATACGAAGATCCCGATCACTATCGACTTGATTGCGTAGATTAATGGGTTACCCAAATCACGGGTAGACCCATCGCAATACTTCCAGGGGAAGGATAATGACAAGAAGCTAGCTGCGAAGATGAAGGAAAAGTACGAGGTGGAGAAAAAAACCCGAGGATATCTGATCGACATGATCAATGATTGAGCTGTAAGGCTTGCGGGGAAGTTACTAGAAATAAAGATCGGAAGGAAGAATCGTCCCAATCAGTGCACGTTAGGGGTGATCACATCGGCAGTATAGTGAGAGACTGGAGTTCAAATGAAGTGGTCTATATTTGTACTCAATGAGGTGATGGATGATGCAGTGGCAACACAAGAGAAGGTAAATCCCTTCACATACTTGTGGCTCCTATTGTTGATTGTGGTGGTTGCATGGATGGAGCTCCCGCAATATCAGGGCATGGAAACAAAGATAGAAAAAGTGTTCTGAGGGGAACGATACCATAATTTATGGGCGCTAAATGACAAGGAAAGGAAAAAAGGTAACAACATTCAATTCTTCATTTACTTAGAAGAATTGCGAACAGAAGCGGTAAATATTCTACGAATGATGGAGGCTACAACAAATAAATATAGGACGATCCCGAGGCTCACAGTGGGGCCTCAAGCGATATTTATCTAGTAGCACGCAGATCCAGAAAACCAATGGCTCACGACACAATACAAGCTAAGCGAAGAAGAACTGGACGCTATAATAGTGGAATGGCAGGATGAATGGAAGGCTCCATTTGGAGAAGATCAGCTGTCGGACCCTCAGGATGGGCAGCCGACAAATGTACCACAAACACAAGTAGAAGCGAAGGAATCAGATGAGGATGATGAAGGTGTGGATGATCAATCGCGCACCGCAAGCCACGATGGGGCATCGATAGATAGCCAGACAGATTCGGAGCTAGAGACTCAACGACAGGAATCCCGAAGCATCGAATGGAGACAGCTGAGGGGAGTACTATCGTCGGTCTCCCCGATGAAAAAATGAATCAACTTCTTGAGAAAATAATGACTGTGGTGGAGGAGAACCACGCGAAAGTCACATAGTATGCGATGGAATAATTTCACCAAGTGTCATAGCTATTATAGACGCTAAGCACTGCAATTGTAGAAACAAGGCTATAGCTAGGACAAGCTGACCCAAGTGCATCATAAGTGCATCGAGTCGAAGTGGATATTTCTACTCAGCGACGGATCGTACAAGTGTTACTTAGTGCAATCACAACAAGAAATTAGGACTTGGATGTGGCATTGCAAGGACTAGACACTGTCATCTTAGACTTGAACATGCTACCGATGTTTATGCTGCATCATACTCACATTGGGGTGAGCGAAGAGATCAATGACTGTGAATCGTTAGCGCATGATCAAATGGTCAAGTATATGCGGAAGGTACGAATCATTGAAGCAGAGGTTGAACAACTCTGTGAAGAAAGAGAGGTGATAATGAACAAAAGAACAAAGGAAATGGAGGACCAGATGAGATTGGAACATGCCATCTACATGGCATGTGAAGGCGCGCCGAAAATAGGCAAAGACATGCTTGCAGAGGAAAAATCATTGAGGTTGGGTGCAGTCATCGCAGATATTCAGAGAGAGAATGAGGACTTGCATACAAGGGCAGTTACAAGCACACCACCAAAGCAGGTTGAGGAAAGAAAGAGCGTTATTGAGGAGGCCGCGACAAAGATCACGGAAAATGGAGAAAGTAGTGTAGAGCATTGCAAAAGAAGTGTTGCAATTTTGGGGAAATCTCGTGCAAGACGAGTAGTTGCACCATCTCAATGTGCAACTAGGCAAGGCGGAGGCATAGTTAGAGGCATTGAGGGGATTTCTTAAGGTGATGCCCCTACTGGAGAAGATGAAGAAGGTGATTGAACTGAAATAGTTACAACATCGCATCAACAAGGCGTGAACGAGGCATAAGGGAAGAATAATGAAAATGGATTAGCTGTAGACAAAAGCAGAGCAACTAATAGTCGAGGCGATTCCAGTAATGACACAGCTAAAGGAAAATTTGGAGAAACCGCTGTTGACAAGCGATGAGCACCCCAAAAAGCAGGAAGTTGAAGACTGCGCGACGCTCAAATTTGCGGCCAAGGAAGTTGTCGATCAGATCAAGGCATCTTACAACGAGTTCAAAATGCAGGTGAATGCACCAACAACATCCAACTGAGGTGGCTTGAGGGTGAGCCACATGTTTGTGTTGGGTGAATTTTGGGACAGGGTTGAGGAACACAAATTTTGGTACATTCAGAGACGAAAGGGACAACGACAAGGGTAAAGGACCAGTCGCGAAGTGGATAAAGTGGAAGTCAAGCGGATAGTGCAGTGTAATTGGTTAATTATTTAATTAGTTAATGAGTCACTCAGCGAAGTGGACCAAGTGTAACGACCAAGTGAACCTATAAATAGGAGTAGATATGTAATCCTAAGGGCATCTTTGGCATCTTTTTGGATTGGATATTAATCTATATTTTGACATCTGATTGTATTTGATTACATCTTTTCGGATCGCATATTTGTGACATCTTATCTTGGATGATCTGACTTTGTATTGGTTATGCGGATATGTATCCATGATTCTTCGATGTGTTGAGTAATGAGAACGGTTGATTTGTCTATGTTGTTGTGTCTTTTAACTTGTCACAGTATGATTGAATATGTGTTCTCGCAACATAATTGACTGTATGATTTTGCAGCATGGTTAAACATGATTTATGAATGAATCTATAATGTCGCAGTAGTGTTATGTATCTCAGATCGGTTAGATACGCTCTTATAATTTGTTATTGCGTATATTTGGTTAGTATGTTTTGATGCGAATGATGTTTAAGTCGACCTCCGGGTTACATTGTGATTGAGTGCGAATGATGCATGTTCTCTTGTATCTGCGGAAACGTGGTTCCTGCATCCCCCCTTTGATATCTCGGGTGAGACTTCACTCGCTCTGCGGGTGTTGCTGGGAAGGATAAACCCTTTCTGGGCCAATGTCAACACCTTTCATCCTTTAGGAGGAAAAATATTGGATCTTTGAGGCTAGGACCATTTGGAATAAGTTGCATCATCAAATTTCCCTATCTATTTCTTTCATTTACAGTAATACAGATTCTTTCCATAAAGTCTTGTTGTTTTAAGATCTTTAGAATTGGCTTCTTTGAATGCTAGTTTAGGCTAATCTATATTGCATATTATTGGTATTTGTATGTCTCCACTTGTTTGTGCATTTTCGTGCAGCTAAAGATTAGGAGTTACATCAAGCAATGAGGTAGCGCTACAATCATAAGGTAAGCCATTCCTTCATAAATTTTGCAATTTGGTTAATCTAGGAAAGATCTTTGTATTCTGTACCATTTTTTTTCTAGATCCGAACCATTCAGACTAGGGAGATTGGTTAGTGTCCGCACTAAAGGATTGTCTGTAAACAAAATTGGTGACCATATTGGGGAATTTATCACGTAGTCTTTGATTTGTTTGGATTGTGATTTCTATTTTTCTTGGTTTTTCTCCAATAACCTCTAAATTGCCTCCTCTTAGATATGTTTCTTAGAGAGTTACTGGGTGATACAGTCTCTAATTGGGATATTTATATTAGCCATTTACCTCTTTTGTCTTGGTATTTTTTATTTTTTTAAAGTTGGATTTATCCCAACTCACCTGGGCAGTTTTGTACCTGCTTTCCTATAATTTTGATGCACTTTTCCTTAAGGTTGACTACGTCGATGATGCCCTTTGTCTGTGTTCAACCTGTGTCACTGACGCACTTTCCTTGTCTGCAACCTGCGTCACTAGTCTTCTAAGGCCCTGCTGTATACTTGCAGAGTGCATCACCCTGCAATGCTTAGTGAATAGGGTCAAAAAATTCCACAAGATTGGTTTTCTCTTGGTTTTATGATTAGGTCTGTGTCTTACCCATTGCAGCCATAGTATTCCTCAGATTCAGTGTGCTTTGTCCTTGGTTTTCTGCAGAATTGGAGCTTGATATGAATCCTCATTAGTCAAGTGGTTGTTTCTCTAGTCATTGGAAATTTTACTCCCTCACGAGTGCAACCAGGATTGTGACTCCTTTCAGTATATCTGATTTGTTTGCTTTGATTTCTAAGTCCTCCAAAAACTAGGTTGTTGTGATTCTTGTGCAAGTTGGTGTGAATTTTGTGTTAGATTATATTTTTGGGTGATTGACTTCTTGATAACTTCTGGTTGTTTAAATATTACAGTAGTAAGTAGTCTCTAGTATTTTGAATCAATATTAAAGAAGTGATATCATCTAAGATTTGTTGAGTGCATTAGTTTGGAAAGTCAAAAATTCTTTACTCTCTTCATTTCGATTCGATTGCTTGAAACTATTGAGAAGAGTGTTTTATGCTTTGGATAGTTTTTTAGGAAACTTTGGAAAAGTTGAAGAGTTGAATGCTTGTGTTCCCTTGGTTTTGAAAAGTCCATTTTCATCTTCTTGAAAATATTAAGTGGATTTAGACCTTCTCAAAGTATCGAAAACGCTAATGAATGATCTCATATTTTTTATTTCCCTTTCACCTCTTTTATTCCTTGATTTCAAATTGGAGTTATTGCAATAAAAAAAATGAGTCCATCTTTTCATTTTGCTCATAGATCTAGCTTAGTTGAAAAGAAAAAAGGAAAAAATATTTTTGGTTTGGTATGTTATTTCCGTTTTGTTCGATTAAATGAAAGAGTGTTTGTAGTCTTTTGGTTTTATTGTAAAAGAAAGTAAAAAGGGTTCTTTGTTCATTTACTCTCGGAAAAGAAAGATTACTCCTTCCTTTATCTAGTTTTCATCGAAAAAACTAACGACTTGCACTTCATTTAGCTTAGTTGTGCATTTTGTTTACTTTACAATACTACACTTCATCCATTCACCTAACCGTATAAGATAAAATCAAGTGTTGGCCTAAGTTAAAATTTTATAGAAACTCATGTGATAGGGTAGAGACGTGTTCTGGCATCTTAAAACATAGCAGTTGTCGTTATCTACCTGCACTACATCCTGGGGACTCGCAATGTTCCACGTACCAGTCCGTATATCAAACAGTCTTTCACGTACCTTCGGGTATATAGAAAGTTACTTCACGTACTCGATAGTATATACAAAGGCTCTTGTCGTACGATTGTGCATTAGACAACAATACTATAGATTGGAGCTCCCACGTACCTTTTGTATATCAGGTGACCCAACTAGGTTCCCAAAACAATATGAGTCAACCATTGGTCGTATTGGCATGGAAATACACCAAGAACAACACTCGAGGAGCTACTACGCATGTACTGCCAGGTAGTTGGGTAATACGGTTAGTGGTATGGTCCTAATTTTCCCTGGTTAGTGCTATGAAATATTGGGCCAAGTATTACTATTGGACCCTATAGTATATCGCGAGGTGTGACACCTTGATACTCCCATGAGGTTCCAAACCTTAATCCCACCTATCATATAATTTTGCTTGTGTCTTTAGCTTGAGTACGACTTAAATGTGTTTTTTATTTAGAAAATGTTTAGGAGAATCCTTTGAACATCCGTCCTAGATGAACAACCCTAAAGAATATCCCACAAAATACTAAATTTTCCACCTAAATATCCCCTTAGTTGGGAGGATAAATCAAGATCAAGCATGGATCAACCTACTGCATCTAAATCATGCGAATAAGGAATTCCTATCCCTGAATCAGGAGGAAACTTTTCTCCTCCTTTGAATCCGCCCATCACTGATCCTAAATGACCATTGTAGGTGGAACAACCTCCTCCGCATGACACATCTTTTCATCACTCGCTTGACGGTAAACCTGGAGCTCTCATTTGGATCTTCACTCGACCCCCAGATGACCCGATAGAAACCACTTTTGGTCCAACTGCATCATTTTGGGGGACCTCCTTAGGTCATGTCATTTCTGATTTTGGTTCACCTCTGATTGTGGAGACTCCACCATATCCTCACCCTACCCGATTTATTCTGAATGAGGAAATTATTGGACCGGTTCACGAGATTATCAAGTGTTTACGCACACTTGGAGAGCGGGTAAGGCGCCATAGTTTTCCTCCCCGACCCACCCCAAAGGTAACCATTCTTGAGAATCATTCCCTTATACATTATTTTACTCTCCCTTCACTAGGAATCTTTGTGCCTAATATTACCACCTATGAACCATGACAACCCTCTTTTCCGTCTATTGCACATCAAAACCATTAGGTCGGTTATACACCCCAGTTGACCCCAACGACTCTAGGGAAACCTTCAACTACTCTTAACTTCGTGACTGGAACACCACCTCCGACTCAAAGTTTGAGTGGAGGATACCCTCTAGTTAGTGGTCAATATATGATCACAGTCATCCTATAGTTAGTGGTCAAGACATAGTTACCGAGAAAACTTCAGTTGGTGGAAAACATTCAACTGGGGGGAAATCCCTAGTTAGTGGACAAAATATAACTGGGGGGAAACCTCTAGTTAGGGGACAAAGTATAAGTGGAGGATACCCTTCGCACATGAACTACAATATGGTTGGAATTTCACTGCCAGCCATGGGAAAACCTACGTGGGATTATCAAGTGGGGAGATCATCTACGCGGACCCAACCCCCTTGGGGGTATACATATCCAGGTAATCATAATATAGTGACAGGTCAAAATTATCCAGGGATTATTTATCCTGGAGTAACTTACCCTGGAAACATGAATACCCCATGGGGATATCATAATGTTCCACCTGCTGGGCCCCCAAACGGCAGCCCACCACCACCCCCACCACCTGTATCACCCCCTCCTCCACCACTTGTTCCACCTCAACCTCCACCATCCACAGGACCCCCATATTCTATAGGATGGCCCCCACATTCGGGAGGAGGACCCCCATCGGGCCCACCTCCTAACAAGGGAGGACCACCTCTATATGCCAAAACCTCTATGGGAGGACCTTATGATCAATCGATCCATGGTCCTACTGGTACCCAAATGCCTTATCAATATTACCAGTATCCACAGCCAAACCGACAGTTACCATTTCTAGCTATGTTAGATCTGTCAAACATGTCATGTTTGACCAACAATACCATCCAACATGGCATGAATTAGCCACCCATTCCTGTGAAGTTACCGTAATGCATACCCAAATTTGATGGCAAACCCGGCGAGGATCTCAAGAACCACGTGATGATATATCATTTGTGGTGTTCCTCAAACTCGTTAATGGATGATTCTATCTGTTTGAGGCTCTTTCAGTGAACCCTCATCGATACCTCTGCAAAGTGGTACATCGAGTTACCCCCCACTCTTTCTCTGACTTTAGGTCTTTAGCTCTAGATTTTTTGACTCATTTTCAATTACCAATCCACTATGAAACCAACACAAATCTTTTGACTTCTCTCTAAATATCAACCTCCACTCACATTTTTTATCATATTCATGAATGGAGAAGAATATGTCGGCTTATTAAGGCTCCCATTCCGGATCAACTACTAGCTGATTGGTTTACCAAGTCATTATTAGCCGTCATATCCAAAGACATTGCTATGGGTAGGGCTGTTACAAAAGAACAAGCCATCTCAAGTGCTCAATACTTATATTTAGTCTTCACTCAATTTGGAACGTTATACGACATAATTCCTAATGCCCCATGCCCTACACATGACCCAAAAAAACCTCCTACGAGATCACGTGCCGATGGTATCATTGGTTCCATTCATACCCATGCTGCTACCCAATCGGTTGGATCACATAGCTATATCGCTACAACCCCAACCTTGTCATAGGCTGGCAACAATACCAACCAATCACCCAGTCCTACTTCCACTGCGGAGGTGAATTCAGTCTAATCTTCTTCATCTCATAAATCCAGTGGTAAAAAGAAGAACAAAGGAAAATCTAAGAAGTCTTGTAACTAGCAGGAACATAAAAACAATTCTTATCCCAATGACACAAAACTGAGATGGAAGGCCAAATATCCTTGCTTACTTTGCGGTGATTACCACTTTACGAAAGAATGTCCACATCGTGAAGAAGTCCAAAAGTTTCTCAAAGGGAACCGTCCACCCGTAGTTCTAATTGATCCCTTCCCCACACAACAATAGAAAACGGTTGCACAACAACCAACTCCTTCTCAAGGAGAACCCTCCACGACAACTCATGTTCTCATGATGCGGAGTGAAACGGTCAACTTATCTACCTGGTCACGTAGATAAGACTCTATTCCCAACAAGGAATCCAATGGAGGTAATAATGAAAAATCCTCCACTTCTACATCCAATATTCCTCTGCCATAAGGTCCTTTGAACATAGATAAAACTCTACCAGATGTAGTATTGCGTCCACCAAAAAGCACAATTTGAAAAGCCATTTTCAACCCTAATTCTTGGGCCACTCAAAACTACAATATTGTAGAAGATAGAAGATCTAGCCCAGGCTCCTTGCACTATGTCGATTCTTGAAGTCTTAAAAAATTGTCCCAATCAAAGTAAGACTCTGATATCTACTATTGTAGCAGTGGATCTAGATTCCTCTAACACTATCATGTTTATATTGGAATATTTCAAGCCGATGCTTTCCCACCAATTGGCGTTTCATATCGTTACCAATGTCTCTGGGAAAAGTATCCATTGTACTATTTTAGACGAAGGAGCATCTACTTTGATTGTGTTGATTTCCTGTTGGAGAGCCATCTTCTCTCTTGAGTTGAACCAATCCCCTAATACTCTGAAAGCATTTGATGGATGTGGATTTCAACCACATGGGATTCTGCAATCCTTAGTCGTCGAGTTGGGAGGTAATATTGTTTCCATTAACGTGGACGTAGTCGCCACCCCATTGGATTATAACTTGTTACTTGGTCGAAATTGGTTCGATTCCATGACTACAGTTGCATCTTTCGTCTTCCGCATCATGCAATTTCCCCATTAAGGGAAAATTGTCACTATCGACTAGTTGGGATTTTGTACACCGGACATCATTAGTCACCCTATGGATAATCTCCCTCTTTTAGGACATTTGTCATAAATTTACGAGAGTGTGGGGGTAGGAACCCTAAAATACTCATCACTGATGGGAGTCTTCCCAACACCTGATCCCCCATCACCTATTGCCACGATGAACATGATCTCATCCATGATCCCATCCTCCTCCAACTCGGCAGACCAATGGATTGTGCCCGATCTTAATCACCTTGATTTGATTGGATATGTGATGCCTCTCAGCCCTATTGAATCCACCTATGCGGCCATCCAATCGGCTCCCAATCCACTTGATGACCACCACTTGGTGGCATCTGAATCAGACTCTCTACCATTTCGGTGAAACTCATCTTCACCATCACCAGATTATCTACTCCACACTTTTCACTCTAATGAATTGATCATGGAGATTATGAGCTTGGATGAGAATCCATGGGAAGACTATCATCATCGATCTTCTTTCCTCCCACCTTTAGACATGGTAGAGAATTCCATTCACACTATTGTTTCACTGGATGTCTTTCCTAACCCTCAATATCCTATTCTTACCCAGGATACGGTAACCGAGGGGAATTTGGAAAACATCATGCCTACCACCACCATAGACATCTCAGTAAAACCAGGCATCATGGAACACATCCACATTGGCCAAACTTGTTCTCCCGATGAAATCAAGACTTATATGACCTTGTTTAAATAGTTCTGCGATGTATTTACATGGATCTATGAAGAAATGCTCAGGATCAATCCTGCTATTGTTTTGCTTGAAATCAAAACATATCCCGATGCAAAACTTGTCCAGCAAAAACTCCGTCTAGTGCACCCTAGAAAGACTGCAGCCATCAAAGAAGAGATTGAAAAGTTGTTAAAATTTGGGTTCATTTATCCTATCCCCTTAACATATTGGGTCTCTAATGTCGTTTCGATTACAAATAAATGGGGAACCATCAAATTTTGCGTTGATTACAAGGATCTCAATAAGGCTTGTCCTAAGGACAATTACCCTACCCCATTTATCGACCAAATTATTGACAACTATGCTAGAAGTTTCATCTTCTCATTTATGGATGGATTTTATGGCTATAATAAGATTGAGATCCACCCAACCAATCAACATAAAACTGCTTTCATCTACCCATGGGGTATGCTTGCATATCGAAAATTACCTTTTGGCCTTAAAAATGCTGGCACCACATTAAAGCTGGCCATGTCATATGCCTTTCACGATATGAAGGATTCTGTGGAACCCTACCTCGATGATTTCCCCGCTCATTCAAATCGTCATGAGTTTCACGTCGATCATCTAACGGTTGTGTTTCTTGGATGTTGATAGTACAATGTCTGTTCAAATACCCATAAGTGCATATTCTGTGTGGAGTTTGGACGTCACCTTGGATTCATCATTTCCAAAGATGGGATCTGCATTGATCCCCTCAAGGTAGAGGCCATTGTAGCCCTAACCCCATCTACGAACATTATGGAACTTCAAAGTTTGCAGGGGAAGGAAAATTACCTGCGTTATTTCGTGTGTAATTTTTCCCAAACAACACAAGGTTATATGTGATTGTTAAAGGACGTCCCATTTATTTGGGATGACTATGCTCAAAGTGCCTTCGACAATCTCAAGCACGCTATGTCCCATGCACCCATGTTACAAACACCGAATTACACCAAGGATTACATCCTATATCTTGTTGCCTCTACCTCAACTATTGGTATGGTTTTAGTGCAGAAGGATAGCAACGTACAGGAAAATGTGATTTACTACCTTAGTAAGGGTCTCCTCGACTCTAAAAATTGATATTCACATCTTGAAAAGTTAGCTCTGGAAGCCGTCATCGTTGTCCATAAGTTCTGTCATTATATCCTACTCTAGACTACTATCATCATTGTTGATTCTAACCCTAAGTACCACATCCTCACACATCAGGTACTGGGGGGAAAATACTTGTGTTGGATCGTGATTCTCCAAGAATTCGATCTCTAGTTTGAAAAGGATAAATCTAAAGATTCATTAGTATTCGCGGATCTCATTTTTTATCTCCCCTGTATTGATCAAGAATATGAGCCCATTGACTCTCTCCCCTACGATCATTGTTTTTATCGGTACTTGTGACCCTTGGTACAAAGATATCACCTTGTATCTCCAAACAAAACACTTTGGACCTCACTTATCCCACGATAAACATCATCATATCGACTATCACCACGCAAAATATTACCTAATAATCGATGATACGCTATGTCATCATGGCATTGATTCCATATTACAACGTTCTTTAACTTATGGGAAGGCCAACCATGTCTTGACTGATTGCCACTCGAGGTCATGTGGTGGTCATCTCTCTAGGATGGCTACAACCCAAAACATTTTATGCTATGGATACTACTGGAAATCCATCTTCAAAGATTGTATGGAGGTAGTCAAGAAGTGTCCTCCTTGCCATATTTTTCAGCATAAAAAGCACGCACGCCCAGTTCCACTCCATCTAGTTATCGATGTTGGCCCCTTTACAAAATGGGGCATTCACTTCATGCATTGTAAGCCTACCTCGGCCGGGGGGCATGGTTATATTATTGTCGTTGTAGACTACATTACCAAATGGGCCGAGGCTATTCCTACATATAAGGAAGACGAAAAAACAACCACACTCTTTATGTTCAACCATATCATCGCTAGATTCGGAGCCCCACAAGCCATCGTCACAGATCATGGATCACATTTCTAAAATAAGATGGTAGATGAATTAAGCACCAAGTTGGGATTTTGTCATGAAAAATAAACCCCCTGCTATCCTCAATCAAATGGACAAGTAGAGGCCATCAACAAGGTCTTGAAAACTATGATTTAGCGCATGGTAGGTACGCATAAATAAAATTGGCATGTGATGCATTTTTCATCCCTTTGGGCATACTGGACTTCTGTCAAAACCGCCACTGTTTTCACACATTTTCAATTGGTGTATGGACTAGAGTCAGTATTGCCTATTGAGTGCGAAATTTTGTCCCTGAAACTAGTCGTTGAACTTTTACCAAACACAACCGTCGAGGAAGAATGATTCTTATACTTAGCTAGACTCGACAAAACCCACTATGATACGACTCTAGCCAATGAAGTGCATAAGAAATGCATCAAGGCACAGTATGAAAAATATGTAAAACCTCGTATCTTCAACGAGGGTGATTTGGTCCTTACTTACGACCAAAAACATGATAAGTTTGGGGAAGGTAAACTTGAGTCCATGTGGCATGGGACATACATTTTAAAACATGTCTTGGAAAAGGGAGCTTATGAGTTGGTTGAGTATGACGGAATATCCTTAGGGATCCTTAGAATGGGCTCTACCTAAAGCGGTACTATGCTTAAGTTATCTTGCATCAATACTATGTATATATTGTATATGACGTGTGTTTGTGTTGATGTGATGCTTTTATTTTAGTTTGTTAGGGTCTTATATCGAATGTCACTTATACCATGTTCTTCCTGGATGTGCAGATTGCAACTTTCTATGAATTCGCATATGGCGCTAGCCAGCACACCTGGAACCTTTCCTCAACAGTCTGGGTACTCCATTCCCCTTCCGGTGAACTAATAAGCTCAGGAGGAACTTTCCTAGGTCCTGCAACTAATAACATCATCGAATATCACGCGGTGATTGGATTGTTGAATGACACTTTTTCTCTCGGTGTAGACCACGTTTTCATTTAATTGGATTCTGTAATGTCCCTTTTTCAAAATTTTAAGAAAATGCCCAATTTTCCACTTTTTCCCCAATTTCGACCTTTGACTAGTTTTGATGCCTAGGTCCCAATTTTGGTTCAAATGGTCCCAAATCTTCAAGGAAGGTGCATTACTGATATTAGGACTTAAATATTATGTTCAGGGATGATATATGGCCACCAAAAGACCTCTTCAAACTCTCTTAAAATTCTGGTTCAAGTATGCAATTTTACTAGTAATTTGGGGTTCAAATCCCCCTGGGGTAAGTACTGAAAATAGCTTCCCAAATGCCTCCAAACCCACTCGTATTTATGAAAAGAGGTAGGGAATGTTTCAATAATGTTATTAAGGTCCCAAATTCATCATTCTTTAGTTATAATGTCTGTTCCAACGCTCTCCCAAACAACAACAAAAACCACTAATTCGACCCTTGGGGAAATGGCACCAAATCTTCTTCAAATGCAAATAAACTGAGTATAATAGCTTCAAATGCTCAAGTACTGAATATGAAACTTGTAATACACATCAATCGAAGTCCATTAATCACAAATATATCAGAGAAACATTCCTTTATTTGAAATCATCATCATTATAATGTCATACATCAATGTAGTGGGGAAATGGACGTTGTTTGCTCATTAATCTTCATTTTTACATACAACCACACGGTATTTATACCTGAGACTTTTTGAAGGTGAAGAATAGAGTATATAATGCTATTACAATTAGAAATACATCAATAGAAGCTCTCCCAAGAAGCACAAGGGCTCACCAAAAATGCCCTCCCTCAAGGAGCATGAATATGCCTTCAAAACTGGAAATGGTTGAGAGATGGTGCTACACTAAACAAAACCACAAGCTGGCCTGTAGCTGATACCTACAAATAAAAATCCATTAAATATCCATGAAATACCTAAGTGGCCTCTCCAAACACCAACTTGGATGGGAATATTTCACCCTCGAAATTGGCTAAGGCAAGAAACTAGTCATCCACTAGCTCTCTCTTCGCAAATGCAATTTTTCTCAAACCATCAAAAGCCATTCTCATACTTGATTTCTACGTTTTATAAACAACATTGGCCTTCTAAGGGTCGAAATCCTCTCATTATCTTCTAGATATTTCCACTTAGGAAATATTCCACATTTGCCACTTGTCTCCTTGTTTCCAACCCTCCATCTTCTCCCAATTTCGAATAGGAGTCTCTTTAGCTTCTCCCAACTCCATGAGCGCCTTCTTGAGCCTATGTTTGGGGCTGACATGTCATAATGGTTAGGTGTAAGAATTCATATCTGAATTTTGTCATAGATGTCATAGATGCTTCATCATTGTTGTCATAAGACTAGAGAATCTAGCCCAAGTGTCCACTAGTCTCCAATTTGACTCTTCGTCTTCCATGGAGGTTACTATTCCACCACATTTCGACCTAAGATACTCCATACCATGTGTAGGCCTTGCCAACTCACCAAATAATGTTTGTCTTCCCATGGATTCGAAATGCCAAGTGAGATTTGCCATGTGGCAGTGAGAAACCAAGCTAGTGGGGGTCCCACATCCTCCAAATGTCCTCAAAACCATTTGCCACCTATAATTCCTCTTGGATTCATTTATTCAGCTTATTTATTAAATACTTGGACTATTCTAATGTGTAAACATTATTCCTTTTCTCCCTTATTACAATTCCCAATGTACCCATTCAACCTAGGGAACTTGGTAGGATTGATGGGGATTGTCTGTTATACAATTATTTGAATGGGGACATTACAGATTCTAAACTGGTGGTCTCCCATTTGAACCAAGTCTATGTTATATGCGACCCTACGCTACTCCACTTATTTTGGGGAGTACGTCTCTTGGAAAGGTCTTTTGAGTCCATTCAATACCTACATATCCCGAGATGTATAAACATGGTTTCTGATTCGTTGGCTAACTTTGTATTATATTGGCACATTGCACATTCATAAGCATTTTTTATTAAAGATGCGTAATTGACATGACATGTAAATGATCTGTTAATTTATAAGCAAACACACATGAGACCCATATCCATCATGAAAACACATTGTATAAACCGCTAGATAGCATTTTATATCAAGTCTGGCAAAATGTTGTACAAACAAAAAATATGGATCCCACAGCTTTTAGTATATCACATCTACAAAAATATGAAGCCCGTGGATTTCAGTATGTCATCGCATATACAACCTATCACGGATGATGCTCATGATAAGATATGATGGCTCTAGCCACCCAGCGGAGCAACTGACCAAAATGACCCGAAACTCCAATAGTCCTACGTTGGTAGTTTTGTGGTAGGTGGTCTATAGAAATGCATGGAATGTCTGCGGTCATCCCTTGGAGGTTCTCCTCCAACTCATCTAGTTCCTCCACAGCCTCTTGATGAACCACAACCTGTTGATGCCTCGGATATCGTAGCATCAATCAGAAAGGGATTCTCCCTGATAGATTATCCCAATTATATTATCTACCTTTTGGTATGGGGAATCCGTCCGATTAGCGGTTCCAGCAACTGTGGGTTTGGAGTTTTATTCCAATTATACCGGTCATGGCCCGATCCACCGTTCTTTTGATTTTATATTTTATAATGATATGCAAGTGCCTAGCCTGAATTTAATCTAGATGCAAAACTGGAAAACAAATCTAAGTCTAAAACTGAAATAAATCTAACTATCCCTGCAAGGAGTGAATTTAAAGCATGAGAAATGCACTGTAGGAGTCATCTTAAAGAATAAACAGATAGCCATTAAATCTGAAAGAGAAATCTATAGCAAAGATAAAAGATATCAGAAGATAGCTTCTAATTAAATATAACACATTTCATTATTCATGAAAGAGAGAATCCATTTGCAAAGAGAGAAGCAAGATCATTTAATACAATGAAATAATTCAAGATAGTAATAAAGATCTCACAGCAAGGTACAGTAGACACAGGAATAATCCACAATGCATCCAGTCTCCATCCTCATGCAAAACGTCTTCTCCAGGCTTTTATTAGAAGATTTTATTTTCTCAAAACATGTGCAAGATAGCTCGTACAAGTCTAGAAAATAATTCCCTACCAAAAGTCCCTCTACATTCCTTCCTACTTTCTATTTATAATGTTACAAAATGCCCTTTGGGATGCCACCTGTCCTTTTACACTTGTCACCTACAGGCTTTTCCCCAACAAATAGACAAAAAAGTGACCTCCCCTTTTACAGAAAATTATTTAAAAGGAAAAGGACAGCTGTCCTCTAACTCTACGTTTCATACATATGACAGCCATAATACAAAAAATAGAATTAATGCTCTGAAATCAACGCTTTCACTCCTGGGCATGTGCTTCAGGTGGAAGAGAGGCACTCAGACCCACTGTTGCTACTGCTGCTGCTTGGGATGAAGGAATCGAGCCAGCTAGAATTTATGCAACTGCTGGGAGGGAGGAAATCGAGCTAGCCGCCACAGCTATTGCTTCTGCTTTCTTCTCCTCTTCTGCAATGTAACTATACCACACACTAGTGTCCCTTATGACTACATTTACTGAGGCGGGGAATAAGATTTTTTGGGACGTTACATGTTTACCAAGCTCTGTCCCAATACTTTGAATTTCTGTGACTGCAGTTTGATGCATTTCTTTGAGCAGATGACCGTGTATTGATGACATTCCAATATAATGTTGGAGGTCATCAATGGCTAGGAAATCAATCTTCTTCACATATTCAGTTTGGATGCCCAATTCTTCCTTCAGCTCAGATTGACGTTGTTCTTTGCTTGGGAAATCATCAAGGGACTGAGGGAAACTCAGCTTGCACTTGTCATGCACTTCATCGATTCTTTGATACAGACTGTTGCTCTTATCCATGGTCCCTCGGTTCTTGGCTATCAGCTTAATGCTACAGTTCCTGCAAAATTCCAAAAGGGCTATGTCTTCATTGAAGCCATCCACAGATTTGAGTGGGAGGTGCTTGGGGAAATCCACCTTTCCCTCTCTCCATTCTATTTGGCTCATGACGTTTGCCTTAACCCGAGTATATTTAGCTTTAAGCCTATTGGCCTCTATATTAACTTCTTTTAATCTGACCATCATGGCCTTGAGCTTGCATACTTCATCAGTGATTAGCTCCTGAGTGTCATGCATTTGCTTCAGGATGCTGCAGGATAGCTCATGGAAGGGGGATATATCTACCGTTCTGTTCTCTGCCTGCTCCAATTGTTCAACCAATGCTAGCTTGTCTGCTTCTAGATGGGACACCTTGGCTTCTGCATCATTCTTTTCTGCTTCTACAATCATCATCTGGCCTGTCAGTTGATCCCTTTCTTCCTCTAGCTGGTTATATTTGTTCGACAATTCTTTATGCTCAACCGATAGGCGATTATACCTATTCACCACGAGATCCCTGTAGGCTTGCTCATTGGCTACAGTATGTTGTAGCATGCGGGCTCTCCTCTTAGTCGACTCAAATTCTTTAACTATATCAGCCACATTGTCCAACGTTGCTCTTGCTGTCTCTACAGAGGCGGATGCCATAGCTAAAGGATCCTTGTTTGTGTTTTGCATTACTGTGGTTTCCCAGTGAGTGACAATATCTTCCTGGAAGAGTCTCTTTATCCTCTCTTCCGATTTGAGGACCATGGCCTTCCTCTTCTTATCGTAGACAAATTCATTCCATCTGAACACGGTATGCTCTTCCGATGGGGTATACGGGATGATTTGAAGATCTATAATATCTATTTCTGCTTCCACAGGTGGGGCCTGGACTACCTGAGCTGGATTCACCTCCACATTTTGAGTAACAGAGACATTTGCTTGTGGTATGTCAATTTCCATGTCCTATGCACCAAAGCCACCTGCCTGGGCATCTTCAACTGCCTTGAGGTCTTCTTCCGCTTTCTGCTCTACTTCAGCTTGTTGCCTTCTCTCTTCTCCTTCAGCTTGTGGCTGATCTTCATTTTCTTTCTGCTGCCTTTCATCTTCAGCCTCTTTCCGCTGTTGGGATTCCTCAGCCTCTTTCTGCAGTCTCTCACTTTCTACTTCTTGTTGTGCTCTCGCCACCTCAGCTTCCTGTTGCAATCTGGCAACTTCAGCCTCTTGCAGTAACCTTGCTTCCTCTCTTAACCTTTGTTCTTCCTGGGCTCGGGCCTCATCTGCTTCCTTGGCTTTTTGCTGGCTAGTTTTCTGGGCCTTGGTAGAGCTAGAGCTTGCTCCACTGACTTGGTGACAGATCCCCAGCTCAGCCATGTTGCTGATGCCTCTGAATACCTCTTCCTCGGCATCATAATAGTGAGGGTACTCAAAATGAGCATAAATCTCTTTACAGTGCTCGGCAACTTTTCCCTTCCTGTCATTCCTATGGAAGATTACCTCGCCGAAGTGGAAGGCTTTCAGCTCCTGAACAAACTCCTTAGCTGAGGAAACCCCCAAGAATTTGTAAGCCCCTATGTAGAAAGGTAGAGGGGGAAAAGAAGCCTTATGCTGTTTGTTAAGTACTGCTCCAATTCCATCCAGGAAAATCTGTCTCACTGCCTCTTTAAGGACCACATAGTCTGTAGCATACCTCGGCAAAATATATGGAGCTTTAGTCCCTCCAAACATTCTGAGGTAGGTGCCTTGCTCTGAAAAATAAAAATCTCCATAATTTTCAAGGACTTTCATAGCATTTTCTGACAGACAGTTGGGCTCTTCCTTGAATATCTGCTCATATAGGGGCATGATGAACCCTTCACAGATGAGCTTATAGCTGGGTTTGTAATTTTGAGCCCACAACATCCTGAAAGTGGTATAAACCGAGGTGTTGGCCTTATCCCATGTGCAGCCTAAGTTGGGAAAAGATAACTTGGCCAAAGCACAATCAATAAGATGTGAGGACATGTAGAATTTTGCCTTCTTTAAGGCCAGTCCTTCTCTTGCAGCAACTACCTTTGAGGCCAAACTGTCTGACAGGAGAGTAGCCCAGTCAAACACAGTTCCTTTGAACGCCACGAAGTGGATGATGGGAACCCACTGAATCTTGTACACGGTGCCATCGGGCATGCCGAAGATTCTGCACAACATCAAGGCGATTAATCTGAAAGGAGGTCTCAGATTCTGGACGTCATATTCGTCATTACCTTTCTTTCTCAAATGCTTTCCTGCGACTAGTAATTTTTTGGCCATTTCAATGTTGTTCATCTGGCCCAGCCATTCATCAGTCAGAGCTTGCTGGGGGCGGGGAAATTTATAGGCCGCGGCAAGATATGCGGGGTGGAATGAGGCGATGGCTATTTTCCCGCTGTCATGAATTACTCTTGTCTTCACATTAGTATGTTGGAGCATCCACCCGATTACATCAAAACATGGGAACAGTTCAGGGCGGGTAGAAGCTCTGGCTATGCCTGAAGTTCTGATATTGAGATAAATCTGCTCCTCTTCTAGCAACATATCCAGGATATCTTGGTCTCGGATCATCCTGTAGATGTCACCCCAACAGATTTCTGGAGGAATACCGGTGGTGCACCTAGTATCTTGGAACGTAGTCTCAATCCTAAGTGGTGCTAGCTGTGGTTCCGTCATTTTAGCTTTCTTCCTACCACCTTTTGGCATCTTGACTTATCCCTGCTAGCAGCCAAATATAAGTCATTATAAAATTGTATAACCTGTTATAAGATATTTAACCAACAGAAGAATCACTTCAACATGCTAATGAGGTATATAAACAAACTAGAAAGCTGCATGTTGGGGAAGCAAATTGAAACACTCCAAACAAGAAATATGGCTACAGAGACTTGATTCTCTTAAAGGGACAAAGTTTGGAATGTTCTCTAAAGGATAAGTATATGTCTCCGAAATAACCTATTCTCGGTCTAGCCCTAAGTGACGAGAGGGTGTCTTCCATGGTTATACTTCGAACGACTAATGGCGAGTGAGCTCGGATTGAAGTGATATTGTGACGAAACCAGGGGCCGGAACACAATCACCAAACGATGATGGATTTCATCCGACCATTGCCGCTATTAGTAAGATTTATGAGAAGCTGCGTGGTCGGCTTTAGATTTTAAAGAAGGGGAATGACGCTCGAAATAAACTCGAGTAGCTATGGATTTGGAAGAGATGAGAGACTATAGGCTTCGGCGACCTCAAACATAAGAACAAAAAATGACATATGGGTACGAATGTCTATCGGCCACGTTGAAGATGGGGAAAAGAAACCCACAGGTAATACGACGTGGAAATAGGACAGAAAATAACGGTCAAGAAGCCTACCTGGCACTGTGAAGATGGCTGAATGAGGTGGCCGCAGACGTGGACAGGATTAGCTAGAGCAGTTCGGCGAGGCATCCCAACGGCGTTCGTTCGATTGAAAATAACACTACTGTCGACCCAAAACCCAAACGTTTATTTAAACGGGTTGAGCACGTGCGGCATTTAACATGGTGGGTGACGCATTTAAAACAAGCTTTAAACCTTTGTATGCCGCGATCTTTTCGTGCCACCTTGGTGTCCATGCGCGATCGTCATTTGCGGGACGGATTCACGAATTCCACCCACGGTTGCGGGATACCATGGTGAACTCCTTCGGCGTTTCAGAAGAGATTGATGAATCTTTCCGCAACGCCACCTTTGGGGACTTAGATTCGGGAGAGAAAAACCGCGGAACAATTCTGTGAAGGTTCCCACCATTTTGGAAGGAATTGGCAAACGGCTCCCGCAAGTCGAATAAATGATTAGGACTTTTAGCGGGTTTTCGGGATGATAGCATGGAAACTTCCGCAATTGCGGAAGGCTTTCGCAAATCGCTTCCACCGTTTTGGAATGGATTGGCGAATGGATCCGCTATTTCGGGAAGACAAACTGAACGGTTCCGCAAAATTCTCTTCGACGGGGTTTCAGAAAGATAACGCGAAGGCTTCCGCAACTTCGAAACTTAAAAAATTTCAAAAGAGACTAAGTCACTCGGCGGCCCCGGGGAAGATTGGCGAATGGCTTCCACAGTTTCAGGAAGTTTAGCTGAATGGTTCCGCAACAGCGGGAGGAAAAGCCAAAAGATTCCGCCAAAAAGTTTCTAAGTCCTTTTCGGAGTTTCGGGGAGGATTGGCGAATGGCTTCGCTGTTTCGGGTAGCTTTCTTGAATTCTTCCACCGTTTCGGAAGGAATTCTCCAATAGCTTCCGCAGCTTTTCAAAAAATAATTTCTAAGTTTTTTTGAGAGGTTTAGGGGAGGATTGGCGAATGGCTCCGCTGTTTCGGGTAGCTTTCTTGAATTCTTCCGCCGTTTCGAAAGGAATTCGCCAATAGCTTCCGCAGCTTTTCAAAAAATAATTTCTAAGTTTTTTCGAGAGGTTTATGCAAGTTGCTCCCGCTGTTTCGGGACGAAAACTTGAAAACTTCTGCAACTGCGGGGAGATAGTCTGAAAATCTCTGCATCTTCGGGAAGCTTCCACGAATTCTGTCCTTCGGAAGGAAACTTGGGAAGGCTCATGGCATGATTTTCTGATGAAAAACAAAGTTAAAAGATGGAAATGGCCTCTTAAGGCAGCCTTTCTAAAAAAATAGAAGGAGGGGCCCCAATATGTACAAAAATTTTGGGGGGGATGTTGCTGCAACAACACAACCATATCACAAACCACTCCTCGCCTCTCGATGGGAGAGTATCCCACTGGTCTTGCTGGGACAATATCTATGTAAGCCAAGATATAAGATATTTGTATTACAAAAAAAATAAAAAATCATAAAATACATAAAAAAAGAGAGTATTTTGCTTACCCATCTCTCCCCACTGGTCTCCCTCTAGAAGAGCCAAGTCTGCATCTCCTCGAAATTATGCCCCTGCATACACACAGTCCTCCACCATGAGGAGATGGCTATGCAACCACTTGAAAAAAGTAGGTCCATAGGTGATCATTGGCCCACCGTCACCATGATAGGCCATCACCTTATCCCATCGCTTCATACGAGGGTCACACAGATCAAGATCACTGATATCGACCTGGGGACGGAGAAGTGGAACCCTCTCCAAGAAGAAAGAGGCCTCAATGGATCCATAACCAAACTTCTTCAACTCCCCTCTGCGGCACTTGGTCAATTGTTCCTTCAAGTTTGTGAGGAGCCCCTTGCACCAGTTAAACACCATAGGATCCATGAAATCGATGGCATACATCATGTGGGACTTGGTGGCTTGATGTGGGGCCTTGCTTCCTACCTCTCATTCAATAGTGAACAGTACGGTCCTCAAGGGATAGACCCGCGCATTCTTGATGGGGTTTTTTCCACCCAACATCTATGTGCTTGGAGTGCAGAACTGTGCAATAAGATCCTTGGTGGTCCGGTCACCACCCCTAGGTCCGGATAGTGACACCGGGGCCCCACGCCTAGATAGTCCTGTCAGAAAGTATATATCCTCAATTTCCAAAGTGAGGATGTGTGCTCCAACTATGAAGTGTTGTTGGTCTGGATCCCACATGCAGATCAAATAGTCCAATAATTGTATCTAGGCTCTCATTCTTTGTACATGAAATAACTTGAGCAACCAACACTCCCTGGAAGCATTGATGGAGTGAGGATTGTTTTCTGCTTGCATGTCCTCTAATTCATGTTCACGATCCTTCCATTGAACCATTTTGAGTGATAAACCCTACACAAACACCAATTTGAAGGGTATTAGGTCCATCTCATGGAAAAATAAATCCTTTTTTGGCCCCCATTTCCAATTTTTTGAGCCAATTCAAACTGACACACCCCATCTTTGTAAACAGGGTGTCAGTGACGCACTTAGCCTCTGAGGAAGGAATTCCACCGTTGAGTGATGCACTTCCCGAAAGGGAGAAGTGCATCACCTAGGGCGCACAATTCCCCCTATGGAATGAGCCCCCAAACACTCAAAAATGCATTCAAACTAAAGTTTCAACTGTGAAATTAAAGGGAAGAGGGTTTAGAATTACCTAGAACTAACGAGAGGTTGAATGATCGACAAAGCTCCCACAATATTCATTGCAAATTTGATCTTGGAAGTGATTTTTTCCACTTTCAACTTGGTAAAAATGAAATGGTAATTTTTTTTTCCTATTTAACCATTTTTTATATCAAAATAGAATATTCCTTTCTTAATTTTTATTATTCCATGGGTTTTTTACTATAGTTGATCTTATTTTTGTGTTAAAATCCTTGTGATAGCTCTAAAATTTGTTCTGAAGCTTTAAGGGGGAGGTGAGTGATGTTTTGACTATGATAGAGTCCATTGTTGACTTTTAATAATCCTTGTCAAGTGTGAAAAGGATTTAGAGCATTTTTTATACCATTATCATGCTTGTTAAAACTAAGTATAAAAGGTATTGATCTGAGTCTTTGTTCTTTCTCATGCTCGTAAATACATGAGAATAGGTCACCAAGTTAGCTTTCATCTCTTTTTCGGGCTCGTAAAAATTCTACGAAAAAGGAACCTCCCTGGAGTCCAAAGCTTTCCGCAGCTAAAAATAGCATTTCACCAACATGCTATATAAAAACAAAACCATACTCAGCCATGATCTGATGACTTACATGCCCGCCTCTAGCAGATTACAATAAAACCCAGCATTTACTGTCAAATCCTCACAAAAAAAACCTTCACAAATTGATAAAGGCCCCGGCATCCCCAAGCTCCTTTGACAGCTCGCATGTTCACATCTTCACTTGAATCTTTGCAAAAATCCCAACCTGCAGGCCTCCTTGTTGTTATGTTAGAAATGATGTTGTTCCGTTAGAAATGACTAAGGGTCATCCCATCATTATTCTGTATATGCCATACTCCTTTTTCCAAAGTCAGACCAATCCTTGACAAGTTATCTACTATTGTATTAGCTTCCCTGTAAATGTGTGTATATGCCACACTCCTTTTTCCAAAGTCAGACCAATCCTTGACAAGTTATCTGCTACTGTATTAGCTTTCCTGTAAATGTGCGAATAAGAGATTTCTTCAAAGTATGAACTAGATCTTTATGTCTCCTCTAGCAAAGTTAGCAAGTAGAGACTATGACAGTAAAATTTTCCTGTCATCCAGTTTATAATCAATTGAGAATCTATGAAAATAGCCAATTTTTTAATCCCTTGTCTTTTTCCAGCCTCAGGGTTAGCCATAATGCCATAAGCTCAGAGAAATTGTTGGTTCCAGAACCTAAACCAGCACTAAAACTTGTTCATAGCTCTTTAGAAATTTGAATCATTCCCCCTACTCTGCAAAGTTTTTCCCTATTAATTTGAGCAGCACCATCAAAAAAAGCTCTTGGGTAGTAGGTTAAATCCATTTCTGGCACCTTCCTCTTTTTTTATGGGATTTTGATTTGGAAAGAATTTTAACATGCCTAAACTTTGTATTACACAATAGGAGAAATGTAAGTATATATTTTCAAATAAAGCAGAGTTTCTTGCCCTCCATATATGTCAGATTACCAAAGCAGGTAACGCTCTATAGTCACCCATAGCCAGATTATCACACCAATTTTTAAAACAAGATTCTACTGAAGCTCCATTCCATATATTACGTATACCAATTTCTTTTTCTATGCCCTTCCAAACCATTTTGGTATAGATACAGCTGACAACTAGGTGTTCATTTGTTTCTTCAGCTTTGATACAGAGACAACATCTTCCAGGTCCTATCCCGTTTCTATGTTGAAGATGATCCCATGTTAGAGCCTTATCGGAGAGGAAATGCCAGAGAAACAGTTTGGTTTTCAAAGGGCATTTCAGTTTCGATAAATTTTTCCACCAGTCTTTTAATTCCAAAGCATGAGCATTCTTCAACAGGGTCTCATAACCCATATTTGGAGTGTAAATATTGTTTGCAACATGTGTCCATACTAACAAGTCTTGATTATCAGGAATTATTATATGATTTTTGATGAGACTCCTTGTATACTCCTCCCAACACCTTATTTCCTCTCCTTTCAAATTTAACTTTGTTGCAAAGATCCAGTCACCTACTGAATTCCTGATATGATTTAGCATTATGTATCCTTGAAAATGTAATTTGTGCACCGGTCCTACAGTGAGTAAGTGGGAATTCCCACTACCAATCCACGGGTCGGTCCCAATTCTGACCTTTCTCCCTGTGCCAACCTTCCAGGCCAATCCATCCCCGATCAAGGAGAAAGAGTGAACGACATCCCTCCAAATTGCAAAAACATTCCTGGTAGATTTTGAAGGGTTTCTAATCCAGTCGACAATGGATGTTGGCTTGATATATTTATGTAGGATCACCTGAGTCCAAAGGTCTTTCCCATCGAAAATTTTCCAAATACGTTTTGCTGCAAGAGCCAACGAGAAGGGTAATAATTTTTTCACCCACCCATTCCCTTGGGCAAGGAGACATCCTTCCAGCTAGCCCACACATAGATTTTATTCTCCAGATTTCCCAACCAGAAGAAGCGCCTTAATAAGGCAGCAATCTTATTAAGCACCTCTTTAGGGATCAGGAAAGTGCCCATTACACAGAAATCGTAGTCATCATTGCATTTATTAAACTTAACCTTCCCCCTTTCGAAATCCATCAAAGACTCCAGATATTGATCCTCCTTTCTCATTTTTGAATGAGCCATTCCCAATCTTTCAAGCCATAGGATGAAGCTTTTAAATTAAAACCGAGTTATTTCATCCATTTCTCCAGCTTGTACCCTTTTACTCCCAGGACTGTACAAAGTCTACCAAATTCCTCCTCCTCAATACCTTCACCAAGCATAAGGGATTTTCTATTGTTAATATTCATTCCCGAGACTTTGTAAAAGAGATTAAAAATATCCAACAGGGTTTCAATTTCGCTTAAGAGCCCTTCACTAAAAAATAGGACATCATCTACGAAAAAAATATGAGTTAAAGATAAATTGTTCCCCAACATGATTCCTCTGAATCTGCCTGTTATTTTAGCATGCTTAAGGACTCTACTAAGGCCTTCAACTACTAGAATGAAAAGTAAGGGTGAGAGCGGGAAGCCCCGCCTAAGACCTCTCTCTGGTTTGAAGAAAGAAGAAGCCTTTCTATTTATCAAGAAAACGAAAGACATTATAGTCACAACGTTTACAATCCAGTTGATGAAAGAGTTGCAGAAGCCAACCTGTGATAGCACCATCCTAAGGTAAGCCCAGCTTACTCGATCGTAGGCCTTTGAAAGGTCGATTTTAATAACTGTTGACTTTAAATTCCTTAGTCTGATTGAGTGCATACCTTCCTGAGCCACTCCAACCGCTTCATGGATCTGTCTACCTGGGAGGAATCCAAATTATTCTTCGGAAATATTAGTTGTTAACAACATCTTAATCCTTTTTTCAATCATTTTTGCATTCAACTTATAGATATTGTTACAAAGGGCTATGGGTCTGAGGTCGTCAAAATTATCAAGGTTATCTACTTTCTAGATAAGGGAAAAGAAAGTATTGTTGAAAGCTCCCAAAATTTTCCCATTCTTACATGAGGCCTCAATCACTCTCAAGAGGTCTTCCCTCATAGTATCATAGAGCACCAAAAAATACTCAATGGGTATACCATTGGGACCCAGAATTTTTTCTTTCTTTAAGTTGTGCATGGATTCTTCTAATTCTAAAACAATAACTTCCTGTAAAAGTTCTATATTGTCCTCTTCATTTATGAAAGTTGGATAAAGCTACACAACCCTAACTGCTTCTTCTACAGACAAACCCTCTTCCTTCTAAATTTTCCCAACGTGTCTAACTCCTGCTGCAGCTAGATCTTCAAATTTACTAATTGATTCACTTGAATCATTTCTTAACCCCCAAATAGTATTGATGTTTTTTTGGTAATTTGTAAATTTATGAAAAAACTAGGTATTATCATCCCCCTTAGCCATCCATACTACCCTACTTTTTATTGTCCATTCTGCCTCCCTCTTCAAAAGAGTAGATCTCCTTTTTTCGTTCCAGCTCTATAATCTCTTTGTTTTTACCTTCGTTTAGAAACCCAAATTCATCATTGTTTGAAAGGAGTAATAAGTTGTTTTTAATGTCTGTTAACTCCTTTTCCTCTATGATTTTCTTCTTACTAGCCCACTCTGTTGTCACTAGCTTTGCTTGTTTCAGGTTATCTAGAAGTTGTGAAGCTATCGAGTCATTTAGTGTAACATCCCGAATTTTCATAAAAATTTAAAACTTTTGAAAAGGTCATTAAATATAAAATTTATAGATGCGGAAATAATAATTGTTTGATTACAACAAATTTAATTAAAAAGTCATTAGTACTAAATATAATTTAATTTCTGTTTTAGCAACATTGTGATAATGACAACTTTAACACATAAATTACGAACATGATTATGGTAATATACAAACTAACAGGTCATTAATGTGATGCAATACTTTTTCTTGAAGAGATACTGACAGTTTGATTTTTAATGAACAAGGGTGTCCTACGAGGTACCCTGGAGTTTACTTAGTTGCGACGCTAACACATTTGAATATTCTATGTCCAGACGACAGGAAAGAGGTTCAATAACTGCATAGTTTAAAAGTACGTGTGTATATCAATTCAACGTCAAATAAAAATGTTGTGAATTCTTTTGCGAAAACAAGTATCTTCAGGTATGAAATGTCTAGTGCTGCTTACTGGTTTTTCAATGTTGTGTTACAATTTATGAATGTTGGAAATCAATGACGTCTAGAAGGTATACATGCTATTTAAGTTTGTGGTTGTAAGCCAAAGACGTAGTTCTAGTTTGGCTTTGGTCGTCGTCTTAAGATAACTAATACTTGTAAAGTATTAACGTTGTAATTGTAACGCCAACCGTCAAAAGCATTGCATTAAGAGTTAGGGTATGGAGTACATGGAAATAGCATGGTTTTTATGCTAGTTACAATTCATTGGTCTAGTTGAGAATTCAAAAGTGTAAACATCTACATTATTATATTTTTACAAATGGAATAAAAGGAACTATGATTAATATGTTAACCATATAAATATTATAAATTGCTATCCTATATAATAGTTCTATAATTGCAAAATTATTTGTGATATATGTGAAAGTTCACAATATTGAAATGATATGAAATCGGAACTTAATATGTGGCTAAACTTAAGCCTTAGTACCCTAATCACGATCATAAACTTAGAATCTTTAACTATTAACAATGAAATCAAATGTTTTGAGTTTATAAAAGATCTACATGAAGGTTTTGTTGTCGTTATAATTGGTACTGACATGCATTTATGCCGACAGGGTGGACGAGTTGACGGTCATTAAAATGAGATAAACCTCGAGCTATCGTGGAGATCGTAACTTGATCCTGCATTAAAAGCTTGAATCAAAACTCCTGCTGACAAGGATTACTAACGATCCACGTAGTATGTATTAATGTAATAGTCTTTGCAACTGTCACTATGTAATGGTTGTGCGTTTGAAACACCTCCGAAATGGATGTTGATCGATCCTCCGTGTGCCAAAGTGGCATTGCCAAGCTTGTAGTAAAGAATGAGGCATTAAATGTAGAAGTTGTTCGTCCCAATGCCATCTCGCTGGCACTCTTATGATCGTCGATAATGATGAGCTTGGATCATCCGATGCAACCCTAACTTTTGTCGTCGTTTTGGTTAATGAGATTTGAATGTTGTTCATTGTTCTATTGTTTCAGTCTGTGTGGCCAACAGGCTGCCGAATTCTAGGGTTTAGAAGGCTTGTAAGAGGTTTCAACCTCGAGACCTATAGATTAGGGTTGAAGTTGTAGGTTCTTTCTCACTGTAATGGCATTGAATTAAAATATTGGGTCTCTGGTTTGAGTTGTTATCGAGTTGATAGTTTATATCTTTTCTTTTAGAGATTGAGTGGAACACTCAATGCTGCAAAATGATAGAGGGTATCCTAGTCTCATCTACAGCAAAGAACTTCATCATTTTGCTGGAGAATGTAAGATCTCCGTCGCTTGTTGAGAAGGTAAACACCCTCGAAGTTTTAGTGTTTTCTTTTGTTGAACTTCGATTTATGGTTGGACATATAACAGTTATCTAACTCTAGGCTATTGTTGTGTCAGTTGCAGGGTTCGAAGGAGGACTTGAGCAAGGGTTTGGAAAAGAAAGGCGTGCTTCCATTCCTGGTAAGCTCCGGGTCTCAAACCCTCGTAGGTGCCTTTCGAATTTGGTTGATGTGGTTTCAAGAGGATGAATAACCAGTTTTTCACCATGCCTCGGAATTGTCTGTCAGTTGAAAAACCTTGAAGACCCTTTTGTCATTCAAACGACGTTTGTACAGGGTTGTGACCCTCGTTTTTTTATATGATACTCGGTCATAAACTTTGATGTCTATCTCGTTAAACTGAGAGTTATAATACTCGTCAATGCTGAGGATTTTTGGACTTGTTTTAAAATGTTTAAACTTGGGAATAATTCCCTGTGCGATTTTCGTTTGGAAACATGTTGTAATTTTTATTTTCTGAGATCATTGGTTTCTCTTCTTGGAGTTGGAACTTGTATTGATTTAAACTTTGAGCCACGACCTGTTGGTTTATGTTATGAGAAATGAGGTATACTTCGTCTATTGTGGATATAATGTTTTTCTTCTCGACAATGAAAATATGTTATTTCATTCTGTGATATTCGTCTGTGTTATACGTTTGAATACTGAAGGTTGATATCGTGACTTTTGAGCTAGGCCAGGGTCTAAATGCTTGTCGTAGATGGTAACTCTGTAATATATAATGTCGAAATGGTTTTCCTTTCGTTTGTAATGGAAATGAACAGGACCATACCCTAGTTCGAGTCTTGTCTTTGATTATAAATAAATGTTTGAAAATGAACTTCTAAAAAGATCTTTGAAGCCAAAAAATAGGGTTCGATCCATAGCTTGTGTAGATTGCTTTTGTTTATGATGCAAAACGATGATTAATGGAAAAGAAATTCTATCTATGGTTGATACGAAACTCAGTTTTGAAATCAACACTTACAATTTAGAATATCTATATAAATAAATGAATGATGGAAAAAATAACGTTTATAATGTTTTCATTATCTGATTGAACTAAATAATCAAAAGCAATGGTTATAGTAGGAAATGAAAACAATGTATTTGTAAAATGTGAAAACTATGTAATGATTGTTATTTGCAACTTTGATATAATGAACACATTTATTTATTTACAACATTATTTTTTTTATTTGCAGACATGATATGATGCATGGAAATTTGAATTTCATTTATTTCTTATGTACATAGTGGAGATAAGAAATTGCAATATATTTATTTAGGAAATAAACAATGTTTGTTTGTAATGAAACAATGGAATATTCTATAATATTTATGTATTATACAGAACTTTCTACTATTATTAACTATAGGGCAGAAACTGATAAACATATAAATTACTATATTTATCTATCGAATCAATGGCAATTTGCGTATCTTTTCATCTATGCTTAATTTTCATTTCTACACTAGAGTATGATGCAAACAACAGCACGTGGAAAAATGTAGAGATTGGTTTATTAATTCCAGATCATCATTTAAATTTAACATTCAGATTTTAAACAAAAATAAATTCTTCTTCCAAACAGAAAAACATAGATTACTAATTTTACTAAACAGAAACTATTAACTGAGATAAAGTAGAAAACTGTAAAACCTGGATAAATCTGTAGGGAAACAAACAACCCAAGAAGACTGTTCCACCCAACCAATTCCTGAAGACAATCAAGTACTTTCCTTAGGACCCCCAAGCCTGTTCACTGAACCACTAGGAGGAAGAAACTTAGGAATTTAGGATCTCCACTTGCAGTAGCACTAACTGTTGAATCTTCAAGAACTAGCCGTCCAAAACACCTGCACCAACATCTTTGGTTCTTCTTAGCAATATGAATACTTATGATTGCACTCACAACTATCCTCCCTATTCGAATCTCTTAGTGATCATCTGATGCACATGAGGAAATATTTCTACAGAAAATATTGTGTAAGAGCTACCTGCTCAATTCGAATTTGGCTTATGTAGGCTGCCTAGCCCTTTTCAGTTGTTACTGGGTCATTAAATGAGTTGCCTGTTCACTCCCTCCACCTGGGGGATAATCCCACATTTTTAGGGGTAGTTGTCCCATAACCAATAGCTAGTGGTGTGGTGAAAATGCTGCCATCTATCCCATACCTTCCAACAACTTCCATTCCTCCTAGTGGGTCAGTGACCACTCGTTTAATAGTCCCCTTGGGTGTGAATCTAGTATGTCCTCTTAAATAGAAAAAACCTATCAAAATACTTTGCAACACCTGGTTCACCCATTCTTCCTTTCCTCCAGGTAAGCATAAGAGGGCCTATCATAAGATCTATCAAATTGGATTCTTGAAACAACTGATTAAAATAATCCATCAGAGGATCAAGTCTAGGACAAGTGCCCCATACTTCCTGGCTGCCATAGTGAAGTTTAAATCACCCCCAAGAATTAAATTAGGTTATTTTAGAATTCCTTCATCTGCCACTTCTTCCCAAAACTCTCTTCTATTATTATAGGGCTCATAACAATTGATCAATTTTAGTGACTAATCCAAATCCCTTGAAGATCCTTCCATTAATATCCCTGTGGAGGACATGTAAGGTGTAAAATTAGTCACAAGAGGGTTACATGCCGAACGTAGTCCCCTTGATTGACCACTTACATCTACAATATGATAATTCCCATTCCACGAGTAGTTTTGCAAAAATTTCCCGAGCCTTTGCTCTACAAACCATTGTTTCTATCACATCTAGTTGTACCAACTCAAACAATATTCGAAGGGAAAGAAATTTGGGAGTCCCCCCACTGTCGTTGCAATCAGAGAGAGAATAATTATTGAGGAGTACTTCCCATGGCCTTCTGTGCTCTAAGTGAAAATAGTCTATTGATATGTATGATTTTTTTAATTACAAGAGAATGATCTCCTATTTATAGCAATGGAAGAGGCCCGTCACTAGCTAAGAAGATCTAGGAGATATGAATGCCTACTTGAGCTTACAACTCTCACAAATTGTGGTGCATTGGAAAACACCAACACCAACATATTTTATGTTTCCTACCATGAATATATCTTTAAGGAATTGAAATGGAAAGGTTATTATAATCCCTTTACCTAGATTGGTGAAAATAAGAATTACATTGGATGTAGCTTGGGTGGTTGGGAGGAATGATTCACCCATGTTCTATTCTTGTAAGTGACGTAATGCTTTTGTTGAGCCCCTATATATTGACTATGTAATGGTTTGACTAGACATGTGACTCTATCTTGATTCTCTGAATACCAAATGTTAAATATTGGCAATTTATCTTAAAAAAAGAATCATAGAGACAATGACATGATGGAATCGCCCTAGATCCATTGGCGGTAAACTTAGTATATGCTCAATGATAAGGGTAAGGGGGAAATCACTTTGGAAGAGTCCAAATCCTTTGCACCAAGGCTATTGAGGGATATCCCCACTCCCCATTTGAGCAGACTCCATCAAAATGCTCACCAAAGGCCACCTCCCCATTTGAGCAGACTCCATCAAAATGCTCGCTAAAGGCCACCTTTATATCAGGGACTTTGTAGGGATTACACTAACCCACAAGATGGGACAACCCTATAAACAGCCTGATTGCAAAGGAAAAAAGGACCCCATAGGACCATAGGTTTCACGTACCACCCATGACGATGCATGACACAATGACAACAAGGACATAACAAAAAAGGGGCCATATGTATTATGAATTATGCTCTCAATGAGAGGAGAGGTTACCACGTGGAAAATTAAAAAAAATGAACTATATTTAAATTTTGAAATTTCGGCCTAAGAAGGACGATATCTTTGAGGTGGAAGGACGGTATCCTTGAAGTGGAAGTTATTCCTCTAGTTCTTTATAGATCTCCATTGTTTATAAATCTAAATTGTTTTTAGATTTTAAGATAAAATATTGAGTATGTCCAAATATGTTGATCAGCTTGGCAACCCAGCTATTTATCAATTCTGCCAACATAATATATATGGTAAGTTGATAACTAACATGCAGTGGGACTTGTATAATGTGTGGAATCTCAACTCTATATTTATGTTAATAGGTAGCATCTTTGGGTTAGTCTCGTAGTAAAGCATGTGGAATCCAGTGATATATTTGTTGACGTGACTGCATATTATAGTTATGTGTTGCTTGGCTTTATATATATATATATATTCCTTATCGCGTTTCATGCTGTGTAAATGGATATTAAAGTTCTAAATTTAGAACGAACCCACAATTTTAGAACGAACTCAAAAACATGTGTAAATGAAAAACAAATGGATGCCTCACACTTATTGAAAATTTGGATGATTTTCAATGAAACAAATGTTTTTTGGGTTGCAGAATCTTGATTATGTATTCATAAATACAATACTAATAATCTCTTCAACAATTGATAATGTTCACAACCTGATGAGTCCGTAGGGTGATCTCACGATCTGACTTCTGTTAGCATCAAAGGAATGACCTATACTTATAATTATAAGAACCAGCAAAAATTATCTTAATTTCAAATCTTCTAAAATATTAACATTATTTATTATTTATTATTTTTTCTATTCAAATTTAATCTTTTTAATTAAATATCTTTTAAAAAAGTAAATTTTTAAATTTTCAATAAAAATATATTTTTTCAACAATTTTGTTATATTTTTATTAACAAATCTAAATTAATTTAATATTGATGATGATTATATAAGTTTTATAAATGTTTGTATTAAAGCTGAACTATATATATTTTTAATAAACAAAATTAAAAAACAAGTAAATTATTCCATTCCAAGTTATTCCATGCTAAAAATAACATAATAAACCCAAATACCTAATTTATATTTATAAAACTTATATCTTGAAGTTGATTATAGTAAAAACTAATCATGGTGGCCATCATCATATTTTCTATTTTCTATTATTTTTTATTTATTAAAAAAATTTATTAAATTTGAACATTTGATATAAAATATTTATATGATAAGTGGATCAAAACCCACCTCTTGTCACTCTGTAGTGATGGCTATAAATTTTTGAAAGAACTATTTTTAAAGTTTTATATAGAGGTTGCGGGTTTTTGGAGGGTGACAATTGAATTTTACCTATTTACTTGTCATAACTGGAAATGGCTCCTCTGACCCTTTCTTAGAGCGCATGTACTTGACCCCCTTGGTCATCTAACTGAGGAGACAAGGTACATTTTTTTTCATTTTTATTAGTTGAACCTCTAGATTCCTTGATCCATTTCCCCTCAAATTCTATGTTTGCTACATGGGTCAAAGGCCACACATAACGACTTCTTAAGGTTGCAATGGGTCAATTCAAAGACTCTTTTGTCAAGTATAATTGAAATAATATACATTAGGATCCACTGATGAATCATGCTTTGGATCCTTTTAAATATAGGGCCATTATGCACCTTTCAACAACACTCATTAGGCCATCTCAAACATCTCAAACCATCCCATTTGAAGCATTTCTCATTTGGCCAATTTGAATGATGGGCCTATCGAGCTACTTGAAAAAAAGCTCATCATGCCCTTTCGAAAGTTCAATTCTTGAGCACTATTAAAAGTTTGGCCATTGGGCCACATTCAAAGGGATTTCAAAGATCGATCATTAGATAAATGTTGAAGATCGCCATTAGGTTGATTTCAAAGATTCAAGGCCCATCAAGTCACTTTGAATAAGTACTCCAAACTTCAAAAGAAAATCATTGTTGAGCCAATTCAAAATTAATATCCCAAAGTATAAACTAAAAGGGGCATTGGGCCATTTCAAAAATACACCCTAGCTTTGAAAGAAAGGTCATCGATCTTATTTTGAAGTAACACCCCAAAACAAAAATAAAATGCGAATGGCCAAATTTTGAAGTAATACTCGGAGAAGAGACAAAAGGTTCATGATGCCTAACATAAAATTTGATCTTAATAAGAAGGTCCCTTAGACTTTGAATAGTTCTACTTTTCCCCTAATTCTATATTTGACCTTCGACTACAACCTCAACAATAAAATTTTCAAATATTTACCCCTTTCTTTTGCAAATAATTTATTGGGTGTGCAATATTAGAGAATCCATCCATGAGTATTTCACAATAACTAACAATACCTATGAATGATCTCACATCATTAATATTCTTTGGAGTAGCTCAATTCATTATGGCTTTGATATTTTCTAGATCCACTGATACTCCTTATGATAACGTGATCCAAATAAGAGTTTGTTTCTTATAAAAGTCACATTTGCTAGAAGTTTGCATATAACTTGGTGCTCCATCCTTGTTTTCATATGATGGGGTATTCCCCCATGATTATACCCATGGAATCCATGGCTAATAAATTAATATTCCTATTATATGTGCTCAAACATGACCATTTCCCCCCAAAAATAGCTCATTGGACTAGCTTGAGTGGTTGAGTTCTTTGATTTTGATGCAAGAGGTCTTTGAGTTTATTCCCCTAGCTAGATATCTATGTTGCATGCCTCACTCGATGTACCTCTCAGGTCATGCACTGTAATTAGCGCTGACAAGCTTGTACTCGATACCATCCGTAAATATAGGAAGTGATCGGGGGTTCTCTATGAGTTTTTCTTTAGAAATAATGAGATCAAATCTTAAACTTTGGTACTAGGTCCTAGCTAAATCTATCATCTTTGTGAACTCTTGGATCTCAACCTTCAATCAAACTTTGGACTACATCACCATGACTCCTTATTGGGTGAGATTGTCGACCTACACCCACATTTAGGGGTATATGATATGCTTGTTAACATTGGATATGCTTTAGTTGAATTCTATACTAGAAGTTAGAAGTTAGGAGATGGATCATCGATGCATCATAACATATGTGTGCATTTGTGTAGATATCAATTTTAGCAAATGTTTTTTGACAAAAATCTAGATGGTTGTAATAGATTACATCAACACTGAAAAAGCTATATTAAGAGCAAGCCACCTTTCACTATAAGGCATGCAACAAAATAGGGAATATTTCTACCCATCATCCCAAGATCTCAAAGGATGAGAGACTAAGAAAATCTCAACAAAAATCCTCCAAGTGGGAAGTAGCAATGAAGGTGCACCATTCAGTTATTAAGAATCTTCTAGAATTCCACACATCTCTCCATATCTCATCCAACTATGTTGATGCCTATACTAAGTGTAGTGCCACTAGACGGTTGTAGACCTTGAAGGCACTTGTTGAGTGACCCGACTAATTGAAACTTCCACAAGTTAAACCTTTGAATTTATATTTTTGAATAATTGAAGAACAACTGAGTATGTTCATGACTATGATTGATTGTGAATCAATAAAATAATGATATATGTGTATTTGGATAATTGAGGTAATTGAATGATTACATGTTGTTTAACAATTAACTTTGATTATGAGAAATGTACATGTGAATGATGCTTAACGACTAGCTGTATGATTGATTATGTGATGAGAACGAAGAAAGTAAATATTGACAAGATGCATTCTTGATTAGATGAATGAGTAATGTTCTGAGTAAACTATAAATGCTTAACAAAATAGCAAATTTATGAATCATATTATGATAATTGAGGACAATACTACTAATATATATTTGTGAGAAATGTGTGTAGAGGCAGGTGAAGCGGTTCATTGATGGACACGCAAGGGAATTGAAGGGTCATAGAGTACAGATAAATCACACATGGGGAGAGAGACGACAATGTCAAATTTTGACGGAATATCATGCATGAGCAGATACGCATTGATCCGCTTGCTCAAGAGGAAAGCGTGAGGGCGTAAGAGGTGGGCCACGACGGAGCTGGTCATGTATGAGTTGGGGGGCATGCAGTGAGAACGGACTCACTCCTCGGCACCATTAGTCCCTAATAGCGTGTATACGGAGGATTGAAGGTAACGGTTCCTGAAATCCCTACATCCAGTTTCGGCACGTCAAAATGAAAGGATGACGGCCGAAGGGCCGGACGATGCGATACCCTGCCAAGAACGGAAAGAGTGGACGCAAGGACCCGACGATGTGGTACCTTGCCGAGAAATGGAAACGATTGATGACTGGACCCAACAGAGTAGTGCCATATCAGGGAAATGAATTAAGGAACGAGGAGGACCAACGGTGTGGCACTGGGATTCTAGTAAAAATGATTGTTAACTTAATGGCCTAAAAACATATAAATTGCACTTGAAAAGTGGAAGGGTTAAATAAATAAATAAATAATCTTTTGGACACGGTCCCTACATGTCCTATTTTAATGAAATATTACATATTTTCTATCTTATATGTTAATTAACAAAGGCCGAATGAAGATGCATTTTGTAAAAGAAAGTATTGATATGATCAACACGCTGAATTGAATGCAATAATGTTAACCTCATGAAATGATGAAACACATATGAAAAGATGGCTAGTCCTTATGAGAAGACCCGATGAAACTTTATCGATGCACATGATAGGACCTGGAAGGTCTGTCGAAGGATTCCTATGACAACATAAATGACGAAATGATGTAAGGGCATGATGAGATCCTCGATTTGGACATGAAGGTACTAATGAAAGTACTAAGAGTTAAACTTCAGTGTGTTCGACTAGGTCACTAAATTTCGACGACTCGAATCCTATCAAATTGAAAATCAACATTGTCAAAACATTTAGGGGTTTTGGAAGTAGTCTTATGGAATTTGTTTTTTTTGAACTATTTGAGAATCTCTCCTGATTTGTTAAAAACTGTGATTTTATCTTACCGAATATTTTATGACGTTCACCTTCTCGTCTTGAAGGGAGGATAACCACATAAATTTGAAACCTTACTTGGATTTGTTATGTTGATAAATTATTGGGTAGTTATTGATGCAATGCAGCTTGTTGAAAATTTGAACATTGTAGACCCGCGTGAACGAATAGGAGATCTAAGATGGGATTGGCAATTATTGAATGTATTATCGGATTGATATTATACGAAATTAAGATTGAGTTCTTGCGGTTGTATTGGAGCCATGTTGGATGAAAAAGAAAACTAATGATTAGAACCATGAGTGCTTAAGGCCATGATTGTTGGAGAAAAATATAATAGAATGACCTGGAGATGAGAATAGAAATTAAGATAAAGCCTAGCGTCGAAAGAACAAGAACAAAAATTAAATTCGGGACGAAGTTCTATATAAGGAGGGGTGTATGTAGTGCCCCTAAACGGTTGTAGACCTTGAAGGCACTTGTCAAGTGACCCGACTAATTGAAACTTCCACAAGTTAAACCTTTGAAGTTATATTTCTGAATAATTGAAGAACAACTGAGTATGTTCATGACTACGATTGATTGCGAATCAATAAAATAATGATATATGTGTATCTAGATAATTGAGGTAATTGAATGATTACATGTTGTTTAACGATGAACTTTGATTATGAAAAATGTACATGTGAATGATGCTTAACGACTAGCTGTATGATTGATTATGTGATGAGAACGAAGAAAGTAAATATTGACGAGATGCATTCCTGATTAGATGAATGAGTAGTGTTATGAGTAAACTATAAATGCTTAACGAAATAGCAGATTTATGATAATTGAGGACAATACTACTAATATATGTTTGTGAGAAATGTGTGTAGCGGCAGATGAAACGGTACACTAATGGACACATAAGGGAATTGAAGGGTCGTAGAGTACGGATAAATCACACATGGGGAGAGCGATGACAATGTCGACTTTCGATAAAATAACATGCATGAGCAGATAAGCACTGATCTGCTTGCTCAAGAGGAAAGTGTGAGGGCGTACGAGGTGGGCCACGACGGAGTTGGTCACGTACGAGTTGGGGGGCGCACAGTGAGAACGGACTCACTCCTCAATGCCATTAGTCCCTAATAGCTTGTAGACGAAGGATAGAAGGTAACGGTTCCTGAAATCCCTATATGAAGTTCCCGCAAGTCAAAACGAAATGATGGTGGCAGAAGAGCCCGACGATGCGGTACCCTGCCGAGAACGGAAAGAGTGGACACAAGGACCCGATGATGTGGTACCTTGCCGAGAAATGGAAACGGTTGATGAGTGGACCCAACAGAGTGGTGCGATGTCAGGGAAATGAATTAAGGAACGAGGAGGCCCAATGGCATGGCACCGGAATTCTAGTAAAAATTATTGTTAACTTAATGGCCTAAAAACGTATAAATTGCACCTAGAGCATTTACTTAGGAAAATGCATTTTTAGTACTTTAACATTAGAAATTGTTATTTATGCATTTGCACATAAAAGAATATTTTGGCATTTAAAATATTAGAAATGGTTATTTATGCATTTGCACATGTACGAATATTTTGAGTATTTAAAAATATTAAAAATATTTATTTAGGAGCAAAATGGAATCTTAGGCATAGACACCTAGTCAACTCCACCTACACCACAAATCTAGGAGTTAATTGAAATATCTTGGGGACAAACATGAGCAAACTTAGGAATGTTGGTGCATCTCCTGGAGAAATTGACACATGGATAGGTGAGTATTATTAAATTATAAATTTCATAAAATATATATCTTTGCATGAAGCGACATGTGTCGCATGGAATTTTCTTTTAAAAGGAAGGCATTGGGAATGGGTAAAGACCCAGATTCTGGATGGCTATCGTAACCTTGGATTAGTTTATGACTTGCTGCTATTGAGGGTTTGGCTGGAAATTTTGGTGGGGGGGGAATCCCAAGTTGAGTTTCTTGATTATTGTATGTGAGCTCTACGACCCAAAGCTCAGGGAAGGCCATGCGACTGAAAGCATGAGCCTATGGTTGGGTGGCGAAGCTAACAGTTGCTTCGCCTATGGTTAAACGAGCTTTACTGGAGGGATCCTACGGAAGACACGGACGACAGTGGACAAGATGGATTGGTTGACAGGTTATGGTTTGCTTTAATTTGCTAAGTTATTCATTTATTTAGTTTATTTATCTAGTCATTATGCTTTCTAATCTCTTTTGTATCAAGTGGTTGAGTTTCAGGTTAAGCAGGAAGGACCCTACAGGAGGGGCCCTACATTAAGCACATTATCTACCCATAAAGAAGGGAATCATCCATTTCTGCTTCTACCTCAATACTATTTGCGATATTCCACTTAATTGATGAGGGTTTTGGACACACCTCACTTCTAGAGAAGGTAGAGCCTACCTCTATCACCACCTAGACTCAAGTAAGATGGGCCAATAAGTGAAAGAAAAAAGATAAAATCAAGCTCTCTTGGAAACCCCACAATCCCTAAAGAGAACAATGATCAAGATTAACGAAAAGAGAAGTAGAAATAAGTAATCATACCAAATCACGACCCACTAAAAGAATGAACAACCATTGTTAAGAAGAAAAACTACTATTGCTATCAACAATGAATGACTTATATGACAATGAATTATATTCTCAATTTACTTATCATTATATATACAAACTAAGTTGATTTATTGAGAAAACATAACACTCGATTTCTATATGTTTTCCGACCTAATTAACCTAATTGATGATGGAAAAACTCCTAGCAACTCTCCATGATACACTTTAACCACATCTTTTTAGTACAAATTTTTACCCTTACTTTTGGTATAAAAAGAAAAGGAACAATTTATTTTTGTCTTCCAAATAATTAAAAGGTGTAGAAATAAGAGATACAATCTCGAGACACGACAGCTACATCATTATTTTTATATCATATTTATTATAATATTTTTATTATCACATTGAACATTATTGTAAAATATAATTTTATATTCTTTTTAATGACTGTATTTTATATTATTATTTATTATTATATAATCTTGTTTATGTTAGCACCCACACCTGTATAGCATCAGCCTGAGTTTAGCAGCATGTCAACAAATTTTACACTATCCAATCATATAAGTTATTTTTATATCATTTTTATTGTAATATTTTTATTTTCATATTGAACATTATTGTAAAATATAAATTTTTATTCTTTTATATGATTGTATTTTATATTATTATTTATTATTATATAATCTTGTTTATGCTAGCAGGGAACATCTTTGGATAATGTTAGGATGTTTTATGTTAATAGATAGCATCTTTAGTGTCATAATAAAACATGTGGAATCTGGTGATGCAGGAAGTTTAAATTATTGTTGTTATTGATATGTGCTGGTTGGCTTTTTGTGCCATTATTTGTATTTGTATGTTTTTTTTACGTGTTTCGCACATTTATATATATATATATATATATAAAAGGGAGAGAAAGACCATTATATATCAATATATCAAAACAAAAATATGTTAAAACAAATGCATGCATCAACTTTATCTAGTTGAATGTGGTCCATTTCTATTAAGGGTTGTTATTTTGGTGTCTCATTTTTCTTTATCACAATGGTCATAAATGAAAAGTGATAATATTGTTTGTTATTTTCTTAATGAATGGCATCCATTCAATTTCTATATTGCAAACAAATTAAATTATTTTGAAATTTTTAATAATTATGAATTATTTTTAATTTTAAGTTTTGTATTTTTTAAATTAATATTAATTTAAAAAAAATTAATCAATCATGTTATATAAAATAAAAAGAAGTTTTTCTTTGAAATTTTTGTTATTCTCATTATTTTATATAACTGTGAAGTATGAGGTTGCAATATTTCTATAGAATTTTGGAGAAAGATTGAGCAAATCCAAAAGTATTTTATAACTTATAACCTCAAAAATAAAAATAATAGGCCTTATCATATTCTCCTCATAGAAGTAGGTCATGCATTTACACTATTGAGAGTATGGCTATTGCTAGGTACTTATGTACAAGCACAAGATAAATAACATGGGAGATGAGAGACTTCCTAAAATGGCTTTAAAATCAAGTCAAAACCACCTGTGTCTCAAGCGGGATTGGTGTAAAGATACCATGCTTTGGTTAAACAATTGGGGCATTGATTAAAATAACACTTTACATAATATCAATTATTTCAAAAATATTATTACATGTATCTAAGTTTAAAGAGAAAATGTAGTGCAAGAAATATTTAGAGGTTAAAAGAAAATTAAGATACTATAAAGATGTCATTAACCCTAATATGGAAAGTATCTCTTGGTATTAACTAGTTCAAAGAAGAAAATTAATATAGTGAAGATAAGAATTAACTCTCATGAGCTCTATATCAAAACTGAGGGTTGGTCAATTCCTAAAACAGCGTGGGTGGAAATGATTTACCATCTTTGCGAGTCTATGAGCATGGAGGATGGAAATCACTTTCTCTTACTCCATACACCTACATTAGATCTCAATTTCATAGTATTTGTTACACTACAAACCTTTCTAACCTCCTAACTTGCGTAAACTATAATGACTTAGGAAAACTTCTTTCCAAGCTTTTTGAGCATAGAAATAAAATTCTAAAGCAAACCAAATAATTCCCTTATTTCTTCCTTAGGTTTGATAAACCAAAGTTGGTCTTAGTGGGAGTTCTTCTTCTTCTTCTTCTTCTTCACCATCATCATCATCATCATTGTCGTCGTCAATTAAATTAATTAATACTAATTTAGTTTAAACAAATATTATTTTTATATTTAGTATAGTAATTTAAATTAATAAAATAAATAGATTTTTAAAATTATTTAAATGTGTTATAACAATTATTTTCATGATTGAGTGTAATTGGATGTATTTTAATTTCTCATTTTCACTCGGAGGCTTAAGATGCTCGGAGGTTTGGAAGGTTAGGGTTTTTAAATTTTTTCACTCAGCTCATTTTCCCTGCCACTTCTGAACTGGTGTGCGCAACTTGCAGGATGACGACACGACAATATGGGCCCGAGATGGGGGTGCCTCCCCCATCAGCACTCCTCTTCTTAGTCATTCAAGTTGGACGAGTTGCAAAGGAAAAAACAGTGGAATACAAGGAGAAAGTTGGCAAGGGCCGTGGTCTCAAGGACCCTCCGGGGTAGAAACAAAATCTTGGAGGATGTATTCCTAGATCAGCCGAGATACCATCCCTCCCGATTAAATCAGAGAAACTATGGGAATGTGTTCAAATATGGAAGGAAAAATACCTAATTGATAATTTTATCGAGATCTGGCCAAAATAGAAAGATCTCCTTAAATGGATCAAATCCACATGGAACCCTAAAGGCCATTATGACCTACAGCTAGGATCAAAGGGTTTCTTCACGATCATCTTCTTTAACCAAGAAGACATGGATAGGGTTTTGGAAGGTGGGCCTTATTTCTTTTTGTTAGAAAAACAGGATCACGGAGCAATAACAATAAACATAAATGCAAATATAATCACACATACACATTACAAGAGATACACAGATATATCATGGTTCACCCAACTTGGGCTACGTCCACACTGAAGTTGCCAGTCCTTATTATTATTCCATCCATCAAAGTGAATGGATACAACCTGCAGCACAACCGCTGCACTTCCTCTTCACTGTCTCATAGTCTCTCTTCCTGATCTCAGAGATATTTACAATGCATAAAACCTAATACATCAACCCTAGCCATATTACAATGTCTTTCTTTTATAAGGGAAATACAATGGGAAAATACCACGGGTTACCCAAAACCATGGGCCCGTAAAACAACCCCAAAAATTTCCTTCGGGGGCGCTGCCCCTAGACGCCCCAGCTGGGGGTTATAACCCCCACACCCCCCCATTGGGGTGAGTGTACAGTTCTTTTTACATGTCATATAAAGTTGGGGTACAAACACGGCTGAATAATAATATCTCTAAATCTAGAGATCAAGCTCTACAACCAACAATTTCCCACTTGGAGACTGATCACAGCAACTCCACCGCTGCTATGCTAGTTGGACCTTGGACTTGGAAACTTTCTCATCTTCACCTTCATGCTAGAAGGCCAACTAAAACAGAGCAGGAACTCAGTTTCTCTCTGGTCACTACCTTTGTGAACATGTCTGCAAGATTCTGGCTAGTATGTATCTTTTCCAGCTTCAACAGTTCATCTTCCATAACAAAGCGTATGAAATGGTACTTGAGCTGTATATGTTTAGTCCTAGAATGGAATGCTGAGTTCTTTGCAAGATGAATGGCACTTTGGCTGTCAATATACAACCTGTTATCCTCCTGCTTCTTACCCAATTCCTCCATAAACCTCTGCAACCAAATCATCTTTTTACTAGCCTCTGTAAGAGAAACATACTCTACTTCCGTTATTGAAAGTGCAACAACCTTTTGCAGTTTTGAAATCCAACTTACTGTTGTTCCACCTATAGTAAACACATACCCTGTGATGCTCCTCCTGCTATCCTTATCACCTGCCATATCTGCATCAACATATCCCTGTAGAACAGTGTCTGAACCTCCAAAACATAATTCCTGAGTGGTAGTACCTCTCAAATACCTGAGAATTCACTATACTGCCTTCCAATGTTCTTTACCTGGATTGTTCATATATCTGCTCACAACTCCCAGTGCTTGTGCAATATCTGGTCTTGTGCACACCATGGCATACATCAATCTGCCAATTGTTGATTGATAGGGAATCTTGGACATGTAATCTATCTCTTCCTGTGTCTTGGGACACATTTATTTACTTAGACTGAAATGGATGGCCAAAGATGTATTTACTGGTTTTGCATTATGCATTCTAAACCTCTCCAACACTTTTTGTATGTACTCACTTTGGGACAATGTCAATTTGTGATTTTTTCTGTGTCTCGTTATTCTCATACCAAGGATTTGCTTTGCAGCACCCAAATCCTTCATTGCAAATGAATTAGCTAGCTTCCTTTTGAGTACATTTATATCCTGCATGTTAGACCCTACAACAAGCATGCCATCCACATATAATAACAAGATAATATATCTTTCATTGTCTAGCTTCTTGAAATAAACAAAGTGGTTAGAATGACATCTACTATAACCTTGTTCTATCATAAACCTATCGAATTTTAAATACCACTGCCTTGGAGCTTGCTTCAAGCCATACAAGCTCTTCTTCAACCTGCATACCAAGTTCTCCTTACCTTTGACCTCATACCCTTGTGGCTACTGCATATATATCTCTTCCTCCAAATCACCATGGAGAAAGGTTATTTTTACATCTAATTGTTCAAGATGCAAATCTTCTACCGCCACTAGACTTAAAATAGTCATAATTGAAGTCATCTTAACAATAGGAGAAAATATTTCATCAAAATATATACCTTTGTTCTGCGCAAACCCCTTTACAACAAGTCTGACCTTGTACTGCTTCTTACCTCCTTCTTCCTTCAACCTGTAAATCCCTTTGTTTTGTAATGCTCTTTTACCAGCAAGCAACTGAACCAAATCACAAGTCTGGTTTCCTACCAATGAGTCCATCTCCTCATTCATCCCTTGCTCCCACTTCTTTCTAGTTTCCACCTGCATTGCTTCTTCATAACATTCTGGTTCACCGGAATCAGTCATCAATAAATAATATATTTGAAGGAGAGTATCATTTAGGGAGTCTACTTAACCTGGTAGATCTTCTTGTAGTTGCAGGAGTTTCAGGTACTTGTTGTTGTTCTTGATTTTCTGGCACCTTTGGAACTTCATTTTCTTGAATTTCATCGAGTACTGTGTACTCTGTGTTTTCCTTTTCTTGTTTCTTTCCCTACAATTGATCTATTTAAATGACTTTTCATTGAATATCACATCTCTACCCCTAATGATTTTGTTATTTTCATAATCCCATAAGCGATAACCAAAATCATCAACCCCATATCCAATAAAGGTACATTTCTTGGATTTAGCTTCAAGCTTTGTTCTATTATCTTTATCAATATGGACAAATGCTTCACAGCCAAACGTTCTTAGAAATGAGTAGTTTACCTTTTTATCTATCCATGCCTCCTCTGGAATACCACCATCCCAAGCACTTGAAGGTCCTCTGTTTATTAAATAAACAATAGTATTTACAACATCTGCCCAAAATTGTAAGGGAAACCCTGCATGCAGTCTCATACACCTTGCACGCTCCATGATTGTTCTGTTCATCCTTTCTGACACACCATTTTCTTGTGGTGTTCCTAGGTCTGTATTCTCTTTACGAATCCCATGGTATGAACAGTAACTATCAAACTGCTTGCCGCAGTACTCACCTCCATTATTAGATCTGAGACACTTCAACCTTTTCCCTGTCTCATTCTCAACCAAAGCTTTCCACTTCTTAAAAGTAGCAAACACATCAGATTTTTGTCTAATGCAATAAACCCAAGTTTTCCTAGTTGCATCAACAATAAATGTAACATAATAATGAGAGCCACCAAGAGATTGTACTTGAGTCGGTCCCCATACATCTGTATGCACTAGCTCTAACTTTTCATTCTTCTTCTATTTCCCAACCATGAGAAATTTGACTCTCTTCTGTTTTCCATAAACACAGTTCTCACAGAATTCCAAACTTACCTGCTTCAAATCTGGTATCAACTTCCTTGAGTGGAGAATATGCATCCCCTTCTCACTCATGTGGCCAAGCCTATGATGCCACAACACTGTATTTGTTCCTATGGAAGATAAAGATATAGAATGGTCAGTATTATGAGGACATAAAAACAACATACCTACCCTGTCTCCTTTTGCTATCACCATTGATCCTTTAGTGATCTTCCACCACTTTTCTCCAAATGTAGATAGACAGCCTCCATATCCCAACTGCCCTGTTGAGATCAGATTTCTTTTCATAGCAGGAATATGCCTAACATCTTTTAACAGCCAGTTAGTTCCATTCTTAACTTTTATCCATACCTTACCCATTCCAACAATTTTACATGGCTCATCATCACCCAATAAAACATGTCCAAAATCGCCTGGAACATAATCATGAAAGTATTTCCTATGGGATGTAGCATGACATGAAGCTCTTGAATCTACTACCCAATAATCACTAATATTATCTAATGCAAGAATCAAAGCATCTTGTAACACATCACCTGCTACATTTGCTTCCTGGGTAGTTTCCTTCTGTCCATATCCTTTCTTCTTTAGAGATCTGCAGTCTTTCTTCAGATGTCCTTTCTTTCCACAGTTCTAACACTCTATATTTTCCAGTTTGGACTTGGATCTGTCTGTTTTAGACTTCCCACGATTACCTTGGCTCTTTCCTCTCTCCTTTTGTCTTCCCTTGCTCTCCATGGTCAATGCATTACCTGATGTCTCACCTATGCTTTTTCTTCGCATTTCCTTGGTAAGAATAACACCAATAATATCATCAAATTTCAAGGTGTTTGAACCAGAGACAAAGTTACTTACAACCATGACCAATCTATTCCAACTTTCTGGCAATGAACACAAGATTAGAAGAGCCCTAACCTCATCATCAAAGTTCACACTTACAAAACTTAGTTGATTTGTAACTATATTAGACTTATTTAAATAATCAGTAATAGATCCATCTTCAGACATCTTCATATTAAATAAACGCTTGATTAGAAATACCTTGTTGGAGGCCGAGGGTTTTTCATACAGCTTACCTAATGCGCTCATCAAACCCTCTGCTGTCGTTTCTTTTGAGATATTGAAAGTCATCGACAAAGCCAAGCTTAGCCGTATTGTTCCCAGAGCCTTTCTGTCAAGAACCTCCCATTCTTCGTCCTTCATAGCCGACGGCTGTTTTGCTCTTCCTCCCAATGGTAAGAATAGATCCTTCAGGTACAAATAGTCCTCCATTTGCATCTTCCATAACTGAAATTTTTGGCTGTTAAACTTCTCGACCTTAAACTTTCCTTCTTCCGCTATTACTCCCACTCGAACCAGAAACCCTAGCTTCCTATGGGTTTATCTGCCAAATAGACCTTTGGCTCTGATACCGATTGTTAGAAAAATAGGATCGCAGAGCAATAACAATAAACAAAAATGTAAATATAATCACACATACACATTACAAGAGAGACACAGATATATTGTGGTTCACCCAACTTAGGCTATGTCCACACTAAGTTGCCAGTCCTTATTATTATTTTGTCCAGCAAAGTGAAGGGATGCAACCTGCAGCACAACCACTGCACTTCCTCTTCACTGTCTCACAGTCTCTCTTCCTGATCTCAGAAATCTTTACAATGCATAAAACCTAATACATCAACCCTAGCCATATTACAATGTCTTTCTTTTATAAGGGAAATACAATGGAAAATACAACGGATTACCCAAAACCATGGGCCCGTAAAACAACTCCAAAAATTTCCTTTGGGGGTTTCCCCCGGACCCCCTAGCTAGGGGTTATAACCCCCAGACCTCGGTGGGGGGAGGCTTCGACCTCCTCCACACCCCTCCATTGGGGTGAGTGTACAGTTCTTTTTACATATCATATAAAGATGGGGTACAAACACGGCTGAATAATAATATCTTTGAATCTGGAAATCAGGCTCCACAACCAACACTTTTTTTCTTCAGGTTTGTATCTCATCCCATGGAAGAAAATATTTAACCTGAATAAAGAGGATATGAGCATTGCACTTGTTTGCATCCGGCTTAATTCTCTCCCATGTGAGTATTGGGATCTGGAAATACTAAGGGATATAGGAAATACTCTAGGAGAATTTGTGAAAGTTGTAGAACTCACCAAACAACAGCGCTACACTTCCTATGCCCGGATATGTGTCTATATGAACCTATATCAAGAACTCCCAGAGGAAATCAACCTCACATGGGACGATGAGGACTGGATCCAGCCACTTGATTATGAAAATGTCTCGTTTCGGTGTCGACACTGCCATGCCCACGGTCATTTTAGTAGAAACTGCCCACAAAATGTCGAGGCTCCTAGATCCAAAGCTGCTCCGAAGGAAGGATGTGATCTCCAAGGGTTCACACAAGTTAAAAGTAGGAGAAAGTCAGGCCACAACAATCACTCAGATCTGCCTCCCCGCCGCTCGATTTCTACTCCCAACAGATTTCAAAGTTTGGCTTCTACAGAAGAAGATCCAGAATCCATGGAAAAGAATATTATGAAGGAAATCCTCCCTGAAGAGTCCAATCCTGTCGAAATTTCCAAAGACCAGGAAGACCCAATTGAACAATCTGTTTGCATGGAGAAAGACCAACTAGAAGAAGCGGAGGACATGGACTTGGGGTAATTGGACCTGGATGAAATAGAATGAGAATGCAGCAAAAAAGGGAAGGGTTATGTCTCGAGAAGACATCTTGAACTTATTAAGGGGGCAATCCTGAAAATTGGTGCTTCCCCTCAGCTTGGGATAGCCAAGGAACCTAAAAAAAGCACCAAAAGAAAGCAGTCGGAAGATGGTGAAAAGAGAGGCAGGAAAATAAATAAACAAAGGATAGCAGAGATTGGCAGTAAGTTGATAGAATCCGATCAATACCTGACAATTCGGGCGGCCTTTCTTGAAGTAAATCGGGTTACCCAATGAAGGTCATATCTTGGAATATCTGCGGGGTGAATCATCCCCGCAAAATCAAGACTTTGAAAAATAAGTGGAGAAAGGAGAACCCATGGATTCTTTGTTTACGGGAAACCAAATGTGGGACTGAAACACTAAAGGCTATTGGGAAAAAAGTATGGAAGGGATGTGAGACAATGAACATTGATTCCCAGGGTATGGATGGTGGCTTAGATTTCCTTTGGAATCCGGAAGTAGTATCTCTTTCAAAATTTTGTGCAGTGAAAGGGATACTCATGACAGATTTACATATTCACCAAACCCAAATCAAAGGGACTATCACAAATTTTTATGGCCCAAGCATCCAACCCCAGAAACAAGCCTTCCTGGATTCCCTTGCTTGGGCAGCTAGTTGGGTGGATGGAAAGCCCTAGATCATAGTGGGGAATTTCAATTTAATCACCACGCTTGAAGAAAAAAAAAGGATGAAGGAGAAGCAGTAGGAACGACGAATGAAGCCTTCAGGGACTTCATTGTGACTCATAATCTTATAGATATTGAAACTGCTAATCGTTGGTTTACGTGGAACAATAAACAAAGTGGTGATCACCATGTCTCCTCCCACCTTGATAGGTTTCTAGACTTAGAAGGGATTTCCCAACAACAACGGGGAACTCCACTCATTAGTTCTCCCGTCTGCAGTATTTGATCATTATCTTGTCAGCCTACAATGGGAGGGTGTGGGCCCACCTACTAAGCGAACTTTTCGCTTTGAATAGTTTTGGATGGAAGAAAAATATTTTAAATCCCTCGTCTCCCAATGGTGGCTAGACTCCCCACCCTTTGAGGGTACAAGAATGTACCAATTCCAACAAAAATTAAAATATCTCAAAGCTAGGATCCATACTTGGAATAGAGAAGAATTTGGAAACATTTTCAAGGACAAAAAGGCCCTGATTGAGCAACTGGAAGAAATCCAATGGAAGGGCATGACTACAGGGTATGATGCTGAGCTAATAGAATTAGAATATTATACCAGCCACAAAATTAATGCTCGGGAACGGCAGGAGGAGATCTATCAGAAACAAAAGTCTAGAAATCAATGGCTTAAGGAAGGTGAACGTAATACCAAATTATTTCACCAATTAGTTATCCAGAACAGGCAACGAAACAAAATTCACTGCCTAAAGACGGCTGCAGGATCCTATATCGAAGAAAGGTCAACCATGGAAGAAGAACTGGTGGACTACTCTGGAACCATCATGAAGGAAGATAAAGTCAATAGAGCATCCAATATTGCTAAGATCACCCAACATATCCCCTCCCTTGTTACGGCTGATCAAAAAAATCTCTTAACAAAACAAATCGAGCTGCTGGAAGTGGAGGAGGCAATGAACCAAATGGATGGAGGTAAAGCTCCCGGCCCGAATGGGTTTACTACCAAATTTTTTCACTATTTTTGGAACTTGATCAAGAACGAATTCTGGCTGATTATGGAAGATTCAAGAAGAACCAGAAGGATTCGTAAAGATTTCAATGCAACCTTCCTCACCCTCATTCCCAAAATAGATGGGGCAGATTCTCATGGTATGTTCCGACCCATTGCTCTTTGTAATGTTATCTACAAAATCATCACAAAAGTGATGGCGAATAGACTGAAACCAATTCTTCCCAGCCTTATCTCTCTGGAAGAATATGGGTTTGTGGAAGGCAGACAAATATTAGATGGGGTTATCCTGGTTCATGAGGATTTACATTCATTAAATATCACCAAAAATCCAGGCATGCTTTTAAATATAGACATATCAAAATATTATGACAAATTAATCTGGCAATTCACGAGTGAAATGTTAAAGGATTTTGGTTTCTGCTCAGAATGGATTGAATGGATCATGAACCTCACTTCATCATCCTTCTTCTCTATTCTTCTCAATCAGGCTCCCACAAGTACCTTCAACCCTTCCAGAGGTATAAGGCAAGGTGACCCTCTCTTCCCTTTTCTTTGTATCCTAATGGACAAAGAGATGGGGAGAATGATCAAAGATAAAACTTAGCAGGGAGAGATCAAGGGTCTGCTTCTACCTCTGGGGGTGGAGGTGCAAACTCACCAACAATTCGTTGATGATACAATGTTAATGGGGCACCCCTCGGTCTAGGAAGCAAAATATCTGAAGACAATTCTCTCTACCCTTGCAAAATCTTCAGGCTTGGAGGTCAACTGATAAAAATATCAAATATTCTTCTTCAACATGCCAACGATTACCCAAAGAAATATCAACCACATCTTGGGATTCCAAGGGAGCTCCCTTCCTTCCAAATACCTCGGTAAGCCGCTTGCTTCTAGTGTTATTAAGAAAGTGTTTTGGGAGGACCTTCTGGATCGCATTTAATGTAGGCTCTTGAGCTGGAATCTACGCCCCTTAACTTGGCTAGCCATGTCACCTTAATAAAATCCGTGATCTAAGCTATGCCGGTTTATCTCTTGTCTGTAACAGCCGCCCCAAAATCTGTAATCAAATAACTTAGAGCTATTCAATGCAACTTCCTTTGGGGAGGGAAGGTTGATAAAAAAAAATGGGCCTTAGTCAACTGGGACAAGATCTACCAACCAAAGTCCATGGGGGGTCTAGGCTTGAGAGACCTAGAAAAAAACAGTAATGTTCTAGCTGCCAAAATTTGGTGGAATTGGGTCTCTTCTACTTTGGAACCTTGGGATAAGTTGTGGCATGTGAAATATGACCCTAACATTTTGAAGAGGGACCTAATTCAGTTCAATGAGGAATTACTAGGCTCCTTTATTTGGAAAAACACCCACCAAAATCACATCATTGTTCAAGACCATAGCTTTTGGGAGGTTAGGGATGGGGAATTTGCCAACTTTTGGGAGGATTCATGGCAACAACTTCCGAAATTAGCCATCCTGGACAATATGGAGGTATGTCAAGTCAACCACAGAGCCAAGGGACTAACAAAGATCCACCAATACTGGATACCTGATCTCAACACCAGTGAATATAAGGAATGGCAAGACCACAATTGGTGGGCCCAAAGAGTATCTAAGGAAGACTGTATGCGGATTCAGGACACCAGGGATGTTGTACCAAATATCAAAGAGTCCCAGACAAACTTCGTTGGGGTTACTCCACCCGAGGAATTTTCAACACCAAAGATGCTTATAACCTTTGGACCAACACCCCTGGAACTCCAAGGGAGGAGACTTGGACAAATATTTGGAGAAATAATCCTTGGCCAAAGGTTGCCACTTTCATTTGGTTGGTAACATATTGAAGGATTCTGACAGGGGAAAATCACAGGAAACTTGGTATTATAGGCCCGTCTTAGTGCATCATGTGCCTTCAAAACGAGGAGACTTTAGATTACCTTCTGGACTCATGCCCTTTTACCTCCTCCTTCTATGATAAAGGAGTGGAGATCTTCAGACGATCCAACCGTTGCAGAGGAGACCTCTCTCTGACTATCAAGAACTGGGATCCCCTGGATTTTTCAAATCCCATTTTCAACTCACTTTGGACATCCTTCCCTAGTTTCATGATGTGGGAAGTGTGGAAAGAATGAAACATGAGGATTTTTCAGGATAAACGTTCTTCCCAAGCTCAAGTTTGGGCTAAGATTGAGAACTCTATCAAAGAAACTAACCGTGTCACCCTCTGGAATGATAACGACTAGGAGGTTAATGAGATGGAACACGTAATTATAACAACATGGGGCATCAACACAGCCACTCAAGGATGCGGCCGGAAGGAAAATAGGAACATAACCCTGAAAATCCCTAATTACTGGACACCCCCTCATCCTGGAACTTTCAAATTGAACTTTGATTGTGCATCGAAAGGAAACCAAGCCCATTCGGCTTCGGTGGTGTCATTCGTAATTGAAATGGTGAAATCTTGCAGGTGTACATGGGAAGCATAGGGGAGGATACAACCAATGCGGCTGAGATGGAAGGCCTCCTTGTTGGCCTCTAGTTGGCCATACAATTAACGCTGGAACTAATCACCATTGAAGGGGACTCTCATCTCATCATCCAGTTAGCCCGAAGTCTTCAGAATGGGAAAATTCCTACCTCGGTCACATACAACAGGCAAATTTCCTACATAGTGGAGAAACTTGCCACGATCTTCAACAATTCTCACGCATGGTCCTTCATCCACGTTCGCGGAAATGGGAATAAGATGGTGGATCTCTTGGCTAATATCGAGGTAGATGAGAACCTCCACTTTCGCGTTGGGACCCTAAACACTTTCATAGATTTGGAGTGGCCCCCCCGTTGTGCTCTGCTGGCTGAGGAGGACACACGAGCGAGACCCAGAGGATCGCTGGACATAGGGATTTCCATCAATTTCGAATGTAGGCCACCTATGTCACCCCTTACGAACAACTCGCGGGGGATTAATTGCCTCAGCACAAAAAATGAAAACCCAAGCCACTTAAATTCCTGTAGTAATGAACCAGTACAGCCTGCAATGATACATAATGACCAGAGCATATGGTCAATCCTCAGTAATGAGGGTGACATCGACACTTCCTTGGCTCGCATCAGGGAAAGGACAGGTGGAAATCATGAATATTAATGCTCAAAGGACGGCCATTACGGGGACATCTACGAGAAATCGGATGGAAATTACTATGAGAGGCAGGCAAAGTATTGTGGTTTTAAGCCTTTCCTCGGAGTCTTTCTTAAGAGTAGATTTTAGTTTAGATAGTCTTAGAAAGGTGCTCCAGAAAATTCTAGGAAGGGATTCTGTCTGTTATAGGATGGCGCCATGGAAACAAAAGGAAAAGAAATTCCATTGTGATCCAAAAAAGAGCAAGGCCCTAGTTAAGAGAGAACAGAAGAAGGCCGTTGCGTTTGCATGCTTTTCCTGAGGCCGCATCCCTGCGGAAATCAAGGAAGAGTTGGAAAGGGTGGAGAGGTACCTATGGGATTGCGTCAAAGCTATGTCTGGAAGCTAGTTGAACGATGAAGTTGGTGAGTGGGTTATGGAACCTAGTAATATGGTGGGACGTCTCTCTGCCTACGACAGAATGATGGCCCCCTTCTGTGTGACTAATGGCCTCCTGGATTATGTACTCATGGAGCGGGAGAACAAAGCTGTGGGGGAAACAGAACCGGTCCATGCTTGGAAAGCCCATTATCAGGAGTGCTCTCTCATACACCACAAGATTGACCTTATTGCTGCAAAAGTTGGCATTCTGTCTCCATCTGCTCCGGGGCCATCTCCGGCTAGTGTCGATCGTCGGGTTCTTATCCAAGTTGATGGTACGACCCTAGGTCCTATTCGCGCTCGCTGCCCAATTCACAATCCGACTCCAAGGGTGGCATCGGGAGTTTAAGGAATCCCTCGTCGAAGCCATGGATTTTTTTGTTTAAGTTTTTTATTAGACATTCAGGTTATAATGTGTAGTCTTGTCTCCTGTGGAACTCTTCTCTATTATGTGGGCTCTGTATGTCGTATTTTTGTTTATGTTTCAAATCTTCTCTGGATGGGACTTTTGGTAGGTAGCTGGGTAGTAGTTTGCTGGTGGCATTTTGGTTTTATACTGAAAATCTGTAATCTCTATTATATGTCGGGATGGGTGAATTGTGGATGGCTGATTAGTTTCTCCTATTAGCCAATCGACTTGTTTTGTCGAAATGTAACTCTGTTATCGTAATAAAATTTCTTACTTTTACAAAAAAAACAATTATTTTCATGATTTAATATATATTAAAGATATTATTATTTATAAGATTGATATTAATAACTATTTTAGATATGGTTGTTTAATTGTATTAGAATTATTTGCATGATTTTTACATAATATTTAATTAAAAAAGTTTAATTGTATTAGAATTATTTTCATGACTTTTACATAATATTTAATTAAAAATATTGTTGTAAAAAATTAATCAAAATACAATTTCAATTATTTCATAATTTAATATGCACCATGATATCACTATATAAAATGACAAGAAAATTATTTTATTAGAATTAATTATAATAATTTTAATTTTATTGAAATTAATAAAAAATTAGTCAAAATATTTAATAATAAATTGAGAAAATATAATTCAAAAATTCAAAAAAAATTTGAAATTAAAATTAAAAAATATAGTTTTATATATTTAATAATTCCAAAAAATAATTTAAAATATTAATACATATTATACATTTTATCCTTCGTTCATCATTATATAATGAAATTAAATGATTAAAATTTTTATAATGAAAATCCAAATTAAATGATTCTATATAATCATAGTTAAAACCACAATTTAAATGAGTGATACGTTAGTCTTAAATTTAGTTTAACAAAAATTATTTAGGTTTATATATATAAAAGATTTAGATACGACTCTAATTTAGTTTAATAATACAAAATATAATTAATAATATAAATTATTAATATACACATAATACATTTTATAAATAACATTAACATCGTGAAAAGGCATCATACATATATGAACCATAATATCTAAATTATTACATATTTTAAATATACATGTGAAATACACGTATATATATCCACAATTTCACATCGTTCATTTTCATAGTGGGTTTTACAAAATGTTTTCAAAAGCAATTTATTTTAAGATGAGATTATAAAATTATCTTAATTTATTTCTTTTAAGGTAAGTTTATTTTAAATTAGACGCTAAAATTTTTATTTTTTGTTATAGAGTGTTGATTTTTCTAAACTCTATATAAATTGAATAATCATAGACAATAAAAGACAATACCAAAAAAACACAATTACATTCAAGATGATGTTATTCGTAATGAAAAACAACAAATCTATTATAAAATAAAAATAAAATTTTTATTAAAAATGTAAATAGAGATTAAACCTCATATATATATATAATCCAATAAATTATTATTTATATTAAATTATAATTATATATATATATATATGAAAGAGATAATAAAAAAGTCTTTCACATCTATATTATAAGTTAATATACCAAAACAAAAGTATGTTAAAACAAATGCACACATCACCCTTATCTAGTTGAATGTGGTCCATTTCTATTAGGGGTTGTTATCTTGGTGTCTCACTTTTCTTTATTACAATGATCGTAATTGAAAAGGGTCGAGTGTGATAATGTTGTTTGTTATTTCTTAATGAATGACATTCATTGAATTGCTTTGTTGAAAATAAATTAAATTATTTTGGAATTTTAAAATTTTTAATAGATTAATAACCGTTTTTAATTTTATTTGATTATAAAAATATTTTTTATATTTAATATAATAATTTAAATTTAATAAAATAAATTGTTTTTTAAATTTATTTAAATATAATATACAATTATTTTCATGATTTAATATATTTTGTAGATGCAAATATTATTATTATTATTTATAAGACTAATATTAATAACTAACTTTATTTAATTATATTAGAATTATTTTTATAATTTTTATATAATATTTAATTAAAAATATTGACATAAAACATTAATCAAATATAATTAGAATTATTTCATATGTACTATGTTATCACTATGTGAAATTACTAGAGAAACAATTATTTTGTTAAAATTAAGTATAATAACTTTAATTTTATTAAAATTAATGAAAAGTTAATAAATTGAAAAAATATAATTTAATTTAAAAAAATGATATATATATATATATATATAACAAATAATTCACTTTTTTTCACATTATATAATGAAATTAAATAATTATAATTTTTTATAATGAAAATCCAAATTAAATGATTCCATATAATCATAGTTAAAATTTAGATGACATCTACAATTTAAATGAGTGTTGCATCTCAATTTTAGTTTTAAAAAATTATATATGATGTTAATTATTAGCATATACTATATATATGTTTTGATAGAAGTGGGCCTTCCCCTCATCAAAAGTATTATTATGATTAGGTACTTTATGTATGAGAATATGATAAATAATATTGGAGACCGTAGAATTCCTAAAATTGCTTTAAATTTTAGTCAAACTATCTATTGCTTAAGAGAGGATGGTAAAATTACACTATAGCATGGTTAAACCATTGGGGGATTGATGAAAAATGTCACTTTTCAAAATATCAACAACCTTAAAAATTCTATCGCATCTATGTTTAAAGAGAAAATGTGGGACTAGAAAGTTTTAGAGGTTAAAAGAAAATTAAGATATTACAAGGAGGTCAATAACCATGATATGGAAGATCAAAAGTATCTCTCTATCTTAACCAGTTCGAAGTAAAAAATTAATATATCCAAGATAAGAACAAACTCCCATGAGCTTCGTAGCGAAATTGGGGACAAATGCCATTTTCTTTTAAAGTGCCCTGCCTACACTCACATTTGATCGTAGTTTCCTAAGCTTTGAACTACAATTCTAACCTGTCGGATCTTCTAACTTGTCAAAACTTTGTTGACCTAGGAACGCTTATTTCTAAGCTTTTTGATCACAGGAATAAAATTTTATGGCAATCCAAATAATTCCAATATCTTTTCTTAAGGTTTGGTAAACCAAATAAGTCTCAGTGGGAATTTGTCGTCGTCGTCGTCGTCGTCGTCGTCGTCGTCATCGTCATCATCGTCATCATCGTCATCATAATCATCATCATCATCATCATCACCATCATCACCATCATCACCATCATCACCATCACCACCATCATCATCATCATCATCATCATCATCATCATCATCATCATCATCATCATCATCATCATCATCATCATCATCATCATCATCATCATCATCATCATCATCATCATCATCATCATCATCATCATCATCATACATATAAGTAGGAGAGTGAGAGATTTAGAATCTCAAATTTAAAGGAGATTAATTTAAAATGATGCTTCTGGGATTTAGTTTAATTTTTTATCAATGATACTAATCACTAATAAGCACAATACATTTTATATATCACACAGACATATTAAAGATGCCAAATTTGACATCTTAAGTAATATATTTCAAATTAGTTTTAAATTATTTTTGATGTTAATCAATAACATACAAAATACATTTTGTATATCAAATAATAACAATATGATATTTAAAGACACACACACACACGACGCTAAATTTTGCATCTCAAATTTAAATAAGTGATATATCTCAAATTTAATTTAAAAATATAAAATAGGATTAATAATATAAATCATTAGCATGCTTCATAATACATTCTATAAATAACACTAACATCAACATGATCAACATGATGTGAAAACACATCATACATATATGAACCCCCCTCTCTCTCTCTATATATATATGCGCCATCGTTCATTTTCATAGTGGGTTTAACAAAAGGTTTTCGAAGATATTTTTTTATTAAGGTGATGTTTTTTTCTTTTTTTGGAAGGAAATTTCTTTTAGGGTAGCTTTTCAGAAGCAATTTATTTTAAGGTGATTTTTTTTACTCAATGACAATTTATTTTAAGGTGGTTTGTTTGCTTGTTTGTTTGTTTTCAAAGACAATTTCTCTTAACATATTTTTTTTTCTCAAAGGCAATTTCTTAAACGTGGGTAAATTTTTCTCAAAAAAAGTCCCATTGGAGAATTTTTTATGGTGAAAATATTCTTAAAGGTTCTCTTATCAAATAAATTCTCAGGTGAAGATTTTCTTATCCAATTTATTTTATGGTGAAGGTTCTCTTAGTGAATTTATTTTGAAGAGAAGTCTCTCTCAATTTCTTGCAAGTAGTTTAAGGTGATATAATGAAACTATCTTTTTTATTTATTTTAAGATAAAATTATTTTAAACTAGATATAATTTTAACATTTCACTATGGTATTGGTTTTTTTAAACCCTATATAGATTGAATAATCATGGACAATAAAATACAACGCCAAAATAAATGCGATCACACTCAAGACGATATTGTTCATAATGAAAAACAAAAACTTTACCATCAAAATAAAAAATGGAAGCTTACATATGTTAGAGAGATATTTGTTGAAGATGTAAATAGAGATTTGCATCCTATTATTGATGTAATGAATATTGAAAATCAAGTTCAAGGACATGAAATCGAACCAGGTATGCATGTATTATACATGTTTAAATTCCAATAAATGATTGCTTATAATGAATTGTAATTTTGAAAATCCTAATGTCGATCAAGATGTTGAAGACATTGTTGATGCCCATAATGAAGAAGAAATCGAATCAAGCACAAGTACATGTGTGCGTGGATTTAATTTAATTTATGATTGGATTTTGATTTTTTAATACCAATTAATAAATATGAAATCTATGCGATCTTATGTTTTTAATTTAGTATATTCGATATGCTAAATTTAATTTAATTGAAATATATAGGAATTTTCAATATTGATGATGAAATGTTGCAAAACATTGATCTCTATAAATTTAGGGACAAAACACCCGCTCGTGTTGTATGATATCGTGCTCAACAAATTTTATGAAACTTTTATTAAAACTTAATCAACGGCATCACAAGCTCAAATTTTGAGATGTTTGTTAGTGTCCAAAACATTAAATATGCTACATCTATTGGATATTCAAAAGGTGAGAAAAGATTCAAAGGTGAAACAAAATGTGTTTGAAAATACAGCTGGTGCAATAAAAACATTTGGAAGATCCAAAAGGAAAGACACTAGCATTACATGTAAAGCAGTTCAAACAACAATTATTTCAGCTAGTCCTAGGCAAAAATGTTAAAAAACACAGATGGAAAAATAACAAGAACCTCAATAAAAGCATTGTACAAGATAGCAAATTTCGATTGCAAATAGATGAAAATGATGAGCTTGCTTGTTGGGCAATTATTTGTTGAAAACCTTACAAAGATAGACAAGGAGAAAGTGTTAAGGATATGGTACATGAAACTTGGGTCACAAATTATCAAATTTTACCAAATGCAAGGGATGTGATATGATGAAGAGTATCACGAAATGAATACAAAAACCATGAAAAACATATATTGGAAATGACACAAATATAATTGTTCAAAAAATTCAAAGAGGATCATAGATTAATACGTTGATCAATATATTTGTCCAACAAAAAACCACCTATGCCTCAAGCGGGATTGGTGTAAAGATACCATGGTTTGGTTAAACAATTGGGGCATTGATGAAAATAACACTTTACAGAATATCAATTATGTCAAAAATATTATTACATGTATCTAAGTCTAAAGAGAAAATGTGGTGCAAGAAAGATTTAGAGGTTAAAAGAAAATTAAGATACTATAAAGATGTCATTAACCCTAATATGGAAAGTGTCTCTCTTTATTAACTAGTTCAAAGAAGAAAATTAATATAGCCAAGATAAGAATGAACTCTTATGAGCTCCATAGAAAAACTGTGCGTTGGCCAATTCCTAAAACACTGTGGGTGGAAATGATTTACCACGGAATATCAATTATGTCAAAAATATTATTGCATGTATCTAAGTTTAAAGAGAAAATGCGGTGCAAGAAAGATTTAGAGGTTAAAAGAAAATTAAGATACTATAAAGATGTCATGAACCCTAATATGGAAAGTATCTCTTGGTATTAACTAGTTCAAATAAGAAAATTAATATAGCGAAGATAAGAATGAACTCTCATGAGCTCCATAGAAAAACTGAGGGTTGACCAATTCCTAAAACACCGTGGGTGGAAATGATTTACCATCTTTGCTAGTCTATGAGCGTGGAGGATGGAAATCACCTTCTCTTACTCCGTACACCCACATTAGATCTCAATTTCATAGTATTTGTTACACTACAAACCTTTCCAACCTCCTAACTTGCCTAAACTATAGTGACTTAGGAAAGCTTCTTTTCAAGCTTTTTGAGCATAGAAATAAAATTTTAAAGCAAACCAAATAATTCCCTTCTTTCTTCCTTAGATTTGATAAACCAAATTTGGTCTTAGTGGGAGTTAATCATTATCATTAATTAAATTAATTAATACTAATTTAGTTTAAACAAATATTATTTTTACATATAATATAATAATTTAAATTAATAAAATAAATTGATTTTTAAAATTATTTAAATGCGATATAACAATTATTTTCATAAATTTTTTTTTTCCTCGAAAATTATTTTCATGATTTAATATATATTGAAGATGTTATTATTATTTATAAGATTGATATCAATAATTATTTTAAATATGGTTGTTTAATTGTATTAAAATTATTTTCATGATTTTTACATAATATTTAATTAAAAAGATTATTGTAAAAAAAATCAAATATAAATAGAATTATTTTATAATTTAATATGCACCATAATATCACTATATACAAAAAATAATCAAATATAATTAGAATTATTTTATAATTTAATATTCACTATATACAAAAGATAATCAAATATAATTAGAATTATTTTATAATTTAATATGCACCATGATATACAATGAGAAGAAAAATATTTTATTAGAATTAACTACAATAATTTTAATTTTATTGAAATTAATTAAAAATTAGTCAAAATATTTAATAATAAATTGAAAAAATATAACTACAAAATTCCAAAAAAATAAATTAATTTTTTTAGAATTAAAATGAAAATAAAAATATATAATTTTTATATATTTAATAATTCTAAAAAATGATTTAAAATATTAATACATATTATATTTTTATATTCCTGGTTCAACATTATATAATGAAATTAAATGATTATAATTTTTATATGACAATTACAAATTAAATGAGTGATATATTTAAATTTAGTTTAAAAAAATATTTACATTTATATATATATATATGAATAATGTGAGATTTAGAATCTCAAATTTAAATGAGTGATACATCTCTAATGTAGTTTAATAATACAAAATATGATTAATAATATAAATTATTAGCATACACATAATACATTTTATAAATAACATTAACATCAATATTATGTGAAAATGCATCATACATATATGAACCATAATATTTAAATTATTACATATTTCAAATATACTTGTGAAATACACACATATCCACAATTTCACATCGTTCATTTTCATTGTGGATTTTACAAAATGTTTTCAAAAACAATTTATTTTAAGATGAGATTATGAAATTATCTTAGTTTATTTCTTTTAAAATAAGTTTATTTTAAATCAGAAGCTGAGATTTTTATTTTTTGTTATATTGTGTTGATTTTTTTAAACTCTATATAGATTGAACAGTCATAGGCAATAAAAGACAACACCATAAAAAATATAATCGCATTCAAGATGATGTGGTTTGTACTGAAAAGCAAAAAATCTACTATGAAAATAAAACAATTCAATGGAATCTTACAAATACTAGAGAGATATTTATTAAAAATGTAAATAAAAATTAAACTATACATATATATATATATATTTAGTTTTGAAAATCCTATAATATATATATATATATGAAAGAGATAATGAAAAAGTCTTTCAAATCTATATTATAAGTTAATATAACGAAACAAAAATATATATATGAAAAAGATAACGAAAAAGTCTTTCAAATCTATATTATAAGTTAATATACCAAAACAAAAATATGTTAAAACAAATGCATACATCACCCTTATCTAGTTGAATGTGGTCCATTTCTATTAGGGGATGTTATCTTGGTGTCTCACTTTCTTTATTACAATGATCATAATTGAAAAGTGTCGAGGGTGATATTGTTTGTTATTTCTTAATGAATGACATTCATTGAATTGCTTTGTTGAAAATAAATTAAATTGATTTGGAATTTTATTTTTTTTAATAAATTAAGAATTGTTTTTTATATTTTATTTAAAATAATATTGATTAATTAATTAAAATTAATTTATTTTAAAATTTTTTTTTTTTTTATATTTAATATAATAATTTAAATATAATATAATAAATTTATTTAAATGTGATATACAATTATTTTTATGATTTAGTATATATTGAAAATAATATATTATTATTGTTATTTATAAGATTAATATTAATAATTATTTTAGCAATGGTTTGTTTAATTATATTAGCATTATTTTTATGATTTTTACATAATATTTAATTAAAATGGTTTGTTTAATTATATTAGAATTATTTTTATGATTTTTATATAATTTAATTAAAAAGATTGATATAAAAAATTAAGTAAATATAATTAGAATTATTTCATAATTTAATATGCACTATGTGAAATTACTAGAGAAACAATTACTTTGTTAAAGTTAACTATAATAATTTTAATTTTATTAAAATTAATTAAAAGTTAATAAATTGAAAAATATAATTTAATTTCAAAAAATGATTTAAAATATTAATACATATTATATATATCGTGTCTACAACAAATAGTTCATCTTTGTTCCACATTATATATTGAAATTAAATAATTATAATGTTTTTTATAATGAAAATCCAAATTAAATGATTCCATATAATCATAGTTAAAATTTATATGGCATCTACAATTTAAATGAGTGATGCATCTTAATTTTAATTTTAAAAAATTATTTATGATGTTAATTGTTAGCATATACTATATATGTTCTCCTATTAGAAGTGGGCCTTCCCCTCATCAAAAGTATCACTATGACTAAGTACCTTATGTATAAGAATATGATAAATAACATTGGTGATCATAGACTCCCTAAAATTGCTTTAAATTCTAGTCAAACCATCTATTGCTTAAGAGAGGATGGTAAAAAGACACTATAGCATGGTTAAACCATTGAGGGATTAACGAAAAATGTCACTTTTCAAAATATGAACAACCTTAAAAATACTATCACATCTATGTTTAAAGAGAAAATGTGGGACTAGAAATTTTTAGAGGTTAAAATAAAACTAACATATTACAAGGAGGTCAATAACCATGATATGGAAGATCAAAAGTATCTCTCTTTCTTAACCAGTTCGAAGACGAAAATTAATATATCCAAGATAAGAACAAACTTCTGTGAGCTTTGTAGCGAAATAAGATGTTGGGGACAAATGTCATTTTCTTTTAGAGTACCCTACGTACACCCACATTTGATCACAGTTTCCTAAGCTTTGTTACAATTCTAACATGTAGGATCTTCTAACTTGTCAAACATTTGGTGACCTAGGAACGCTTCTTTCTAAGCTTTTTGATCATAGGAATAAAATTTTACGACAATCCAAATAATTCCAATATCTTTTCTTAAGGTTTGGTAAACCAAATAAGTTTCAGTGGGCATTAATCATCATCATTATCATCATGATAATACATAGAAGTAAGAGAGTGAGAGATTTAGAATCTCGAATTTAAAGGAAATTAATTTTAAATGATGCTTCTCAGATTTAGTTTAATTTTTTTTATCAATGATACTAATCACTAATAAACACAATACATTTTATATATCACACATATTAAGCATGCCAAATTTGACATCTTAAACTTAAATGAGTAATATATTTCAAATTATTTTTTATGTTAACCATTAACATACAAAATACATTTTATATATTAAATAACATATATATATATATATATATATAGGGGAGGCAAGAGGGGGAGGGGTGCTCTTTGGCCCCGACAGAGAAAAGATATTCACTTATTCCTGGAATTTGGGAGTAGAAACCAACAACATGGCGGAAGCTTTGGCCCTATGGCAAGGCTTAAACCAAGCTCTATCCTATGGTGCTCAGGAAGTAACAGTAGTGGGGGACTCCAGTTTGATTATCCATAGCATCAATACTATGAAATTACCTGCGTCCATTCGCCTTCGGCAAGTGCTACGAAGAATTGCATTGCTCATTCCTCTCTTCCGGGCCATCAAATTCTATCATGTTCTCCGAAGGAACAATGAACAGGCGGATAAAGCAGCAAATGAAGCAATTAGCTTAGGGAAAGGAGTTCTAAGAATCAACGATGAAACTAATCGGGTGGCTATCCCGTAACTATTTGGTTCCAATACCGAACATGGACGTCATGGAATTCGGGCATATAGGTTTCAAGGCACGTGTCCAGCGCCAACACTGCCGGATGGTCCTCGCTCCTGGACGCGGCGGGTCTTCTTCCCCTGAAGACACCCCAACCTCCACTACCATGCATTATTTCAAACGTATGCTCATCTTCCCTCTCTCTGCAAGTATGATGCCACCCCTGCCACAGATGATGAAGGCTCGTACAAGTATTTGTACCAGGGATCAAGACGAATTACGGAGAAAGATCTTCCCAAGCGCCTCCAGGCGTGCGGATTTGCTCTCCTTAGTCCAGTTCCGTCGGCACTCCGCTATTGCTTTCGTCACAGGGCTCTCCGAAGCCACTTCCATTTATGATAACACGCCTGGTCATGACCCTCATAGAATTATCACCTGCGGCAGGGCGAACCGTTATTTAATAAGAGGTACGAATAAGGGTACTAGAGCCCCGCCAAGAAGGAAGGTTAATCCTGCGGCATGCGTAGAACTCGGAGCAATTATGCCGTATTTATTTCCCGGAAAAGACACAAGTAATACGAATGATAAGCCCTTCCAGATCGGCCTTAAAAGAGACACTACGCTGGCTAAGAAGGAAAGTTCCCCAGGGAGACAAAAGCTCTTGCAGTTCCTCGTGGCGCCCCCTCTGTTCTACTTTGGAAATACCTGGTGTAGGCTTAGTGCAATGGCCAACACGGGAGACTCAGCGGCTTCCTCCCCGGACCCATTATTGGAACTGGAAGCCGAAATTCGTGTTCTTCGGCGAAGGGTAAGAAGACAGGGAGATTTCGTGAACCAGATGGACGCGCAAGGTGGTCGCAGGCTTGACAGATTGGACGAAGAAATAGGTAGTACCAGGGAGGACTTTGCTGCAGCATTGGAAGCTTTGGAACTGAAGGTAGTGGGCGCCATTGAGAACATGGAACGCAGACTCCAGAACCTAGAAAATGCTATGGAGAACCTTCGAGGTGCTGAGAAGCCAAGTTTGAGCAAGAACCCAACTATTCCAAAATCATCTGCAGGAGCACGTTATCGTTAATTTCTGTTTAGGTCCTGTTTTACTCTACTTTATCTTACTGCTTTAGTTTTAAAAAATAGCCCTGTTTAAACACAGGCTTCTGTAATTAATGGATGGAGGACTGATAGACTCTTTGTTTTTCTGGATATGTACTCATTTTGGGTGGCTTGCCACTACTTTTAATATATAATCTAGCCGTTTTTGTCAAAAAAAAAACATATATATATATATATATATATATATATATATATATATATATATAAATATATAACGTTAAATTTTGCATCTCAAATTTAAATAAGTGATATATCTCAAATTTAATTTAAAAATATAAAATAGGATTAATAATATAAATCATTAACATGCTTCATAATACATTTTATAAATAACATTAACATCAACATGATGTGAAAAGGGATTATATATATACTCTAATTCCACTATTTTGCATTGTTCATTTTCATAGTGGGTTTTACAAAAGGTTTTCAAAGGCAATTTTTATTAAGGTGATTTTTTTTTTAAGGCAATTTCTTTTAAGGTAGCTTCTCAAAAGCAATTTATTTTAAGGTGATTTTTTTTACTCAAAGACAATTTCTTTTAACGTATTTTTTTTCTCAAAGGCAATTTCTTTTAATGTGGGTTTTTTCCTCAAAGGAAATTTCTTTTAAGGTGATTGGTTCTTTTTTTATGGGAAAAAAATTTCTTAACAATTTCTTTTATAGGAAAAATTCTCCTGGAGAATTTCTTTAACGGTGAAAATTTTCTTAAAAGTCCCATTGGAGAATTTTTTATGGTGAAAATATTCTTAAAGGTTCTCTTATCAAATAAATTCTCAGGTGAAGATTTTCTTATCCAATTTATTTCAAGTATTTTAAGGTGATATAATGAAACTATCTTTTTTATTTCTTTTAAGATAAAATTATTTTAAACTAGATATAATTTTAACAATTCACTAAGGTGTTGGTTTTTTTAAACCCTATATAGTTTGAACAATCATGGAAAATAAAAGACAACGCCAAAATAAATGTGATCACACTCAAGATGATGTTGTTCATAATGAAAAACAAAAACTTTACTATCAAAATAAAAAATGGAAGCTTACAGATGCTGGAGAGATATTTGTTGAAGATGTAAATAGAGATTTGCATCCTAATGTTGATGTAATGAATATTGAAAATCAAGTTCAAGGACATGAAATCGAACCAGGTATGCATATATTATACATGTTTAAATTCCAATAAATGATTGCTTATAATGAATTGCAATTTTGAAAATCCTAATGTCGATCAAGATGTTGAAGAAATTGTTGATGCCCATAATGAAGCATAAATCAAATCAAGCACAAGTACGTGTGTGTGTGTGGATTTAATTTAATTTATGATTGAATTTTGATTTTTGAATACAAATTAATAAATATGAAATCTATGTTATGTTATGTTTTTAATTTAGTATATTCGATATGCTAAATTTAATTTAATTGAAATATATAGGAATTTTCAACGTTGATGATGAAATGTCACAAAACATTGATCTCTATAAATTTGGGGACAAACCACCCATTCATGTTGTATGATATCGTGCTCAACATATTTTATGAAACATTTATTAAAACTTAATCAGCGACAACACAAGCTCAAATTTTGAGATGTTTGTTAGTGTCCAAAAAGTTAAAAGATGCTACATCTATTGGATATTCAAAAGGAAACAAAAGATTCAAAGGTGAAATACAATATGTTTGAAAGTATAGTTGGTGCAATAAAAATATTTGGAAGATCCAAAAGGAAAGATACTAGCATTACACGTAAAGCAGTTCAAACAACAATTATTTCAGCTAGTCCTAGGCAAAAATGTTTGAAAACAAAGATGGAAAAATAATAAGAACCTCATTAAAAGCATTGTACAAACATAACAAATTCCGATTGCAAATAGATGAAAATGGTGAACTTGCTTGTTGGGCAATTATTTGTTGAAAACCTTACAAAGATAGATTAGGAGAAAGTGTTAAGGATGTGGTACATGAAACTTGGGTCACAAATTCTCAAGTTTTACAAAAACCATGAAAAACATACATTGGAAATTACACAAATACAATTGTTCAATAAATTCAAAGAGGATGATAGATTAATATGTCGATCAATATATTTGTCCAACAGAAACCATGATATGTTAGGCATATCACTGTTCATGACACATGTTGTTGTCATTATCATGTGGAATTCAAATTTTATTATGACACTTTTCTTCAATTTGGTAAAATGTTTTCGAAAATTCACCTCCTCCTTCCACAATTTGTGCTTCTGTATTTGAAATTCTATGTGAAGAGAGAAAGTGATGAATTATTTTACCATAAAAAATGTGTCGGAAAAAAATGCAATCATTGTGGAAATCTAGATTTATTCCACTCCAAATATCGTATTGATAATGATTAGTTGTTGTTTAATGTAACCACTGTCTAGAAGAGATGTGAATATATCAATTATGCTTCAAACACTACAGGTTCTACAATTGTTCTTTCCAAAACAATTGATTTGCGAGAAGATAAAATATGTGTGACATATTTTTTTAAGTAAATTAAAAAATAAATTTATAAATACACCAAGAATTTACATAGAGCATGATGTAAAGACCTATAGTTCAAATAGTCTCGCGAATTTTTTCCAATAGGAACAATTTTGTCCATGGTTGATTTTGCAGAAAATTACACATTTGTTGCACAAAAAGAGATGCAAAGTATATACTATCATTTTGACCAAGTTTCTATATTTGTCCAAGTTATATATAGACATGCTCAAGACGATATTGATGACATAGAAAGCACCAATGGAAATCGACATGTGATAAAAGAATATCACTTTTATAGCAATGATGATTGTACACACGATACACATTTTGTACAACATTCTTTTTTTAATGTTTTCTATGAATCATTAACAAAACGTAAAGTTAAATTCAATGAGGATTGGATATGGTTATATGGATGTGAAAGACAATTTAAATCTTCAGGGTCATTCTTTTGGTTATGTTGGCTTCCTAGAAAATCAAACATTAGACATTGTTGGAATTCATTTTGAGATTGGAAAAAGAGAGCATGATGGTGCAAGAACATGTGTAAAATAGCACTTTGAAGGTGGCAGATGAATTATTATGCCAATAAATTTCAATCAGTTTCCGAGGTTTTTCAATGGTGTCATTCAAATCTAAGCCATGAATACTTCACTACTACATTTGAACCCAAAATCCAATAACATACTCCGACAATACCCAAAAAATTGGTTGTATTGTTGGATTTTACTTATTTAATTTGAAAAATTATTCATTTTTTAAAATTTGCCCCCGATGACCATCATATCTTCGACATACCTAAATGTTTCATCGGATTTTAGATGTCCTGGAAAAATATATGTCAGTGATTCGACTGTAAATGATATTATAATTATTATAATTTGCTCATTTCCCTTTAGACCAAATAAACATCCTTATTTATTGGCCAACAATCATATGGTTAACATTTGTCGGAGCTCCGATGGAAACTCATTTATAAAAACGTGAAATGTTAGAAACATTCCTACATTTTTTCTATACTAACAATGATTTGTGAAGGTTACAGGGACTGTTTTTCATGCAAAAAAATGAATTATTTTATTTGTTACTATCATTACAAATAATTGAAGTGTGGAGCTTGATTTTTTAAGATCAATAATCGTCACTCAAGCTTGGTAAAGGAAAATGTCACATAACATTACTCTAGAACAAAACTTGCTAGATTATGGGATGGAGTGAAAAGAAAGGGTGATGGGAAATGTAATTGTCCTTGCAGTAAATGCAAGGGTTTTAACGGGAGAAGAATAAATATCACATCATCTAAAAGACATTGTGGGGAGCATGGACACGTTGAAGGGGGGCATGAATATTGTCCATTGGTAAGCTTTTCATTATATGTCTTTATATTGATTGTTTTTGCAAATGTATGTATCGTTTTAATATGTGTTATCTATACACTAATATCTCTTAATGGTTTGTAATTATAAAGGAAAGGCCCCCTAGGTTAGATCACCTAGAGAATGTGGTCGAACAAGCGCTAGAGGAACATGGAGTGAATATTTAAGATCAAGTTAATGATCATATGGAAGAATATGATCATGCTTAACATAGTTGAAGATGATGGTACAAACACATTGATCCATGATACATTTAATGCTAGAATGGATGGTGATTAAGATGACGACTTTGATGATGTTCATGATTTACCTCTACTTGAAAAGGCATACAAAACCCTTTATGAAGGATCCAACACAACTCTTCTCTTTGCTATATTGTTGATACTAAAATTGAAGGTTATGAATGGTTTTCAAACACACCGGGCGCACATATGTTAATGTATGTAATATATTTCATCACACATACATGATGATAAATTTTATCTTTTTTCCTCTATTTTTATTGTTAGTTCATCAATAAAATTAATAAGGATGAAATATGTATCATTGATATTCTTTATATTAAATAGCTTTTTTTTGTTGTAGCATGATAGATGAATTTTTGTTACCACTGTCAAATATTTTACCTCACACATACCATGATTTATCTACCATCATGAAAGATATTGGAATGGAGTATCAAGCAATTGATGCATGTCCTAATTATCATATTATATATCATAAATAGTATGAATTTGAAATAGAATTCTTGGAATGTCATAGCAATATATATCGAACATATCAAGTCACAAAAGAGGTTCCTCGTAAGATTCTTCATTATATTCTCATTATTCCACGTTCGCAACAACTATTCAGGTGTGAAATCATAGCACAATATATGGATTACCATGCACATAATAGAAGTGAAGATGGAATTCTTTGAATGGATACAAATGGTTTTTCATTTAGAGACATGGAGGAAAAATGGACACACTTTAAAGAATAACCTCGTAATGTTAGGATTTCATTGGCAGTGGATGATGTCAATCCATTTGCAGAGATGAAATCTATTTATTCGATGTGGCCTATTTTTGTTATCAACAATAGCATTCCTCCATGGATGTCAATAAAGAGGGATCACATAATGTTGGAAATGATTGTTCCAGGTTTTTCTTACCACAATTTTTTTTAATGCAGTAGCATCCCATTTGTCGTATTTGTTGCATAATGTCTTATATTTTTTTCATTTACTCATATATATTTATATATGTAAAATGGTTGTAATAATTATGTGATGTATATGTTCAAATAAATTAGGTAAGTACCAAGTTAAAGATATGAATGTCTATATCTAGCCTCTTATTGACAAGATACTAAAGATATAGAATGGCATCTCTATGTATGATGTTTCTAGACCAATACGACAAAGGCAATTTCAATTCCATGCAATGCTTGTATGGAAAAGTCACGATGCTCCAGGGTTAACATATTTTTGTGGTATATTATAATGTTACACTACACTCTAATAGTATTTAATTTTATGAAGATGTTGATATCATGCATGTTTTTTAAATAATCCATTCATTATATATAATTAAAATTGACATAGTTAATCCACCTCTTGTAGGTCTTCAAACAAAGGGAAAAATTGCATGTCCAGAATGTGGTCCTAAGTTGAAATCTCATCATTCAAAAAGTTTAGGAATGTAGGTGTTTGATGAGTATAGGAACTTCCCTTCTAAGAATCATAGGTATCAAACTACCGAAAACCATCTTTCATTAAAAACGTGAAGAATGACACCTCGCCTATGGAAGTTGCAGTCAAGTTATGGATCAAATTGTCTATCTATTATCATATTTGAAATGTTTGGAATTTATTTTTTATATTGTGTTTTGTTTACTGTAATTGACAATGATTGTTGTAATTTATTTACGTGATGATTGTTGTAATGAGTGTTGATGTATTTGTAACTTCAGAAGATATTCAATTGTATATTGTATTTGTACCTTATTGTATCCCCAATGGAGATGTATTATTCCTCCAATTGGAAGTGTCATCAATTGTACTTGCAAGTGTCGCAAGTTATATTGTAAGTGTCGTAACTTATACTTGATGGGTTATTAGATCGCCTTGATGGGGTCGGACCTGTATGAGTCATGTGGGTTAAAGGGTTATTAGACCACCCTAGTGGGGTTGGCCCAGTCAACGTTATGTTAAGTGGTTAAGTTGGGGCCGACCTAGTTGAGTAAAGGTCAAGTGAAAGTAAAAGTATAAATAGAGAGTGACTCTCTCATTTGACACATTGTCTCATTCACTCACTTTGCATTAGTTAGAGAGAGGAGGAGTGCGCACAAGTGGAGGAGGAGTAGCTGCTGCAGTCATCTATCTCTTTGGTTTTGATCTTTGTGATCTTTGTATTGGTGCTTATTCTATCTCTGAGGAAGTTGCAGAGTTTTTCACCTTCTTGGTTTTCCCCGATGAAATGTTTTGTGTCTCTTGTCTCTTATCTCTTATGCTTGATATGATGTACATGTTGTTCTTTCAGTTAAGATCCTAGATCATATTGAATTAAATTATGAAAAACTAACATGGTATCAAAGCTATCTTGGAGGAAGGCATGGTATGGCATTTATGACACTTGTTGCACTTGCGACAAATTGGAAGCTAGGGCTTGGTATGGTAAAAACCAGTCATCATGGAACTTTCCCTATAACTCATTTTTGGTGAAGGTTCAGGATCTGAAACTTCTACAGGTCTAATATGAAATGTCCATGTACCTTGTATCCAAAGGAAAGCCTCAAATTCGTTGTACTGTATAAGATATGATCCGTACAAGTTAGGGTTTCTGCCTCTTCCAGAATGCAGTCCTAAACAAGTGACCTAGGAAAAAAGGTCATATCTAGGGCTAGGAAGCTCCAAATTGAATTCTGTAAAAAGTGATAGTTAGGGAACAGAATGTAGTTTTACAGGTCTAGGTTTCAGAACCCGGAGTTGAACAATGACACGTGGCACTCCGTACAAGTTCTCTATATTGTTTAATCCCATAAACAGGTCACGTTGTGACATTTGGAATATATCTCTCTCAGAGAATCCATTTGAGGTCAGACCTATGGAGTTGGAAAGATGACAGGTCGGGATACCACAGGATAAAGTTTCAGACCCTGTGGATCCGAAATTTCAGATATGCACTAGAAACAATAAGGCACATATTTCTGTGAAATAGAATTGGATTATGAGCATTCTCATTTTTGTCTTGTCACTGCTGCGGGAAATTAGGGCTTTCGACAAAAGTGGAATTTTGGAGTGATATTAGCATAGGATTACTCTCCTCAGAAAAAATGAAATTTAGAGACCAAGTTCAAATTTTTTGGTTGGGTAGAACCCCGAGCATTATCAAACCCTAGTTCACGATCTTGATCGGAAAGGTGGAAAATTAGGGTTTCTGCGAAAGTTGAAGTTTTTGGAATCTGTGACCACAGCTGGATGCTCCTTAGAAAAATCAAAGTTTAGAGCACAAGATCGAACCTTTTGGTTGGGCAGAACCCCGGGCATTATCAAACCCTAGTTCGGGATTTTGACCAGGAGATCCGAAAGTTTCAATGGCAATTTTGAGGGGTCAAATTTTGAAGATTTCAAAATTGAAGTATACTAGCTTGATCAGCTCAGCAAAGCGCATCTTTTCATCTAATTAGAAGTTTGAAATTCAGAGTTTGAATTTTTAGGGTTTCTCTGACAAACCCTAATCCAGCTCTAGATCCAGTTTCAGCAAATCAAAGTGGATTGAGTTAATCCTAGAAGAGAATGAATTGGACACCTGCGTAAGTGAAGAAGTTCCAGTTCCAAAGGGATATGAGGCAAAGGCCTTACATAAGAAGACTACAAGCAATCCCGACACGTATGACTTGAGGAGATACAGGTATGTTTTGAAATATGTTCATGATTAAGTTTATGATATGTTTGTCTTCATATTATAAAGGATAGTACAATCTTGATTAATTTTAGAGTTATCTTATCACCCTAGTAAAAGTATGAATGCATGTGAATGATAGAAGACATTTATTGATTAGGGTTATGAAACTTATGATTGTACTAATGCACTGTGGTGTTGTATGAGGTTGATGTTGTCCGCTAACATGAAAGGTACATCAAGAAAGACAAATCAAGTACTAAGATCAAGAACATATGACCATGGTGACATGAAGAAAAAATCCATAGTCATGGATCACATAGAAGATCTACTTACGAGGTATGTATAATGTGGTTCCACAATGGTTAACTTATGAGATATGCAGGTTACCAGCACAAGTCATTGAAGAGAACAAGAAGACATTATGTGGGTATGTAAACATAACTAGCAAGCATGATAATCTAGGTATGTTTTCCTATATCAAGTTAGAATCCTACTTTGTGTTAGGATCTTTGACAAGTATACTTTTGTATGATTGATAATGATTATTCATGAAGTTATAAGTTTGAGTAATCATGGGTTTATGCATATTATACTTCTTATTTTGATTGATGATATGGCAAACCAGAAGAGTCCTATGGTCAAATAAGAATATGCATGAGTAAAAGAAGTACTCCTTGAAACCTTGAATACTAACGCTTGTGATAAATTACCTGTGTATGAAATGATCATGACCATACATGTTTAATATTATTTAGAATCATAATGTTTTGATAGTATTGAGATTATAATAATGGATGTATGACTATGTATGAGATATTGAGGATGACACAACGCTGACACTAGTGCACACTTAAGCATGCATAGTGGTCCAAGATGGATATAAGTTCAAGGATAGATAATCCATGAAGCAAAGATCAAGAGGGAGCACACTCTAGTAGTTCCTGCAAGGAAGCAAAGATTGAGAGGGAGTCCACCCACAACTAAACAAAGATAAGTATTTGAATTGTCATATGATTACTTAAATAATGTTGTCCAGTCATGTACATACTTATGTTCCTAGATTTAGGATGTATATTATGCATACTAGAAAACTTGCAATAATGAACAAGATACTACAAATATAAGTAATGGGTAATTGTCCTATGGTACTGTACAACATTCCATTGCTACTTATCTAGAATGAAACCTCTTTGCTAACATGTTGGGAGTTGTGCACTCTTAAAAGATGATCTGGTAGAGATGGAAGGCATCTAGAAAGTTACTGTGTGAATACAAGATATGGATAAATGTTGTATTGAAGCATTGGCTAAGATAATTGCATGACTGTATGACATATGTATTTATGCATAAGAATTTGTTCTGAAAAACTATGAGAAGTTTCTAATCATGCAATTGAATTTGACTTGTAGGAAAGCATGTGTATAATCACCTACAAAAGAAGGACAACAACATTTGTTCCGGCAACGAAGTTCACTATCTATTGAAGATATTGAAGAATATGAAGTTCCCAGGATCCAGGATACAGTAATGGAAGGATGCCATGATCGAGGAATACCAATTGATCATGAGGAATGATGTTTGGGATGTGGTCCCAAGACCAGAAGGGAAGTCTATTGTGCTTCCAAGTAGATCTACAAGATCAAGCATGCTGCAAATAGTAGCATAGAGAAATATAAGGAAAGTGATGAAGTGGAAGATACACCAGATGGATGTCAAGACAGCTTTCTTGAATGATGTAGTCGAAGAGGAAGTGGAGCAACCACTCGGATTTGAGACACATGACAGGGAGTCACATGTGTGCAAATTGAAGAAAGCCTTGTATGGCTTGAAGCAAGCACCCAAGACATGGTACGGCAGGATAGACAGCTTCCTGTCCAATTTGGGTTTTCACCAAGAGTAAAGCGGATTCCAACCTTTACTACAAGGTTGAGGAAGGCAATCCAATGATACTCCTATTGTATGTGGATGGCCTGTTTGTGACAGGTGAGGATAGATTGATTGTTGACACGAAGAGGAATCTTGCTACCGAGTTCGAGATGAAGGACTTGGGTATAATGCATTACTTTCTAGGTATGGAGGAGTGGCAGAGTGCAGATGGGATTTTCCTTAGACAAGGGAAGCATGCAGTAGTGATCCTGAAGCAGTTCCGGATGATGGACTGCAAGGCCATGGCCACACCTATTGCATCGAACCTGAAGCTATTGAGTGATGCTTCATCAGAGTCGGTTGATGCCACTATGTATCGTCAGATGATTGGGTCCTTGATGTACCTAACAATCACAAGACCAGATATTTGCTTTGTGGTGAACACCTTGAGCTAGTTCCTGACAGATCCTAGACATGTTCACCTCATTGTTGTCAAGAATATTCTGAGGTGCCTGAAGGGTACGGTTGATTATGGGCTCAAGTATGATGCGAATCAAAAGTTTAACCTAGAGGTTTGTGTTGATTCAGATTGGGCAGGCAGTGCTGCAGATAGGAAGATCACTTTTAGGTGTTGATTCAATATGGGATCAGGTGTGATCTCTTGGTTTAGCAGGAAGCAATCCTATGTAGCATTGAGTACAACCGAAGCAGAGTATGTCACAGCTTGTTCGGCTATGTGTGAGGCAGTATGGATAAGGAAGCTACTATCTGATTTATTTGATCTCCAGTTGGATGCTACTTGTATCTATTGTGATGACTAGAGTTGTGTGAAGTTGTCAGAGAACCAGATGTTCCATGACAAGTCGAAGCACATCGAGATCAAATATCACTATATCAAGGATATGGTGCAAAGAGGAGCAGTAAAGCTCTAGTATGTTGTGATAGATGAGCATATTGTAGATGTGTTGACCAAACCACTAGCCAGAGTGAAGTTCGGGTACTTCAGAGAGAGGCTTGGTGTACTTCAGATCAAGGTTCCTTCCAAGGGGAAGTGATGAGTCTAGAAGACGCAAATGCACATGGGATTTTCTGACATGGCTGTAGATGTGTTCTCCCATGGTTGTGATGTAATTGCTGAGCTTTTTCGACATGGTTGTAGATGTGTTCTCCCATGGTTGTGATGTAATTTCCAAGCTTTTATGACATGGTTGTAGATGTGTTCTCCCATGGTCGTGATGTAATTGCTAAGCCATTTTTCACATGGTGGCAGATGTGTTTTCCCATGGTTAAAAAGTAAGGGCTGGAGCCTTCGACGAATGGTGGTAGATGTGTTCTCCCATTTCGGTGGTGTAAGTGTTGTATGATGTGCATCTGGGTTGTACTCCGTGGACGATGAGATGATCTGAAGAGGATGATCATGTGTGATGAGCATTAGGATGATGCTCCAGATGATATGCATCAGGACGATGCTGTGACGATGATCAGGATGATCATGCGATGATGATATGCATCAGGACGATTCTATGACAATGATCAGGATGATCATGTGATGATTATGTGCATTAGGATGGTATACTATATGATGATGATTAGTATGATCATGAGTATCAGGATGAGACTCCGTGGACAGATTGTACAGGTAGCATGTAAAAGATCTTGAGAGAGCCGATAGTCTATGCTCGGATGCTCTTTCAAGGTTTTTCTACAGCTAGCATAGAAAAGATCCTGGGAGATACGATAGTCTGTGCTTGGATGCTCTTTCGAGGTTTTGCTACAGGTTGGCCGTGGACAAGTTGTGCAGGTAGCATAGAAAAGATCCTGGGAGATCCGATAGGTTGAGCTATGTGCTCGTAAAAGTCCTAGGATGCTCTTTAGAGTTCTTGCAGGTTGCAAGACACTCTTTTAAGGTTTTTCCTAACCACATAGAAAAGATCCTGGGAGATCCTATAGTCTGTGCTAGGATGCTCTTTCGAGGTTTTGTGGTGGTGGTCACATAGAAAATATCCTGGGAGATCCTATAGTCTGTGTTAGGATGCTCTTTGGAGGTTTTGTGACGGTCACATGTAAAAGATCCTTGGAGATCCTATAGTTTATGCTAGGATGCTCTTTCAAGGTTTTGTTGATGCACGTAATCAGTCCTAAGGATTCCACAGTATGGCCAAAGATGATGAAGACCTACAGGAGGCTAGGCTTACAACTAGCATGAAAAAGGGATGGCTCTATAGAACTTCCTATGACGATAAGAATTATGAGATAGCCTAGTGATCGAGATGTCTATGTATAGCAGCAGTGATGATGATGCTCCGCAATCCAGTGACGATGATCCAGCTCCAGAACTGAAGACTTGTGCCTATATGTATTAATGACTTGTGTCAAGAGAATACCTTCCTAGTTAAGAGGGAGTGTTGATGTATTTGTAACTTCGGAAGATATTCAATTGTATATTGTATTTTTACCTTATTGTATCCCCAACGGAGATGTATTATTCCACTGATTGGAAGTGTCATCAATTGTACTAGCAAGTGTCGCAAGTTATATTGTAAGTGTCGTAACTTATACTTGATGGGGTCAGCCTTGTATGATTCATGTGGGTTAAAGGGTTATTAGACCACCCTAGTGGGGTTGGCCCATTCAACATTATGTTAAGTGGTTAAGTTGGGGCCGACCTACTTGAGTAAAGGTCAAGTGAAAGTAAAAGTATAAATAGAGAGTGTGATTCTCTCATTTGACACATTCTCTCATTCACTCACTTCGCATTAGTGAGAGAGAGGATGAGTGCACACAAGTGGAGGAGGAGTAGCTGCTACAGTCATCTATCTTTTGGGGTTTGATCTTTGTGATCTTTGTATTGGTGCTTATTCTATCTCTGAGGAAGTTGCGGGGTTTTTCACCTTCTTGGTTTTCCCCGGTGAAATGTTTTGTGTCTCTTGTCTCTTGTCTCTTATGCTTGATATGATGTACATGTTGTTCTTTCAGTTAAGATCCTAGATCATATTGAATTAAATTATGAAAAACTAACACTTTGAAAACAATGCCAATCAAGATATATATGATCTTGGAAAATACATGAGGCAAGTAGAGATATTTTGCATGCATAAGGTGTTTGTTCAATTCGTTGTAGAACTTATATTTGACATTTGTTGACATGTTATGTACTATATTGTTTATTTTGCTATATCCGGACAATGCTATATCCGTGTCCGGATATACTCAATGATTATACAAGAGAATAATCCTCCAATGGAAAATAACTCCATTTGATAATAATATATAATTGATGATGATAAAGATGATGATAAATTACAAAGGATATGGTTGCCTTAAATATGGCTTGGCCATCACATATTGAAGAGACACTTCTCTTCATAAACTATATTTTAATATTATTAACTACTATTAGGAAGAGTTACCTATTTATTACTTTTTATTGTTGTAGCATCGCCACTCTCTTAGAGAGGCTTTGTCCTCAAAGCCTTATAATTTTGTTGCATTGTTCTTTGCGATGTCGTGGCTGCCGAAACATGTCGATATGAGCTGCTAAGTGTAGAGCATAACTTCCGATACGTCAACGGATGAATCCATCCCAAATTGATTTGTTGTGGACTGATGGGATTCCCTACTGATGTGTCGTCAGGAGATTTGATCACATTAGTACCATTATCTTTCGACAATTCCCACTTTTTCAAATATCGGTTTTTATGGTTGGGGTGTCGATAGGGAACTTTCACGATGTCACTTTCATTTAAGAATGTTGCCTTTAGAGCATTGATCTGAGTTGGAAGTTGTATTTTTGTCTCTTGAGGATTTAAGTTTTTGTTCTGTATCTTTTCCAACTTGTTTTCTAACTGCCTATTATCATTTTGAAACTTCTTAATCAATTCGACTTGCGATTTTCTGTCATCTTCAGATGTCTTAAGTTGTTCCTTAAGGTCTTCATTATGACTTCTGATATAACTATTTTCTTCCTGTTTGTCTAGAAGTTTCCCTTCAATGTCGTCCATAGATTGTTCTATCTTCCGACTATTTTTCAACTTCTTAATTTTTGTGACTAGTATCTTGTTATGATTTCTTAGTCTAAAAATTTCTTCAGCATTGTTAGATAATGCTTTATTACTCTTTGCGATCTCAGACTTATGTGTCTTTTTAGAGTCGTCATTTTGTTGTTGAAGAACTTTTATCTGTTGTCGACACCGGCCGACCTCTGATTCTTGACTTTCTAATTTATGTCGTAACTGCATTAGTTCTTCATCTTTGTCGCTAACGATTTTGTTCAAGCGTATTATTTCTGCTTCGTAATTATTTATTTCCTTCTTTATATCTTGATTTTTCAATCTCTGATTGAAATCACTTCCATCTTTTAATTCCTTGATTTGCGCACATAATTTTTCTATGTGATTTTTCTGGTTGGACATTATTTGTTCATTGAACCGTTCTTGTATCTTATGTAGTTCAATCTTTATTTCTGATTGTCTATTAATGTCTCGTAATTATTCATTGTCTTTTTGATAGCGCTTTAACTTGGCTTCTAATTTCTCTCGCAAATCGGCTTCCATGGTTTCTGTCTTCTTCGACGGTGGAGTGATCTTCTTTGATTTTTTTGATGAGTTTTTCTTAAACTTGGTCGCCTTTCTTTGACTTGACTTATCCAACGATGGATAGTCTCTGCTAGATCTTCACTTCTTGTTTTTCTTCGATTTGTCTTCTTTGTCTTTTTCTCGATTTTTTTTTACTTCAATACTTATCTTTTTTTTTCTTTTTTTTTTAAATAATTATTATTTTAATAAAATAATAATAATTATTAGTTATTTAATTAATAATAATATTATTAATGCTTTCATAAACTATATATATAGTTTATTATATATAAATATATATATGTTTTCCAAAATTTAAAATATTTAAACAATATAATAATATTATAATGTTTAATATTTTTTTTTTTTGAAAATTTTGTTAGGGTTTGTGAGGATGGAGGTGAGGGCGTGGGCGGAGGCTGGGTGTGCGTTGGAGTTGGTGGTGGAGGTGGTGGTGGGCGTGAGGGAGCTGGCAGTGGAGTGGTGGTGGAGTGTTGGAGACGTTGGGAAGGGGTTCGTGCAGGTGGAGGGAGAGCTGTTGGCGGTGGTGGGAGTGGTGGCCGGTGGCAGATTGAAGGGGAGCAGCAATGGAGGTGGACGGGGGGGCGCGCAACAAGAGAGACGGCAGGCGGGAGGGACGAGTAACAGGCTGGAGGGCATGGGTATGGAAGAGCGCAGCAGTGGGAGGAGATGCGTGGGGGTCGCAGGCTTAGAGGGGACGTGGATACTGGCGAATGGGCAAGCGTGAGGTGGCGTGCTGGAGTGAGCAGCGGGGAGCTGGGGAGTGGCGCGGAGGCGTGGAGGAGTGGGGAGGTGCAGCAACGAGCACTGTGGAAGGCGTGGGGAGTTGGCGTGTAGGTGGGGAGAGGGCGCAGCAAGAGGGCAGAGGACGCAGCAGGAGAGCAGACGAGAGTGGAGCTGCCGAGCATTTTGGGTAAGAGTCGAGCGCGGGGGAGGCTGCAGGAGGGTGGATGCAGCAAGGTGTAGAGTGGGGGAGTGTGCGGATGCAACGTGGGGTAAGGAGATGACTGCGAATGCAGAGGGGGAGAGGGAATGAATGGACTAGAATGGGGAAACAAAGTCGAGGTGGCGTGGGTTTTGGGAGCAAGTGGACGTGGAGAAGCGTAGGTGTAATGGATAGAACGAAAGAAGCGTGGAGATGGTGGACGTAGGCGCGAGGTGGAAGGAATATGGAGTGGGGGGAAGATGGAGGGATGTGAAGTGATGCGAGGGTGTAAATGGTGGTTGTGGCTAAGGGCTTCTGTTGATTACAAATCGTGATCCAAAGAAACTTTGGGGAAGTGGCTAGTAGCCGGAATTAGGGAGGGCCGAAAGGCTCTGATACCAATGCTATATCCATGTCCGGATATACTCAATGATTATTCAAGAGAATAATCCTCCAATGGAAAATAACTCCATTTGATAATAATATATAATTGATGATGATAAAGATGATGATAAATTACAAAGGATATGGTTGCCTTAAATATGGCTTGGCCATCACATATTGAAGAGACACTTCTCTTCATAAACTATACTTTAATATTATTAACTACTATTAGGAATAGTTACCTATTTATTACTTTTTATTGTTGTAGCATATTTTCGTTAAATCTCGTGATTTTCTTGCATCACTTGGAGATGGTTGTCATCTAAAGAAATCCATAAAAAAGATATAAAGTATTGGAGGAGATAAATTCCTCATCTAATGTGTGAAATGCAAAAGTATCTACCTTCATCATTTTTCAATGCATAAGAACACTACCTCATACACCAAGTTAAAGAGATTGAATTGTGTAGACCTGTGCACACAAGGTCAATGTGGATGGTTGAGAGGCACTTGAAATATTTGAAGGCTTTGGTTAGACAAAGAGCATGTCCCGAGGGTTCTATGCTGGAGGGATATATGGTATACCAAACCATGGTGTATATTAGTGAATATATTCCTAAATTAGCATTAAATATTGATTTAGATCACATTTGGGAACCTAACTCCATTAACAAATTCAAAAGGGAGTACCTAATGGGGAAAGGTAGATCGAGGAAAGTGACAAGTAATTATTAGATGGTGGAGATTAATTATAATACATTTGAATTTTGTTTTTTATGTATATATAGTACTTATTTAATATTTAATCTTCAATATGCATCAATTATAAAGGTATATTGTGGTAACTAATTATACATTTGTGAATTGTAATTTTATTTCCATACAGCTGGTCGATAGTGGGATGCACTACATTTATATGTCACAAAATATCTTGATTAGATGAAGGTATGGATTGAATGATGTATACAATCTAGTCACGCATTATCATGGGAAGGTGTGGATTCAATGGTTAAAGCATCTCATCGCAATGGAGATACCAATCTTACACAAAGGGAAATTGATTTAGCATATGATTTAAAAGATAAACATGAAAGCATATTAATCAACCATACTATTTAATTATTTTCAATTATATTGATGTACTAGTTGAATTTTTTTCTTATATGCATACTTTCCAAGCATTAATATGATAATTATCAATTGAAGATGCAATTTTCTGGTATATTGCAGGTGAAACACCATAAAGCTATGTGGTGCAACAATCATAAATTCCGCATCAAAAAGTTTGATGAAATGAAGAAACCATCTAATTGTGCGATAACTACAATCTTTGAGGTGACTAATGTTTCCCCTAGAAGTGATAAACATCAATGAGTCTTAGAAAATTGATACTATGGGTATTTGGATGATATAATTGAGTGTGACTTTAAATCCTTCAAATTAGTTTTGTTCGTCGTCAAATGTTACAGGCTACAATTGAATCAACATGATCCCGATAAGATTGTTATTGAACATGCTGATGGATTTACCATGGTCAATACAAGGTCACTTGATCCAGGAATAGATCCCTATGTTCTTCCAATCCAATGTGAACATGTATTTTACTCAGAGGTTCTAGATAGAGGGGGTTGGTAATTTGTTGTTAGACATGATACAAGAGGAAGGTAGATAAAGTATAATGTAGTGTAAGCAGAGGGTATTGAAGAAGAAGATGATGAAGAGGATCAACAGTTAGATGATAATGTTCCCAAAAAGGATGTCAAAGAACTTGAATTATATGATGTAGGAGACAATGTTCATGAAGATGATATCGACAATGACATTATCGAAACTAGCATCGATGATGATGATGATGATGATGATGATATGGGCCATCCTTACAATGTTGAATATGGATCGAATGATACATATGTGGACTTGGATGAAGAAGATGATTATTGGCATTGATATGTATGAGGTATGCATTCATATCTATTCTATATTGATTTATTGATAGAATTATTGACTTGTATTGGTACATAATTAATTTTTTTCAAGTTTTATCCCATTTTCTATGTCGACATATGTTGCACGAGACGTTTCTTAATTATGAAAAAAAACACATTCATTTATTTTCTACTACATAGATTTTGTTGAGTTATGGGGAATTAAGAGTGATGTGAGGGGGGGAGATGAGCTTCCACCTTCAGATGGTTGGCCATGTTCAATATAGAATATTAAACTATTATCGAAACAAAGAGAAGCTCGGTAAGGTAATGCACATTATGCTTATTTCAAATTCATTATTATATGATATTTCATAACCCAAAAATAAGTGCTAGCTGATCATGTACTTGACCCCACACATAAGTGACATGTGATTGGGGCAAATGTTGAAATTTTTCAATTTGTGCCTGTATGGATTGAAACTTGACATGGTTAGACTAGATGCATGCATTGATGGTATGGGAGGGTTTCAAGAATCAAACATGACTCACACAAACAATTCGACAATCAAACAAAAAACTTATAGAATAAATGTGAAGGAGATGGAATACATAAATATGACAACAAATTTCCATATGAATCATGATTCCTCTACAATATATATGTTCAAATATTTGGTTACTTCATAACACAAAAATAAGGCATGCCAAATCTGACCATGCATATAAGTGACATGTGAATGGGGCCAACATTGAAATTTTTTCAATTTATACTTGTATGGATTGAAATTTGACATGGTTAGACTAGATGCATATGTTGATAGTGTGGGAGGGTTTTGAGACTCAAACATGAATGTAAGGACCTTCCTAAATGTTTTTTTTTCGACAGACCTTCCCCATTTGTAAATCCATCTCTTCCAACTAAACTTGACTAGGTGATTACTAGAACCTTTCATTTGGACAAAAATAAACCATACATGCCACTAAATTTCCAATCATTTTAAAAATAGAGAATTGACTTCTTAACATGCGTTATGTCCCAATTACTCTTATGTAAATTGATTACTAAGCACTTTTAGTGGTACTATTATTTAATTATTCTACTATCAATTAAATACATGTAATAGTTTAACTAGGCACTCTCCACCTCTTGACATTTATTCCCTTTCCAAGCGTAAATATGTTACCATGTGCACATAACTATTTCAAGAATCCTATGTGAACAAGGTGGAATATATATACATTTAACTAAGCATTTTATTTCATTCTCGTGTGTAAATATATCAACATCAACATTTTTTATTTTCTAAGTCTCCTATGTAAATAGGATGCATATGTATGTATATTTAACTATGTATTCATTTTCAAATGTAAATATATCAACATAAGTATTTTTACTTTTCAAGTATCCTATGTAACAAGATGCATGTGTATATGTATTTAACTAAGCATTAATTTTCAATGCAAATATATCCACCTAAGCATTTTTACCTTTTCAAGTATCCTATGTAAACGAGATGCACTTGCATATATATTTAACTAGACGTTCATTTTCAAATGTAAATATATATCAACATAAGCAGTTTTACTTCCTCAAGTATAGGTGTATCTATTTATACATTGTTACTTTACAAGACATACTATGCAATCCATTTATATCAATTTCTAATACGAAGATACCCATGTAAGCACGCTACTCTCTTAAGACATGCTATGCATTTAATATATATGAATAAAATGTTCTTGCATTCTCCACATTTATAAAATTACCCATAATTTATGTTATTAACCATATACTCATAATTATAAAATCAAACTTAAACAGTCAGTTAAGAGGCTCGGCGCGGGTAATGTGATGGTCCAAATTTAAATGACAGCAAGATGGAGTACTAGATTAGGATTTGTTCTGTTCTAAATTTGAAAGGGTAAGGGTAATATTATCTATCAGATCTCTCTAATATAGACTTGGTTCACAGATCTGTAACGATCTGGGTATAAGTGCATATCAAGCAGAGATGCAAACAAATAATCCAGGAAACTCGATTTGCATATCTCTAGTGATCTGGGCGTGTGTATATCAAGCATATATGCAAACCATTAAATACAATGAGCCTTAAAATAAAGAAGCATGGGAGACATTGGCATAACCAAGGCATACAATAAACTTATAAACATAGATTTCAATGACCTCTAGTTGCTTATGAATCGATGCACCATGTGAAGCTTGAGCATGGGTCTGAAATAATGGAGTTATACTCCTTTAATTCAGAACAGAGGTTACTAAAATGTAAGCAGTGGGACACGATCGATGTGGCATCGATGCAGCATGGGTATGATTCTTTCCGAAAACGTTTACAAAGATCCTATGATGTACGTCTGTGTGAAACTCTGAAGTTGCAAATAACTCTAGGTATGCAGCATGTACATGTTAAAAAAAACAATACCAGGATACAAATCAAGGATTTGCATGGGACATGGATCAACCTAAGCGATCTAGCATTCATATCTTCACATACACAAAATAAAGTATTCGAATGATTGGGTGAGACCACATGGTGAATAAGCATACAGAGACTGATATGCTCTGTCCACACAACTTGGATGCAATTACCCTATCGGAATATATATATGTATTCATACACAAATCTACAATGCATCAGAATAACTTGATGAATCTGTGTGGATAGAGTATACAAGCTTCAAATAAAGTGGGCAGATTGAGGATCTATCCATCGCGTGGGGTATGGGATTACCCTCTTGTGATCGGGTATGCAATTAAACAATTAATGTGAGGTGCAGACCATAATACATATCCTTGACAGACTATGGATATGACGCAAATCACTGATCTCCTTTCTTTATCATGATGAACTTATTATAATTAAAAACTTAAAACGAACATACACAGTCCAGGAATATGCGTTTCGATAGAATGCAAAAGTCCGATCTCTTTCCTTTCTTCATCAAATAAATTTATTACAATTTAGATATTGAAACTAACACACACAGTCCAGGAATATGTGTTTTGATAGAATGCAAATGTCTGATCTCTTTCCCTTCTTCATCAAATCAACTTATTATAATTTAGACATTAAAACTAACATACACAGTCCAGGGATATGCATTTCGACAGAATGCAAATGTCCGATCTCTTTCCCTTCTTCGTCAAATAAACTTCTCACAATTTAACAATGATAATAAAAATAATACCCAGTTCGTGAATGCATAGTTTTAACAAAACCTAAGGAAAGTGCAGATCTATAAATAATTATAAACAAATATTTAGGGAATATAACTTGTTGAGATGGTTGGTCCAATTGTAGCCAAATATCCGTTAACATGATCAATCCAGCCATTGTCATGGATCTTCTCCTTGTCTTCAATATTTTACCACAGACCCCTCGATTCACCTCCCTACCGTATCGAGAGTACTCTCCTTCCTCCTGAAATCCCAAGCAATTGGGGTCATAAGAACATACAATTCTTTGGCTTTCCGTTGGGATCTCCTAATCCCCGGAAAATCTATCGACCCAACTCCAAGGAAACATACTTTAATAAAAAATCTCTACTATGTTGCACGTCCAGCACTAGGGAGAAAGAGAGACCCTCTCCTTCTCCTCCCTTTCTTTTATAACCAAAAAATTCCATGCCATGTGTCTTTCCATGCAAAAACAATATTTAATTAATAATTCTTTTAATATTTACTCTCATGCATCAAGTGTCACTCTCACATGAGTGTGCACCTAAACCCCTAAATTGTCTCCTTATTTAATTCCTCTAATCCCTAAATCAGTGGGATGTGGGTGGAGTGGTCTCTACATGAGTTTTATTCAAGTTTTGTTCTATAACTTATTTGTTGAATGATATTTCCCATGCATAATTATTCTAGTAAACATGGACATATATTTATTCCAAATTTTCTCTTTTTCTAAAGCTTAGAAAAATAATAAAATATTATTTTATTAAATTTTCTAAAATTCTATATGTCTCTTTAATCATAAATGCACAGTTCTCTAAATGCTAATAGTGTGAGAAGTATCATTTTTCCATCGTTTTCTAGGTATTCCTTCAGAAGTTCCTTCCGACAGCCTCCTTTTTCTCTGGTGGGGAGTACTATGTAGCGATCGAGGAATCATTACCACAATCTCTCAACTACACTTCCTTGGAGACTAAGGGCAGCTGAGGGATAAGTCTCTCCTTATCGTGTGCCTCCAAACTCATTGTATGCGACCAAGTCGTTGTGGCCTTGCTCGTATGACACATGCTTCCTCGAGTGAGCTGAACTTGCTTCCGACCTGTGCTTGGAGTGCTAATTCAGGGCCGATAGTCCATCATCGTACCCCTATGTATGTTTCCTGTTCTTACGACCCCTATTATTCCTTTGTAAGTCAGTCGGTAAATCATTTTACCTGCCACTACACACACTCAAGGCACACATTAGTAGCCTGCATTATAAAATCCTTCATTTCATTTATGGGGCACATCATCATAATATCTTGGTTAGTCAAGCATATTTATCTTTCAATCACTTCAACTTCATAATCTCTCAGTTAGTCGAGCATATATCATTCAATCATTTCTATTTCATAATCTTTCAGTCAGTTGAGCATACATCATCTAATCATTTTCATTTCATAATCTCTCATTCAGTCGAGCATATATCATTCAATCATTTTAATTTCATTATTTCTCAGTTATTCTAGCATATATCATTCAATCACTTTCATTTCATAACCTTTCAGTCAGTCGAGCATATACAACATTCATTCATCATTCATTTCATAAATATTCCAATCACTAAGAAACACATGCACTTCGTTCATACACCTCATATATTTCATAATATCACTAATCTTTAAGTAGAGCATTCATTTCCTATCTTTTTATAAGCAAAGTATTCATTTCTATAAGCTTCGTTCAACCATTTCAAATATTCGAAGGACCATTTTACTAAATTTTATTTGGTCGGGTCACTTGGCAAGTTCCCTCAAGTCTACGATGAGTCAAAGTAATGAGGAGAGTGTTACATACACCCCCTCTTATTAAAAATTCGTCACGAAGTTCAAGATAAAAATGGAAAGTTCTAATGCATTTCAGTTGCATTTTCCTAGGTTGCAGAATTTGGGATATAACTGTCCCACTGAACCTTAACTTGGTCGATCACATGGTGCTTAAGTTGCCATGTTCGTTGGTCCAATACCCAGAGTTGTTGCAGTGGTCTATCGTGATCCTCAATTTTTCCCTTGTACTCTTCTATCCCCCTGGTTCTGCAGAGGGCATTCGCTCTGGAAGTGTGTCCCCCCACACTCCCAACATCCTTCCCTTGGGACCCTAGTGGTTCTATTGGTTGGTGCATTGTTCCGTCATGGTCCAAACTCTATTGGTTTCCCAAAAGGTCTTGTATGATCATTTATGGGCTGTGGTGGTTGGTAGGGTGTTCTGTCTTCTCTAATAGATATTACATCGTAATATCCCTTCCCATAGTTCTCATGTCCATAGTGTTGCTTGGGTGCATGTTGATTTCCTTGGTCACAACTAACAAAGTTCTTGCAGGGTGGTCCTTTGCTCAAAATCTCTTCTTCTCCTATGAGGGATTTTTGAACCGCGTCATGCAAGGTTTGAGGCATGAGGATGCAGACCTTGTATTAGATATTGTAGTTCATCCCATAGACATACTTGTTCACCTTTAGTTTCTCAGTTGTGATGTGGAGTGCATACCTCAGGAGTTCCATAAACTTGATTTCGTAGTCTTGCACCGTCCTACCTCCGTGTCGAAGGGAATTGAATTCGTTGAGCTGCCTCTCAATTAATTCTTCTAACATATAGTGCTTCGTTGATATCAACCCCCAACTGTGGTTTCAGAGTCTTCCACCATAATAGTGCTTCCCCTTTTAGTTGCAGGATAGCCATATGCACCTTCATATTCAAGGTTTATTCCCTCAAGGAAAAGCACATCGTCATATTCTCCAACCATGCCTTTGCAGTTCCCTCAGTGGAACCCAAAAACTATGGAAATATTACTTTTTCTAGTTCTCGATGCATGCTATCCGGTGGTGGGTGTTGAGGTGCATTAGTGGGAATTAGTGGTCGGTCTTCTTCATGGTCTATCTGGTTCATCAGTTCTTCCAACATTCTCTGAAAGTTCCTCACCATGGCCATAACTTCACCAGCAGGTAAGTTAATGGTCTCTTCGGTTCTTGGTGGCGTCGCTACAGGAGTCGATGGAGTTGTCGGACGATTTGTTCACCCTCTTCCTCTCCCATCTCTAACTCTATGACCCAATTGGTCCATGATAGAGTATGTAGCAAGGAAATAAGGTTTAATTAGTTCAAAGAGCAAGTTACCAAAACGTCTGTGGAAAACGTCTTGGTCCTATGTAAGTTTTCCCACGCTCTGATACCAAATGTAAGGACCTTCCTAAACGATTTTTTTTCTTCAGACAAACCTTCCCCCTTCGTAAAGCCATCTCTTCCAACTCAACCTAACTTGGTGATTACTAGAACCTTTCATTTGGATTAAAATAAACCATACATGCCACTAAATTTCCAATCATTTTAAAAGTAGAGAATTGACTTCTTAAGATGTGTTATGGTTGAATTAGTCTTATGTAAATTGATTACTAAGCACTTTTAGTGGTACTTTTATTTAATTATTCTACTATCAATTAAATACATGCAAATAGGCACTCTCCACCTCTTCACATTTATTCCCTTTCCAAGCGTAAATATGTCACCATGTGCACATAACTATTTCAAGAATCCTGTGTTAACAAGATGGCATATATATACATTTAACTAAGCATTTTATTTTATTCTCATGTGTAAATATATCAACATCAACATTTTTTATTTTCTAAGTGTCCTATGTAAATATGATGCATATGTATGTATATTTAACTAAGTATTCATTTTTAAATGTAAATATATCAACATAAGTATTTTTACTTTTCAAGTGTCCTATTTAACAAGGTGCATGCGTATATATATTTAACTAAGCATTCATTTTCAATGCAAATATATCCACATAAGTATTTTTACCTTTTCAAGTATCCTATGTAAACAAGATAACTAGAAGTTCATTTTCAAATGTAAATAGATATCAACATAAGCAGTTTTACCTCTTCAAGTATAGGTGTATCTATTTATACATTGTTACTTTACAAGACATACTATGCAATCCATTTATATCAATTTCTAATACGAAGATACCCATCTAAGCACGCTACTCTCTCAAGACATGTTATGCATTTAATATATGAATAAAATGTTCTTGCATTCTCCACATTTATATAATCACCCATAATTTATGTTATTAACCATATACTCGTAATTATAAAATCAAACTTAAACACTCAGTTAAGAGGCTTGGTGCAGGGGCAACCAATGTGTAATGTGACGGTCCAAATTTAAATGAAAGCAAGATGGAGTACTAGATTAGGATTTTTCTGTTCTAAATTCGAAAGGGGAAGGGTAATATTATCTATCAGATCACTATTCTATCCAAGAGGAAAATTATTTTCATTCCAACTTGATTTCGATAAACAGTCCCACAGTACAAGGATCCAACTTATAAGGATAACGCTGACACTAACTGAGATACACGAGTTTTAACTTTCCGGTGTATGTAATGTGTATCACATAGAGGACATCAATCACTCTAACAAGGACTTGGTTCACAGATCCGTAACGATCTGGGTATAAGTGCATATCAAGCAGAGATGCAAACAAACAATCCAGGCAACTCGGTTTGCAGATCTCTAGTGATCTGGGCATGTGTGTATCAAGCAGATATGCGAACCATTAAATACAATGAGCCTTAAAATAAAGAAGCATGGGATACATTCGCATAACCAGGGCATACAAAAAAATTATAAACATAGATTTCAATGACCTCTAGTTGCTTATGAATTGATGGACCATATGAAGCATGAGCATGGGTCTTAAATAATGGATTTATACTCCTTTAATTCAGAACATAGGTTACTAAAATGTAAGCAGCGAGACACGATCGATGTTGCATCGATGCGGCATGGGTATGATTATTTCCTAAAACGTTTACAGAGATCCTATGATGTATGTATGTGCAAAACTATGAAGTTGCGAATAAATCCAGGTATGCAACATGTATAGGTTAAAAAAAAAATACCAGGATACGAATCAGGGATTTGCATGGGACATGGCTCAACCTAAGAGATTTGGTGTTCCTCTCTTCACATACACAAAATAAAGAATTCGAATCACTGGGTGAGACCGCGTGGTGAATAAGTATACAGAGATTGCTATGCTCTGTCCACACAGCTTGGATGCAATTACCCTATCGAAATATATATATATATAGATAGATAGATAGATATATATACACACAAATCTAAAATGCATCTGAATAACTTGATGAATCTATGTGGATAGAGTATACAGGCTTCAAATATAGTGGGCAAATTGGGCATCTATCCATCGCGTGGGGTATGGGATTACCCTCTTGCGGTCGGGCATGCGATTAAACAATTAATGTGAGGTGTAGACCATAATACATATCCTTGTCAGACTATCGAGATGACGCAAATTTTCAATCTCCTTTGTTTATCGTGATGAACTTATTATAATTAAAACCTTAAAACCAACATACACAGTCTAGGAATATGCGTTTCGACAGAATGCAAAAGTCCGATCTCTTTCCTTTTTTCATCAAATAAACTTATTATAATTTAGACATTAAAACTAACATACACAGTCTAGGAATATGTGTTTCGACATAATGCAAATGTCTGATATCTTTCCCTTCTTCATAAAATAAACTTATTATAATTTAGACATTAAAACTAACATAAACAGTCCAGGAATATGCGTTTCAACAGAATGCAAATTCCCGATCTCTTTCCCTTCTTCATAAAATAAATTTCCCATAATTTAACAATGATAATAAAAATAATACCTAGTTCGTGAATGCACATTTTTAACAAGACCTAAGGAAAGTGCAGATCTATAAATAATTATAAACAGATATTTAGGGAATATAACCTATTGATATGCTTGGTCCAGTTGTAGTCGAATATCCATTAAGACGATCAATCCAGCTGTTGTTGTCGATCTTCTCCTTGTCTTCAATATTTTACCACAAACCCCTCGGTTGACCTCCCTACCGTATCGGGATTACTCTCCTTCCTCCTGAACCCCCAAGCAATTGGGATCGTAAGAAAATACAATGCCCTGGATTTCTATTGGGATCTCCCAATCCCCAGACAAGCTATCAACTGAACTCCAAGGAGACACACTTTAATCAAAAATCTCTAGTACGCTTCATGTCCAGCACTAGGGAGCAAGAGAGACCATATCCTTCTTCTCCCTTTCTTTTATAACAAACAAATTCCATTCCATGTGTCTTTCCATGCAAAAAAATCTTTAATTAATAATTCTTTTAATATTTACTCTCATGCAGCAAGTGTCACTCTCACATGAGTGTTCACCTAAACCCCTAAATTGTCTCCTTATTTAATTCCTCTAATCCCTAAATCAGTGGGATGTGGGTGGAGTGGTTTCTACATGATTTTTATTCAAGTTTTGTTCTATAACTATTTGTTGAATGATATCTCTCATGCATAATTATTCTAATAAACATGGACATATATTTATTCCAAATTTTCTCTTTTTCTAAAGCCTAGAAAAATAATAAAATAAAATAAACTATTCTTTTATTAAATTTTCTAAAATTCTATATGCCTCTTTAATCATAAATGCACAATTTTCTAAATGCTAACAGTGTGAGAAGTATCCTTTTTCCGCCATTTTCTAGGTACCCCTTCGGCAGGTCCTTCCGGCAACTTCCTTTCTCTCCAGTGAGGAGTACTGTGTATTGATCGTGGAATCGTTGCCGTGATCTCTCGACTACACTTCCTTGGAGAATAAGAGCCGATGAGGGATAAGGCTCTACTTATCACATGACCCTCAACTCATTCTACGCGACCAAGTCGTTGTGGCCTCTCCCATATGACACACGCTTCCCCGGGTGAGATGAACCTGTTTCTGACTCATGCGTGGAGTGCTAATTTAGGGCCGATAGTCCATCGTCGTACCCCTATGTATGTTTCTTGTTATTATGACCCCTCTTATTCCTTTGTGGGTTAGTCGGTAAATCGTTTTACATGCCACTACACACACTCAAGGAAAACATTAGTAGCGCTGCACTATAAAATCCTTCATTGCATTTATGGGGTACATCATCATAATAGCTTCATCAGTCGAGCATATTTATTTTTCAATGACTTCCATTTCATAATCTCTCAGTCAGTTGAGCATATATCATTCAATTAGTCGAGCATATATCATTCAATCATTTTCATTTCATAATCTCTCAGTCAGTCGAGCATATATCATTCAATCATTTTCATTTCATAATCTCTCATTCAGTCGAGCATATATCATTCATTTCGTAAATATTCCAATCATTAAGAAACACATGCATTTCGTTCATACACCTCATATATTTCATAATATCACTAATCTTTAAGTATAGCATTCATTTCCTATTTTTTTTTTAAGCAAAGTATTCATTTCTATAAGTTTCGTTCAACCATTTCAAATATTCGAAGAACCATTTTACTAAAGTTTATTTGGTTGGGTCACTTAGCAAGTGCCCTCAAGTCTACGATGAGTCAAAGTACTGAGGTGGGCATTACAATGAATCACACGAACAATTCGATAATCAAACAATGAACTTATATAATATGTGAAGGAGATGCAATACATAAATCTGAAAAAAAACTTCCATATGAATCTTGATTTCTCTACAAATATATATGATCAAATATTTGTTTATTTCATAACCCAAAAATAAGGCACGCTAGCTCATGTACTTGACCGTGCATATAAGTGACATGTGAATGGGTCCAATGTTGAAACTTTTTCAATTTGTGCTTGTATGAACTAAAATTTGACATGGTTAGACTACACGGGTGCATTTACAATATGGGAGGGTTTCTCTTATCATCCCCCCATCAATCTATGGATTTCTCAAATTTTGTCCAAAATTGAGTGGTAAATCCACTCCATTCTTTCTCCTTGTGGTGGCACATTACCTCTTTTTGACCATCACACTACACAATAATTAGGAGGTAGTTTTAGAACCCATGCATGGTCCATGAGCCTTACACACATATTTTAGGCCACACTATGCTATGTTATATCTTTAAACCATGTGTAAGGCCCCCATAATAATACTTAGTATGTAAATCCTCGTAATGGTATACATAATGCACCTTTAAGCCAAATATTCCTCTTATCAAGCATGAGAGGTGATTCTACATTGTCTATGAGCCCTTAAAACATATTTTACCCCTCAATAAACTAGTGTTCCTCCTCAAATCATGTCCACGACTCTAAGAACCATATCTAGTGATACAAAACCCAACAATGGCTTCCATATAACACCTAAAGACCGAATATTCTCTTTGCAGGGACTCAGTGGTGGTTTTGGACCCTATGCATGGTCCATGATCCTAAAAGCCCATTTTAGGCCCTAAGATACTAGTTTTTTCCTTCAACCATATTTAGGGCCCCAAGAATCATATCTAGTGTGCAAAAACTTGTAATGATGCATATACGCCAAAGATTCCCTATAGAAGGAATGTGTGGTGGCTTAAGACCATATGCATAGTTCATTAGCCTTAAAAGATTCTTTTAGGCCCTAAGATGCTAGTTTTTATCCTTAAACCATGCTTAATGATCCGAGAACTATATCTAGTGTCAAAAAATTTATAATCACATCCATGTGTAGAGAAAGTCCCTTGTCTCATGAATGGATAAGTGGTTTTTTGAACTTACGAGTTTTTTGTCTCACAAATGAATAAGTGGTGTAGAGAAGGTCCCCTGTATCCCAAATGAATAAGTGTTTTTTTGCACTTTTATTATTTTGAATTCAAACATGATGTCCTCTAAGAAAATAGAGTGGGTTATTTTTAATGGATATTTAATACATTGTTTTATTCTACATGTAACATTCTTAATAACCTATGGTATATATAATATATAATAGAAAACAAATAAAAAACAAAAAATATATATTATATATATTATAATGTAAGATATTATATATTATATATATATATATAATAAAACAAATCATAAAAACATAAAACACATTTGATTCAAAACCCTGTGCACCCTTTTGATCCATTGTGCCATTTGATCTAGTACAACAACCAGTGATCTTGATGTCACCGGAAGAGGAGACCATGCCACAATGAATACATCAACACCACGTACTAATATTGACCCCGTAGGCAGAGGAGACCACACCACATAACAGATATTGACCTCGCATATTGATCTCAAAATCACTCGTAGAGGAGACCATGCCACAGTGCATATATCAACCCCGTGTACTGATATCGATCCTACTGGTAGAGGAGACCGATGCCACAGAGCATATATCGACCTATCCACCAGCATAGGAGACCCCATTGATGAATTTAGTATGTGGATATTCAAACTGCTACTTATTTTCTTAAATTTCCTTAATTTTGTCCACAATTTATGGGTAAAAATATTTCCTCTACCTTTTGAATTGAGGAATGAAAGATTGTTGATATATATAATGGAATAACACCCAGAACTTTCAAAAGCAATTGATGAATGCTTCCATCAAATTTAGTGTGAAATCTATGGAATAAATAAGTGTGGAAATGGAATTAAATCTCAGACTTTCAAATTCTGTAATACCCAGGTTGTTAAGACCCAGACATATGATATTATTTTGTTTATTATTGAGCACTAGGTGTCAGGACTATGGAGGTTATTATTATTATTATTATTATTACCATTATTATTATTATTATTTAATTAAATAACTACCTTCAACATGGACAACTAATGAGAATGGAGGGCCATGGATTCCATATGTGGGGGGGTTGGGTACTAGGAGTTATTACTCTCCCTAACATTACTCTTTGGACCCTATTTTTTATTATTCTGGTTTATGGAGGTATTATTTCTCCCTCTTTGATGTTTAGTGGTGCCTACTTGGCTAGTGCGCCCTCCTTGGCTATTCCATGCCTCTTGTGATGCCCATCATCTGCTAGTGCACCCTCACTATATATTTTGAGCTTGCACTCCTTAAAAGAAAAGTGTAACTCCCCTCTTGTTTCACCTATTTCTATTCTGGGAAACGAAATCTCTAATTATAACTTCTATCTCTCTCATGAATTGAGTAACACCCTAGTGAATTCAAGTTACCTCTCTTGGAATTGGATTCATTTCCTTGGGAATTTGAGTGGCTATAGAAGGTTTTGAATTGGCTCTATTTCAGTCTTCTTCTTCTGTCTCTCTAATCTCTCCAGTGCAATGGAATTCTCTCTTGTCTAGGAAATACATGCTCTTGAGTAGGAGATGCATTTTATTGCGAGAATATTGAAGGACTTGTGGTGAGGTTTGAATACCCTATAATAGGGATTGAAGATTGATCTAGCTTACACAACATGAGTCCCTCTTCCATTGCTTGTCTATGTCCAATATAGCTCATAAATATTGGGTGAGTGTGGTGATATCCCAAGGGATTGTGTAGTAAGGGGATTCACAACTCAACAGGTAGTGTAGATTTAAGGGAACGTTCATATGGTGAAAGGTGTATTTGTGGTATTCTCACAGTGTTGAGAAGTGCACAACCATATGTTCTATGGTTCATATATTTATGATCATTTATGGGTTGTGAGACCTATTCCATTGCATCTGGAACAACATTTACAATAAGGAATACTTTTTTGTTTCACTGAAAAAGGTTTATGTATCACTGAGATACATTTGTTTTTGTGTGGCAGTTTTCCCGGTGCTGAGATGAGCGCACCATACCTTTTTGTTTGAAAGTACCTCTCCTGTGGATATATGGCCTCGACTCAGGAGTGACTATCAAGTTGAAAGATGCATGATCATGGTATGTCTATGGCTAGGTAGAATGTTGTCCTATTGAAGCTAGTTGCTTTTCATTGAGATGAGTATTTTGTTATATGCTTATTCACTGTAATTTCTGATATGTGTGTGGATCTAATTTTGTTCTCATTTACATAGATGTAGGGGAATCCATGGGATCTGATATATTTACCATTTATATGGCTATAGATGGAAGTATTCATATCTAGTTTTTTTCTATATGTTGATATGGCTGTAGGTGACAATCAATAGATCTGATTTTTAACACTATTAATATGGTTGATTGTGGCAGCCTGTAGATCTATTTATTTACATTTTTTATGGTGGTTTGTAGATCTGAATACTTTAAATTTTAAATGGTTTTAATCGATATGATATTCAATGTTTGAAATAATTCTAATATCTTGCTCAGATCTGGTTGCATTTCATGCTTTCATTTACCTTGCATAACATGTGTGTTGGGGAATGATTTGCATTGTGTAATTGCATTTAAAATTAAAGAGGATGAATGCTTTATTTTATGGTATTTTGGGCATGTTATCCTAGCCCTAGTTACCCTTCTTTTGATGTGCATTACCCTTATTGAGCCTTCCCCTTGGGTTCCCAAGTTACCTTGGCCTTGGTTTAGGGGTTGGGGACACCACAGAGTGGTATCAGAGCTTAGGTTTCAACTATGAAACTGTTGGGCCTTCTATAGATTTATAACTCTGTGTTATGTTTTGGAATCATAATGTATGAGCTGTGTAGTATGCTAACAATGATTGATAATGAACACATTGTAGCCCTAGTTATGTTAGTTAATGAATGAGGATGCAGTGTGGTTATTGAAATACAATTTTAAACCCCAAACAAAGTAGTGAGGACCAAAGAATTAGTAAGTACAGTGAAGGGAAAGCTACAACAACAAGATATCAGAGATGGATTTTGAAGAAGGACAAATACCATACATCCTTGAAGAGGAGTTTGGAAGAATAGAAACTACGACAAATGGACACAAGAGAATCAATGAACCCTTAAGTCTGGAAGGCTCAATTAGAAAGTGCAGAGAAGATAATGAAAGGATTATTGACATTCAAGAACAAATCATGCATGATCTGAAACAATTGCAAAGAACCTAAGGAACAACTCCAAGAAACAATCAAGATTCCAAAATACATGTAACAAGAAGAGATTATGGAACATCTAGATCATCCTCAAGAAGACCTCATCATATGACCTCTATAGTGAAGAAGAAAAGGTATTCAGCAAGCAGCTCAAAAGGAATCCCTAAAAGATCCCTAGTAAGATATAAGAAGAGAAAGGTTGCACATAATGAACTAGCAGGAGAACTAAGAAGAATCAAACCTCCAACCTTTGATGGATAAGAGAAGCAAGGGGAATATGCTGAAGCTTGGTTGTTGGGACTTATAAATTTCTTCCATTTGCATCGGTACACATAAAACATGGAAGCAAGGTTATCCATCTACCATTTGCAAGGTAAAGCATCCATTTGGTGGGATTAGCTAGTCAAGATGAAGATATAATCTCTTGGAGAAAATTCAAGAAATATTTCCAGAAAGAATATCTCTCATAGCACTACTATGACAAGAATATGGAGGATTTATTTAAAATCAAGTTGGGATGCATGACCATGGAAGCTTATAAAAAGAGGTTCTTATATCTCTTGAAGTATGGATATTTCATAAAGGATGAAAAGTGAATATTCAAAGGTTCCTCAGTGGTCTACGATATTCCTATAAAGATAAGATCCAGTATGACAGACCAAAGACCCTTAAAGATTCCATTTGGAAGGAAAATCATCTATACGATAAAACTAAGAACAATGCTCCATATAAGAAGGACTATAAATATAGGAAGAGAGACAAGCAAGAACATATAAAGAATGGATTCAATCCTCCATCATTCAGAAACAATAATAATTCCTATCAGCAAGAGCAAAGAAAAACCAAAGGAGAAGATTCAGATATAAATCCAAGACTGCCTATTGAATGTTGGATATGTAAGGAGAATCATTATGCTATCCAATGTACACATAAGGGAAGTACCATTAACAACATTCCTAGAATCTATGTAGCCCTGGATGGTAGACAAGTTGATTACCAGTCTCGGATGCTTGAGGTAGACGGTAAGATTGCTAATATACCTATAGCTATTCTAATTGATTATGGAGATAGCCATAGTTACATTACACCTAACATAGTTGAGAGATGTTATTTGAAGAAAAGTAAGTTTGAGACAAAAAGTCTAGTGCAATTGTCTACAGGCACCAAGAGGAAGGTCACAAAAACAGTACGGGAAGTGTCTTTTGGAAATGAATGGTATGAAAATTTTTTAAGACTTTAACATCATACCTTTAGGTTCATATGATGTATTGATTAGAATGGATTGGTTGGATGCACACCATGCCATGCTTGACTGTCACAATAAAACTTATACTTGTTGGGATGAAGAAGGAAATCAGGTGACAATGACAGGTATACCTAAACCCATATCTCTGTGACAGATCACAACTATACAGTTGAAGAAGTGTTTAAGGAATGGTTTTCAATTGTATGCGGCTCATGTGGCAGAAGGAAAAGAGCCAGAGCTACAAGACTACCCAGTGCTACAAGAATTTTCATATGTATTTTAAGAATTTCCAGGAATTCCACCTCAGAGAGACATTGATTTCTCTATTGATTTGGTATCAGGTGAAGTTCCTTCTTCTAAAGCACCTTACAGAATGAGTACTTCAGAATTGAAAGAGTTGCAGATGCAGTTAAAATATATTCTGAAGAAACATTACATAAGTCCCAGTGTGTCACCTTGGGGAGATCCTATGTTGTTTGTAAAGAAGAGAGATGGAACTCTAAGACTCTGTATAGATCATAGCCAGTTGAACAAAGCAACAATCAGAAATAAATATCCCTTGCCAAGGATTGATGACTTGTTTGATCAGCTGAGAGGAGCCAAAGTATTCTCAAAGATAGACCTAGGATCAGGATATCACCAAGTCAGAATGAAGAATGAATACATCAGTAAGACAACCTTCAGGACCAAGTATGGTCATTATGAATTTACAATGGTACCCTTTGGATTGACAAATTCACTAGCAACGCTCATGTATTTAATGAATGGAGTTTTCATAAAGTATTTGGATAATTTTGTAATTATATTCTTGGATGACATCCTCATTTATTACAAGCCGAAAGAAGTACATGAAGAGCATCTAAGATTGGTGATGCAAGTACTCAAAGAAAATTAGTTGTATGCCAAGCTATGTAAGTGTTCATTCTATCCGAGTAGAATCCACTACTTCGATCACATTATATCAAAAGAAGGCAATTCAGTGGATCCTGAAAAGATAAGAGCTATAATGGAATGGAAGAAGCCAAGGAATGTATCAGAAGTAAGATATTTTAAGATATTTTATGGGGTTATCAGGGTACTACCGAAGATTCACTACAGTTTCTCAAATTTATCTCATCCCCTTACATCCTTCCAGAAGAAGGGAGTGAAGTTGGAATGGAATTCCAAGTGTGAACAAAATTTTCAGAGACTCAAGGAAACACTTACCAGTGCACCAATTCTGAAGATTGTATATCCCGATGAAAGCTTTGTAGCATGCCATGTAATCAGCTATGAGCCTAGAAAGATGAAATAACATGAACATAACTATGCCACTCATGATCTGGAGCTTGTAGCTATCATTCATTCCTTGAAGATGTGGAGATACTACTTGATGGGTAAGAAGTTTGAATTAAGGACTGATCATGATGGTTTGAAGTATCTGCTTTAGCAACCTACTTTGAATGGAAGACAAATTAAAAAGATGGATGGAATTTCTATGTGAATATGAATTTGATATCAAGCACACCAAAGGAAAGGAGAATAAGGTAGTGGATGCAATCAATAGGAAGATACATGTGATGCATGTAGTAGACATAAGTACTAGTACCTTGAATTTGAAAGATAATATCATTGAATCCAATGTTACAATTTAGCATTACTAGCAGGTAAGAGATGGATTGCAATAGTAGGAAGTATCACAGAAGTTTGATAAGTATAGGTTGTAAGAGAATGAAATCCTCATGCATAAGGACAGAGTTTATGTGCCAACATATGGAGATATAATGAAGATGGTTTTGAAGGAGATGCATAATGTACCTTATGTTGGGCATTTAGGTTATTCGAAGATAGTAGAATCTGTGAGGAAGTCGTACTATTGGCCAGGAATGAAGAATCATGTTGCATAGTACATAGCTAGATGCATGGAATGCTAGAAGGTTAAAGTGGAGCATCACCATCCAGCTAGTTTGTTGCAGCCATTACCAATACTTGAATGGAAGTGGGATGTAGTGACAATAGATTTCATCATAAAGTTTCATAAGACAAGAATAAAGAATGATGCCATCATGGTAGTAGTGGATAAGTTGAATAAAGCTGCAAATTTTATTCTAGTGAAAACAACTCATAAGACATCCAACATAGTAAGCATCTATGTGAAATAGGTTGCCAAACTACATGGAATTCTGAAATCTATAGTGTCAAACAGAGAAGCAAATTTCACTTCTAACTTTTGGAAAGGCTTGTTCAAAGGATTTGGCATAGATATGAACATGAGTACATGATACCATCCTCATACAGATGGTAAGACAGAAAGAGTCAATCAGGTGATTAAGGATATGTTAAGAATGTATGTGATGGATCATCCATCCAAGTGGGAGGATTATTTGCACTTGGTATCGTTTTCCTATAATAATGGATATCATGCCTCTCTAAAGATGAGTCATTTTGAGGAATTGTATGGAAGGAAGTGCAATACTCCTATCAGTTGGGATAATCCAACAGACATAATCATTATTGGACCTAAACTACTGAAGGATGTGGAAGATCGGATGATTAGAATCAAGCAAAATTTGAAAGCAGATCAAGACAAATAGAAACGTTATGTAGATCATAACAGAACTGATGGACAATTTAAATTTGGAGATCGTGTCTTTTTGAAATTCATACCCAAGAAGAGCTCCTTGAACTTGGGGAATTGTTCCAAGCTAGCTTCTAGATACTGTGGACCTTTTGAGATCTTAGCTACGATAGGTTCTATTGCATATGAGCTTGCATTGACTGCTTGCATAAAAGTGCATAATGTATTTCATGTATCTTTGTTAAAAAATATATACCTGATGTTAATCATGTGATTGATTGGAATGTGATTCAGGTGGATTGAAGATTGATATATGCTTACATTAAAGACCCTATAATGGGGATTGAAGATTGATAAATGGTTACATTAACATGAGTCCTTCTCCCATTGCTTGTATCTATCCAATATAGATCGAAAATCCTAGTTGAGTGTGGTGATATCTCGAGGGCTTGTGTAGTGAGAGTATTCACAACTCACCAGGTAGTGTATATGGAAGGGAAAGTTGATATGGTGAAAGGTGTAGTTGTGGTATTATCATGGTGTTGAGAAGGGAGCAACCATATGTTCTGGTTTGGATATTTATAATCATTGTTGGGTTTTGATACTTGTTCCATTGTGTCGAGAATGTCTTTTCTAGAAAGGAATACGTTTTATTTCACTAAAAAAGGTTTCCATATGAGTGAGATATAGTCGTTTTTGTGTGGCAGTGTTCCTAGTGTTGAGATGAGCACATCATACATTTTGGTTTGAGAGTACCTCTCTTGTGGATATATGGCCTCATATCAGGGGTGAATGTCATGTCTAAATATGCATGATCATGGCATGCCTATGGATATGTGGAACGTTTTCCTGTTGAATCTAGTCCAATTTCATTGAGATGAGTACTTTGTTATATGCTTATTCACTGCAATTTTTGATATATATATGTGCTCATGGATATGATTTTGTTGTCATTTACATGGCCATTGGGGAATCCATGGGATCTAATCTATTTATCATTTATATGTTTGTATATGGAATCCTTCATATATGTTTTTGTTTATGTTAATGTTGTTGTAGGTGGTAATTATTAGATCTGATTTTTAACACCGTTAATATGGTTGATTGTTGCAGCCTGTAGATCTATTTATTTACATTTTTTTGGTGGATTGTAGATATGAATATTTTAAAGTTTAAATGACTGTAATAGATCTAATATTTAATGTTTGAAATCATGCTAATAGCTTCCTCAGATCTAGTTGCATTTCATGCTTGCATTTACCTTACATAACATGCATGTTGGGGAATGGTCTACATTGTATTCTTGCATTTCAAATTAAAGATGTTGATTGTTTTATTTTATGGGATTTTTGGCATGTTGGCATATCCTTAGTTACCCTTATTTTTCTATGCATTACCCTTATTCATCCTTCCCCTTGGGTTCCTAGGTGACCTTAGCCTTGGTTTAGGAGCTGGGGACACCACAAATTCAAACTCCATTGATATTGGTATGCATTAGGGTTCTTTTCCACTAAAATCGTGCTCTAAAAAATAGTGTTCATGTTAGTGGGAGTTGAAAGGATTTGGTCCAACAGAACCCCCAGTGAAAAAAGTGTACAAGGGATTGCATCTACTCCTTGCAATGTCGCTACTTCTAAAATTGGAAATTCATTTACCTCAACCCCCTCCAGTACCCTCCTTTATATGTTTTAATTCTTTCATTTCTAGATGAAGTTGGTTTGTGTGTGTAAGATCCATTGAATCCCAAAGGAATTGTATCCCTTCCCTAAAATCCTAACCAACTCTTTAATTTGTAAATTGTGACAGGTTGTGGCCTGAATGCACTAACAATGACATTGATTTAGAGAGAATTAGCATAATAACATCGACAACATAGAAACAGATATTTGGAGGAAGCTATAGACACTTCTCAATTATTAGATTCTCTTCAAGAGATTAACTCTATGAGAATTGTAGTTACTAGAATTGACAATGAAATAACAAAAATATGACATCAATACAATGATCACAAACTTTCAAGTCAAGCATATTAAAGTTGTATCTATTTCCTACACTTCTATGGATCACAAATACTTATTTGATCTTATATTATCAATAGTCAAGGAGGATAGTTACTTCATATCAGAAATCAAGGAATTAGAGAAGAAGGCCTTGCAAGACTTCAAATTGTGGACTGAGCCTACCATTAAATCCAATGATTTCCTTTTGTAGGGAGTTGGTTTGAATGGTAATCATAATGTTGATGTAGTAGCAATCAATGATGGGGTGAAGGATGGCAGCTGGGAAAAGAGAAACCCTAGACAAAATGGAAATGGGAATATGAGAATTAATCATACTAGAATGCTAGTGGTATTGAAAAACATGTTATAAAGGTTTTGCAAAGTTGGCATGATAATGTTACTATGTGGGGAATTCAATTGCTTCACACAAAGAGTGACAAGAGGACCAATGTTATATTTTTGAAGTTTCTTTGTGTTAGAGACTTCAAGGTGAATTATGCATTCATTATGTTGCAGAATTGTGGCATCGAGGAAAGCATATGGACAGTGGTTCAAGTCTCGCGTTCTAGGATGCACAATGATGATATTGATGAATCTAGTGCTTAATAGATTCAACCAAAACCAAGACACATCAACAAAATTTGAATTCCCAAAAATGTATTAGAACTACAATTAGAAAAATATATCACTAGTACATGTGCACATTTTTCCCATGGAACTTCGTTGCTATAACGACGAACATGACCCCATTATTTCATGGAATGGATTTCATCATTGTAGCAACACTTAAATACGTTCATCGCTATAGCAACAGGAAATACATGACACGTGTGTGTCTAGATTGTGTTAAGAAAAACCAAACACTGTCACTATAGCGACATAAAATACTTCATTTTAATCATTCTGGTGACAAGGTTCCATCACTATAGCGATGGATTATAGCAATGGTAGACCGTCGCTAGCATGACACTGTTAGTTTTTTTAAACACCATATCCACAGAATTTTCGTTACTTTAGCCACGGAATGTTCGTCGCTATAGTGATGGATAGTTGGTGCAAATTTGGACGAACTTTCTATACAAGCGATGAACATTCTATCGCTTGTATAGCAAGTTCATCGGAATGTGCACCAACCATCCGTCGCTATAGTGACGGATGCTGTATGCACATTCTGACGGAATTGCTATACAAGCGACGATCATTCCATCGCTTTTATAGCAAGTCCATCGGAATGTGCATCTAGCGGTCGTCGCTATAGCGATGAGTCTATGTTTTAAAAAAAAAACATGTGTTGTTCCCTCACTACTTTTGGAAAATTCATACAAAGGGGCATAAGCAATCAAAAGACCTTTATACATGGAAAACATACCTATGATATTATCTATGGCATAGACAAAGGTGGTGAAGAAAGAAGATTTTAATCTTCTTCATTATTCAACTCCACTAGAGTGTATGTTGAACAATATAAGAACATGCTTCAATTTTGATCAAAACCTCATTTATGTTTCTGTGCCATTTATGATAAGAACATGCTTCAATTTCCATCTATGGTTGATATTTTTTCATTCATAACCTTGAGAAGGTTGAGCTTAAGTGAATCCATATGATTACTATAGTTAAGCATCCTAAATGGTCCATTCTCATTGGATGTGATGAGAATGGATATTATATCCTTATTGTGTCCATATCATTCCCCAAAAAGTGTTTCCAAAGATTTTGAATTGGTTATGGAGGACACTTAAATAGTATGAAACCTTCACTTAGCTTCTACTTCTAATGTTCTAACAAAATTCCTGATAGCTGCATCCTCATGAAGTATAGGTATGATAGAAAAAATACAAAAAAATTGAATATGATCCTTAGCATCAACATGTATATAGCCATTGAAACGAGGAATCAACACAAGGTCAGCTTGGGGTAAATCATGCAAAATATCCCCAAAATTCAAGGTCAAATATATGCTTATATCCACAATAGATAGCAGGTACTCTAAGATATCATGTTCAAAGCTTATAACAGGTTAAGCAATCATGGTATTCCCGTAATTGTGGTTCCTAATATAATATCAATCATAATCAAGCCTTGATAAGTAAATCATGTTACATAGTTATCACTTTGGTTATGTCATTATCTATCACTATTTAATGAGTACTAGTAAGCATAACCTGATTACAACAAGTAGAGTTCAATCCTGATGTTGAATATGAACTAATACCACATCTTCATCATATCAAATAGTAGGGAGATACAGTATCCATGTACAGACAATATACATAGTATTCATTGGAGTGATTCCAGGTGATCAAGTAACATAGTATGCCCATGATATACGTAAATCTTACAAATGATATTGCATGTATTTCACCTATTTCTTAAGCTTAGAGCATGAATACCATCTATATTATGGATAATACTTGGATATGTATTATAAAGATTACATAAAGCTTAGCTATAGTTATAAAAGTGTGTATATTTCTAATGTAACCATAACCTGCTTACTAATCCTAATAAGGAGAGTAATACTCATAGCTTAAAATGATACACATAGTATGTGTATTAGTTGCAACTACTATGTTCTATAACATTGATACACATGTTAGATATTAATAGTAATGGTTCTAGCACTATGTAACATGAACATGATGAAACCTGATTCCATATATAGTATGGCTTAATTTAGATAGAGCATGTAGAATGACAACCAAGCTATTGTATGTATTCGGATTAGTTATGCTTACTCAATTACACATAACACATGCAATATGACTAGTACCAACTAAGTGTGTTAGCTCTTTCATTACTCTGGGATATCAACTATGTTTTAATTCCATTGCTTTATCATTACTATTAGGATCTTAATCACATAAGAGTCTGATTTCCATTACTAAGCTTAGACTGATCTATGTAATAGCTTCAATATGATTAATATAGAACTTAGATAATGTTGAATAGGGTAACATAGACTGCTATAGAGATCAACTTCATATGGTCATGATACAGGTAGAGAGATTTCACTATGGTTTGCATAATGGTTCACTCAAATCAATGATAAGCTTAACCAATCATACAAGATCAGCTATTAGAGAAACATAAGCAATCAAACCGTGTTCATACTTAAGGTTTAGTTACACTTATTGGCATAGAGATAGTAAGGCTATGTACTTATTACTATGATTCCAATCAGTGTTAATAAGGCATGAAATGAATAGGGAAACACAGATCATTATGTCATAAGAAGGAGCTTAGCTTCAATATGAGTTCCTTATCTCTGTAATCTAAGACTTGTATTAAGGATATTATGCTTATACTTTATACGAGTATGTGCTATTCCATTACATTTAGTTACATCAATAAATCTTGGTCACTGTTTCAATGGACTTGATTCATTAGTGCTAATAACATAGTGATATCAATAAGCTTATATATTCAATAGAGCTTACTACTAGCTTAACTAAGGTGATATAGTAATATTTACTAAGCTTAAGATGGGTGTCATAGGTACGATATGGTCTCTTATACCAATCTGCTTTGAGTTCCATATCATTGTTCTCATTGTAACTAATACATGGGAATCGTAGAAGAGAGATAAGGGTGAATACATTACTTCTCTTAAGCTAATCCAATTATATTCACTAGTCAAAGATGGAAAGAATGTGTTCAAAGATATCAAGCTAGAACAATAACAAGCATATATAAGTATTGAGCTTACATTACACCTATGACCACATTAGTTATTGGAATACAATATGATTGATTAGGTAGAATAATGTATGCTATTACTCTATCCTTAACCTGTATGATGAATATGGACATTGTAGTATACATTATTGTGACACTTAAACATATTTGTTATAAAAGAAAAATATGATACAATGTAGATTAGGGAAACACTATACCCATATCAACTATACAAGCTTACAGATCGAGATATGATTTCCATAATGAATGGGTTATCTAATCAATAAGGGTTATAGATCTCAGAACTTGTTATCACCTTCGTAATTATTATGAATAATACATAATGTAAAGGATATGCTAAGCTGAACACAACATACTCGTAGCTTATTAAAGACCAAGTAGTGGCAAGCTAGTTCATAATTATCACCATTTCTAGTAATCACAACTTGGTACGTAACCAATAACTATGTATGATATGGGATTAATTTTTACATATGATAGGCTAGTCACATTACAATGATCAAGTAGACTGAATTTGTATAAGCTCAAAAATCATGCTTGTTTATCATAGTTTCAAAGTTGAATGGGGTTACATAAGCACAACATAGCATATTCAGTAATCAATAACAGCTTACTATACATTGAGATAGTTGAGTAAATCAATGGGGTTCATAGTAATCGGGTTCATTACCTAGAGTGGTAGTTTTACCCATAAGAGTAATGCAAAAGATTAGAGCACATACAGAGCTTGATTGAGCTTAACTAGTGTGATTACACTACAAGGATACTTCTTTCACAACCTGTATCATAAGCATATGGTATCCTTATTCATATTAGTATACATCTCTAGCATTCACATCTCTTATATCAGCTGGGTATGATAATATTTATGAACATGCTTAGGCCATTACCCTACTATGATTATACCGTAATTAGTTTGTATACAATACCGATTGGCCATTGAGATATGACATATGGATACAAAGTAAGGCCTATATGGTGTTGGTATACAACCACTATGAGGTAGATTACTGAAATAAGGGAGATCAATACTAGATAACATAGCAGTAACTAGAATATGAGTGAGCTAGATCATACATGCAGAGACTAGTAATATGAAAAAGACTAATGGAATTCATAGGGTACGATGTGATACGGAATCAATACTGGTACTTATTTACCTTATGTTAACTAAGAGCAAGTGTTCAACTGTAATGCACTCTAACCATTGATTAGCTTCTACATAGTAATCCCATATCAACCATTCAACATAGCCGGTAATTGTGGAGTTCAAACTAAGCATAATAACCACATATAAATAAAGGTAAATCTCATATTAGCTCCTCATATTGCATATGATACCATTATAAAATAAAGTCAAAGATGGGATGTGATGAGTGATTAAATCCCATTGTAATGTGTAACTAGCTCTTATTACTTATGTTACCTATATAAGCTGCAAGCTAATGAGCCAATACCAAACCTTATTGAAAAACGACATAAGTTGTTCTAATACCATTAGTATAAGCTCAATAAATAGGTCAATTACTGTGATTATACCATATTAGCTTGTCAATAGTTCATAGTAAGATTACATATTATAATATATAAGATAAGCTTAATTGCACTACTATTACAACTTATTCAATAGATTGTGATTACTCTTATTGTGCTAATACTTGCACTATCTTATGAAAGATACTAGCTTTATCATATATAAGGATAGAAGATGTGATACTATCCCATATGTTACCTGATCAAACACATGGAATTAGATCTACTGCATTGATTAGTGGCAATGATAGAGCTAATGAGACTTAAAGCTTAGTTACAAGCATGGTATTGATCTTTGATTACTGATATAAGATTTGTTATAAAATCTCAGTTATATGCATCTGAACCATTACAATGAACACTATGCTCCTTCTACATGATCAAATCAATGGAGATAGTACACTTATCACCATTCCATATGGGTTATGTCAATTACAACACCATGTAGAACATCACTATTCTGGTGCTTATATATTACTATGAACTCACTTGTTACACTAAGCTTAGCTTATATTATAGAAACATCGTATCTCTGCTTAACTTAGCACATAGTAATGAATCATAGTGCTTTGTATGAGATTAATGACCGTTTTGATACTAACTTAAGTAGTAAGCATGATGTTAACTCTATTGATCGTATTACACTACATCAATAACAGCAATCTATATAAGTAAATTTATATTGGTAGTCATTACATTACAGAGATGGGATTCAACATAATCAATGGAGAAGATAGTAATATCACACATAGCTTAGATTACAGTATAATTGCTTTCCTCACCATGTTAACCATTAATGTTTTAACTGTCAGCTTATCTTGTTTCATGGTTCCAAGAGCTTAGACTAGTGCATACCAGTATAATGGTGTTTACTTCATCTTAAGCTTCAACATTATAGGCTTACTTATCCATAGTTATTAGTGTTGTTGGTGGATTATTAAATGGCCATGGATGAACTTAGTTATACATTCAATCATTAAACTTAATTATGCATTGGATATGTAAATTTCAAGGTATCCTAGGTAAATAGTTTTCATAAATTTTTACTTCATATTAAGCTTCAACATTACAGGCTCAAATTATAGGCTTACTTATCCATAGTTATTAGTGTTGTTATTACTGGTAATTAGTGTGTTGATTATTAGGTAAATACACATATCCCTTTTATAATTACTAGTTAGATATGAGCTTATCATGAGCTTAGACATATTCAATGTGCATATGTGAACAAAGCCATATTATGCATAATAGTTAGACGTGTAAGATTGATACCAAACCTATGTCTAGATATGAGTGATAGCTGATAGAACTAATTAGGTCTAATAATTTTGGTTACTATTCCTTGTTATGATCTTCTTATGTAACGTTCAACATCATTTACTACTTACTAGTGTGAATACAACTAGATTTGATTACTAGGTTATGATTGATTCCTAGTTAATACCTTTATCAAATAACCTAGGTATTTCAACAATACAAGAGGTTGAATAAGCTTAGTAATACTATGTACATATTATGACTATGTGTTACTTATGTAATTGCCATAACCTTTCCATACTTAAACAGTGTTGCATAGAGTAAACATATCTATAAATCTGAGTTCCTATGAAAGCCGATCATAATAATGAAAGAGTGGTGCTTACTTTAGCCTATTCAAACCCTTACATCATATGTAATCTTTGTTGTAGTTATGCTTCTTATAGTATTGTAACTAATACATGATTTACTCCAATAAGAGATTGAACAAAGATTGATTACAGAGAAACATGTAGGTTCATGTAGGGTGTATTCAATAGAACGTGCATGACAATTATAGACCCATAACTAGCATCTGATTACTTATACATACCAATCTCGATATTACTTATATGTTATAACATGTCTCTAGTTCTCTTTATCATAAGCTCTGAAACCCATTGCACTCATAGATCGTACTTACCCTAATTATGTGTATTAGTTCAGGTTAGATGTCTTCACAGGTATCATGTTTACATAACTAACACAGTACTTGTTGTAGTTCAACTACATAGAGTTAGCTTGTAGAGGTGATATCAAACCTGATCCAAGTAATACTAATATAAGGATAAATCACAATGCAACCTTTCTACTTACTTTTGGTAATCATTCTACTCTATATGCAGATACCATATAGATTTAATCGACTCTAAGAGTCCAACATGCCCATTCAAGTCCAGAGTAAGAATTGAAGTATGAGTACATCTACTTTTTGATATTAAGGCCTAACAATGAGATTACCTTATCATTCATGTATATCTTATGCTATACTTATAATCCAACTAGTATGACCTATCCATAATCACTTAGTACATAGTGAATACATGTAATCACTCTTATGTAAGCATTATTATTAAGCAATCACCTCTTTCATCGTCTTACTTCTATAAACAGGTAGTAACATAGAGAACAATGCACTTATATGAACTATCACCATGTTATGACACTATCTTACCTTGTTACAGATTGAATACATCATGTCAGCTACTTGATCATAGCATAACTAGTATGTACTAATACCATTAGTATCATGTTTAGTCATCATGTTCTATAACACCAGCTTGGTCTTGTAATTCCCATAGTCATCAGACTAGTGTTAATCATGGAGCTTACAATATTTGCATAAGTACTAAGTATGCTGTATTACTCTATACACTTAGCTCCTTGTTTAAGCTCATAAATCCCATCCTATGATTACCATTGATCTAAGCAAGTATGATTATAGAATAATCGTGATTCTATAGTTAAGACTAGTAATATGCAGATCATGTATAACTAGTACTCATTGGTTATGATTCCACTGTATATGCTAATAGTATAGGCCTATGGTAAAAATGAGCCTCATGGTAATTGTACTAATCATTACATAGTGTTCATTTATTACATGATTACACTTATGAGAAGAGTACTTACATTGACCTTTAAATTATACCAAGGCTTAGCCAATTATACCTGTACAATCTCTTAATGATATCTAGCTTTATTTAATAGGGAAACATAGTAGATAGTATAGTGTGTAAAGCTCTTGTATCGATGTTACTACCTAGTATTCACTCTACATAACCTTTAACCTAGTTCATATCCAAGCAATGCTTATCATAGTCATCTTAACTTAGCAGGTAACTCATGTTAACTGAATACATAAACAAGCGTATCTCATTGCATAACTGTAATCAATCATTTCCCAAAGTATACTATGCTTGTTACTAGTCAAATCAATAGTAAGAGTAACTAGTGGTGCTTATACTCTTATAGTTACAAAGACCATTCCATATTAAGCTAATCAGTTATCAATAGGTACAGCTCTGATTAGTGTAAGTATTACTATGATTCCCTATTAAGCAATCATATTCTATAGCTATTGCATACTTTCACTTACACTATGTATTCCAATCATCTAAGGTCTGTAATCATAGTATGAACTCCATATTACAACTAGTTTCATTATTGTTACTTTGTTATACTAATCTCTAGTACTATAAGGAATACATATTATATTGTAATATCTATTATATAGCTTAAATCAAACTCTATCAGTATTTGGCTTGTTATATCAGTGCCACTTTTAGCTATAATATACAAGGAAGACCAATGAGAAACACCTAGTCTAGTACATACTAGTATCACTAACAACCCATATCTTGTGGACAAAGGTGAAGCTTAGTCATAGTGTTTACATCATTCCAAAGCATACATCGACTGTTCATGTTGATTAAAGAACTCCTTAAGGGTACATGTTTGGTACAGTGATAAAAGGTCGACTCCTTAATTGTGTAAATTTATGAGATTTTATATTTCTTAATTGGAAATCAAGGATACCATAGAATTCTAAATGTCCTCCCATTCAAACTCACTATCTCATTGCAGTGATCCTTAGCCTGGAAATTGAATCACCACAATTATATAGAACCCTTATACTTAAAAAATACCAAAATACATTCATGGCACAAACAGCACAATGATTGAATCATCAGTTTAGTTATGGAAAATGATTCCAAATTGTTGAATGGTTGTCATGTGTATTGGCCAAAATAATACCTTTCCCACAGAGCCAGAGGGTCAAGACCAAGCGCCCCATCTTGGACACAATTTTCTCTTCTCATATTAGGAGAGTTGTCTACTAAATTCATTGGTCATTAAAATATACATTGACTTTAAGGATTTTTCATTCCAATATTTGTCATTGGAAGCTTACTAACAAGCTTAGATTTTGATTACTCTCTTCTACACATGACTCAAATTTCAAATCAGGAAAATTGCATACCAAATCCAAATCCAGATCAATTGGATAGCACCAACAAAAACATTTTTAGGATTTTAAGTCTTAACTTAGTTTCCCGACTTGGAGTAGGTCTTAGAAGCTAGGATGTTGTGCAATGTTACGTGGAAATAATTAAAGCATTGATGCATAACGGGAGTTGTAATATACTTACAAATTTGTGGAATATTTTGAGCACAAAATGATTATAGCCTCTAAGTCCAATTGACATCGAGAAAGTGATTTGCAATAACCTTGGAGTGTTCAAAAAAGAATATGAAAACAATAAATATACCTATTTATGATGCTTAATTGATTGTTTTGTAGAGCTACTTACTGAATACTATAAAAATATAAATAAAATGAGGAAGTAAATAATATAAATAAATGAAAAAGCAAAGTAGTTACATAGCCTGCCCCTTGAATGGCATAGAAGCTAGAATCCTATTAAATGCACTTTGTAGATCAATTGTGACCAAGATCAAATACTCTCCAGCACTGTAAATGTCTCTAACCTGACAAACACCCACCACAAAATTATCTTCATATTATACTTGCGAGTCACCATTTAGGACTTTCACAAACTTCATGTTAATATTATTAAATATTCAAGAATATTTTTCTTTACAACTAGCGATAGTACTTATATCTAATGAATGATATCGAGAGTTAGCAATGTAGAAACCATACCTCAATACCCTGCAATATCCTTCAATTCCAACATGTCCCAAAAACAATGAGCTACAATAACCATGTAAGTACTGAAAACAATAACAGTAATAATAATATAAATCTATATATAATAGTAGCAATATATATTAGAAGTGAACCAATTATAAACTCAACATTAGATGTTGGGGCTGAACTCCCTTATCCTTAGACTTCAACCTCTCAGCATTAGGTTAGTTGCATGAGACTCAACTAGACTAACATACATGTAAAAGGAGAGAACCCAGAATTGGAAAAGACCGTAAAATAGATCATCCAACCCTCACAAATAAAAAACAGGAGCAACACAGTAGTACGACCAACACACAATAAAAAACGCTAGCAAAGTACTCCAAAAAAGTCATATAAGGTAACTCTATGGTGGATGGAACCTAAGGAGGTCTATTAAGGTCAACACAAGGGTGGAAAACAATCCTAAGGGGTCACAGTGGTCATCAAAAATATGGACGTCAACATTTAAGGGTTGTATAGCTCAATGCTACCATGAAAGGGTCAATCACGAGTCACCACAAGGATAAACATCACATACAAGTAAACATGCAAGCCAACGTAACATAATAAGGCAACACGCCATCATTCTAGGCTCATGCACATAAAGTCAACGTCAAGGCAGGTTACCTGGCCTCCTCAACTGTATGTGGTCATACATCTAATTTGTCTCATGGAATGAGTGGAATCTCATAATCATCATCCCGGGATAAGGAAGTTCATGTGGTCATCTGATCTTCCTCGGGTTAACTCTGCAAGGGGTGGCCAGCCCCTTGATGATAACCATAGTCCTCAGAAGATGTCACACATATTGAAAAATAAGCTATGCAGCAAAGTGAGCAAACATTGCACATATAAATTTCAAAAAGCACAAACATAGTTATATTAATTGTTCTAATTAGCACAATAATATCAAACATAGAGCTACATAAATAATTAAAGTACTGAAGAAGAAACATCCACCACAAAATTATCTTCATATCATACTTGCAAGTCATCATTTAGGACTTTCACAAAATTCATGTTAATATAATTAAATATTCAATAATATTTTTCTTTACAACTAGCTAGAGTACTTCTATCTAATGAATGATATATAGAGTTAGCAATGCAGAAACCATAACTCAATATCCTTCAAGTCCAGCATGTCCCAAAAACAATGAGCTACAATAACCATGTAAGTACTGAAAACAATAACATTAATAATAGTACCAATATATATATAACGATAACAATATATATTAGAAGTGAACCAATTATAAACTCAACATCATATGTTGGGGAAGAACTCCCTTATCCTCAAACTTTAACCTCTCAGTGTTAGGTTAGTTGCATGAGACTCAACTAGACCAACATACCTATGAAAGGAGAGAACCCATAACTGGAAAAGACTGTAAAATAGATCATCCAACCCTCACGAATAAAAAATAGTAGTAGCACAGCAATACGACCAACACACAATAAAAAATGACAGCAAAGTACTCCAAAAAAGTCATATAAGGTAACACTATGGTGGATGGCACCTAAGGAGGTCTATTAAGGTCAATGCAAGTGTGGAAAACAATCCTAAGGGGTCACGCTAGTCATCAACATGTTGTACGTCAACATTTAAGGGTTGTATAGTTCAATGTTACCATGCAAAGGTCAATCATGAGTCACCACAAGGATAAACATCACATACAAGTAAACATGCAAACCAATGTAACATAATAAGGCAGCACGACATCATACTAGGCTCATGCACATCAAGTCAACGTCAAGGTAGGTTACCTGGACTTCTCAACTGTATGTGGTCATACGTCTCATGTGTCTCATGCAATGCGTGGAAGCTCATAATCATCATCCCGGGATAAGGAAGCTCATGTGGTCATCTCATCTTCCTCAAGTTAACTCTGCAAGAGGTGGCCAACCCCTTGACGATAACCATAGTCCTCGGAAGATGTCACACATATTAGAAAATAATCTATGCAACAAAGTGAACAAACATTTCGCATATAAATTTCAAAAAGCACAAACATAGTTATATTAATTATTCTAATCAACACAATACTATCAAACATAGATCTACATAATCATTAAGGTACTGAAGAAGAAACTTGTAACAAAACTAAAAATATTTCATGCCCTCACTCAGTGAAATACAAATCTTTAATGTTTACAACTACATTTTTTATGTTTTGTTTTTTTTCATAGAAATTCGAAGAGGGGGACTTTATCTCGGTGTCTTGACCCATTGTAGTTGTTGTTCCCTCTCTTTCTGTTGATTGTGTGAATATGCACCCCCGTACCATACTTCTAGTACGTCGATTAGTAGGGGGTGGAGGTGTATGGAGAGGGGCATCATCTGCAAAAACCAAGACAGTTATATAGACATAAATGCACAGTTATTATTGAGATACGTATTTCATTATTTCCAATATCATTACAATGATCTTTACCTGCTGGATGACTAGATGAGTCAACTAGAGTGTTCATTGGTTCTGCCATTTGTTCCTCTCCTGGTTGAGCATGAGAAGGTACATGCTCTGCCATTCATATAAAAATATTAATTAGTAAACGTCATCAATTATGTATTTAAAATCATATTTAATACATTTTTTTATAGCATACATACCTAAATGGATAGGCAGCTCCCCACCATCGTGTGGTACCGGTTCGGTACCCCTACCCTCGCTGCTTTTGTTGGTCTCACCCTAAAAATAAAAAAAGACAATCATTTTTCGATGTAATAATTCATGAATATATTACACAAGTACATTATAATTATGGCCTTATTTATTTTATTTACCTTTACGCGAGTCAATGGGGAAATCGGGGTTTGCCCCAAGCTTTTTCGATGTTCCAGCACATGTTGAAAACTGTACTTGAAGCCGAGCTTCAAGTCTTATTCAGTGGCTTCCTCTTGGAAATCATTTCCCTGCAATGCATAACACCATGTAAAGTGCTTGTGATAAATCAATTAATTATTCACTACAGTTAGAAAAATCAATTAATTGTTGGCTAAAAATAATGATTGTTTGATTCTTACAATTCGTGCCCTTATCTTCTAATTGTTAGGATATTCCTATACTCCATCATAGTCCTACCATCATTTTAATTATTTGCATTTACAGTCTTGCATGCATTTCTGCATGCATCCCAGTCATCAGTCCCAACACCTAGCCTCAGTTAGCCATCCCACGAGAACTTCTCGTAGATCAGTTTTATCCCTCCTAGAGCTTAGTGCACCCTTCTTCCTTGATTTTAGGAAGCCACTCATCCTCTCTCACCTACCACTCAGTTGCACTTCAGTTAATTGAGTTATCATCAGTTCTTTCCTTGATTTAAGGATAGACTGACTCTCAACTGATTGTATCACTCCGATGGACCTCCAGTGAGACTAGACTACTCATTCTGAATTCAATTAGCTCATCATGCACCCTCCACTAAGCCTCCTTTATTCAGTTAGTGCCAGATACACTCAGTTACACCTACCACACTCAGTTAGACTCAGTTTGACTGATGGTTGACAGTTACTTGTCCATTGATGACTCCACCGATGATGAGATAGACTTCTAGTTGTTCTTTGATGACACTCTAGTGATATTTTGATCACTCCATGAAGGCTAATTCGAATTGCCACCTTGGCATTCGAATCCTCATGCATTGTACTACTTATTTGTCCATATTGTGATTAATGAATTAGTGTGTGTGAATTTATTTTGCTTCTATCCGAGTTCTATTGTATTATTATTCTGTTGCTCATTTTACTGCATTGACCACTCTTAATCTTATTCCTAAATTCTTTCATTGTGAGGTATACATCAGATCTTAGATCTGCTATGAGGATTTTCACATGGTATCAGAGCATGTTGAGAGTATTGTTTATCTCCATTCTTGAGAGTTTTTTGCAGGTTATTATCAAGATTTCGAGTGAAGCAGTAGCAGTTGTAGATATTTTCTATTGGTTTTGCAGGTCTTCTACAGCTTCCATGTATTCAAAAGGAATTCATCCTCTTTCTCCATTCAACTATGATGAATGGAAACCAAAAATGATAGCATATTTGAAGAGCCATGATCTCTTTGATTATTGTTTTGAAAGAGAGTTCGAATCCTCTGAAGAAGAGATTGACTGGTTAAATAAAGGTGACAGTGTCTATGCAACAATGATGTTTGCTATGCCTCGTTGCATGAGGTACCACTTCATTGATTCTGCTGAATCTCCAATAGAGCTATGGGCCCAATTGGATGTAATATTTGGAAAGCAGAATGAAGGAATTGGTCCAAACCCTTTCGAGAGAAAGCAAAGTGATGCATTTTCCCTCCTTGATGATCTCATTGATCATGAATCTGTATCAAATATATCTCATATTGAAGTTGTCCACAAAGAAGAAGAACTTGCAGATTCTACACTCATGCTCCAAATTCCTTCTATTTCAAATTCTGTGCTAGCTCACACTCTAGAAATTGCAGAGGTTACTAAATCCTCTCTTGCACTAGAGTCTGTTGGTTTGCATCATGATCTGCTGAATGTTTCGGATGTCAAATCAACCATTGGAGGTAATGCATTCTCTCTCCTTGATCACTCACCTCTTATTTACTATTGTAAGATCATTATTTCATGCTTTCAGAAAGTTATTGAAGATGATGGCCATTGCCATTCACTTGGGATAATTTCTCATGCATTTACTGGTTTAGATCTCACCTCAAATGGTTCAAAGGAGATCTTAAGCAACCATGATTCAAGTCTTGGATCTAATTTGGATTCCAAGCAATCACTGATATTTAATGGTTCTTTTGGGCATAATCTCACCCATAATGGCCATTTCCATTCGCTTGGGATAATTTCTCATGCATTCAATGGTTTAGATCTCACCTTAAATGGTTCAAAGGAGATCTTAAGAAACCATTCTTTAAGTCTTGGATCTGATTTGGATTCAAAGCATTTACTATCATGTGATGGTTCTTTTGGGTATAGTCTCACCTATGATGGTTCAAAGGAGAAGACAAAAGACTATCTGTACATTCATATATTTGATCCTACCTCAGCTGATTTGAATCATAGGTTCAAGGATCATCCTCATACTTTTGGATTTGTTCTCATCACATTCGATCTGAAGAGAAAGTACAAGCACATGCCTTCTGAGCATGATCCACTTCTTCCCAAGAAGAAGATACCTCCAGACATATGACCAAGCATCACACCTACTTGAGTGTGGAGCATTTATTTTTTGTGTGTGCCTTACAGTCTATTTTGAGGGGGGGTATTTTTCCCATGAGGTTTTCCCCATTTCCTCGATTTATTGACTATTATTATTCATTGTATTGGGTGACCTTTGGTCTCAGTTACCAGGGCCCAAGATGGATTAAGGGGGGTGTTAGGATATTCCTATACTCCATCCTAGTCCTACCAGCATTTTCATTATTTGCATTTACAGTCTTGCATGCATTTATGCATGTAGCATGCATTTTGCATGCAGCATGCATGCATGCAATTGCATGCATCCTAGTCATCAGTCCCAGCACCTAACCTCAGTTAGCCAGCCCCCGGGAGCTTCTCTCAGATCAGTTTTAGCCCTCCTAGAGCTTAGTGCACCTTTCTTCCTTGATTTTAGGAAGCCACTCGTCCTCTCTCACCTACCACTCAATTGCACTTCAGTTAATTGATTTATCATCAGTTCTTTCCTTGATTTAAATCTAGACTAACTCTCAAACTGACTGTATCACTCCGATGGACCTCCAGTGAGACTACCTTCATTCAGTTAGTGCCAGATACACTCAGTTACACCTACCACACTCAGTTAGACTCGGGGTAATTTTTAAGGGCGAAATTTCGCCAATTGGCTATTTTTCGGGCATTTTTCCAAAAAATAAATTCGCTATTTGGTCATTTTTGGTCTCTAATATCGCCTATATATACATAAAATATGTTTTTTTTATCATAATTTTTGCCAAAATTTACAAATTTCAGTAGTAAATTGTATGTTTCATATTTGATATTTGCCTACCTATCTATATATATGTTTTTTTTCAATCCAAAATAATCACCTAAAATACTATACTTAAGTATAATATTAGAATCCTTAAAAAATACCCTGGAACTTAGACTCAATTTGACTGATGGTTGACAGTTACTTGTGCATTGATGACTCCACCAATGATGAGATAGACTTCTAGTTTTGCTTTGATGACACTCCAGTGATCTTTTGATCACTCCATGAAGGCTAATTCGAATTGCCACCTTGGCATTCGAATCCTCATGAATTGTACTACTTATTTGTCCATATTGTGATTAATGAATTAGTGTGTGTGAAGTTATTTTGCTTCTATCTGAGTTCTACTGTATTATTATTATGTTGCTCATTTTACTGCATTGACCACTCTTAATCTTATTCCTAAATTCTTTCATTCTGAGGTATACATCAGCTCTTAGATCTGCTGTGAGGATTTTCACACTAATATCCACCCTGGCCTAGTTTGTGTTGCCCATGTTTTTCTACTCTTGCCTTTGTTTGTTTAGAGGTGTCAGGGAGCCTATGAAAGGTTTCAATTACATTAGATATCACAACTTAAATATATTTAAAAGTTTACAAAAATTGAACATTGTTCATTGAAAATATGATGTGTCATACCTTCTTGAACCGATTGGCCTAGTCTTTCCTTGTTTTCTCAATTCCTTCTCCTTTGTATCCTCCATGAGCGCCTTCCACTCCTTATCTGGAACCATCAGAGTATGCTCATACTTGTGGTTAATTTTCATATTGTCCCTATAATCTTCCCTGGCATATTTCAAATTTAAGCCAGCTACTGTGGTGACAACTCTTTTGTTGAAGGTTTCACCAAACAAGCTGACCATGTGGTTCATCAAATCATCTTTCAATTTTTCATTTTGGGAATTCCACCATGTACAAACGGTGGGTCCAAAAATCTCCAACGCCTTTTCATGTAGGTTCTTATAAAAAACATTATTTCCTACAAAAAAATATGATCATTAATTAAAACTATTTTGAGTTATGTGGCTTTGAATTACATGAAAAAAAAACACTGACTAAATTAAACAATGCCTGCAATATTCAGTATCTTGATTGGAACACAGTTATCATTCACCAAGAAGCTAACGGGAAATGGTCCCTTGCTAACCACACGTATTGCACTAGGATAGAAACTATCACATTCGATGCTACTGTCCTCTATAATATTCTATGAAGCAGTGGTGGTTGAAGGGCCATGTTGACCTCCAACATCCGGTGAGGTCATAGCATCTAAAGTGCATTGCTGTAAAGGAGATGCAAATAGCCTCGTTGGTATGGTAGATTGATGATGTATTGTTGAACCATAACTACTACCAATACTGACCTATGCAGCTTGTTCTCGATGCACAGGTGTTATCTCCAAAAATTCCTATAGAAAGAAAACTTAAATTGATTAGATCATATAAAAAAAAAGAGAACTAAAATAACATAAATGAATATATGTAGTTTGTAAAAACTTTCAAATATGCCACTTACCCCGTATTGTTCTATCTTTTGCCTCAATTCATCAATTTGTGCTTTGATTTCTTCAAACCCAGGCCTGATTAAAAGCAGTCTAAGAAGGTATTGATTGCACTTTTTCAAATCCTTCTTCACATTTTCCATTGGGTTGGTTGAATAAAATATGTCTTCCTCAACGACCACATCATCATATAGATGTGGTGTGCTCTACGAACGTCAATCAATAAAAAGTAGTTAATTTATTTCTATCATTACAAAAAATCACGTAAAAAAAAAAATGCATATAATAAAAAAAAGTACTATAGTCATGTTTAGGTACTATTACGCTATCATTTACCTGATGCGACATCATTGGTGACTTCCCATGGTCACCCTGGCACATGTTAGTTTTTCAGAATTTACTTCAATCTGATCTAGGATCTTAACTGAGAGAACAACATGTACAGCATATCTATAGCATATTAATCATGGACACAATAATGCAAGCACACAAGAGACACAGAGTTTACTTGGAGAAAACCATAAAGGTGAAAAACCACAATAACTTCCTCAGAGATAGATAGAGCAATGATACAACACAAGCATAAGAGATAGACATCTCCTAGCAGCAGCTTCTCCTCCTCCACAAGTGCGCCACTCTCCAAAGAGTGTGTGAGAGAATAGAATGATGAAATAGAGTGCCTCCCACACTCTATTTATACTTGACTTAACTTGCCTTATAACCTTTACTAGGTTGGCCTCAACTTAACCACATAACACAAAGCTGACTGGGCCGACACCCAATAGGGTGGTCTAATAACCCTTTGACCCACATGGCTGACCCCCAATAGGGTGGTCTAATAACCCTTCGACCCACATGACTTATATAGGGCCGACCCCAACAAGGTGGTCTAATAACCCATCAAGTATAAGTTACGACACTTACAATATAAATGACGACACTTCCGTATAGAGGAATAATAACATCTCTATAAGAATACAAACACTTCCGTATAGAGGAATAATACCATCTCTATAGGATTACAATATACATATATGAAATACATTCCGAAGTTACATATACATCAACACTCCCTCTTAACTAGGAAGGTATTTCTCGACACAAGTCTTCTTTTCTGGATCATCGCCACTGGATAATCATCATTGAGTCATCATCATCATCACTGCTGCTATTATCTCAATCAATCTCTGAATCTACTCATCATAGGAAGTTCTACAGAGCCAGTCCTTTTTCATATTGGATGTAGTCCCACCACCTACAGGTCTTCATCATCACTGGCCATACTGTGGAATCCTCATGACTTATTACGTGCATCACAAAACCTTGAAAGAGCATCCCAAGACTAATTACGAGCACACAACTCAACCTATCAGATCTCCCATGACCTTTTACATGCTACTGCACAACCTATCCACGGCCAGAGAATGGGAGAACACATCTACAACCATGCTCAAATGGCCCTAGCACTTATATCACAGCCATGGGGGAACACATCTAAAAACATGCTCGAATGGCCCCAGCACTTATATCGCAGCCATGGGAGAACACATCTACAACCATGCTCGAATGGCCCTGGCAATTACCTCACGACCATGGGAGAACACATCTACCACCAGGTCGTAAAATCCCAGCAATTACATCACGACCATGGGAGAACACATCTACAACCATGTCCGAAAAGCTCATGTGCATATGTGTCTTCGGAACTCATCACACATAATCCAATTGATTATGTAATGTATCCACCTGATACATATGATCATCCTGATCATCATCATAGCATCATCTTGATGCATATCATCTAGAGTATCATCCTGATACTCATCACTGCATCATCCTGATGCATATCTGGAGCAACATCCTGAAGCTCGTCATCCATGATCATCCTGATCATACAATGCATCCACCTGATGCATACATAGTATCTTCCTGATACATATCATCATACATGATCTACCTGATCATACAATGTATCCACCTGATACATATACAAATACATGATCCACCTGATAATACCTGATACATATCAAGATACATGATCTACCTGATCGTACAATGTATCCACCTGATACATCTACAGATACATACCCATGATCCAACTGATCATATCCAGCATCCAACATGATGCGTACATACATATATATAAATGATCCAACTGATGATATCCAACATCCAACATGATGCGTACATACATATACATATCAATGATCCAACTGATCATCTCTAGTATCCACCTGATGCATATACAGAGCAATAACTAGAGCATTGTACTGATGCTCATCATCCAGTGCTTACATCCACAGCCATGTGAAGGATCCTCCTTCCAACATGCTTGGAATGGATTAAGCAAATGTCTCCATCACTTCTTCCTCGAAGTGTCATCGATCTGAAGAACACCAAGCCTCTCTCTGAAGTACTCGAACTTCACTCTGGCTAGTGGCTTCCTCAGCACATCTGCAATCTGCTCATCCATCGCAACATACAGAAGCTTCACTGCTCCTCTCTGTACCATATCCCTGATATAGTGATATTTGATCTCTATGTGTTTCGACCTATCGTGGAACACCGGATTCTCAGACAACTTCACACAACTCTGGTTGTCACAAAAGATACCAGTAGCCTCTAGCGGGAGATCAAATAACTCAGACAATAGCTTCCTAAGCCATACTGCCTCACAACTAGCCGAACAAGCTGCAACATACTCTGCTTCGGCTGTACTCAGTGCTACGCAGGACTGCTTCTTGCTAAACCAAGAGATCACACCTGATCCCATACTGAAGCAGCACTCAAAAGTGCTCTTCCTATCTGCAGCACTGCCTTCCCAATCTGAATCAACATAACCCTACATGTTAAACTTTTGATTTGCATCATACTTGAGCCCATAGTTACCCATACCCTTCAAGTACCTCAGAATATGCTTTATAGCAGCCAGGTGAACACTACTCAGATCCGTCTGGAACTGGCTCAATGTGTTCACCGCAAAGAAAATATCTGGTCTCATGTTCGTCAAGTACATCGAGAACCCAATCATCTGATGATACATAGAGAAATCAATCGGCTCAAATGAAGCATCACATAGAAGCTTCAGGTTCGATGCCATAGGTGTGGCCATGGCCTTGCAGTCCATCATCCCGAACCTCTTCAGGATCTCTACTGCATACTTCCCTTGTCTAACGAAGATTCCATATGCACTCCGCCACACCTCCATGCCTAGAAAGTAGTGCATCATCTCCACGTTCTTCATCTCGAACTCAGCAGCAAGCTTCCGCTGCGTGTCGGCAATCAATCTATCCTCACCTGTAACAAATAGGTCATCCACATACAAAATTAGTATCACTGGATTTCCTTCCTCAACCTTGTAGTAAAGGTTGGAATCCGCTTTACTCTTGGTAAATCCCAAACTGGATAAAACGCCATCTGTCTTGCCATACCAGGTCCTGGTTGCTTGTTTCAAACCATACAGCGCTTTCTTCAGTTTGCACACATGTGACTCTCGGTCATGTGTCTCAAACCCAAGTGGCTGCTCCACATACACTTCCTCTTCAACTACACCATTCAAGAAAGCTGTCTTGACATCCGCCTGGTGTAGCTTCCATTTCATCACTGCAGCCAGAGCAAGTATTGATCTGATGGAAGTGGATCTAGCTACATGAGCAAAAGTCTCTATGCTGCCACCTGCAACATGCTTGATCTTATAGATACATTTGGAAGTCACAACAGACTTCCCTTCAGGTCTTGGGACCGCATCCCAAATATCATTTCTCATGATCGAATGGTACTCCTTGATCATGGCATTCTTCCTGAATCCTGGGAACTTCAACATCTTCAATATCTCCAATAGATAACTTTGTTGTTGGAACAAATTTATAGTCCTTCTTTTGTAGGTGATGGTATATGATCTTTCCTACAAAACAAGTTAAATTGCATGATTAGAAACATCTCATAGTTTTCAGAACAAGTTCTTACTCATAAAGAAATATGTCATACAGTCATGCAATTAATTTAGCCAATGCTTCAATACAACATTTATCCATATCCCGTGACTTTCTAGATGCCTTCCAATCTCTACCAGAACATTGTTCAGAGTGTGCACAACTCCCAACATGTCATCAAAGAGGTTTCATTCTAGATAAGTAGCAATGGAATGTTGTACAGTGCCATAGGCCACTTACCCATTATATGCATATTAGTAGTATGTTGTTCATTAATGCAATTATTCTAATATGCCAAAATACACAGCCTAATTCTAGGAACATCAGTATATACATCATTGAACAGTATTATTTAAACAATCAACTATGCAAGAAATGATAATTCAAATACTTATCTTTGTTTGGTTGTTGGGTGGACTCCCTCTAAATCTTTGAACCTTTCTGCAATTCCATTCTGATGTGGATTGTGAGAAGTGGTTGACTCCCTCTAAATATCTGCATCCTTGCAGAAACTACTGGAGTGTTCTCCCTCTTGATCTTTTCTTCCTGGATTACCTGTCCTTGAACTTATATCCATCTTCGATCACTATGCATGCTTACAAGTATAATTATTGTTATATCCTCGAGATCTCATACATAATCATACATTTATTAGTATATTCTCAATACTATCAAAACACAATAATCTTAAGCATGTATAGTCATGTTCATTTCAAATAGAAATAATAAGCATTAGTATTCAAGGACTCTTATGGTTAGTCATATCATAAATTAAAGTAAGAAACATAATATGCCTAAATCTGTGATTACTCAAACCTATACTTTCATGACTCTTCTGGTTAGTCATATCATCAATTAAGGTAAGAAACATAATATGCATACACCCATGATTATTCAAACCTATGAATAATAATTATCAATCATGCCATGTATACTTATATAAGAGATCCTATCACAAGGTAGGATTCTAACTTGATATAGGAAAAACATACCTGGATTAGTATGTTAGCTAGTTATGTCTAACATACCCACATGATGTCTTCTTGTTCTCTTCAATGACTTGTGCTAGTAACCTACATATCTTGTAAGTTAACCATTAAAGAACCCAATTATACATACCTCGTAAATAGATCTTCTATGTGATCCATGACAATGGATGAATCTTTGTCTGCATGTCACCATGATCATATGTTCTTGAAATAGAACATGATTTGTCTTTCTTGGTGTACCTTTCATGTTAGCGGACAACATAAACCTCATACAACATCACAATGCATTAGTATAATCATAAGTGTCAAAACCTTAATCAATGAATATCTTCTATCATGTATTCATAATTTTATTAAGGTGATACGACAAGTCTAGTAATTAATAAAGATTGTACTAACTGTAATGATATGAAGACAAACATATCATAAACTTAACCATGAACAGAATTCAAAACATACCTGTAAGTCATACCTGTTGAGATTGCTTGTAATCTTCTTATGTAAGGCCTCAACCTCATCTCCCTCTGAAACAGGAACTTCTTCACTTATGCAGATGACCAATCCATTCTCTTCTAGGATTAACCCAATCCACTTGATTTGCAGGAACTGGATCTGGAGCTGGATTAGGGTTTGTCAAGGAAACCCTAAAAATTCAAACTTCTCAAATGATAGAAATATGCACCTTGATGAGCTGATCAACCCGGTATACTCAGAATTTGAAAACTGCAAAGTTTCACCCCTCAAATTTACCTCTGAAACTTCTGGATTCATTGGACATGACCCCGAAATAGGCTTTGATAAAGCCCACCATTATTCCCAATCAAAAGGTTTGATCCAATGCTCTAAGCTTTTATTTTTCTGAGGAGCTTCCAACCATGGTCACAAATTTAAAAAATTCCCATTTTTGCAGAAGCCCTAATTTTCCACTTTTCCGATCAAAGTCCCAAACTAAGGTCTGATCAAGCTCGGCCTTCTGCCCAACCAAAAATTCTGATCTTGGTCTCTAAATTTTGATTTTGATGAGTATCATTCAGCCATGGTCTCCGATTACAAAAAATCCATCTTTCTTCAAAACCCTAAATTCCCGAAGCCATGAATGAAGGTGCTAAAAAATAATTCTGTTTTGACAGAAATATGTACCTGAATGATTCTGGTGTAACTCTGAAATTTCTGAGCCACAGGGTTTGAAAATTATGCCTGTGGTGTCCCAACCTATCATCTTTCCAATGCCACAGTTCTTACCTCAATTGGATTCTCTAATAGAGAGTTATGCCAAGTGTCACAACGTGACCTGTTTATGGGATAAAACAGGAGACCAAACTTGTACGGTGTGCCACGTGTCACTAGTTCAGTTTCGACCTCCAAACAGGTTCCCTGAGAAAGTATAGTCTGTGACCTACCTGTCACTTTTTACGAAATTTCATTTGGAGATTCCTATCCCAAGTTATGACCTTTTTTCCTAGGTCACATGTTTATGACTCAGATCTGGAAGAGGCAGAAACCCTAGATTGTACAGATCATAAAACACAAAGTACAATGAACTAGAAGTTTTCCTTTGGACACAAGGTACATGAGGATCTGATATTCGACCTGTAGAAGTTTCAGATCCGAAAACTTCTCCAAAATGGATTTATAGGGAAAGTGCTACGATAAATGGTTTTTTCTATATCAATCCCAAGCATCGCAAGTGCAACAAGTGTTATACATGCCATACCATGCCTTCTTTCAGGCTAGCTCTAATACCATGTTAGTTTTTCAGAATTTACTTCAATCTGATCTAGGATATTAACTGAGAGAACAACATGTACAGCATATCTATAGCATATTAATTATGGACACAATAATGCAAGCACACAAGAGACACAGAGTTTACTTGGGGAAAACCATAAAGGTGAAAAACCCCAATAACTTCCTCAGAGATAGATAGAACAATGATACAACCCAAGCATAAGAGATAGACATCTCCTAGTATTAGAATCTCCTCCTCCACAAGTGCGCCACTCTCCAAAGTGTGTGTGAGAGAATAGAATGATGAAATAGAGTGCCTCCCGCACTCTATTTATACTTGACTTGACTTGCTTAATAACCTTTACTAGGTCAGCCTCAACTTAACCACATAACACAAAGATGAATGGGTTGACACCCAATAGGGTGGTCTAATAACCCTTTGACCCACATGGTCGACCCCCAATAGGGTGGTCTATTAACCCTTCAACCCACATGACTTATACAAGGCCAACCCCAACAAGGTGGTCTAATAACCCATGAAGTATAAGTTACGACACTTGCAATATAAATGACGACACTTCCGTGTAGAGGAATAATAACATCTTTATAGGAATACAAACACTTCCGTATAGAGGAATAATACCATCTCTATAGGATTACAATATACGTATATGAAATACATTCTGAAGTTACATATACATCAACAACACAATACAATAAGCAAGACATATTCATATCGATAAGTAAAAATTGAACCATGTATAATAAAAGTGATTAATGTAAAAAAAAAATTATTGTTACTATGACAGTCATGTTTACTTGTCCAGAAGCTGTAGGTGTTGTCTGAGTACCGCCCCCCTGCCACAATACAATAAGAATGATATCATATTGAAATATTGAGCTCATTAGCATAAAAAATGTCAAATGTTAACATATGTAATATAATCATGAATTGTGGTTATTATGACATTGGTGCTATTAGGTACTATTAAACTAACATTTACCTCATGTGTCACCATTGGTGACTTTCCATGGTTAGCTTGTGGCATTTGTGGCATATGGCCATGATCAGCCCACCACAATATAATAATTAAGACATATTAAAAATGAAAATTACATATTTAACAATGTCTCTTAAACATGATTAATGAAAAGAATGACATATAGTTAACAATGTGTATCACTCAAAAAGCCCACTAAAAACCAGACTGTTCATGTGGTGTGCATTATCAAACAAAGTTTTGATATGGGAAAAAATGAAAAGTTGTAGGATTGAGGGACCTGATTGGTGCCCTTTGTGCAAACAGGCCTCGGAAACTATACAACATCTGTTCATTACTTTCCCTTTCATAACTCATATCTGGACTCTGCTGCGAATTGCTTTAAAACTGGAAACTCATTGGTTAGGAAACATGTTGGAACATGCATGGAGGCACTTGATCAACTCCACTACTACTTTACACTTATGAGAAATTCCTCTTCTGGTTATCTGGGACACCTGGCTGGCACACAATAAGGCTTTATTTCTTGAAAAATTTCTTGTCCCGGACCTTGTGGCCACACTAAGTGCTGATATTCTGGCTTTTTTTCCACAAGTGAAACATACTCCTCCTATCTGCAAAATTATCACTGAAAATTTTGGCCCCTCTATTCCTTGGGATAATTTCAATGGGGCTACAAATGACCAAGTCTGTGGGGGGGATCCGTCTTACACCTTTCACATTCCACTTTCTATCATATTCAGATGGGACTTGGTTTTGGAACCAACAATTTTGCTGAGATTTTTGCTCTTAAGTTACTACTGTGTTTCGCTAATGAAAAAAATTGCAGCCACATACAAATTTTTGGTGACTCCATGGATGTTATAAATTGGGTCAACAGAATTCAGCGATGCCCCAATATTTTTTTAAGCTTAATTCTGGATGATGTCTTGCGACTTTAGATGGATTTTGAAACCTTCTCTTGTCGCCATGTATACAAGGAGCATAACACTTCTGCAGACAACCTCTCAAAGCTAGGACTTACACTACCTTATGGACAGTGGAAGATTGCAACTACTGAACATGGACAAGCTTTTGAATATTTTCATTGACCCTTCATAGAAGGAATGGAACCACCAACAAACTGATTTTTGGCTTGAGACACTATTATTTTTTGCCACTTTAGAGACCATTTGGGGTCCTTGTTACTTTATATTTGTATATATTGGATGTTGGCACATAAGAGCCGCTCTATTTTTTATACAACCATAGTGTTGGATACTCTTTCAGAAAGGAATTCATATGCTTTCTACAAAATGTAATTTGATTTCTATTAATTAAATTACGCTTTTTTCCTTGGAAAAAAAATTAACAATGTGTATATTATAAAAAGAAAGACATATAAAGAAATTTGTTGCAAGAGAAAAATAATAAGTCATCGATCAAAGGTTGATTTAAATGTTGTATAATAAAATTACCCCCATAATCGCAACCCCCGCATCTATTCGATTCAAACCATAATCAATAAACAACTCTTCACCTGCAACTATTGATTTTGTTGCACATACGAATACACGATTTCCTTCACGCCCCTCAAATACGCAATTGGGTGGCTTATGTGTTGACCCTGGTTGTGTGCTATTTATAAACCCTGCGATATTTCCTGAAGCTTTTAGCCTTCAATTAATATACACAGTTGCTCCTTTGTTCAGATTGTTTTCCAATAGTTGACAATAATTTGTTGCCACTCTGTATGTCTGCATACTTCGCGTATATCGGATCAACAACAACCATTCATTGTATTTGTAGCATGGTCCCACATACTCCATCAATTCAATTTCAGTGCCATATTCCACCTTTATGCTAGCCATGGAAAATATCCCCAATCCATGTAAAGAGGATGGATCAATGCGATAAGTCCTCCCATTGAGGAATAAATTCGTGTCCACTTGGGGTAGCTCCTTGGGTAGCCATCATTTGACCAGATGTCTATACCTCAGGGGCAACTCAATGTCACCTATTCTCTCATTATCATAACCACATGATACTCCTTCAAAAACAAAAATTTTCATGCATCTATGAAATTTTCTCCTTACCTTTTCACCTCTAGTTGATCTTGACCTATTAGATCTTGTATTAGACATCTCGCTTTCAACCTCTTCTAGTCTATCTTCCTCACTTGAGGAGGATAGATCCGACAAGTACCTATTTGGTGGTACCTATGATCATTAAAATGAGACAACATGTTTTAGTTGAATTTTCAATACCAAAAACATCATTCATGGCTCATGGTTTCTAGCAAGCATGTTATAAAGAAAGATGATCCAAACTTGTATGGTAGATATAGGACAAACCAAATTACTATTTTTTTTTTTTATCTTTGTCCCTTGTGGACATGTGGCATGATTTAGTTCCTCTAGGAATATTCCCTCCTTCATCTAGTTATCATATTAACCTCTCAAATCCACCTAGATTCATCACATACCTATTGTCTTATGCAAATGAGCTATGAATTGTAGTTGGTTGCATTGGTTGGTTTAGTTGTAGACATTTCCATCCAAATAAGCCTCATTAACTAAATGTAAAATTTTAATTGTTTTACAACTTGGGTTAGCTCAGATGTTCTTACATTGCCCTAAAGATTAATCTTTCATGAGTAATTTGCTTAGATGTTGGCTAATTGGAGGGGCATGTTGATCTAAAGGAGATTCTCTGATTAATTCTTAGAAAGGGTCTTGATTATCTGATATGCATGTTATTCATATAAATTGTATCTTCATTGTATTCTGGAAATTATCTTGCATGGGTGAGGATCCCCCTTCCGACTATTTTTGGGACAATGCTACGTACAACTCCATGATTACTTGTAAAAGGAGAGAGGATATTATACAACTATCACTGGCATTTCTTGATTATTCACTCTTTCTTTTCATTCATCCATAGTTCACATTCTTGTCCCCTTCGTACAAGATCAGTCAATGTGCTTAGTTGGTTGATATTGATACCATGGTCTTGCTATCAACATGGTTTGTATTGAATTCTAAATAGTTGGATTAAGAGAGTCTTGGGTAGTGTTGGGACAAATACCTTCAAGCTCTCTTAGAGTAATGTTGTTCTACCTACAAACCTTGTACTTGTCTACATCTATGTTAATGAAGAATACTCTCTTAGTAGCCAATTGATGTTTCATGGGTACTCTTTCATTTGTAATGATAGTTGTTCAGTTGATAAGATTGAATATATTTCTCCCCTTATCAACTTTCTCTTTTTTTTTAAACCCCATTTTATTAATACTTTAAGGTACTGGTCAAATCTACATTCAAAAAGTTTAATTTCAGCATTTGAAGTGTTTTCAGTTCATTGAACCCTTGCCGGGAGGAAACTATTGTTGCAATTTATTATACGATAGAAATGAAAATGGTGGTATCAAAGGTTGGTTATGCAATATTTGTAGCCTTTTCTTTAGGGGAAACTACAACAAAGTAGTTTCCCATGTTTGGGGAAAAATTCAACTTGAAGTTAAGGCATGTGATTGTTCAAGTGAACCAACAAACAAAATACTTCAAACTTACCTCCAAGCAAAAAATATAAATCATACTTGAGCACATATTTATTGCATTTTTCCACTCCATGGCATATTACTATATACACATTACTATTTTGGGCATTTTTCTATTCCATATTACCTTAGTATATTAGTATATGTTCAGTGCTATTTTGGACTATCTACCTGCTCACTTTTATAATTAAATAAATAAATTATCATTTTAGTTTATACTTTTTTTTTGTATATGGTATTGCAAATAGTATTAGACTATTTATATGTATCATGTATCTATCATACCGAAGTTTTAAAAATCCTAGTTGGTTTTTTTATTTTCTAGATTTATTTTTTTTAATTTTCAAATATTTTAATGCCATTTTTTGTCATTTCCTAGAAATTTCGTGGGGAGATTCCAACAGTACCTGACACCCATTACTATGTCCCCTCATCCTCCCATCCTAGAATCTCATGTAAGATATGAGGTCAAAGGTTTCACTTCTCCTATAGATTTTTTTTGTAATTTTGAGATGAATGCTTCCACTATCCAATCTTAACTCATGCCTAGACTTTGTTGGCCATGATTAATAGCTATTCCACTAAATTTCTGAAAATATTTGTTAAATAAGATTGCATGATCAAGATTTGGCTTTTAATAAGTTCACATTCTCAGAATATTCATTAATTACCTCTACTTTACAATGTTATTTGTTAATACAATGGTCAAAACTTTGTATGAATTTATGACCTTAGTTGTATATATTAGGACATCCATAACCTTCACTATTATGTGAAATTGGGACATCCACAAACTTTGTGAAATTGTGTGAAAAGATCTTAACGCTGAACTGAAGATTGTCACATTATTATGCATACATTTGTCAAGGGGCATGCCAACCTATGGAACCATTGAAAGTTTTCATTTAGCCTCAAGAACTAAAGAAGTGAACATATGACCTAAGAAGACAGTACAACAACAACAATGAGCTTGTGATCATAAAAATTCCCAGTTATAATAAGAACACACATGTTCATTGATAATGGACTAAGATACAATTGAACAAACATTTTCATCATGGGTAGAAGAACATAATTTGATGAAAATGATTAGATAAGGTTAAAGTAACAAATGTGATAGTTGTATGTCAAATTTAATGGAGTTTTAGGACTCACATCAGCTGGGTTTGAACAATTTGATAATAGTCACTGACATCAACCTATATAATAAGCAGTTAGAGCAACAAATGGTCAAATTTGGAAAATCATTACTATACTTTGTATACTAGCACAAACATCTTCATAAATCCTGAGATAATGGGTCTTCAAAAACATATTTGTTGAAGAATGTAAAACCTCTTGTGGCTGGTATATATGAGGATTGAATTTTCTATACTTGTGTCTAAGTACTTGAGACTTAAAAACTGAGTGCTTGATGCTTAATATTGTCTACTTGTTGCTCAAAAAATTGTGTGAAATTGGGACATCCATAACCTTCACTATTATGTGAAATTGGGACATCCAAAAATTGTGTGAAATTCTGTGAAAAGCTCTGAAGGATGAGATGAAGATTGTCACATTATTATGCATACATATTTCAAGGGACATGCCAACCTATGGAACTATTTAAAGTTGTCATTTAACATCAAGAACTAAAGAATTGAACATATGACCTAAGGAGACAGTACAACAATAACAATGAACTTGTGATCATAAAAATTCCCAGTTATAATAAGAACACACATGTTCATTGATAATGGACTAAGATACAATTGAAAAAGCATTTTCATCATGGATATAAGAACATAATTTGATGAAAATGATTAGATAAGGTTAAAGTAACAAATGTGACAGTTGTATGGCAAATTTAATGGAGTTTTAGGACTCACATCAACTAGGTTTGAACAATTTGATAATAGCCATTGACATCAGCCCATAAAATAAGTAGTTAGAGAAATAAATGGTCAAATATGGAAAATGATTTCTATACTTTGTATACTCGCACAAACATCTTCATAAATCCTGAGATAATGGGTATTCAAAAACATGTTTGTTCCACCTCTAATGAAAAACTACAACAAAATGTTTTCTTTACAGATCTATGGAAACTATACGATATATCCTTGACATTTTTTTTGGTGGGGGGGGTAGATTCACTGGTGTGAACCCTTTCATATAACAACACAAGGATGTAAATGATTTTGAAACATGCCAATAGTTGTATGATTGAAAATTTAGTGGCAGGGTTCTATGTCAAGACCACTTTACATAAAAAATGTAAGGTCCTCTTAACGAAGCTTGTAGCATGGTGAATCTGTTCTACTGTGCCTCCCCTGAATCTACAAAATCATAGCATGAAATATAGAGCATCTTTGTGTATAGAAACATCAAAGAAGAGGAACAAAATCTCGTTATAGAAAACAAGCAGAAAATATGACATTGTAAACCGTCATATATTCTAGTTGCAGACATAAATTCCGGTGATATAAATGTATCATATGTGCGATCAGGCATGCAATGGTTAGCACTTTGAAATTTGTGGTTTGATACCATAAACAATGAAGAATTGGCGCAAGGGTCAAATGTTTGGTGGAAAGTCTAACTTGGTGATGTGACTAACTTTAGAATGTGAGTTGGTGAAACCTTAAATCATTTGGATGTTGCTACCAAAATGTTACAGAATGATTATTTTATGATTAAACAACAAATGCACCAACAAGCCAATGAAAGAGGAGATTCTCCTTCCACGACCATTACTATGATGAAATTATAAGATATTATTAGATTAATCCAATCCATTACAAAGATGCAATTTTCATCTATAGAAAGAGAGTAACACATCACATAATCCTTTATACTTTTCAATGTCTCTATAATGGATGTTGAACACTCTAGCGCTGGTAATCAAATAAGTTTGACACCCAAATTGAGAAGTGAAATTCATCAAGTCAAATCCCTAGAATTAATGAAGTGTGACAACCTGATCTGTGTAAGATCCTCACAAACAAAAGATTGATCAATGGTTTCTCATCGAGAATCAATCCCATTGAATATTAAGTCCAAGAAGGGAGAAAATAATGAAACTATCGAGACAAAGGGATAAGTCGTAGATAGCACCTTTGATATACATGAAGCCATAGTCTGCACCATATTTAAACACCTAAGGGAAAGTGAAGACATGAATGCACTATTCTAAATCAAAATTGAAGTGAACAATCGAAAGGTGAAGTGCTTCGTTTTAAAATGGTTTTCAATGTATTTTATTTTTGAAACATTAATTGATGATCTTGGTCTAGAAACCTGTGACATATACAACCAAGTTTATTAGCATGGTTGCAAGAGAAAATTGCTATAAGAATCAACTAGATATGTAAATCAAGTTTTTCATTAATGTTGCTTATATCAATGAAGTAGAATATGAAGTTGCACGACTTGATGCATGTGAGATGATGTTTGGACACCCATACTTATGGGGAAAATGGTTGCAACCTTCTACAAGACAAACAACAAATTTTGCTTGCTTAAATGTGATAAGGCCTACCTCATCAAAGCACATACATGGAGAGGAAGAACACATTTGGTAGAAATGGAACAAGAGAAAACTAGTAACTCAAAGGGGAAAATAAGAAGTAGGTAAACTCCAGGCCTAATGAAATGTTGAACTTGAAAAAAAAAAGTGGAGACCATGTACTTCAATCTCCTCCATAGACCATCTTTTAGAGGCCAAAATCTTCCCAATGGGAAGGTGCACCCAAAAGGGATTTGAGACAAATTTGAATGGCATAGGAATTAAGTCAAAGTAAAAAATAATCAATGGGGATGAGAAGCATAACAGATTCCATGGGAAATGACAAAGAGGTGAGGGTGATTGTTATCATGTTGGTCACACACCCAACAACTTATTCATCCATCAAACTAAAAAAAACACACTAGATGCAATAAGATAAAAATACAAAGAAAAAGAAGAAGCAAGGGATTGCTACAAGTGAGGAGATGAAGTGTCAGGGATGCCTAACCTTTTGACTATCTCCAGAAAAATGCTCCAATCTATCCATTAAAAATATGTGGAAGAATGAGTAAGGGTTTCATTTGACAAAGGCTCTAAAATTTCTTGTAGATTAGAGTGCAAAAAACCTAGAGGGCCATGATACTTTGTAATTCTCTGTAAACATTGGTAATAATAGACTGAGCATCACCATTCAAACTTGGTTTCCCCAAATTGGGTTATGTTATAGGTCAAATATGCACTTCTCCGTCCATGATCACATTGCTCTGTTGATCACACAAAAGGACACTATGGATGGAAGAGCTAGGTTGACTTGGATGAGTTATTGCTGAAACCACACTCTTCAGTTGAAAAACTTATTTTTTCTACAGTTTTCATGACATGTGCGCTACTATTGCCACAGTGATCCGACGTTCTAAACACTACTCTGCTTGAATCCAACCAGTGCACATATTTAAAATGTTGCAAACACTGGTTCTAAAGTGAAAAAGTTGCTTACTGTGCGCTAGTCTGGTTATATGAAACCTGCACACATCTTAAGATGAAATGAAAAAATATATTAAGATTACAAATTGGGATTAGTTGAAGTTGGTTCTACAACTTCCCCAACCTCCCAATTCAACCACATCTCGAATTCAACTGCCTAACTTGTCCCATAAATAAAAGGAGGATCCATGAGAGAGGAACCTAGAAGGAAAGCTTTAAATACTGTTAAATTGGAGGAATTCCCAAGTCATTGTGAAGAGCAGGAGCCAAGGAATCGGTTGCAGAAGTGTCTGGACATATCAGGTATATCTGTACTTTTTTACATTTCTTTGACAATAAAAGGTGGAAATACCTTTCCCGTGCCAAATTGAATGTCTATGAGAAGAACCTGCAATAATTAATTAATGAAAACACACGATATAGCAGAAATAACAAAACTCAGAATCACTTTTATATTGATCGCAGGCCACTTCGAGGGGGCAACCTCCTTTGAGCAAACTCAATACAAATAACTTCACGGTACCTTCATTGGTCTCAACATAAACTTATATACTAAGTATAGGTTCCAATACCATGGGTCAATACCATGTGTCAATACAAACCATGGGCCAATACAAACTATGGATCAACAATTACTATGCGATGACTTACAAAGCATATGCGTCCAACAACAATAAGACAAACTATGGATCAACAAATACTACAGGACAACTTACAAAGCATATGCGTCCAACAACAATATACTAAAAAATTAAATAGAAGGGTTGACATGGGTTCCTCACATTCCCTCTCCCTTAGAAAAATCTTTGTCCTAAAAGCTTTAGATGTGGAAATTGATGCAGAATCTGAAGGAGTGGTTCCCCTGTAGTATCCTTGGGTTGCATTCTGGGCCACTGATGCCTTTGGAGTTTTAGGGAGGGTTGCTTGGAAGGCTGTAGATGAAGAAGAACCATATCAGCTGCGTGAAAAGTGCACTTAGAACGGTGTTGATTCGCTTGTTGTTTCAATCGAATTCTTGCCATGTGAAGATTGTCCTGCAGAATGAGAAGAATCTGATCGCGGTTTCGAAGAACTGAGTCAATTTCCTGAACTGGGGAGCTACTGAGGATGTATGGAAGAAGAACTGGCGATGCCTGTCCATAGAATGCTTCATATGGTGTCCTTTTAGATGTGGTATTACACCACTAGAGCACTTCTAGTAAATCCATAGAAATAGTTTTTCAAATCTATGTAGGGATGGGAAAGGGTTCGAGCAGTCCTGAAAGGAGTGTCGTTTCACCCTTGGTGACCTGGAAAGTATCACAGTCAGCCACCATCTGTTGAATTGTCATTTTCAGTCCCTTCCAAAAGAAGCTACATTGTTCCCGGTCATACATTTTGAGGAACCTAGAGTGCCCTGCTGATGAAGAAGCATGGAGTTCATAGAAGAGATAGCCCTGTTGAACAGATTGCAGCCAATTTGGAACAAGTAGAGAAATAGCTGTAAGAGAAATTGGGTCATCAAATGTGCGAGAAGGAGCATCTGCCACCATATTTTTCTTACCATTATTGTAAGTGATCGCATAGGCATAACCCATGAGTTGGATAACCCATTTTAGGTGTGTTAGGGAGGAGACCCATTGTTCCAGGAAATTTTTCAGACTCTGGAGATCAATCTTGATGCAGAAATAATTACCTAATAGGTATGGCTGCCACTTCTGTACTGCATGAAAACTAGCCATCATTTCCTGCTGAGATGTAGATGCGGCTAAATTCTTACCGGAAAGGTCTATTGAAGGCGACAAGCCCACTGGTTCAGCAAAGACACCTGCATATCTATCCAAGGAAGTAGGGGAGACCATTGATGGGTGCATCTGAATGGAATGGAGTTGAGCAATGACACCATGTGAATTCTTCTTAAGGATATTTTTCAGGCGATGTGAATTGATGATGCGGAGAGACCCTTATTGTAAGCCCTTAAATTTGTGTTGTTTCCCATTGGCTGAAAACTGCATCCAAAGTTCATCAAAATCCCATAAGATGGGGCCAAGTGTGTGTAACCATTGAACGCCCAAAACCACATCACATCCGCCTAGGGACAAGGAAAACATGTCAGAGCGCAGGTTATAATCTTCTAGAGAGATATGCACATTGTGACACTTCCCCTTGCAAGGTAAGGTGCCCCCATTGGAAACCATGACTTCAAAGTTGGAGCAAGGATGGACAAAACAATCATCCTATTTGGCGATCTGAGGGTCAATGAAGTTATGAGTGCTACCAAAATCAATGAGTATTGTAAGAGGAAGCTTCTTGAAATAACCCCTGACCTACATTGGTTGGGGGGTGGTGACGCCGGATAAAGCATGGAGAGATATCTCTGGTTGTTCTTCCTGAGATGGGGGTTGAATAGGCGGCTCCTGAATGTCGACTTGATCATCCATTGTATCTGGAGCTTCTTCACCAATTTTAGAGGCAGGTGGAGAATCCACATCCAAGAGATAGAGCTTTTTTTGAACACATCGATGTCCCCAAGTGAATTTCTCATCACAATTGTAACAAAGCCATTTTTCTTTACATGCTTGCACCTCTATTTTAGACAAATGCTTGATAGGAGTTGGTTGAGGAGATGGTGGGATGGGAGGTCGTTGAGAACCCATATTTTGGAAGGGAACAAAAGTGGGTTTGGAGCATTGTTGGGATGCAATCTTTTCTTCTACCAACTTAGCCAACCCTAGGACTTCCATCATTGTGTTGGGACAGAACATTTTAACATCTGACCGGACTTCATCCTTAAGACCACTAATAAAACAACTACTGTAGAATTCATTGGACAATCCTTCTGTGTGATTGGCTAGTTTCTCAAATTCTGTTTGATACTCTCTCACAATGCCAATTTGATGAAGTTTAGTGAGTGCTCCGGTGAAGTCATCAAAAGCACTAGGACCAACTCGTTGCAAAAGGATTTGGCAAAAATATGTCCATTTTGGCTCATCATGAGCCTTGATGTACCAACGGTACCATTGAAGGGCTTCCTGTTCCAAATGAAAGGATGCTAGTGGAACTTTTTGGACATCAAAAGTATTATGCAGACTGAAATACTGTTCTGCACGATAGATCCATCCGGTCAGATCAGTACCATTGAAGCGAGGAAATTCAAGCTTCGGACCACAAAAATTGCTGGAAGAAGAGAACCCATTGGCTGCAAAAGATTCTTGCTGTTGGTTATTGTTCATGGTTGAATGCTGAAGATGGAGGTTGAGAAATTTTTCATCCAGATCTTGGAGTTTGGTTTGGATGGTTGCAAGTGTTTCCTCCATGTTTTTTTTTTTTTTCAAAAATGGATCTGCAACGATGTAGAAGGGATCATAACAATGGGATCTGAAACAACGCAAAAGGGATCGACAACAAATGGATCTGAAACGACACTGAATGGTTCAAAAACAGCTGGATCTAAAATGGCTTTCAGAATAGATCTGAAACGTCTTGGAATGGATATGAAATGGCGCAGAAGTGATCCACAACAGTTTAGCTGAAAATAGACATGGACCCCAAGTATGTTCGACTTCCTAACAGTTCAGGGGTTTCACTCGGCCACTAATGCTGTCTGATGGCTTGCGTATTGGGGAAGTACCCCTCAGTCCATAGCTCAGGTAAAAATGATAACTACTTTTCCACAAACGACATCTCTCGATTTTCCTCACGGGTGGGAACTAGTCAATCAGGTAGGGGTCGTTGCCTTTTTCGCTGGCAGGTCCTCTCAATGGGCCAGCTACTTTGGGGTTCCCGTGGTACTCCTCACAATGAGTTTTAAGGCTTATTCCCAAGTACTTCCCACAGTTAAGTGGATAGGGATTATTCCTAGATCCGAACTTGCAACAGATGCAAAAAAAAAAATGGCAAAAATTCCACCCAACAAGCCCAAGAAAGTGCTCTGATACCAGATGAGAAGAACCTGCAATAATTAATTAATGAAAACACGCGATATAGCAGAAATAATAGAACTTAGAATCACTTTTATATTGATCACAGGCCACTTCGAGGGGGCAACCTCCTTTGAGCAAGCTCAATACAAATAACTTCACGGTACCTTCATTGGTCTCAACATAAACTTATATACTAAGTCTAGGCGCCAATACCATGGGTCAATACCATGTGTCAATACAAACCATGGGCCAATACAAACTATGGATTAACAATTACTATGGGACAACTTACAAAGCATATGCATCCAACAACAATAAGACAAACTATGGATCAACAAATACTACGGGATGACTTACAAAGCATATGCGTCCAACAACAATATACTAACAAAGTAAATAGAAGGGTTTACATGGGTTCCTCACAGTCTATTTGATTGATGTTCATTTGGTTAAATATCTGATTGTAATTGATGCTTAAGTTGTTTCTGATTTCATCATATTTATTACAGTCAAGATACGCTGAGGAAGGTTAACTTTGTTTTGCAAGTTCATCATAGCGGAAGATCAAGAGAAAGCTAGGACCAGTCATTGTTAAAATGGTACATCTTTTGATATATTAATCTCCTTCCATTTGTAGTAACTAATGCAAGACAATGAATGTATTTACCTATCACCCCACCCAAGTTGGTAGTGTTATCTTCCCACTATAAGGTATTTTTCCTGCACAACAGATTGCCGACTCCGCTGGGGATTAACCGGTTGTTTTTCTGCTCTAGGAGACCTTGTTAGGTTTTCTTCCAGTTTATTCAATATTTTGTTCTCTAAGAGGTTTTATAGGTTATTTTTGCTTGTTCTTTCTATCTTGATTCATCTCAGTCTGCTTCAGCAAATCCTTTTTGTTTGCTTCAATTCCCTGTGCGTTGGTTTTCTATACTTACAGTAGTGCATTTTTTGTCATGAACGCTGCTTTGTCTCAAACATAGTAGCGCACTTCCTGTGATAGGCGTTGGTTTCTCTACCACACAGTAGCGCACTTTTCCTATAGGTTCAAGTCTTTTACTAGGGTTTGATTTCCATATGTTTGGGTCTACTTCTAGCCTTTTGCTTTACTTCTTTGGCTGATTCCTGAGACTTGTATGTCTTTTTTGAGTCTTGTTTGCCTCTCTGAAGTCTTATAGTTTTCCTTTACTTGCTTTAGTATTTGTTTAAGGTGTCTTTTTTGCTTTTTTAGCCCTATTTAAGGCTGTGCACTACTCTCTGCTAGACATAGCTATGCACATTTTTCCCTAGACGCTTGTTGCAGTTATACAGACCTGCATTCTGAACGCTTGTTGTCTGTGGCAACAGTAGCGCACTTTTACTATGTCTTGTCCTTTTATTAGGGTTTGAACCTAGTTTGAGTTCTTAGGGTGGATTTGAAAGGTTGTTTAGTCTAGATACCTTCTGAATATCTATTCAGATCAGTTTGAGTGAGTTAAAGCTTTCTAGTTAGCTTTTCTTTTGAGTCGGTGTGTTGGTAGGGTTACTTTTTTGGTTTTATTACCTACTCCTTTGTTTGGCGAGTATTTTCTTAAGTTTTGGTGCTTTGGAGCATCCTTTTAGGTTTGTCTTTCCATTGCAGGCATCTCTTTTCCTGTTTTCTTTTACACTTTGTTCCAAACCTAGAGTTTTTTCTGTCGAAACAACTGGGTAGGTGGAGTCTTTCTCAAATCTTTTGATTTGATTGTTTTTCCTTACTCACACTTTGCGTTAGGTCTTACTCTCTCCTTTCCAAGATATTTTCTTTTGCAATTATTAGAAAAGACAAAAATGAAATTGGTTGCTTACTAGTAAGATTCATCATCTTTTTCAAAGCAGCATAGATCGTTTGCTTTGAAAAACTAAAAGAAAATTACAAAAAAAAATTCTTAGGATTACCTATTTGCTAGTTTTGAAGAATATAAAAGAAAAGAAAAGAGTCTTTTGTGAATTTGAATGCATTATTTCTTTACGCACTTTGCTTTCTATTGAAACCATTCCACACACTTCACTACCCTTATTGAGTAAAAAGTAGCCCTTAAAAATAAATCTTGATAAAATTAACTAGCAACTTTTTCTTTTTAGGTATACACATCATCAACTATCTTAGGCTAGGGTTTTGGATTTAAATCACCTTAAACTACCCGAAATCGGCTTCATTACTCAACAATCGTAGTAAGATTATCTATTAGGAAAATCCACCTCTATCAAAATATCTTCGGAACGCTCTACTCAAACTAGAGTTAAGATGAGGTCGTGGGCGATTGGAACTGTTGAGGATACTCCCTCACTTTCCTCTCAACCATAAACCCAAGTTGATTCACATACGAGGGTCCACTAGTACTTTTTAAAGTGCTTTTGGATTTCGGGCTTTTCTACCCTTCCCATGCATCTCGACTAGGATGACGACTATTCCCCCAGGTTTTTTCGTATTGGTGGTATCCTTAGTATCATAACCCTAGGGCTCTACACAGGTAGAGTGGAAGGATATTTCCACTTCACCTCGGACAGACACGGAAGGTAACCCTTTGGCAATAATCCCAGGAGGGTGGTTTGGTGATTCAAATGCTTGCACCCAGAGGACCTCCATTGGACACTGCGTAACTATCCATCAATACTCTATTAGTCTGTTATGGGCCCTCATCATCCCAGACTTGCTTCTGAGAGTATTTTCCTTGTTTTCCTGGTTTGATCACTTAGGAAATTTTTTAGTGGTATGCTGTTTTCTCCTTAGTCATAGTGGCCACTAGTTTTTTTACTTAGTTTTCTTTTTTATAGCTATGGAGGACCAACCTCTTCGTAGGTCTCAAAGGTTTCAAAAACTTTCCTCGCTCACTATGGAGCCTCCACCTCCACCGCGACACCGGAGGACGGATTCCCGTGTTTCATTTGAAGTTACGGGCGAAACATAAGTACTTGGAGAACCAAATCCCAAAGCCCAAGATCAACATGTCTTTGATACTGTTGAGGTTGAGGACTTAACTTTTAGAGAGTTTAGCACTCCTTTCAACCCTCCTCTGACTAGACCCAACGATCCTCTACTGGTACCTGTAGGCTTTCTAGGACAAACTAAGTACAGTGCATACTTGTTTACACCTTGTTACACCATGACTAACCCAGGAGATTGCAGGGAGTTCCTCAAACTCCCAAAACCACTGCAATACCGAGCTCGTCGTAGACTGCTTCTGCTTTGACTCCGTCCTTTAGTTTTAATGTTGGTACTCTAGTCATGCTGAGCTCAAAAGCTCCGACATCTACCTCAGTTTCTACCCCTACTTTTGGACCAAATAATACCCCTTTGACAGGGATACTTGCAGTGAATTTCACTCAGCCTCATGTTACACAACAATTCTAAGGTTTAACTCAAACTATTGCTTCCACATCCATTGTAGGATCGTTCCCTTCTACATCTATGCTTGTTATGGGTAAACGATACTGTCTATTACAACTACACCTAGCTTTAACCCCTATGTAGGTTACAATGTAAATCCATCAAATATACCTACAGGGAGTATCCCTTTCTCTTTGTTTGCTGGAGGAGGGGGTAATATTATTAATCCACAATACAGTGGGGTTAACACCCAACCACAATGGACCACTACCTTGGGAAGTAATCCGCTTTCTTTTGGGTGGAGCAATTTTAATGCATTCACTTCATAATCGATGGTTGGGGCAACCCCAACCAGTAGTACACGAACCAGGTGTCAGGAGGTCCCCAATACCAGGTTCCCGTCTACCAAATTCCATCGACCTGACCCCGTTTACCTTTTCTGGCAACTTTGAATTTGCCATATCTTTCAAAACTCACAAATGACCCCATGCACCATGATCCTGCATGGCCACCTGTTCCCACTAAGTTGCCCTCAGACATTCCAAAGTTTGAAGGAAATACTGGTGAGGATCCAGGTGATCATGTCATGACATTTCATCTCTGGTGCTCCTCGAATTCGCTGAATCATGATTCCATCCGAATGAGACTTTTTCAAAGAACCTTGACAAGTGTCGCAACCAAATGGTACATTAGAATGCCTGCAGCTTCTTATGGCACCTTTTGGGATCTAGCTACTATTTTTTTGAATCACTTTCAACTTCCTATCTGGTATGATGCCTGTACAAACCTTCTGTCCACCTTTCGATAGAACAAAGCCACTCATCCATCTAATCACATTCAGGAGTGGCGAAGAAGAAAGAGGCTCATTAAAGCCGACATCCCTTGAGCATTTTTATTAGAGTGGTATCTCAAATCACTCCTTCCTTATATTTCTAAGGAAGTTGCAACTTCAGGGGTGTCCTCCGAAGAGGAAGCTATCCTAAGAACCCAACAACTCAACTTGGTATATGCTCAGTCTGGGCTCTTATACGAGATTATTCCCGATGCACCAAGGTCTATCATAGACTTAGCTAAACCTAAACTTGGACCACATGCTGATGGCATTATGGGTTCAGTATACTCTGCAGCATTTGATGCTTTAACAAAGCAGGTTCACGCCTTGTCATTCAAACAATATGTTGCAGAAGCAACCTCGGTTGCAGCCTCCCCCTCAACAATTGAATCTGTACAACAAGTACAAACAAACCAAATGGGCCCTACGTAGCCCAACAATAAGAAAAAGGGAAAGAAAGGGGACGGAAACCAACAAAAGCCCAAAAACACACAAAATGCCGAGGAGGGTAAAAAGGAAAAAATGAAAGTGAAGTTCCCTTGTAAGCTATGCCGAGAGGACCACCTTACCCATCAATTCCCTCCAATGGAAGAAGCCTAGAAGTTGATCCATGAAAAGAAACCAGCTATATTAAAAGATACTTTCCCTCATGGACAGAGTTCAGCTTCTGGTAGCTCCGATGCTGGGACACCACTCGTGCCACCTCAACTGATCAATCATTCATTAATATGGTTAATTTAGATGCCCTTTTTCAAAATCGAACTAGAAATTATACCTCGGATCCACAGCAGAAGGATGTTCCTGAGTCATCTACCCCTCTCCACATTGAGAGACCAGTGGATTCACTGCCAAAGATTTCGAAAGGTGTCTTCAAATGGGTTGTGCACAACCCCAATGTGAGGGATGCCCCCAACTACAATGTTGTGGATTATTTAGCCCAAACCCCCTGTGCCATGTCCACTTTAGAGGTACTTCAAAGTTGTCTATTGCAACGCAGTGAACTTCTCGCAGGGATTAGGAGTGTGGATTCATCCAACATGCTTGCTCATTTTGATATGAAAGATATCAAGTTCTGGTTTCTGTACAATGTTGCTCTCCAAATAGAGGTAATCCATGGTCCCAAGACCATTGGACGAGCTATTGTAGATGAGGGCACGTCTATGTGCATAATGCCCATTTATTGCTGGAAGGATTTAGGCGAACCTGAGTTAGCCCCCTCGAACAAGGTACTTACCACCTTTTATGGAAGATCTTTCCATCCACATGGAGTCTTACCATCATTTGATTTTGAACTTGCAGGAAAACTAGTATCTGTAGAGGTTGAAGTTCTGGATGCTCCACTTGACTATAACTTACTGTTGGGTAGGAGCTGGACATATGCCATGCAAGCAATGCCGTCAGTTGTTTTCCGGATCATAATGTTCCCTCACGAAGGCAAGATCATCACAGTCGATCAAATTTCGTTTTCCTGGAAGAACAACCAAACTTCATTGGATTCAACAATCCCATTTGTTGATTAATGCCGCCCAGTTACTGAGAGTTTGGGAGTAGGTCTCTATGGGTCATTAATAGGAACTTTTGACCTACCTTCTCCTATTCATTTTATTGGTTCTGAAGAGTGTTCTTCGTTTGAGATTTTCACGGTTAGTCCAACGACAGATCCATGGATTCTCCCAACTGAATCAGAACCAGTTGTGCTTTTATCTATTGTAGAGGTGGCTTACTTAGATTCACAACATGTTGCAACGGAACATATTGTGACTCCGTTGGTCTATGCTAAGTCAGATATGGACTATGCTTCCGCATGGTCAGTGGACTCTATCCACTCTTTTAACTGTCTAGACACTGTTTTACCCTTTGATGAGGCGATCTTGGAAGCAATGATTGGCCTGGACCATCCTTGGGAACACATGCACCATAGGTCTTATTTTCTTCCTGATATGGATAGGATTGAGAGAGGTGAGTTTTCTATGAGACCCGGTGGGAATGTTGATTTGTCCACTATCCCTTCTACTTTGAAAGTTGTTTATGACGAAGGGAATATGGAAAATATATTGAGAACCATTCCGATCAACATTTCCATCAAACCTAGGGTCTTGGAAAATATTTTCATTGGAGCAGACTGTTCTCCCGAGGAGATCATTTTGTATACCAATTTCTTTAAATAATTCCATGATGTTTTTCCCTAGTCATATGAGGAGATGCCAGGCATTGATCCTACCATTTTCGATCATGTCATCACAACGTACCCCAATGCTAAACCTGTGAGACAGAAGCTCCATCCAGTTAACCCTCAAAAAGTTGCTGCCATCAAGGCGGAAGTAGAAAAGTTGCTCAAAGATGGATTTATCTATCCGATAGATATGACGGAGTGGGTTTCAAATCATGTTCCAGTAGACAAAAATCAAGGTACCATTAGAGTCTGCACTGACTTCCGGGACCTAAATAAAGCTTGTCCAAAAGATAATTACCCCACACCATTCATAGATCAGATCATTGATGCATGTGCATGCCATGAAATTTTCTCATTCATGGACAGGTTTTCAGGATATAATCAAATCAAACCTAAAGACCAACACAAGACAACTTTTATTTGTCCTTGGGGGACCTTTGCCTATCGGAAGATGCCATTTGGATTAAAGAACGCTGGAGCCACCTTTCAGTGGGAAATGAATTTTTCTTTTCAAGACATCAAGAACGTAGTCGAACCTTACCTTGATGATCTCCCAGCGTGATCTCGAAAGAGGCGGGAGCATCCTGATCATTTAAGACTTGTGTTTGAAAGGTGTAGATACTACAAGATTCGATTGAATCCCAACAAATGTGTATTCTACGTTGAATCTGGATGATTACTGGGTTTCATAGTATCCAGTCGTAGCATAATGGTGGACCCATTGAAAGTAGAGGCAGTTGTAAATCTGCCTCATCCTCGAATCCTGAGACAACTTCAAAGTCTACAAGGCATGTCCAACTTCTTGAGACACTTTATCAATAACTATGCCAAAATTACAAAAGGTTTCATGAGACTGCTTAAACAAGACACCTACTTTTTGTGGGATGAGGCTGCTCAAGTATCATTTGAGGCCTTGAAAAAGGAATTATTGTTAGCCCCCTTGTTAAGCCCGCCAGACTATACAAAGGATTTCCTCTTATATCTCGCTGCATCAATATATACAATAGGCATAGTACTAGTTCAGGAGGATGGCATGCTCCAAGTGCATGTCATTTATTATCTGTCGCGTGACCTGATAGCTCCTGAGATCAAGTATTCTCACGTAGAGAAGTTGGCATTAGCTATTGTCTATGCGGTTCAAAGGCTACATCACTACATATTATTGCGTACCACCACAGTTGTTGCAGAGGTCAATCCTTTCCAATACGTTCTCACTCGACGCATCATTGGGGGGGGATTTAATAAATGGATTGTCATCTTGCAAGAATTTGACTTGGTTTTTCAGTGCGCTCAGTCAAATAAATCACTGGTGTTTGCCGAACTGATTTCAAAGTTTCCTAGTGACATAGTACATGTTGAGGAAGAATCATCATTCTCGGATGAACATGTCTTTCTCATTGCATCCTTTGACCCATGGTATGGGGATATCTTAGTATATCTCTACACTTTGAGTTGTCCCACCACTTTCTCTAGGGATGAACGATGCAAACTTAAGAGTCATGCAAAGAACTACCTCATCATTTCTGACACTTTGTACAGACGTGGGGTAGTTTCCATCTTACACCGTTGTTTGACCCTAGAGGAAGCAGAATCAGTATTGAATGATCCCAAGAGTGGTTCTAGTGGGGGTCATATTTTTGGGTTGGCAACAACCCAAAAAATACTGTGTGCCAGTTATTTTTGGCCCACAATATTCACAGATTTTCTGGAAGCTATGAAATGTTGCCAGCAATGTCAGTTTTTCACCAGGAAGATGCGAGCACACCTAGCTCCTCTCCATCCAGTAATCATAGCAGGCCCCTTCACCAAGTGGGGGGTTGATTTTATGAATTGTAATCCAATTTTGGATGGAGGTCATCACCATATCATTGTTTCTGTCGACTACTTCACCAAGTGGGTGAGGCAATGTTTAATTTTAAGGTAGATGGGGAAACGACCGCTTATTTAGTTTCCAACCAGATCATTGCAAGATTTGGTATACCCAAAGAGATCGTGACTGATCATGGTCATCATTTTAAGAACAACATGATGACCGATCTATACACCATGTTAGGTTTTCGGCAGGAGCATTCATCTTCGTTTTACCCGCAGGTGAATGGTCAGGTCAAAGCGGTCAACAAAACCTTGAATACCATCTTACAAAGGACCGTTAATGCCAGTAGAACTAATTGGCACATTATGATGTATCCTTCTCTTTAGGACTACCGAGCCAATGTAAAGACTGCTACCAGGTTCTCTCCCTTCCAGCTGGTACATGGGATAGAAGCAGTCATTCTGGTTGAGTGCGAAATTCCTTCATTGAAGTTGGATGTCCAACTACTACCTGACACTTCATCCTTGGAAGAACGTTTGTTGCATTTAGAACATCTGGATGAGTAGCACCGCGACATGCTCACAACAAATGAAGTGCATAAGAACCAAGTCAGGGACAGTATGATAAGTCTGTCAGACCTAGGGTTTTTCTCGAGGGAGACCTTGTTCTGCTCTGGGATCAGGACAAGGAACCTTTAGGGATTGGCAAGTTTAAGTCCATGTGGCTCGATCCCTACATAGTTTCTAAGGTACTAAAGAGGGGTGCATACAAGTTAATAGACTATGAAGGTAATAAGTTTCCAGAGACTAGAAATGGGCTCTACCTGAAGAAGTACTACGCTTAGGCATCTGTGCTTTTTCATGTATTATAGTTGAACATTTTGTAGAGTTAATTTTGTTTATGGTTTTTGTTACGTCTTATGCATCTATTGCTTTGTGTTTCAGATGTCGACTGAACACTACATAGGGTTTGTTGATGGTGCTAGTTACCACACCCATCAGTTGGCCGTAGCTGCTTGGGTTATTTCCTCACCAACTGGCCAACTAGTTTCTTCAGGACACGGGGGGTTCACTCAGTGAACTTGTTACATAGCACGATCGTTCACATGATATTAAAGAATACCCCTATTTTCACTAAATATTGGAAAATGCATCCTAAAATTGTATTGTTGAACCACCCTCCCAATATGCCTTTCTAATTAAGAAAACCCCTAGTTTCACCAGATATTGTAGGTATCCAATTTTATCAACCCATTTTTAACACCCCCTTTATATCATATTACCAAGTTGTAACAAATAGGAGCCCTAACACATCTTAGTATAAGCAAACAAGATGCTAAATAAAATAATAGTATAATGCTAATAATGATCCCACTAGGATTCCAAGGGTGACTGATCAATTTGTAGCATTGGATAGCGGAACACCCAAAGAAATAGTACTTGGGAAGGAAAAATGCATAAAATGCAACCTAGTCAAGAGATCAACATAACAAAGAATGTAAAAGACTGATAGTCCAATTGTTAGTGCAATTCTTAGAAAATATGAGAATTGAAAATGTTTCACACCACAACCTGCCAATCTACCAATTTTATATCATGTAAATACGAATATAGCCATAGAGAACTCATGTTTTCTATAAGCTTAATAAATTAAACTCCATAAAAATGCAAAATTGAAACCCTTTTGTGGAGGGACACCCCCACCTTCCTATCAAAAAAAACATCATTGATGTAACATACCCTTTTAGTTGGAAAATATTTTGTGTTAACAAACATTATTATAAATTTTATTGTAAAGTTTTATGTTGGACAGGTGTCCAAGGATGACTGTAAATTTGCACAATATATTATTATTAAATAAATAAAATAAGAGACAAACACCTAAGAGGACTGTTGAAAGAGTGGTTACTGATCCACTAGGTGGAATGGAATCTGGGGTAGAAGGAAATGGACAAGTGGCAGCATCATGATGCAACTAACTAGCTGTTGGTATGGGACAACTCCCTTGAAATGTGGTCATAGTGCCCTGAAAGATGGGACTGGAGCTTGAGGCTCATTTATTCTAAATTGACCACTAAAGACCTAGGCAGTCTATATAATAGCCATCAAATTTTGAAATGAGGTTCATCACTTTTCCTGACAAGGAAATTTACCTTGGGGTTCTGCTGTGTTGCACCCAAGAGATTTGATGAGGGGATATGCTATGTTGTTGATCATATTATGAGTCTGCTAAACTCTGTTTGAGTCCAGGAGGTTGATGCTGAGTGCAGAAGGCATTTTATTACAGGAGGTTGATGCTGAGTGCAGAAGGCATTTTTGGGTGCCTTGCTTCTACACAGATTCCATCTACTTAGTGGCTCAGTAATCAGGCTCGGGGGTTCACTAGAAGCCAGCAGTTTTGCTGCTTATTATGGAATAGGTTGGGAGGAATAGGCCTCCTTGGGTGTTTGTCGGCCCTATCTTCATCTACAGGTTCTATTTTCTTATATGTTTCATACATGTTAAAGTTCTGTTACATATTAACTTGTACTGTTTTATTTTACAAATTTATTTCAGTATCCTGAGTGAATTAATAATTCTGTAGAAAATTGATTTGATTGAATAAAATAATCTCTGTATTTTTCCCCATGCAAGAAGAATTAGCATCGTACTCTAATACAGAGATAGATTAAAAGAGAGTGAATTTGATAGGCAAATTTGCCAATATTGATGAAAATATTACAACTCTATTTATTTTTCTTAAAGTTTTCCTACTGTTAGTAAGTTAGATGATTTAGTATAATTGGAAGTTCATACTTCTGTAAATTCCCTTATAGTGCTATTTATGATCTTCAAATAACAAAATTTCAGTCATGATAATTTCGATGAAACATATTTAGCTAAGAAAATCTTTGTTGTTTCATGTTTTATCAAACCAATTTCATAACAATGTTGTACAAATCTAACCCTTTATTTTTCAAACTGGAAATTTAGAATTTCTTGCCTTCTATATATTTCACTTTCAACCCCGTTGAAAATTGACTGGTTCCACTGCAAAATTGTTGCTAAAACAAACACATTTTTGTTTTATTTATTACTGCAATTATTCCTATCATATTGTACAAAAACCCTAGACTTTATTTTTTTTTACCATTTCATAAAACCCTTGTATCAACATAACAAATAAATGTTATGTCATCTACAGTATTTAAAGACTATTGCATAGTGACCATTCTGGTCGAAAGGCCAAGGGCAATACCCTTTCCATAAAACAATTCAAGTTATCTAAGTTTCCCTTTGATTTCGGTCACCTACGTTTCAACAAAGGAAAATGAACCAAAAACGACGATTTCAAGTTAACACCTATACTGTCTCTTTTACCATTCTTACACACACATCTTAAACTCGTATCATAAGAGTTCATAAGTTAAAATTCATTACAAATGAAACGATAACAGAGAAGGTTCCACATTTATTTTATACAAAGACTTTAACCTGGGTCGAAACCCCATCAAAAACGAAACATAAACATTGTTTTGGAAATCGAAACAGTAGTATTTTATTGTCAAAGCTCAACTGAGGACCGAAACCCTCGACGAAGTCACATTGCTAGTTCAATACGGAACTAAAAACAAACAAAAAACCCTCAATACTTTCAAACTTAAACATTAACCAGGTAGCCGAAGGCACCTTTTTACAGACTCAAAGACTAGACACAAGTCTATTAAAGATCGACGACAGTAAGAAAACAACAACTGATACAACTCCACTTTTGTCTGCATCTGCCCGAGGTTCTATAAAGGGTTTGCCACCAGGGCTTACCGATTAATGCTTGATATCCGTCGACAGTTCCTTAAATTTTCCCACGACGCTGAAGGTTACTTGCCAAGACTTTAAAAAAAAGGGGGGGGGGTTAAAGTTTGTCCAAACAAAACATATTCAAAGGAAAAAAGAAAAACAAGATACATTGCAATAGGAATTCAGGACTACGAGAGTTTACCTTCGAGGAACGTTGGCGACGCCCTGTCAAAACAACAGTCGTAGCCATGGAGACATATTTGGCGCCGAGTTGAAATAAATTCGAAGTTCATCACTGCCAACGATCGAACCAAATAACTCTCATGAAAATGCACGGTTTGAACACCTCCAACGCTCAATTCGAATAACTATTAACACACAGAGTAGTAATACCTTTCAACGACATACCCTGCTACACTTACAACTAGTTTCACACTATTAAAACAAAGGTGCCGAACCACAGAGACACCAGAGGACAGTTACAGGCTTAACCCTTCATTTTAGCGGCCTGTTGGCCTCTCTCCCCGGAGAACCAGGCTCTAAATGAACACAATGCAAAAAACAAGCAATAGTGTAGTCAAACCCTTAGGGTTAGCTCTCATCAACCAGATCGATGGAGGAGATGGTGCCAACACAACAACGCAACAATCAAATTTGGGGGTACTTTCAACCACTTTATTAATTACACATTCAACCCTACAAACTTGTGGGAGGCCACGTCGACCAGGGCCAAGCTACAGCTTGGTAGGAGCTTATTGTTTCACCAATGGCTATCACATGGAGCCATTTCCAGATGTGCCAACGCAACAAATCCGTAGGAGTTGCAGTCCCGTTTTAATGCAAAAGGATCCCGTATCACCTCGCCGGACGACACCTGTAGAAACATTTAAGGCAACGCCAATATCGCATTTATTAATTCCAACCAACCCTTAAACGTTACATTCCCATATTGTATGCCCAGGGCTATCGCAACATTACATAGTATAGTCACATTAAATTGTATTTGCATTTTATTGTAATTTTTTTACATAATAACATAAATTAGCATACAAATAGAATGTGATATTCTTCAAAGTTTCGTAATCAGTTATGTTCACGCCGGGATGTTAAAACATTTCCTAGTTTCTAAGTCATTATCGAGGCCACGTTAAAATTTTATGTGTATTTGCATATCGTAATGTTATAACCCAATATTAATATGATCCCGGTTAAATGGTTAAATTATTTCATATATTCTCCAAAGCCTCGACACTTAGCGCTTAGTAGTTAGGTTATATAAGTGTCGTTCCATTTATATAAGATTTCTATTTTACATGCTCATTATATTACATGATTTTGTTTATATGGTAACATATCCATACCATGGAAATTCAAAAGGTTGATAATACTTTTATATAGTAGATATGTTACATATTTATAAATAAACAATATGTATTTGCATCTAGTAAATAATATAGTGTAAAATGATTGTTTATCATTTTGTTAAAATTACATTTTCATACTCGGGTAATAATACATCCTTTAAGTATGGTATAGTAATTGCACACTTTTGTAAGTAATAGTTTCCATAAATACGACAGTCCCTAACTTGTGCAGGTCGAGAGGACCTCATATTTTCTTATTTCGTTCAAATCACTGTTTTGTAGAGATAGCAGTGTTCTTACATTTTCATTTCTTTTACAAATAAAGGTTAGTACCAAGTAGCTTTATCCTTATTTCATATAGTAGAATATAAATACCCGAGTGTTGGAAAACAAAACTGGAAGTTTCTTACCGGCATCACCTTCATGCATGGCAGTACACAATCATTTTTATTTATAAAGATGACTAGCTGAAGCACACATAGTTCTTGAATGATTGGAAATATTTAACCCTTACCTGCAGATCTGCGAAAGAAAGAAACAGTTCCAATGCTTTAGCTTTCAAGCTCAATAAACCCAAGGGCACCCGATAGAAACCCCTTCAGAAAACATACAACAAAGTTGTTAGCATTTAGTTAACCAATCCATAATACATGAGGAAGTATTTATCATTCATCTAGGTCAATTTATAATCTGTAGCTCGCCTATGATATTTTATACATTTGTTTTTTATGTGTAGTACTGTATTCAGTAGTTTGTTAAAGTTCAATAATTCCGTAAGTAGTGTTTATAGCATTAAATGCTATTTCTAAAAAGTTTTAAATTTTAGTGATTTTTGGGGTGTTACAATTGATGTCTAAACCCAAATGAACATAGACAAATTCCTTTTACTTTTCAATAACACCGTATGATCATGTCCATATCTTGGATTTGGGTCATTCACAATATCTAATGAATTGCCTCCAGTTCCTCTACATTTATTCTTGCAATCACGGGAATTAACAACATTTAGTTACATTTTCTTGGGTTATATCTAGTTTTTTTTATCTTTAAAGGATAGGGGAAAATCTCCATTGTTAGGTTTCAAGCATGCAATAGTTATAAAGATACACAAATGGTGAAACTTATATGATACCATTTCATGGTAACGATAACACATAGGGTATGTAAATAAGGATTTATATTTTCACTTATGCTCATGTTAATTCCAATACAATATTAAGACAAATGCCTTCCATATAAGAATTGAAATTACAATTATGAACGTGTCAAATATAACTCAACCTAACAAATATTCCTAAGTGGCAATGTGAAAATATTAAAGAAGAATACAAAAGGCTGGAAAAAATAATTAGTCAAGAAACATTGATCTAACTTTTCTTGGTTCTAGTGAGCCAAGAAATATTGGTCTCACTTTTCTTGGTTGTGGTGGAGTAAGGTTTAATTGAATCTCAATGCCCACCTAAACCCCAACCTAAAAAATGAAGATGTAAATTTTTTACCTGATGCCTACAAAAAATACAATACAATTGTTCAAGTCCGGAACTCCCATTTAACTATATCTCTTAACTTAAAGATGGAAAACAATATAACATCAATTCGAACCAAGCCTAAATAATCTATTAAATGAGGATTGCTGAAGGCCAATAATCCAAAGAGACTTCCATCGATATTATCATTGGTACACTATTATCAAATTTATGCAAACCTTGGGATCATAAGCAATATCAAATAAAAATGGAAGGTCCTTAAGTTTTAGGTGGTTATGAATTGAGCCCGTGATTTGGATGTATGAATCAATCCAATGATTTGGAGGTTATTCCTCAGCACTACCAAATAAAATAACCCCCAATATTTATATTACTATGTCAAATTAAAACCCCCCCTTAACCCCTTAATACGAGGCAATATATTTTTGAGGTTTTTAAGAGTATTCAACCCCCCAATATGAATGGACGTGATATGATATTGCCTCACTAGTGAACCCCCCGTGCTTCAGGAGGGGCTTGTTTAGGTCCCACAATGAACAATGTGGCTGAATACAGTGCAGTCATAGAGCTACTCCGAGATGCTCTTTTCCATGGCATTTCACATTTGGAGGTATGGCTCGACTTGCAGTTAGTTGTTTTTCAGTTAATGGGTGTTTATCATGTTAGAGATCCTACTTTGTTACGTCAGTTTTTGTGCATTAAGTTACTTGAGAGACAGCTTGATTACATCACATATCAACATATTCCAAGGAACTTGAATGCATTAGCTGATTCATTTGAAAACTATGTTTTAGATTGGCACTTGCATCATTCACATACATAATTCATGCATAAAACTGTCACGTCCCCATTTTGACCCCTTTCGCATTAAATCGTAAATGATGTAAATATTGTTACTTAATCATGGTGAGGAGCTCAAGGCCAAATCCCCACCATTGATTTAGCGTTTTATGTGTCGGCAATTAAAGAAATAGATGCCTATGGTTCTTGTGCTAGATAGGCACGATGTAAATTAAGACATCATGTAAATACGAGTTTTAATGAAAAACCCACAACTAGCTATGCAATGCAACAAAGAGATGGGGGCATGATTCTACAATGAATAGGGAGGGAAATTATTCAAACCCTTGAGCCAATGGTATTAATCCATGTGTCAATGAGAAAACCCATAAACCACCAACTACCCATTTTGGGTTATGCACCCAATCATTTAATTCTTCCAGAAATTGGTTGAGGTAGTTAATGCCTTGGGAATGAAGAGGTATGGTAGCCAATTTCGTGTATGGACAAGCCATCAACCTGGGAATTCGTATTTTTTCTTCTTGGGCAAGAAAACACCCACGAAATGGTGCCCAAAGCCATTCTGAATAAACAGTTTTTCTCTCTCACGCAGATTGGGATTGCTGGAAGTTACATTCACGTTTTTCATAAAAAATGCAGGGTTTTCCTTGCCCAAAAACTTGTTTTTGGTTTTGGATAGTAGCTGGGAAGAAGGGGCTGCGATTTGGGACTGTATGGAGGTCATTTTGTCCCAGAATTGCCATGGGCATTTTTCCTAAAAACGATTTCTGCTTCCTGGGGTTTTACCAAAACCTCCATTGTTCATTTTTAGCCTTCCCACATTTTTTTGAAGCTCAGGGAATCATTTTCATGCTTATCACTATACAAATGTTTTTCTCCTACCCAGCCATTGTAGTTAGCTGATTATCTGCATCCCTATTTGATTTGGAGACTGTAAGCAAGAGATTGGAGTGGTAGTGGATAGAGAGGGTTTGATAAACCTAGTGGGGGAGATAACCTCTCAAGAAGATCAAGAGGGCTTTAGCTACTCTTCTATGCACACCCTGAGAGCACTAGATGGGGAAGGTATGGCTTGAGGGACTATACAGCAGTGAAAAGAATACTTCCTTGTGCTGGGTGTGTAGGTATTTTGGGTGCCAAGCTAGATAGATCTTGTGAGGTTATCCCTGGCTCTGTGCTTGAGCTCACTAGCTTAGCCACTCTTCCTTTCCATTTCCTAGCAGCCTGATAAACCCAATTGTAGATTGTCTTGGCTAATCTTGGTGTATGCTTGGCTATGTGTGAGTCTGCTATTCCCTGGTTCCTTGTAGAAATCATGCCCAGATCGGGGGTGGCAGTTATATCAAGAGGTTGATAAGCACAACTGGCCTATGGTTGGGTGGAACGTTGCAGATGCATAGTTGGTTGCTTGGGACTACCTTGTTAAGATAAGTATTCTCTTTTATAAACTCTGCAATTTCTTTATTTAATGGCTCTCATAGAAATGTTGGATGTATGTTAGATATTAAACATGATTTTTTTTTTTAATTCCACTGTGTTTCTATAACATGCACATGTATATGTCTTTTACCACTGAGTTTTTACTTAATGGATATGGGGCTAGATGCCTGGTTTTACCATCACGATCCTCTCCATCGCACTGGTATGATGGGAGGGGACGTGATAGAATGGTATCAGAGCTGCTGGTTGCAACATTAGACCTCTATGGGCCAAATCTGATTACAATTACAAGGGAAGATTCCTTCCTGATCACCACAGGTTACAGTATCAAGACTAAATGGGCTAAGTTGGATAGTTGAAGGGGTAAGATCACCTCCTATTGAGCAGTGAGCACCCCTAAAAGAAAGAAAAATTTGAAATTATTTTAAGAATTTTTGGAAAATTTTTGTTTAAGTCTGTTTCGGCAAGTTGGCCCGAAACTGCGGAAGGATTCCGTGAATTGTTCCGCAAGTGAGGAAGAGTTCGGCGAATCGTTCCGCAATTTCGGAAGAGTTCGGGGAATCATTCTGCAATTGCGGAAGAGTTTGACGAATCGTTCCGCAATTGCGGAAGATTTCGGCGAATCGTTCTGCAATTGCGGAAGAATTTGGCGTATCATTCCGCAATTGCGGAAGAGTTCGGCGAATCGTTCTGCAATTGCAGAAGAATTCAGTAAATCATTCCGCAATTGCGGAAGAGTTTGGAAAATCGCCCCGCAATTACAGAAGTGTTCGGCAAATCGCCCCGCAATTGCGGAATCCTTCGGCAAATCACCCTGAAACTGTAGAAAGAATTCTGGAATGTCTTCCGAAACCGCGGAAAGAATTCCAGAATGTCTTTCGAAACTATGGAAAGAATTCCGGAATGTCTTCCGAAACTGCGGAAAGAATTTCGGAATGTCTTCCGAAATTGCGGAAAGAATTCCGGAATGTCTTCTGAAACTGCAGAAAGAATTCCAAAATGTCTTCCGAAATTGTAGAAGAACTCCACAAGTTGCTCCGAAACAAGCAAATTTTAGCCATTTTTCAGGGAGATTTTCAGGTGCCAAAAGTGGAAAAATTGCCATGGAACTTATGCTCCAGATTGCGTAGAATGGAAAGATTTACAAAAAAAGAAAAAATGAGGGCGCTTCCCTCTACCTGCCCTATAGTGGCACAGGGAATCCATAAGGGGGAAAGCCCCCTTGACCCCCTTTGTTCCCCCCCCCCCCCCTCATATGTTGTTGATTGTGAGAAAATCCGATGATTTGACAATTGTCAATATAATATTTTCCCACGTGCATGAAAGTAAGTTATGAATTCTGAGAATATAATGCAGCTAACAATTGTGTGGATGAACACATTTTGTAGAATCACCGTTACATCAGGGTAGCACTCTAGATAGTACAGTTAGAAAGTTTTGGATCTTGGTTGGGCCAAGAAAATCAACATCATGGATGATGCACAGGATCCCTATGAGCCTGAGACAGATGCCATGGGGGAGAACATACATGTTGAAAATGCTGAAACAGAATCTAATGGGAGAAGAAATCAAGAGACTCCTCCAGGTATTGCAGCCACCATGAGAAGCCTAAGGGTGGAGTTGCAAAGTTGTAGAGAAGATAATGAAATGATGATTAAAGCTCAGGAAGAACAAAATCAGTTTAATGCAGCCATGCTACAGAGTTTGAAAGACATCCAAAGGCAAATAAACTCTGGGCATCAGACATCAAATCCAGAAAGGGGTGGGAGTAGTTCTAGAAGGAATTCTTGTAAGAGGGCTAATAGCTCAAGAAGAGTTTCTACAGATAGAACATATACTCCAGAAAACTCTTCTAATTACTCATCTGACTCTAAAGAATCCATTGAGGGTTCAAGCTCTTCATATCGCAGGAGTAAGAGGAAGAGGCACTACAAGAATAGTTCACATGGGGAATTTAAGAAGGAGAAACCTCCTACATTTGATGGAGAGGTAAGGTCCGGTCAAGAAGCTGAAGCTTGGCTTCTTGGGATGAGAAAGTATTTCCAAGTCCAATACTACTCGAAAAATATGAAAGCAAGGGTAGCCATCTTCAACTTGAATGGAAGAGCATCTATATGGTGGGAACACATCAGGAAAGTGAAGAATATCAATGAAAGGAAGATCGTGTGGAAGCAATTCAAGAAATACTTCAAGCAGAAGTACCTCTCTGACAGGTACTATGATCATAAGATCAAAGAGTTCCATGAGCTGAGATTGGAACAATTGACCATGGAAGAATATGCAAACAAGTTCTTGGAGCTGCTGAGATATGTCAAGTACATTCGAGATGATAAGGTGAAAATTCAGCGTTTCCTAAGTGGACTTCCCCAGTCATATAAAGACAGAATTGAGTTCGATGAACCTCGAACTCTAGAGGAGGCCATAAGAAAGGCAAAGTATTGCTTTGATCAAAACAGAAGCAAACCAGAATTCCATAAGGCATGGAAGGACAAGAAAAATGAAAAGTTTGATCAAAGGAAGAAGGGGTTCAAGCCTCCTCAATTCCAGAATCGACAAAGAAAACCATCATAGGTTGTGACTAAGCCAACTAGGATGATGGGAGACAAGCCAAGAGATCCAAAGGAGCCAAGAGGACCACTTCAATGTTGGGGTTGTGGAGGATACCACATGCTTAGGAACTATCCACATCGGAATGGGAATGAAAATCAAGTTCACAACATCCAAGGAGCTGAAAATGTGGGTCAAGTGGCAAGGACAATCCCTAGAATCTATGCAGCAGTAGAAGATCGCCAGGCAGATCATCAATCAACGGTGGTTGAAGTTGAAGGTAAGATTGCTAAGCAATCTGTTTCTATTTTGATTGATCCTGGATCTACTCACAGTTATGTCACTCCTAGAATTGTTGATATTTGTGCTTTCAAGAAATTAAAGCATAGTAAATCATGGTTAGTTCAACTAGCCACTAGAACCAAGAGAAAAGTTAGTGAAATAGTAGAGAAATGTCCATTAGAGATGGATGGGCTATTCACTTATGCAGATCTGAATATTTTGCCACTTGGTTCCTATGATATTCTCATTGGAATGGATTGGTTAGAGGCACACAGGGTTAAACTTGACTGCTACAATAAGACATTTGAATGCATGGACGAAGAAGGAAACCCGAGGGTTGTAAAAGGCATTCCAAATGTGACTTCTGTTAGACAGGTTTCAGCCATGCAGCTGAAGAGGTTCTGTAGGAAGGGATGTCAATTGTATGCAGCCCACATTTCAGAGGCTGCTGAGAGTAAAACTCTTAAATTGGAGGACTATCATGTATTGCAAGAATTCAAGGATGTTTTTCCTGATGAGATTCCAGGACTCCCTCCAAAGAGAGACATTGAATTTACAATTGAACTTGTGCCAAGAGCTGCACTAGTGTCTAAGACACCCTATAGGATGAGTACACTGGAACTGCTAGAATTGAAAATGCAATTACAAGAGTTGCTGGAAAAGAAATATATTAGGCCAAGTGTGTCCCCATGGGGAGCACCTGTTCTATTTGTGAAAAAGAAAGATGGAACACTCAGGTTATGTATTGACTACAGGAAGTTGAACAAAGTCACTGTGAAGAAAAAATACCCATTGCCCCGAATTGATGACCTTTTTTACCAAATGAGAGGAGCAAAGGTATTTTTAAAGATTGACTTGAGGTCTGGTTACCATCAGGTAAGAATCAAAGAAGAAGATATTCATAAGATAGCCTTTAGAACAAGGTATGGACACTATGATTTTGTAGTGGTACCATTCGGTCTCACAAATGCACCAGCTACATTCATGTGTCTCATGAATAATGTTTTTAGCAAGTATTTGGACAAGTTTGTTCTTGTATTCCTAGATGACATTCTCATCTAATCTAAGAATGAAGAAGAGCATGAAGAACATTTGAGAATGACAATGCAATTACTAAGGGAGCATAAGCTGTATGCAAAGTTGAGCAAATGTGACTTTTATAAAGATAGAATTCATTATTTGGGTCACATCATCTCCGACGAAGGAATATCTGTAGACCCTGAGAAGATTGAAGCCATTATGAATTGGCCAACTCCAAGGAATATGACTGATGTGAGATATTTTATGGGCCTTGCTAGTTACTATAGGAGGTTTATCAAAGGATTCTCCAAGGTTGCAAACCCGATCACTTCTTTGCAAAAGAAAGGGATAAAGTTTGAATGGTCACCAAGATGTGAGGAAATTTTTCAACGGTTGAAGAATCTTCTTACAAGTGCACCTATTCTGAAGATTGCAGACCTGGGAAAAGACTTTGTGGTATGTACCGATGCATGCAATCAAGGAATTGGAGGAGTTCTTATGCAAGACAACCATGTGATATGCTATGAATCAAGAAATTTGAAGGAGCATGAGAAGAACTATGCTACTCATGATATAGAACTTGCAGCCATAGTACATGCTTTAAAGATGTGGAGGCATTACTTAATGGGAAGAAAATTTGAGTTAAGGACAGACCATTGTGGTCTAAAATATTTGTTTGATCAGCCAACTTTAAATGCTAGGCAAGCTAGATGGTTGGAATTTTTGTGTGAATTTGATTTTGAAATCAAACACATAAAAGGGAAAGAAAACAAGGTGGCCGATGCACTCAGCAGGAAGGTACACGAAATGTATGTGGAAGAACTTAGTACTTGCCAACCAGATTTGAGGCAGCAGATTGCTAACCATATGGTTGAGGATGAAGTGTATGAGCAGATAAAGGGAAAGTTGCAACAACAAAACCTTGAAAAGAAGTATGAAGGCTATCATTTGGAAGAAGGCGGACTTCTTACTTATAAGAATAGAGTCTATATTCCAAATGCAGTAGATTTAAGGAGGATCGTTATGGATGAAATCCATAAAGCTCCATACTCTGGTCACCTAGGATATCAGAAAACAATTGCTACAGCAAGAAAATATTATTTCCGGCCAGACATGAAGAAGGATGTCGCTGAATATATTTCTAAGTGCATGAAATGTCAGTAGGTGAAGGTTGAACACCAACACCCCGCAGGTTTATTGCACCCAGTGCCAATTCCAGAAAGGAAATGGGAAATAATTTCCATGGATTTTATTACAGGATTGCCAATGACTATGAGACAACATGATTCCATCATGGTTGTGGTGGACAAGTTAACAAGGGCAGCACATTTCATACCGGTTAAGTCCACACATAAAGCCGATGCCATTGCAAATATTTTCATGAAGGAAATTTCTAGATTACATGGGTTGCCTAAGGCAATAATTTCTGACAGGGATACCAAGTTCACTTCCAATTTTTGGAAAGGTCTCTTTGCAGATTTGGGTACATAGTTGAACTTTAGCACCGTGTACCATCCTCAAATAGACGGGCAAACAGAAAGAGTAAATTAGGTGCTTGAAGACATGCTTCGCATGTATGTAATGGACAAACCATCCAAGTGGGAGGATTATCTACACCTGGTAGAGTTTGCATATAATAATGGGCAGCAAGAATCATTGGCAATGAGTCCATATGAGGCCTTGTACGGTAGAAGGTGTAGGACACCAGTGACTTGGGACAATCCAATGAATAGAATTGTACTTGGGCCAGAATTGCTTAAGGAAATGGAACAAGAGGTTGCAAAGATCCGGAAAAATTTAAAAGTAGCCCAGGATAGACACAAAAGCTATGCAGATAAGCATATAGTGCATAAGGAATTCAGTGTTGGGGATCATGTGTATCTTAGAGTGAGATCAAGGAAGAGTTCCTTGAAACTTGGGAGTTGTGCCAAGCTATCACCTAGATATTGTGGGCCATTTGAAGTGCTTGAAAGAATAGGGCCAATTGCATATAGACTTGCATTGCTTTCTAGCACTAAAGCTCATAATGTTTTTCATGTCTCTGTACTTAAGAAATATGTACATGATCATAACCATGTGATTAATTGGGATGTGATCCAGGTGGAACCCGAGGGGGAATTCCAAACCGATCCATTGCGCATCCTAGACAAGAAGGTAACATTGCTCCGGAACCGAGCCATCAGACAGGTAAAGGTGCAATGGAAGCACTACGGTCCCGATGAGGCTACATGGGAGCTAGAGGATGCCATGAGGGTGGCATATCCATTTTTGTTCAGTTTTGATGAGCACTGAGGACAGTGCTGATGTAAGGGGAGGGGAATGTCACGTCCCCATTTTGACCCCCTTCGCATTAAATCGTAAATTATGTAAATATTGTTACTTAATCATGATGAGGAGCTCAAGGCCAAGGCCCCACCATTGATTTAGTGTTTTATGTATCGACAATTAAAGAAATAGATGCCTATGGTTCTTGTGCTAGATAGGCACGATGTAAATTAAGACATCATGTAAATACGAGTTTTAATGAAAAACCCACAACTATCTATGCAATGCAACAAAGAAATGGGGGAATGATTCTATAAGGAATAGGGAGGAAAATTATTCAAACCCTTGAGCCAATGGTGTTAATCCATGTGTCAATGAGAAAACCCATAAACCACCAACTACCCATTTTGGGTTATGCACCCAATCATTTCATTCTTCCAGAAATTGGTTGAGGTAGTTAATGCCTTGGGAATGAAGAGGTATGGCAACCAATTTCATGTATGGGCAAGCCATCAACCTGGGAACTTGTATTTTTGCTTCTTGGGCAAGAAAACACCCATGAAATGGTGCCCAAAGCCATTCTAAACAGACAATTTTTCTCTCTCACACAGACTGGGATTGCTGGAAGTTACATTCACGTTTTTCATAAAAAATGCAGGGTTTTCCTTGCCCAAAAATGCGTTTTTGGTTTTGGATAGTAGCTAGGAAGAAGGGGCTGCGATTTGGAACCGTATGGAGGTTGTTTTGTCCCAGAATTGCCATGGGCATTTTTCCTAAAAACAATTTTTGCTTCCTGGGGTTTTCCCAAAACCTCCATTGTTCATTTTTAGCCTTCCCACGTTTTTCTGAAGCTCAAGGAATCATTTTCATGCTTATCACTGAACAAACATTTTTCTCCTGCCCAACCATTGTAGTTAGCTGATTATCTGCATCCCTATTTGATTTGGAGACTGTAAGCAAGAGATTGGAGTGGTAGTGGACAAAGAGGGTTTGATAAACCTAGTGGGGGAGATAACCTCTCAAGAAGATCAAGAGGACTTTGGCTACTCTTCTATGCACACCCTGAGAGCACTAGATGGGGAAGGTATGGCTTGAGGGACTGTATAGCAGTGAAAAGATACTTCCTTGTGCTGGGTGTGTAGGTATTGTGGGTGCCAAGCTAGATAGATCTTGTGAGGTTATCCATGGCTCTGTGCTTGAGCTCACTAGCTTAGCCACTCTTCCTTTCCATTTCCTAGCAGCCTGATAAACCCAATTGTAGATTGGCTTGGATCATCTTGGTGTATGCTTGGCTATGTGTGAGTCTGTTGTTCCCTGGTTCCTTGTAGAAATCATGCCCAGCTCGGTGGTGGTAGTTGTATCAAGAGGTTGATAAGCACAACTGGCCTATGGTTGGGTGGAACGTTGCAAATGCATAGCTGGTTGCTTGGGACTACCTTGTTAAGATAAGTATTCTCTTTTATAAACTCTGCAATGTATTTATTTAATGGCTCTCACAGAAATGTTGGATGCATGTTAGATATTAAACATGATTGTTTTTTTTTAATTCCACTGTGTTTCTATAACATGCACATGTATATGTCTTTTACCAATGAGTTTTTACTTAATGGATATGGGGCTAGATGCTCAGTTTTAGCATCACGATCCTCTCCATTGCACTGGTATGATGGGAGGGGATGTGACAAAAACACAATAACACACATGTAAATAACACCGATACTATATATATATAATCCATATCAAAAAATAATATGAGTTTGGATCATAAGTCTGTCACAGAGTCATGTCATAATATACAAAATTGGGCTTGATGGCCTCAAAAATATACATAGATATTTCCTTCTCCTAAGGAGAAGGAGGGGCCTCATCTGCCTCTAATGCCTCTCTATAGAAAATGACCAGCCTAGCTACTTTCCATAGTACACTAATCCATGCTGGGGGCACACCAACCACATTCTTTTGCATGTCGAGCAGCATTCGCTTGATCCTGTATGTCGGAATGTCATGAGTCAACCAACTCATCTTCCCCTCTATGTTTTCCAACATGGCATCAGTTGCACCTACTATGACTAGTCTCATGAAGGTACAGGGGTGTCCCTCAGGACATATTGTTCCGACATCTGCATATGACATTTTGTTTCAGTACTTCAAATTCATCATAAAAATAATATATAGAAAATGTAAAAATTAAATAATTTTTCAAAAACAAAACTTACCAATCTCTCCCCATGCTGCTCTTGGAGGGAGAGCTAACTCATAATCGTTGCGCAAGTCTCTTCCCCCATATGGAAACTGCTTAAGAGCTGGTACCTTCCGGTCCCACCATGCCCAGAAATCATCCTCATTGTAGCAAAAGTTGCTCTCGCCACCACCTTGGTGGAGGAAGATCTCTCCCCAACGACCCATCAGTGACTCACGGGGGTTAAGTGGGGGAAAAGCCATCCCTAGACTCATGGCATGCACCCTTTCAAAGAAGAAGGTGCACAGTATGCTTTTGTACCCAAAATTCTTCATCCTCCCGGTCTTACAGCCAGAAAGTTGAAGCTTCATGTTCGCCAATAGACTTGAACACCAATCAAATACTATTCCTCATAGGCATTCAGTACCCATGTGCATAAAGTTCCTTGAAGCTAGATGTTGCGTAGCACTTCCGTCCATCCGATTGAGAATACTGAAGATTACCTTGAGTGGAAAGCTTTCAACAGTAGAGACACGGGGGGTTCACTCAGTGAACTTGTTACATAGCACGATCGTTCACATGATATTAAAGAATACCCCTATTTTCACTAAATATTGGAAAATGCATCCTAAAATTGTATTGTTGAACCACCCTCCCAATATGCCTTTCTAATTAAGAAAACCCCTAGTTTCACCAGATATTGTAGGTATCCAATTTTATCAACCCATTTTTAACACCCCCTTTATATCATATTACCAAGTTGTAACAAATAGGAGCCCTAACACATCTTAGTATAAGCAAACAAGATGCTAAATAAAATAATAGTATAATGCTAATAATGATCCCACTAGGATTCCAAGGGTGACTGATCAATTTGTAGCATTGGATAGCGGAACACCCAAAGAAATAGTACTTGGGAAGGAAAAATGCATAAAATGCAACCTAGTCAAGAGATCAACATAACAAAGAATGTAAAAGACTGATAGTCCAATTGTTAGTGCAATTCTTAGAAAATATGAGAATTGAAAATGTTTCACACCACAACCTGCCAATCTACCAATTTTATATCATGTAAATACGAATATAGCCATAGAGAACTCATGTTTTCTATAAGCTTAATAAATTAAACTCCATAAAAATGCAAAATTGAAACCCTTTTGTGGAGGGACACCCCCACCTTCCTATCAAAAAAAACATCATTGATGTAACATACCCTTTTAGTTGGAAAATATTTTGTGTTAACAAACATTATTATAAATTTTATTGTAAAGTTTTATGTTGGACAGGTGTCCAAGGATGACTGTAAATTTGCACAATATATTATTATTAAATAAATAAAATAAGAGACAAACACCTAAGAGGACTGTTGAAAGAGTGGTTACTGATCCACTAGGTGGAATGGAATCTGGGGTAGAAGGAAATGGACAAGTGGCAGCATCATGATGCAACTAACTAGCTGTTGGTATGGGACAACTCCCTTGAAATGTGGTCATAGTGCCCTGAAAGATGGGACTGGAGCTTGAGGCTCATTTATTCTAAATTGACCACTAAAGACCTAGGCAGTCTATATAATAGCCATCAAATTTTGAAATGAGGTTCATCACTTTTCCTGACAAGGAAATTTACCTTGGGGTTCTGCTGTGTTGCACCCAAGAGATTTGATGAGGGGATATGCTATGTTGTTGATCATATTATGAGTCTGCTAAACTCTGTTTGAGTCCAGGAGGTTGATGCTGAGTGCAGAAGGCATTTTATTACAGGAGGTTGATGCTGAGTGCAGAAGGCATTTTTGGGTGCCTTGCTTCTACACAGATTCCATCTACTTAGTGGCTCAGTAATCAGGCTCGGGGGTTCACTAGAAGCCAGCAGTTTTGCTGCTTATTATGGAATAGGTTGGGAGGAATAGGCCTCCTTGGGTGTTTGTCGGCCCTATCTTCATCTACAGGTTCTATTTTCTTATATGTTTCATACATGTTAAAGTTCTGTTACATATTAACTTGTACTGTTTTATTTTACAAATTTATTTCAGTATCCTGAGTGAATTAATAATTCTGTAGAAAATTGATTTGATTGAATAAAATAATCTCTGTATTTTTCCCCATGCAAGAAGAATTAGCATCGTACTCTAATACAGAGATAGATTAAAAGAGAGTGAATTTGATAGGCAAATTTGCCAATATTGATGAAAATATTACAACTCTATTTATTTTTCTTAAAGTTTTCCTACTGTTAGTAAGTTAGATGATTTAGTATAATTGGAAGTTCATACTTCTGTAAATTCCCTTATAGTGCTATTTATGATCTTCAAATAACAAAATTTCAGTCATGATAATTTCGATGAAACATATTTAGCTAAGAAAATCTTTGTTGTTTCATGTTTTATCAAACCAATTTCATAACAATGTTGTACAAATCTAACCCTTTATTTTTCAAACTGGAAATTTAGAATTTCTTGCCTTCTATATATTTCACTTTCAACCCCGTTGAAAATTGACTGGTTCCACTGCAAAATTGTTGCTAAAACAAACACATTTTTGTTTTATTTATTACTGCAATTATTCCTATCATATTGTACAAAAACCCTAGACTTTATTTTTTTTTACCATTTCATAAAACCCTTGTATCAACATAACAAATAAATGTTATGTCATCTACAGTATTTAAAGACTATTGCATAGTGACCATTCTGGTCGAAAGGCCAAGGGAAATACCCTTTCCATAAAACAATTCAAGTTATCTAAGTTTCCCTTTGATTTCGGTCACCTACGTTTCAACAAAGGAAAATGAACCAAAAACGACGATTTCAAGTTAACACCTATACTGTCTCTTTTACCATTCTTACACACACATCTTAAACTCGTATCATAAGAGTTCATAAGTTAAAATTCATTACAAATGAAACGATAACAGAGAAGGTTCCACATTTATTTTATACAAAGACTTTAACCTGGGTCGAAACCCCATCAAAAACGAAACATAAACATTGTTTTGGAAATCGAAACAGTAGTATTTTATTGTCAAAGCTCAACTGAGGACCGAAACCCTCGACGAAGTCACATTGCTAGTTCAATACGGAACTAAAAACAAACAAAAAACCCTCAATACTTTCAAACTTAAACATTAACCAGGTAGCCGAAGGCACCTTTTTACAGACTCAAAGACTAGACACAAGTCTATTAAAGATCGACGACAGTAAGAAAACAACAACTGATACAACTCCACTTTTGTCTGCATCTGCCCGAGGTTCTATAAAGGGTTTGCCACCAGGGCTTACCGATTAATGCTTGATATCCGTCGACAGTTCCTTAAATTTTCCCACGACGCTGAAGGTTACTTGCCAAGACTTTAAAAAAAAGGGGGGGGGGGTTAAAGTTTGTCCAAACAAAACATATTCAAAGGAAAAAAGAAAAACAAGATACATTGCAATAGGAATTCAGGACTACGAGAGTTTACCTTCGAGGAACGTTGGCGACGCCCTGTCAAAACAACAGTCGTAGCCATGGAGACATATTTGGCGCCGAGTTGAAATAAATTCGAAGTTCATCACTGCCAACGATCGAACCAAATAACTCTCATGAAAATGCACGGTTTGAACACCTCCAACGCTCAATTCGAATAACTATTAACACACAGAGTAGTAATACCTTTCAACGACATACCCTGCTACACTTACAACTAGTTTCACACTATTAAAACAAAGGTGCCGAACCACAGAGACACCAGAGGACAGTTACAGGCTTAACCCTTCATTTTAGCGGCCTGTTGGCCTCTCTCCCCGGAGAACCAGGCTCTAAATGAACACAATGCAAAAAACAAGCAATAGTGTAGTCAAACCCTTAGGGTTAGCTCTCATCAACCAGATCGATGGAGGAGATGGTGCCAACACAACAACGCAACAATCAAATTTGGGGGTACTTTCAACCACTTTATTAATTACACATTCAACCCTACAAACTTGTGGGAGGCCACGTCGACCAGGGCCAAGCTACAGCTTGGTAGGAGCTTATTGTTTCACCAATGGCTATCACATGGAGCCATTTCCAGATGTGCCAACGCAACAAATCCGTAGGAGTTGCAGTCCCGTTTTAATGCAAAAGGATCCCGTATCACCTCGCCGGACGACACCTGTAGAAACATTTAAGGCAACGCCAATATCGCATTTATTAATTCCAACCAACCCTTAAACGTTACATTCCCATATTGTATGCCCAGGGCTATCGCAACATTACATAGTATAGTCACATTAAATTGTATTTGCATTTTATTGTAATTTTTTTACATAATAACATAAATTAGCATACAAATAGAATGTGATATTCTTCAAAGTTTCGTAATCAGTTATGTTCACGCCGGGATGTTAAAACATTTCCTAGTTTCTAAGTCATTATCGAGGCCACGTTAAAATTTTATGTGTATTTGCATATCGTAATGTTATAACCCAATATTAATATGATCCCGGTTAAATGGTTAAATTATTTCATATATTCTCCAAAGCCTCGACACTTAGCGCTTAGTAGTTAGGTTATATAAGTGTCGTTCCATTTATATAAGATTTCTATTTTACATGCTCATTATATTACATGATTTTGTTTATATGGTAACATATCCATACCATGGAAATTCAAAAGGTTGATAATACTTTTATATAGTAGATATGTTACATATTTATAAATAAACAATATGTATTTGCATCTAGTAAATAATATAGTGTAAAATGATTGTTTATCATTTTGTTAAAATTACATTTTCATACTCGGGTAATAATACATCCTTTAAGTATGGTATAGTAATTGCACACTTTTGTAAGTAATAGTTTCCATAAATACGACAGTCCCTAACTTGTGCAGGTCGAGAGGACCTCATATTTTCTTATTTCGTTCAAATCACTGTTTTGTAGAGATAGCAGTGTTCTTACATTTTCATTTCTTTTACAAATAAAGGTTAGTACCAAGTAGCTTTATCCTTATTTCATATAGTAGAATATAAATACCCGAGTGTTGGAAAACAAAACTGGAAGTTTCTTACCGGCATCACCTTCATGCATGGCAGTACACAATCATTTTTATTTATAAAGATGACTAGCTGAAGCACACATAGTTCTTGAATGATTGGAAATATTTAACCCTTACCTGCAGATCTGCGAAAGAAAGAAACAGTTCCAATGCTTTAGCTTTCAAGCTCAATAAACCCAAGGGCACCCGATAGAAACCCCTTCAGAAAACATACAACAAAGTCGTTAGCATTTAGTTAACCAATCCATAATACATGAGGAAGTATTTATCATTCATCTAGGTCAATTTATAATCTGTAGCTCGCCTATGATATTTTATACATTTGTTTTTTATGTGTAGTACTGTATTCAGTAGTTTGTTAAAGTTCAATAATTCCGTAAGTAGTGTTTATAGCATTAAATGCTATTTCTAAAAAGTTTTAAATTTTAGTGATTTTTGGGGTGTTACAATTGATGTCTAAACCCAAATGAACATAGACAAATTCCTTTTACTTTTCAATAACACCGTATGATCATGTCCATATCTTGGATTTGGGTCATTCACAATATCTAATGAATTGCCTCCAGTTCCTCTACATTTATTCTTGCAATCACGGGAATTAACAACATTTAGTTACATTTTCTTGGGTTATATCTAGTTTTTTTTATCTTTAAAGGATAGGGGAAAATCTCCATTGTTAGGTTTCAAGCATGCAATAGTTATAAAGATACACAAATGGTGAAACTTATATGATACCATTTCATGGTAACGATAACACATAGGGTATGTAAATAAGGATTTATATTTTCACTTATGCTCATGTTAATTCCAATACAATATTAAGACAAATGCCTTCCATATAAGAATTGAAATTACAATTATGAACGTGTCAAATATAACTCAACCTAACAAATATTCCTAAGTGGCAATGTGAAAATATTAAAGAAGAATACAAAAGGCTGGAAAAAATAATTAGTCAAGAAACATTGATCTAACTTTTCTTGGTTCTAGTGAGCCAAGAAATATTGGTCTCACTTTTCTTGGTTGTGGTGGAGTAAGGTTTAATTGAATCTCAATGCCCACCTAAACCCCAACCTAAAAAATGAAGATGTAAATTTTTTACCTGATGCCTACAAAAAATACAATACAATTGTTCAAGTCCGGAACTCCCATTTAACTATATCTCTTAACTTAAAGATGGAAAACAATATAACATCAATTCGAACCAAGCCTAAATAATCTATTAAATGAGGATTGCTGAAGGCCAATAATCCAAAGAGACTTCCATCGATATTATCATTGGTACACTATTATCAAATTTATGCAAACCTTGGGATCATAAGCAATATCAAATAAAAATGGAAGGTCCTTAAGTTTTAGGTGGTTATGAATTGAGCCCGTGATTTGGATGTATGAATCAATCCAATGATTTGGAGGTTATTCCTCAGCACTACCAAATAAAATAACCCCCAATATTTATATTACTATGTCAAATTAAAAACCCCCCTTAACCCCTTAATACGAGGCAATATATTTTTGAGGTTTTTAAGAGTATTCAACCCCCCAATATGAATGGACGTGATATGATATTGCCTCACTAGTGAACCCCCCGTGAGTAGAGATGAGGACTTGGCTATCGGTTTTCTGTGTACCCAGTACACAATAAGCATTGATGTAATCCTGCATGGATAGGGAACCCACATTGCAAGAGGACCCTTTGAGATTCACTATGTCTCCCCTTTGGGAGAGAACCATGATGAAATAGATGTCGTCAATCGTCAATTCCAATATTTCTCCTTGGATATTGAATACCAATGCATGTGCATCCCACTATTGTACAAGCCTCTCAAGTAAGCGGATTCGTTCCCGCATGTTGACCATTCTATAAAATTTCAACAAACCACATATTCGTAGTGCATGCAAGGTTAATGGATCTTGTAAAGCTTCTCGATCCATCTCCTCATGTTCCCTTTCACACCATATGAGAACCATCCCACCATTAAAACCATTAAAACCATTAAACATTGATCATATTTGTTTTTTGCCCTAGTTTTTGCGGTGAATGCTATTGTCCATCATGGACAGTAGTTTCCCAAACATGACTATCTTACAGACATAGTAGCGCACTTTTGCCAAGTGCGCTACTTTCTTGCAAGCAAACCAGCACTCGCACAGAAACAATTTTAAAAGTTGGATAAAAAATAAATTTGACCACCAAAATTGAAAAAAATTGTATGTAAATGCAAGCTAAGGATGAGTGTACTTACTTGGTGAAAGCGAAATGTAGATTGGTGACCTGATTCGACTGCAATGAGCAAAGGTAGCTTGAGGTTTTTTCTCCTCTTTTTCCCTAATTTCCAAATTGTGATATTTGATTTTTCAAAATGAAACTATTTATAGAAGTTACTTTTTAATTTTTACCCACTTTTCCAAATTGGGCATAGTTTCATTTTTGTTATTTTAATTCATTAATATTTTTCAAATTTTGATGATTAGATTAACTATATACTTCAAATTATCACTATAAATTCAAACATCGAACTGTTAGGGCTTATTTTCTTCATTTATAGGATCAATATAGGTACCATATTGTTTCAATATTTTGTCATTTTGGAAAATTTGTCTTGGTTACTAACTTGGTTGTCAAGATTTCATTACTTGGCAGGTCATGAACTTACGATCCCTGAAGCTATTTTAAGTCATTTTAAGCCCTTGTCTTGACTTTTCAAAAACAAACAAGATTGTCGAGTTTGCTTGTTCTCTTCAGACTCATTAAAGGAAGTGAAGGGACATCTGCTTAAGTATAAGTTTAACCATTTTCGATACTTTTCGGATTACTTACGAAAAAGGAATACTCTAGTCATCCATTGCTAGAAGAGTTCTTCTCTAATCGTTTTACACTTTTTTGGGGGAGGAGACTAACTGTACAAAAAAGGAATTTTGGAGCCTTCTTTAGGGTTTTCAGGCTCTCGAAATATGAAAACACCAAGCGAGCATTCACCTACTCGGGCTCAATGTGAAATCCACGAGAGGGTATATAGAGGATTGTTTAAGTTTTTCAGACTCTATAAACAGGAAAACACCGACGAGCATATACCAACCCGGACTCGATACTAAAATCCATGGGTAGGTGTATGGAGTTATTGTTTAAGTTTTTTAGACTCCTTAAAATTGAAAACACCGGCGAGCAAGAACAGATCTTGACTCGATACTAAAATCCCGAGATCAGTATTATAGAGTATTCTTCTATCTCTTCTTCGAACTCTATAAACAATGAAGAAGGTCCTGAGTCTTCCTCCTAGGGGCTCGTTAAACTTTTACATGGTTGGGATTATTGAGTTTTCTTTCTTGGACTCATTAAAACAACAAGAAAGACATTCTTTTACCAAAAAGAATAAGGGATGAGAAGGGTATATCACATCTTTTCAGTTTCAAATGCATTTAAGTCAGTCATACCCTTGAACACAACACCTATTTGAGTTTGTCATTTCAGTTGGGTTTTAGTTTTTGACCTTAGGGTGAACCTGATCTCTGAGTTTTTACTCCCCTAGTTGGTTATTCTTCCAATCATATGGAGCGTCTATTAATGTCTCCTACATTGCAGACTTACATCGCTTCCCCTTTATGTTAAAATTGCCTACATCACTTTGTGTCATGCTCACTATTCAAGGATACAGCCTGTGTCGGCTATTCTGCAGTTTACCTTGACTTCATGTGTCAACCATTCTGGTGTCAGTTTGTTTCATCTTGTTACTTGTCCTACTCCAAATCAGCTCATACCATTTGAGTGTTCCTCGTGTTGGATGATGGTGGATGCATTAAGTGTTGATGTATTTGTAACTTCGGAAGACATTATTCTTTGTATTACATTTGTACTTTATTGTATCCCCAACAGAGATGTATTATTCCTCCGATTGGAAGTGTCATTGTGTGTACTTGCATGTGTCGCAAGTTATATTGTAAGTGTTGTAACTTATACTTGATGGGTTATTAGACCACCTCGATGGGGTCAGCCTTGTATGAGTCATGTGGGTAAAAGGGTTATTAGACCACCCTAGAGGGGTCGTCCCAGTCAGCATTATGTTAAATGGTTAAGTTGAGGCTGACCTAGTTGAGTAAAGGTCAAGTCAAGTTAGTATATAAATAGAGAGTGTGTCTCTCTCATTTTACACATTCTAGTGTTCACTCACTTTGTATTAGTGAGAGAGAGGAGGAGTGCACACAAGTGGAGGAGGATCATGCTACTGAAGATGTATTTCTCTTGGGTTTGATCATGGTGATCCTTGTATTGATGCTTATTCTATCTCTAAGGAAGTTGTGGGGTTTTTCACCTTCTTGGTTTTCCCCGGTGAAATGTTTTGTGTCTCTTGTCTCTTGTCTCTTATGTTTGATATGTTGTAAATGTTGTTCTTTTAGTTAATATCCTAGATTAGAATGAATTAAATTATGAAAAGCTAACATGGTATCAGAGCTAGCCTGAAGGAAGGCATGATATGGCATTTATGAGACTTGTTGCACTTGCGACAAATCGAAAGCTAGGGCTTGATATAGAAAACACTAGTCATTGTAGCACTTTCGCTATAAATACATTTTGGCAAAGGTTCAAAACTGAAACCTTTACAAGTCGTAGATAACATCCCCATGTACCTTGTTTCTAAAGCACAACATCTAATTCATTGTACTTCATGATTTATGATCAGTACAATCTAGGGTTTCTGCCTCTTCCAGATCTCAGTCACAAACAGGTGACCTAGGAAAAAGGTCACAACTTGAGCTAGGAAGCTCCAAATGAAATTTAGTAAAACGTGACAGGTAGGGCATGGACTGTAATTTCTCAGCTAAGTTTTTCAGAGATTGAAACTGAACCAGTGACACATGGCACGCCGTACAAGTTCGCTCTCCTGTTTTATCCCATAAACAGGTCACGTTGCGACACTTGGCATAACTCTCTCTTAGAGAATCCAATTTAGGTCAGACCTGTGGGGTTGGAAAGATGACAATTCAGGATACCACAAGCCAAGGTTTAAGACCCTGTGGATTCGTAATTTTAGAGATGCACCAGAAACAATCAGGTACATATTTCTGTCCAAACAGAATTGATTTCTGAGCACCTTCATTCTTGGATTGTCACTGCTGTGGGAATTTAGGGCTTTGGAGAAAGTTGGAATTTTTGGAGTTGGAGACCATGGCTAAATTCTCCTCATCAAAATTGAAATTTAGAGACCAAGATCAAATTTTTTGGTTGGGCAGAAGACCAGGCTTGATCAAACCCTAGTTTGGGATTTTGATCGGAAAGGTGGAAAATTAGGGCTTCTGCAAAAGTTGAAATTTTTGAAATCTGTGACCACGGCTGGAAGCTCCTCAGAAAAATAGAAGTTTAGAACATAAGATCGAACCTTTTGGATGGGAAGAAGATTGGGCTTTATCAAACCCTAGTTCGGGATCCTGTCCAGAAGATCCGGAAGTTTCAAAGGCAATTTTGAGGGGTCAAATTTTGGAAATTTCAAAATTGAAGTATATCAGCTTGATCCGCTCAACAAAGCACATCTTTCCATCCATTCAAAAGTTTGAAATTAAAAATTTGAATTTTTAGGGTTTCTCTGATAAACCCTAATCCAGCTCCAGATCCAGTCTCAACAAATCAAAGTGGATAGGGTTAATCCTAGAAGAGAATGAATTGGACACCTGCATAAGTGAAGAAGTTCCAGTTTCAGAGGGAGATGAGGCTAAGTCCTTACATAAGAAGGCTACAAGCAATCCTGAAAGATATGACTTGAATAGATATAGGTATGTTTTGAAATCTGTTCATGATTAAGCTTATGATATGCTTGTCTTCATATTATTAAGGTTAGTACAATATTGATTAATTTTAGACTTGTCTTATCACCCTAGTAAAAGTATGAATGCATGTATACATTCATTGATTAAGGTTATGACACTTATGATTGTACTAATGCACTATGATGTTGTATGAGGTTGATGTTGTCCGCTAACATGTAAGGTACATCAAGAAAGACAGATCAAGTTCTAGATCAAGAACATATGACCATGGTGACATGAAGACAAAGACTCGTGAAGCTCTACTTACAAGGTATGTATAATTTGGTTCTACAATGCTTAATCTATGAGATATGTAGGTTACTAAGCACAAGTCATTAAAGAGAACAAGAAGACATTGTTTAGGTATGTTAGACATAACTAGCAAACATGATAACCAGGTATGTTTTTCCTATATCAAGTTAGAATCCTACCTTGTGTTAGGATCTTATACTTTTGTATGAATGATACTGTTTATTCTTGAAGTTAGAAGTTTAAGTAATCAAGGGTTTATGCATATTATGTTTCTTACTTTGATTGATGATATGACTAACCAGAAGATTCCTATGGCCAAATAAGAATATGCATGAGTAAAAGAAGTCTTCCCTAAAACCTTGAATACTAACGCTTATTTCCTATGTATGAAATGATCATGACCATACATGTTTAAGATTTATAGGATTGAGATTATACTAATGAATGTATGATTGTGTACGAGATCTTGAGGATGACACAATGATGACACTAGTGCACACTTAAGCATGCATAGTGGTCCAAGATGGATATAAGTTCAAGGACAGGTAATCTAGGTAGCAAATATCAAGAGGGAGCACTTCAGGAAGCAAAGATCAAGAGGGAGTCCACCATACAACCAAACAAAGATAAGTATTTGAATTGCCAATTCCTGTATATATGATTACTTAAATGATGTTGTCCATTCATATACCTACTTATATTCCTAGATTCAGGATATGTATCATGCATATTAGAAAAGTTGCATTAATGAACAAGATACTACTAAATATGCAAATAATGGGTAAGTGGACTATGGTGCTGTACAACATTCCACTGCTACTTATCTAGAATGAAACCTCTTTGCTGACATGTTGGGAGTTGTGCACACTCTTAACAATGTTCTGGTAGAGATGGAAGGCATCTAGAAAGTTACAGAATATGGATAAATGTTGTATTGAAACATTGGCCAAGATAATTGCATGACTATATGACATATGTCTTTATGCATAAGAATGTGTTTTTGAAAAACCATGAGAAGTTTCTAATCATGCAATTGGACTTGTCTTGTAGGAAAGACCGTGTACCATCACCTACAAAATGGACTACAACATTTGTTCCAACAACGAAGATCAAATAAAAACTATCTATTGAAGATATTGAAGAATTTGAAGTTCCCAGGATCCAAGATGCAGTAATGGAAGAATTCCATGATCGAGGAGTACCAGTCGATCATGAAGAATGATGTCTGGGATGTGATCCCGAGACAAGAAGGGAAGTCTATTGTGACTTCCAAGTGGATCTACAAGATCAAGCTTGTTGCCGAGTTCGATATGAAGGACTTGGGATGATGCACTACTTTCTAGGCATGGAGGTGTGGCAGAGTGTCGATAGGATCTTCCTTGGACAAGGGAAGTATGCAATAGAGATCCTAAAGTGGTTCGAGATGATGGACTGCAAGGCCATGGCCACACCTATGGCATCGAACCTGAAGCTTCTGTGTGATGATTCATCTGATCCGGTTGATGTCACTGTGTATCGTCAGATGATTGGGTCCTTCATGTACCTAACGAACACGAGACTAGATATTTGCTTTGCAGTGAACACATTGAGCCAGTTCCTGATGGATCCCATAGGTGTTCACCTAGTTGTTGTAAAGCACATTCTAAGGTACCTGAAGGGTATAATTGATTATGGGCTCAAGTATGATGTGAATCAAAAGTTTAACCTGCAGGGTTATGTTGATTCAGATTGGGCAGGCAATGCTGCAGATAGGAAGAGTACTTTTGGGTGTTGCTTCAGTATGGGATCAGGTGTGATCTCTTGGTTTAGTAGGAAGCAGTCCTGCGTAGCACTGAGTACAACTGAAGCATAGTATGTTGTAGATTGTTCAGCTAGTTGTGAGGCAGTATGGCTCTGGAAGCTACTGTCTAAGTTATTTGATCTCCTGTTGGAGGCTACTGGTATCTTTTGTGACAACCAGAGTTGTGTGAAGCTGTTTGAGAACCTGGTGTTCCATGACAGGTCGAAGCACATTGAGATAAAATATCACTATATCAGGGATATGGTGCAGAGAGGAGCAGTGAAGCTCCTGTATATTGCGATGGGTGAGCAGGTTGCAGAGGTGTTGATGAAACCACTAGCCAGAGTGAAGTTTGAGTACTTCAGAGAGAGGCTTGGTGTTCTTCGGATTGAAGATACTTCGAGGAAGAAGTGATTGACACATTTATAGGAGCCATTCCAAGAATGGTGAGAGGAGGATCCTTCCCATGGCTGTGGATGTAAGCACCGTGTGATGAGCATCAGGACGATGCTCCAGTTACTGCTTTGGATATGCATCAGTTGGATGCTTTGTATGATCAGTTGGATCATGTATGATGACATGCATCAGGACAATGTAGTGACGATAATCAGGATGATCATGTGTGATGAGTATCAGGACGATGCTCTGGATGATATGCGTCAGGATGATGCAGTGATGATGATCAGGATGATCATGTGTGATGAGTATCAGTACAATGCTCTGGATGATATGCATCAGGATGATGCAGTGACGATGATCATGTGTGATGAGTATCAGGATGATGCTCTGGATGATATGCATTAGTACGATGCAGTGACGATGATAAAGATGATCATGTGTGATGAGTATCAGGATGATGCTCTAGATGATATGCATCAGGACGATGCTATGATGATGATCAGGACGATCATATGTGATGATATGTATTAGGTGGATGCATTGCATGATCAGTTGGATCATGTGTGATGAGTTCCAAATACACAGATGCACATGAGCCATTCTCACATGGTGGTAGGTGTGTCCTCCCATGGTGAAGATATAAGGGCTGGGGCCATTCTGACATGGTTGAAGTGTGTCTTCCCATGGTCGTTGATGTAAGAGCTGTGCCATTCAAGCATGGTTGAAGTGTGTCTTCCCATGGCTGCAACATAAGTTTTGTGCCATTCGAGCATGGTTGAAGTGTGTCCTCCCATGGCTGCGATATAAGTCCTGTGCTATTCCTAGCATGGTTGAAGTGTGTCTTCCCATGGCTATGGATATAAGTGTGTCTTCCCATGGCGTAGATATAAGTGTTGAGCCTTTCACGGATGGTTGAAGTGTGTCTTCCCATGCAGGTGAATGTAAGTGTTGTGTGATGTGCATCTAGGTTGTGCTTCGTGGACGATGAGATGACATGATCAGTATGATCATGAGTATCGGGATGATACTCTATGGCCATGGATAGGTTGTGCAGTTGCATGTAAAAGATCCTGGGAGATCCGATAGGTTGAGTTGTGTGCTCGTAATCAATCCTGGGATGCTCTTTCGAGGTTTTTCCATGACCACATATAATATTGTTGTGGGAGATCTGATAGGTTGGGCTGTGTGCCCATAATCAATCCTAGGATGCTCTTGCGAGGGTTTTTGGTGACCACATATAATAGCACCCTAGGAGATCCGATAGGTTGGGTTGTGTGCCTGTAATCAGTCCTGGGATTCTCTTTCGAGGTTTTGTGGTGGGGTCACATGTAATAGAACCCTAAGAGATCTTACCAGTCATGCTTAGGCACATAAAGGATCATGGGATACTCTTTCAAGGTTTTGTGACACATGTAATAAGTCTTGAGGATTCCACAGTATGGCCAGTGTTGATGAAGACCTACAGGTGGTGGGCCTACTTCCAACATGAAAAAGGGCTAGCTTTGTAGAACTTCCTATGACAAGAAGAATTCAAGGATAGCCCAGTGATCGAGATGACAAGTACACCAAAAGTGATGACGATGATGCTTCATGATCCAGTGATGATGATCTAGCTCCAGTATTGAAGACTTGTGCCTATATGTATTGATAACTTGTGTCAAGAGAATACCTTCCTAGTTAAGAGGGAGTGTTGATGTACTTGTAACTTTGGAAGATATTCTTCTTTGTATTACATTTGTACTTTATTATATCCCCAACAGAGATGTATTATTTCTCTGATTGGAAGTGTCGTCATGTGTACTTGCATGCGTCGCAAGTTATATTGTAAGTGTTGTAACTTATACTTGATGGGTTATTAGACCACCTTGATGGGGTCAGCCTTGTATGAGTCATGTGGGTCAAAGGGTTATTAGACCACCCTAGAGGGGTCATCCCAGTCAGCATTATGTTAAATGGTTAATTTGATGCCGACCTAGTTAAGTAAAGGTCAAGTCAAGTTAGTGTATAAATAGAGAGCGTGTCTCTCTCATTTTAAACATTCTATTGTTCACTCACTTCGTATTAGTGAGAGAGAGGAGAAATGCGCAAGTGGAGGAGGAGCATGCTACTGAAGATGTCTATCTCTTGGGTTTGATCATGGTGATCCTTGTATTGATGCTTATTCTATCTCTGAAGAAGTTGCGGGGTTTTTCACCTTCTTGGTTTTCCCTGGTGAAATGTTTTGTGTCTCTTGTCTCTTGTCTCTTATGCTTGATATGTTGTACATGTTGTTCTTTCAGTTAAGATCCTATATTAGAATGAATTTAAATTATGAAAAACTAACATTAAGGCCTCCCTTCCAGCATAATTCTTCCCATCGACTTCAACTCATTATGCTCTGGGAACGAAGTTTAGAGTTTCGGTTAGTACCTTAGGGATTGCAGTCATCGATGGAAGTTTCCCTCGCTGTTGAATAATGAGAATACATCAATGTCTCTTATTCGACAGGTTCCTCAGGTGTTCAACTTCAAGTCCACTTATTCACACTTGTTGGAATGTACTAGGTACCTTGGACCCCATTATCATTATCGATGGAAGTCCTCGCATTTGTTAACGATATAAATCAATGACCGATGATCGAAAGATACCCCCCATGTTCGACTCTAGCTCATTTATTCACATGGTTAGGGTTTGTACCTTGGGTTGTTTTGGATGAAGACCTTGGGAGTCTGATAGCATCACCACATTTATGTTATCACCCAAGCTGCGCAAGACTGAGCCTCACTCATTTTGGCTTTTCATGAGACATAGATCCAACTTGTTGTTATGGCTATGATCTCTTATCTATGTCATGGATCCATGCTTGTATTTCAGTGGCCATGCTATATATACATCTCTCAGTTATGTATTGGAGATCATGTTGTATCACACCGAACATCTATATGATGTCAAGATTGTAATTGCTCGCTGACCTTGATCATTTTTTTCAAGTACTTTTGTGACTTGGTTCTGCAGTTTCTTGCTCCTCCTCTGACTTGAAATTATAATGTATGTTGGCCATCGTTTCCCTCTGACCTCACACATTAGGGGGCATCTGTTATAGGTCAAATCTGCACTTCTCCATCCATGATCACATTGCTCTGTCGATCACACAAAATTTCACTATTGATGGAAGAGCTAGGTTGACTTGGATGAGTTATTGTTGAAACCACACTCTTCAGCTGAAAAACTTATTTTTTCTACAGTTTTCATGACATGTGCGCTACTATTGCCACAATGATCCATCCTTCTAAATGCTACTCTACTTGAAGACAACCAGCGCACATCTTTCAAATGTTTCAAACACTGGTTGTAAAGTGCAAAAGTTGCTTACTGTGTGTTAGTTTGGTTGTATGAAACCCACGCACATCTTAAGATGAAGTGAAAAAATATATTAAGATTACGAATTGGGATTAGTTGAAGTTGGTTCTGTAACTTCCCCAACCTCCCAATTCAACCACCTACCTTGTCCCATAAATACAAGGAGGATCCATGAGAGAGGAACCTAGAAGGAATGCTTTAACTGCTATTACGCTAGAGGAATTCCCAAGTCATTATGAAGAGCAGGAGCCCAGGACTCGATTGCAGAAGTGTCTGGATAGATCAAGTATATCTGTACTTTTCTACATTTCTTTGACAATAAAAGGTTGAAATACCCTTCCCATCCCAAATTGAATGTCTATTTGATTGAATGTTCATTTGGTTAAATATCTGATTGTACTTGATGCTTAAGTTGTTTCTAATTTCATCATATTTATTACAGTCAAGATATGTTGAGGAAGGTTAACTTTGTTTTGCAGGTTCATCATAGCGGAAGATCAAATGAAAGCTAGGACCAGTCATCATTAAAAAGGTACAAATTTTGATATCTTAATCTCTTTCCATTTGTAGTAACTAATGCAAGACAATGAATGTATTTACCTGTCACTCCACCCAAGTTGGTAGTGTTGTCTCGCCACTATAAGGTATTTTTCCTGCATAACAAGTTATAAGGTAAATTATAGTCTCACATGGTTGATATCAATGTGAATATTTTTAGTTATGTGATTATTCTTTGTTGTTTTGGTATGAATGCTAGCATATAGCTCTCACTAAATTTGTTTATTGTGTTTCCAATGAACTTTTTGTTTTCCTTACTATCAAACCAATAACAACTCCCCTGCTAGCGCCTAAATGAGAAATGCCCTACTCGGTGAGAGCTCTGGAGGACATGGGTAGCGTGCATATCTTCATTTGTTCCGGTAGGCCCATGCATTGGATAAAAGGAAAAGGGTTTGGTCATAAGACAGCCTTCAGGACTAGGTATGGTCATTACGAATTTACAATAGTACCTTCTGGTCTTACCAATGCGCATGCTACGTTCACGTGTCTCATCAACAATGTCTTCAACAAGTACTTGGACAAGTTTGTGATTGTGTTCTTGGATGATATCCTTGTGTATTCAAAGAATTAAGAAGAATAGGATGAGCATTTGAGAATGGTATTGCAAGTACTTAGGGAGCGCTAGCTGTATGCTAAGATGACTAAGTGTAACTTCTATCAAGAGAAGGTGTATTATTTGGGCCATATTATATCAGCAGAGGGAATTGCAGTTGATCTAGAGAAGATTGAGGCCATCATGGATTGGTCTACTCCAAGGAATGCAGCATATGTTAGATCTTTTATGGACCTTGCTCATTACTACAGGAGGTTCATCGAAGGCTTCTCTAAGATAGCCCCTCCAATTACTTCCTTGCAAAGGAAAAACATCAAATTCACATGGTCTGAAAAATGTGAAACAAGTTTCCAACCGTTAAATAAATTGCTTACTAGTGCACTTGTTTTGAAGTTTGCTGATCCAAGTAAGGATTTTGTGGTATGCACTGATGCTTGCATTGAAGGATTCGGTGGAGTGCTAATGCAAGAAGGTTCTATAATTTGTTATGAGTCAAGAAAGTTGAAGGAGCATGAGAGGAAATATGCCACCCATTACTTAGAGCTAGCAACCATAGTTCATGCTCTCAAGAGATGGAGGAATTATCTCTTGGGAAGAAGTTTTGAGCTCAGAACTGATCATATGAGTTTGAAATACTTGTTTGAACAACCAAATATGAATGCAAGGAAAACTAGATGGATGGATTTTCTTTGTGAGTTCGATTTGGAAATCAAGCATGTCAAGTGTTAAGTTTAAACCAAATAGACAAACAAGATCTCTGAAAGAAACACAATCACAAGATAGACACACAATATACCCTGGGAAACCCTCATGGGGTAGAAAACCCAGCAAAGCTTTCCTCAATAAGATGATCAACCAAAATACAAGATGTGCTCCTTCTCCTTGACTCCTTAGCAGATCTCCTCAACTAGTGCGCACTCTTCCACAAGTGAGTGAATGATCTAATGAGGAGTTCACCTCCTCTATTTATACTTGACTCCCAACTGACTAAAAGACTAATGGGGCCGACCTCACCTGGAGAAGTCTAATAACCCCTAAAATATAACTTCCGGGCCAACCCACACATGGTGGGTCTAATAACCCTAGTTAATACAAACCCCTGGAGGAATAAACATCTCCAGATACATGATAGGGTTACCTCGGAGGAATGAACCATCTCCGGAATAATAAAGTACAAATATAATATTCTTTGAAGTTACAATATTCAACACTCCCCCTTAACAAGAAGGATATTATAACAACATCTGCAAGAGCAAGGAGTCATCATATATGATACATCTACAAATCATCGGAAGCTTTCTTCAATTCATCTTCATCAGTAACTCAACCAGTTACTGGAACAGTGTCGATATCAATCCGATCATCGGCATCGTCATCAGCATCGTCATCATACGATCATCAGCATCGCCATCATACGATCATCAGCATCGTCATCAGCATCATCATCACACGATCATCAGCATCGTCGTCACACGATCATCAGCATCGTCATCACATGATCATCAGCATCGTCGTCACACGATCGTCAGCATCATCATCACATGATCATCAGCATCGTCATCACACGATCATCAACATCGTCATCACACGATCATCAGCATCGTCATCACACGAACATCAGCATCGTCATCACACGATCATCAGCATCGTCATCACACGATCATCAGCATCGTCATCACACGATCATCAGCATCGTCATCACACAATCATCAGCATCGTCATCACACGATCATCAGCATCGTCGTCACACGATCATCAGCATCGTCGTCACACGATCATATTCCTAGGATGATCAATCCTGCTCCTTTTAGGACATAGGTCCATGGATGATACAATCCAATCTCCAGTTCTCGGAGACTTCAGTCTACGGATCAATTCTGGGACCTCAGTCCGGGGACGATGCAATCCCCTGCCTGTTCATTCAGGACTTCATTTATCGGAGACCCAGTCTACGGTTCTATTCTGGGACCTCAGTCCGGGGACGATACAATCCCCTACCTGTTCATTCAGGATTTCATTATCAGAGACCCAGTCTACGGTTCTATTCTGGGACCTCAGTCCGGGGACGATACAATCCCCTACCTGTTCATTCAGGATTTCATTATCGGAGACCCAGTCTACGGTTCTATTCTGGGACCTCAGTCCGGGGACGATACAATCCCCTACCTGTTCATTCAGGATTTCATTATCGGAGACCCAGTCTACGGTTCTATTCTGGGACCTCATTCCGGGGACGATACAATCCCCTTCCTGTTCATTCAGGATTTCATTATCGGAGACCCAGTCTACGGTTCTATTCTGGGACCTCAGTCCGGGGACGATACAACCCCCTACCTGTTCATTCAGGATTTCATTATCGGAGACCCAGTCTACGGTTCTATTCTGGGACCTCAGTCCGGGGATGATACAATCCCCTACCTGTTCATTCAGGATTTCATTATCGGAGACCCAGTCTACGGCTCTCTTTAGGACTGAAAGTCCAGGGATGATCCAATCCCCTCAACTGTACGCTAAGGACTTCATTCTCAGAGACCTCATGTCTACGGCTCTCTTTAGGACTGAAAGTCCAGGGATGATCCAATCCCCTCAACTGTCCACTAAGGACTTCATTCTCGGAGACCTCACGTCTACAGCTCTCTTTAGGACTGAAATTCCAGGGATGATCCAATCCCCTCAACTGTCCACTAAGGACTTCATTCTCGGAGACCTCACGTCTACGGCTCTCTTTAGGACTGAAAGTCCAGGGATGATTCAATCCCCTCAACTGTCCACTAAGGACTTCATTCTCGGAGACCTCACGTCTACGGCTCTCTTTAGGACTGAAAGTCCAGGGATGATTCAATCCCCTCGACTGTCCACTAAGGACTTCATTCTCGGAGACCTCACGTCTACGGCTCTCTTTAGGACTGAAAGTCCAGGGATGATTCAATCCCCTCAACTGTCCACTAAGGACTTCATTCTCGGAGACCTCACGTCTACGGCTCTCTTTAGGACTGAAAGTCCAGGGATGATTCAATCCCCTCAATCTGTATTCTCATCAATACAAGTACAAGTATCCTCATCCATACAAGTACATAATCAATATCTAGCATCAACAGCATGTATACGTCATATATCAAAAGCATGTATTCTTACTAATACATCTAAAAGCATGTATACATTTGTCATCAAAAGCATGTATTCTCACTAATACATCTATCATCAAATCATATATACATCTAACATCAGAAGCATGTATATATCTAGCATGTATTCTCACTAATACATCTATCATCAAAATCATGTATACATCTAACATCAAAAGCATGTATACATCTAGCATGTATTCTCACTAATACATCTATCATCAAAATCATATATACATCTAACATCAAAAGCATGTATACATCTAGCATGTATTCTCACTAATACATCTATCATCAAAATCATGTATACATCTAACATCAAAAGCATGGATACATCTAGCATGTATTCTCACTAATACATCTATCATCAAATCATGTATAAGTGAAACTAAATGAAAATAAAATAGTCCTAAATCTAACTATTTCTAAGTGACTAGGTGAAGTCTCATTGTTGATGAGACTTGCTTGTCATCAGGAACCATGCTACTCCCCCTTTCTAGGAGAGTCCTTTTGAACTACACCAAGCTTGTCTCGAAAGTATTCAAATTTCACATGAGACAGTGGTTTGGTAAGGATATCAGCAATTTGATCTTCAGTGCTCACGTACTCAAGCTTGATAGCTCCTTTCTGCACCATATCTCGAATATAGAAGTATCGGATCTCTATGTGTTTTGACTTATCATGGAACACAGGATTTTCTGTCATCTTGATGCAGCTTTGATTATCACACATAATCATAGTGGGATCCATTTCTAAGTCAAACACCCCAGATAACAGTTTCCGAAGCCATACAGCTTCACAGCTGGCAGAGCAAGCAGCTATGTATTCTGCCTCAGCAGAACTGAGGGCCACACTGGATTGTTTCTTGCTGAACCAAGAGATCATGGCAGATCCAAGGCTATAACATCCACCTGAAGTACTTTTTCTGTCTGAGACACTGCCTGCCCAATCAGAGTCTGAGTAACCATGCAACTTGAGTTCATGACTTCCATCATAGAGTAAACCAAAATCTAATGTACCTTTTAAGTACCTCATTACATGCTTTGCAGCTATTAGATGAACCTTTCTGGGTTCTACTAGATACTGACTTAGGGTATTTATAGCAAAGCATATATCTGGTCTAGTATTTGTTAAGTACATTAGTGACCCAATGATCTGTCTATATAAAGTTAGGTCCACTAATTCTGATGAGTCATTAACCAAAATCTTTAAGTTGGAGTCCATGGGAGTGGCCATGGGTTTACACTCCAACATATCAAATCTCTTCAGAATTTCCACAGTATACTTACCTTGATTCAGAAAGATTCCTCTTGGTTCTTGCCACACTTCTAATCCTAAGAAGTAGTGCATCAATCCGAGATCTTTCATCTCGAATTCTGAAGAAAGCTTCTTCTTGCTTTCAATGATTTGTTTCTCATTTCCAGTTAGAAATAGATCATCTACATATAATAAAAGTATAACTGGTTCATCATCCATCACCTTGAGATAAAGGTTTGGGTCAGCTTTACTTTTGGTAAAGCCCATGCTAGTTAAGAAATTATCAATCCTTCCGTACCAAGCTCTGGGAGCTTGTTTCAACCCATATAATGCCTTTTTCAGTTTGCATACATGAGTCCTTCCGTCGTTTACCTCAAACCCTTGTGGTTGCTCTATGTATACTTCTTCTTCAATTACACCATTCAGAAAAGCTGTCTTAACATCCATTTGATGTAGTTTCCACTTCATCATGGATGCAAGAGCCATGATAGTTCTAATTGAAGTATACCTAGCAACTGGTGCAAATGTTTCTTCATAGTCAATTCCCTCCTTCTGAGAGAAACCTCTGGCTACAAATCTTGCTTTGTATTTTTCAATACTTCCATCCGCAGCATGTTTTATTTTAAAGATCCATTTGGAAGAAACCACACTTTTGTCTTTTGGTTTGGGAACTATATCCCAAACATCATTTTTCATTATTGACTGATATTCTTCAGTCATTGCTTCTACCCATTCTTTCTTTTGAGCTGCCTCTTCATAGCTGGTAGGTAGTTGATCCACTAGATCACACATCAGGGCCATATAGTTGGATACTAACTTTGGTTTCTTTCTTTCTCTAGTGGAGCCTTCAGGAGCACCATATCTTTCTGCTCCTTGAATAATGTCTCTAGCCCATGCTGGTCTTCTTTTCCTTGACAATTCTGTAACAGGAGGTTCTTGTGGTTCCAGCATGTCATGATCCTCTGGTGTGTCCTCTTCAGGAATGTGAGCATTCTCTGAGATTCTGGGAGATGTATCTTCTTCATAAACTTCTTCAAGTTGACACTTTCTAGATTTCTTGAGGGCTGCTTCCTCATCGAAGGTAACATCTCTACTTATTTCTATATGATGGAAACCTGGTATGTAGATTCTGAAGGCTTTGGAGGTTTCACAATAACCAACAAATATTCCCTTCTTACCTGAGGGATCCAATTTGGATCTCTTTTCTTTTGGAATGTGTATGTACACAAGACACCCAAATATTTTGAGATGACTTACCTCAGGCTTCTTTCCTGTAAAGACTTCTTCTGGAGTTTTGAAGTCAAGAGCACTATGAGATAGTCTATTTTGAACATATACTGCTGTCTTGGCTGTTTCAGCCCATAGATATATGGGAAGGTCTTGATCATGTATCATAGTCTTTACAGCTTCCATGATGGTTCTATTTTTCCTCTCAGCTACCCCATTTTGTTGGGGATTGTAAGGAGTGGTTAGTTCCCTTTTGATTCCAGCTTCTTTACAGAACTCTTCAAATTCCTTGGAAGTATATTCTCCACCATTATCTGTTCTGAGAATCTTGATTTTCTTGTCTGAGAGGTTTTCTATTAGAGCCTTGAACTCTTTGAATTTTCCAAAGACTTCATTCTTACCCTTTAGGAAGTATATCCAAGTTTTTCTTGAATAGTCATCAATGAAAGAGAGATAGTATTCAAACCCACTTAGAGATGTGGTAGGCATAGGTCCACATACATCTGAGTGTATTAGCTCTAGAGAACCCTTAGTCTTTGTTTCACTTTTCGGAAAGGGATTCTTGATATTCTTCCCTTTCTTGCATCCTTTACATGAGCCATCATGATCAACCTTCAAGTTTGGAAACCCTATAACCATCTTACTCACATATGGTAAAGCTTTATAGTTAATGTGAGCTAGTCTTCTATGCCATAGCTCACTGGGACTAGAAACTTCATGAGCAAGGGCAGATTCTGGATGACCCTTGAGTTTATAAAGTCCTCCTTCTTCTTCACCAATGACAATTGCATCTTTGATTGATTTTCCTTTGGTCCACATGAGTACTTGACCATCTATGAAGGCTACTCTAAAGCCTTTCTTGTCTAGTGCAGAGATAGAAAGTAGATTCTTCTTTAAACCTGGGACATATAAAATTTCTTTCATCTTCAAAGGTGTTCATGAATCAAGCTTGTAGCTTGCTTCACCAATTCCCTTGATGGGATATTGATAATCATCTCCTAGAGATACCTTCTGTGGTGAAGACTTCTCTTCAATCTTGGAGAGAGTTTCCTTATGACCTGTCATGTGCTTTGAAGCACCACTGTCAATGAGCCAAGTGCCTTCACCAGGGGACACAGATCCAGAGAGAGCAGAAAATAGTACATATTCTTCTGGTTCTTCTTTCTTTACTTTAGATCTTTTCTTTTGAGGCCTTTCCTCCACTTCTTCTTCTTCTTCTTCTTCTTCTTCACTGTCATCTTCTGCCATATGAGCATGATGTATTTTGTGAACAAACCTTTTCTTCTTCTTCTATGGTAGGGTACAGTCTCTGGCATAGTGTCCTAGCTTGAGACAATTGAAGCATTGGACTGTGGAGATGTCTCCCCCTTTCTTTTTGAATCTATGAGAGGGTTGAGGCCTTTTGTGGTTCACTTTCTTGAAGTAGCCTCTCTTTCCTCTTTTGGTGTGGGTGGCCAAAGCTTGGTCATCCTCTTTGAGAAGTGATTCTCTGTTGGCAACCCTAGCCTCCTCTTGAACACAATCTTCCCATACTACATCAAACTTCATACTTTCTTTTCTGGCACACATAGTTTGAATGAATGACTCCCAAGGTCTAGTGAGACCATTTAGAGCTGTCATCACAAGTTCATCTTCATCAAGAGTATCACCAATGGCATCTAGTTGTTCTTTGATTAGAGAGACTCTTGAGAAGTAGTCTTGAATGGATTCTCCTTTGTGCATCTTGGTACTTTTCAACTGAGTCCTTAGATTCATTTTCCTGTTGATGTTCTTTCCTTCATACATTCTTCCTAGGGCATCATACATTTCCTTTGGAGTCTTCTTGGAAGACACTTGGGGAATCAAGTGGTCTTTAATGGAATCAGCTATGATTCTCTTTGCCCTAATCAGGTCCTTCCTGTGTTTTTCTTTGGCTTCATCATCTTCTGGTTCTGCAACTTCCTCCTTGATATAATGAGCAAGATCATTCTCCTCAAGAATGAGACCAATTTTGTATTTCCATGCCTGGAAATTCTCTATGCCTTCTAGCTTGTCTTCAAGCTTAGTATTTGGAGCCATCTTCTCTTGGGGGAGTCCAAGAGACAGAGTAGACTTACCTGGGAAGTTACTTTTCACTTTTCTGGAATCTGGAACAGAATTTTATCGCACTTTTGGTAGAATTAGGGTTTGATTTTCCCGGAGTTCTATCCAACCAAAAAGTTCGATCTATAGCTCAAAAGAATGCTCTTGAGAAGAGCTATCCAGCCATGTAATCAGAAATCAAAAATTACAACTTTTTTCTGAAACCAAAATCTCACGTATCGCACTTTTGGTAGAATTAGGGTTTGACTTTCCCGAAGTTCTACCCAACCAAAAAGTTCGATCTATGGCTCAAAAGAAAGGTATTGATGAGAGCTATCCAGCCATGCAACCAAAAATCAATAATACCAACTTTGGGCTGAAAACCCTAACTTCACCAAAGAGAGAGAAAGAGGTATTCTTACCTTGTGAAAGATGTCCTATTCAGTCTAGCTCTGATACCATGTTAAGTTTAAACCAAATAGACAAACAAGATCTCTGAAAGAAACACAATCACAAGATAGACACACAATATACCCTGGGAAACCCTCATGGGGTAGAAAACCCAGCAAAGCTTTCCTCAATAAGATGATCAACCAAAATACAAGATGTGCTCCTTCTCCTTGACTCCTTAGCAGATCTCCTCAACTAGTGCGCACTCTTCCACAAGTGAGTGAATGATCTAATGAGGAGTTCACCTCCTCTATTTATACTTGACTCCCAACTGACTAAAAGACTAATGGGGCCGACCTCACCTGGAGAAGTCTAATAACCCCTAAAATATAACTTCCAGGCCGACCCACACATGGTGGGTCTAATAACCCTAGTTAATACAAACCCCTGGAGGAATAAACATCTCCAGATACATGATAGGGTTACCTCGGAGGAATGAACCATCTCCGGAATAATAAAGTACAAATATAATATTCTTTGAAGTTACAATATTCAACATCAAGGGTAAGGAGAATAAGGTTGTTGATGCACTCAACAGGAATTCCATATTGCAGCAATAAGTAGATGTGAATCAGATTTGAAGGCAAGAATTTTTGAGACTCAAGATAGTGATGAGGTTTACCTTCAGATCAAAGAGAAATTGCAGCAGAATGTTATAGAGGAGAAGTATGCAAGATATCAGCTGGGTGAGGATAATGTTCTCATTTATCAGAACACCAGATTGTACATTCCAAATAGTGCAGATTTAAAGAAGTTGGTGATGGATGAGATACATCAAAGACCATACTCAGGGCATCCAAGATATCAGAAGACTATAACAGTAGCGAGGAAGAAATACATAGCTGAGTATATTGCTAGATGTCAGAAGTGTCAACAAGTCAAGGCAGAGCACCAACATCTAGTAGGATTGTTGAATCCATTGCCCATCCCGTAATGGAAGTGGGAAGTGGTCTCTATGGATTTCATAATAGGGTTGCCAATGACAATGAAGAAGCATGATTCAATAATGGTAGTGGTGGAAAAGCTATCAAAGGTATCTCATTTCATTCCAATCAAGTCCACCCACAAGGCTAATGACATTGCAGATATCTTCATGAGAGAGATATTCAGATTGCATGGATTTCCTAAGGCAATAGTTTAAGACCGTGACACGAAGTTCACATCCTATTTTTGGAAGGGATTATTCCGAGAGTTGGGAACTCAGTTGAAATTTAGCACAGCCTATCATCCTCAAATAGATGGTCAGACTGAGAGAGTAAATCATATCCTTGAAGATATGTTAAGGATGTATGTGATGGATAAGCCATCTAAGTGGGAAGACTATTTGCACTTAGTGGAATTCGCTTACAACAATGGACATCAAACATCATTGTAGATGAGTCCTTTTGAAGTGTTGTATGGAAAAGGATGCAAAACTCCAGTGAGTTGGGACAACCTAGTGAACAGAATAGTGCTTGGACCATAAATGATTGAAGAGATGGATCAGGAGATTGTGAAAATCAAGAAGAATTTGAAGGCAGCTCAGGACAGGCAGAAGAGTTATGCAGATCTGAAAATAATGCATAAGGAATTTCATATTGGGGATCATGTCTACTTGAGAGTGGGACCAAAGAAGAGTTTTGTTATAGGTTAAATATGCACTTCTCCGTCCCATGATCACCTTGCCTTGTAGATCATACAAAAGGACACAAAGGATGGAAGAGCTAGATTGCCTCAGATAAGTTGCTGCAAGAAGTACACTCCTCACCTGAAAAGATTGCAATTTCTCCTGCTTTTTCCACATGTACACTCCTCTCTGAATACAAGACCAGCATACTGTACCCTGCTCTCCTCAAGGGAAACCAACGTACACATCCCGAAAAGTTGTAAACGCATGTTGTAAAGCATAAAAGTTGCTTCCTGTATGTTGCTCTTGTTATATGAAACCCATGTACATCTTACGATGAAATAAAAAATATATTAATTTGACGAATTGGGATTAGTTGAAGTTGGTTCTGCAACTTCCCCAACCTCCCAATCCAAGCACCTCTCGATCTTAACTACCTACGTTGTCCCATAAATACAAGGAGGATCCATGAGAGGGGTTACTCATTATACTCAAAAGACTCATAGTAGCCATAAAATCTTGAGAGAAGGCTTAAAGTATTGCTACACTGGAGGAAAGTTCCAAGTCATAGTGAAGAGAAGGAGCCCAACATCCAGTTGCAGAAACATCTCTACACGTCAGGTATATTGTACTAATTTCATGTTTCTTTGACAATAAAAAGGTCGAAACACCCTTCTTGTCCCAAATAAGATATCTATTGGATTTTATGTCTATTTGGCTTAATTCTTGATTATAGTTGATATTAGATTGCTTTGTAATTTCATCATATGGTATATGGTCAAGATACGCTGAGGAAGGTATCTTTTGTATTGCAGGTTCGTCAAGTAGGACATCAAGCGGGAGATCAAGTGAAAGACCAAGCAAAAGCTAGGATCCAACTTCGAAAAGAGGTATGTCTTTCAATCCCAATCTATTTATTTTGCAGTAACTAAATGCAGTATAATCAATGTGTTTACCTGTCAACCCTGCCTAGTTGTTAGTGTCCATCTCCTCACTATAGGGTAGAAATCCCGAACAACAGATTGGTGACTTCGCTAGGGAGTAACCGCTTAGTTGTTCTGCTCTAGGAGACTTAGTTTTGGTTTTCTTCCAGCCCATTTTTCAGTTTTAATTGTCTGAGGGGCCCTTTAGGTCTTTGTTATCTTTCCTATTTGCTTGATTCAACTCAGTTTTTGGTTTGCAAAGCCTGTTTGTGCCCTTTTGAGGCCTGTACGCTGGTCTCCCCTACTTACAGCTGCGTTTTTCACCTGATGAACACCCCTGCTTGCACTGTACAGTAGCGTACCCATCATGGTGTACGTTGGTTGCAACACTGCACAGTGGTGTATGTTCCTGTAGTGTCCTGTTTTGCTGTTAGGGTTTGTTTTCCAAGTTTTGGTTGTTGTTCCAACCTGTTGATTTGCTGTCTTTACTGACCCCTGAGACCTCATATGTCTCAGTTGAGTCTTGTAAGCCTCTCCAATCTCTTTTAGCCTGTTTTTCTTGCTTGAGCCTTTGTTTAAGTGTCTTTTCAGCTTACGAGCCCTTTTTTGAAGTTCATGCGCTATTCTTTTTGGACATACCAGCGTCTCTTCACCCTAGTTGCTGTTGCAGTCATACAGACCTGCACTTTGATTGTTTGTTGTCTATTGCAATGTTTAGCACACTTTCACTTGGTCTCATCCTTTCCATTAGTGTTTGACTGTCAAGTTTGAGTCCTTAGGGTTTCTTCCAAAAGGTTGCTTGGTCCAGATACTTGTTGATTGTTTTATCAGTTCATTTCAAGTGAGTCAAAACCTCCCAGTCTTCTTGTTGTTGAGTCCATGTGTTGTTTAAGTCATTCTTGGTTTGCTTGCTTACTTTTTGCTTGGCTTAGTGTTTTCTTAGGGTTTTGACGCTTAGGAGCAACCTGTTTAGGTATGCCTTTCTGTCATAAGGGTCTCTTTTCCTTATTTATTTTTCACTTCGTTTCCAAGCCTCAAGTTTTTCTTTTGCAAAAACTTGGTAGGTCAAGTCTTCATTGACTCTCTTGATTCATTTGCTTTGAGACATTTAAATGTTTTCCTTACACACGTTTTATAGTTAGATCTTGCTTGCTTTTGTACAAAGTTCTCTTTCTTTTATATTTATCAAAAAAAACAAAAAATGTTCAAATAGTTCAGTAGTAAGATCTTGCTTTATGTCGAAGTAGTTTAGCTTACTTTGAAATATTCAAAAAGAAAATACAAAAATATTTTGCTTTAGGATTGCTTAGGTTTCAAGTTTTTGAAAGAATTGTAAATGAAAAGAGAAAATTTTGTGAATTTGAAAGTGTTATTTTCAAGTACTTTACTTTCATAACAAACCATTCCACACACCGCACTACAACCCTTGAGCAACAAGTAGCCTTTAAAATAAATTATTAATAAAATTTATTAGCAACATTTTTCTTTCTAGGCATACACGACATCAACTAGCTTAGGCTAGAGTTTCAAGCTTAAATCACCTTAAACTGCTCGGAATTGGCTTCATTGCTCAACAATCATAGTACAACTTTCATTTAGGTAAATCCATCTATATCAAATAGTCCTGGGAAACTCTACTTAAAACAGAGCTAAGCACAAGGCCGTGGGAGACTGGAATTGTTGAGGATATCCCCTCACTTTCCTTTGACCATAAACCAGAGTTGATTCACGTACAGGGGTCCTTTTGGACTTTCGGATTTGTTACCCTACCCATGCATTTCGACTAGGCTGACGACTATCCCCCCAGGTTATTTCGTATTGATGGTAGCCTTAGTATTAAACCTTTAGGATTCTACACAACTAGAGTGGACGGTTATTACCACTTCACCTCGGACAGGCGTGGAAGGTAACCCTCTGGTAGTAATCCTGGGAAAGCAATTTGGTGATTCAAGCACTTGCACCCAGTGGACCTCCAGTAGATGCCATGAAACTGACCATCGATGCTCTGTTAGTCTGTTCTGGGCTTTGATCATCCCAGACTTGCTTCCGAGAGTATTAGCTATCCGTTTGATTGGTTTGATTAATTAGGAAATTTTTTAGTGGTTTGTTGTTTGATCCTTAGTTGTAGTGGCCACTAGGTTTTTGCTTAGTTTTATTTAATTATATTTGTGGAGGACCAAGATCTTCATCGGTCTCGAAGGTTGCAAAACCTTCCCCCACTTATAGTGGAGCCTCCACCGCCACCACGATGTAGGAGAACTGATTTTCGTGGTTCTTTTGAACTTACGGGTGACACAAAGGTTCTTGGAGAACCACACCTAGAACACCGGATCGACAAGTCTTGGACACTATCGAGGTTGATGATCTAACTTCTGCAAAGTTTAGTACTCCTTTCAACCCTCTGCTTACAGGACCCCATGATCCACTTCTGGTACCTGTTGGTTTCCAGCAGCCTGAGTTTAGTGATTATCTTTTTACACTGGGTTATACCATGGTTAACCTAGGAGACGAGCAGGGAGTTCCACAAACTCCCACAACTTCTATGGATGCAAGGATTCTTAATACTTCTTTCTCAAACACTGCACAATCGAGTTCGTCGTAGAATGCTTCAGCTTCGACCCCGTCCTTTAGTTTCAATGTTGGCACTTTAGGCATGCCGAGCTCATTAGTGGCCTCAACATTTGCTGCAGCCTCCACACCTACTTTTGGACCCAATAATGTACCTTTATCGACAATACCCGTAGTGAGTTTTACCCAGTCTTCTTCCACACAATCATTGCAAGGTGTAACTCAGAACATTGCTTCTTCATCCGTGGTTGGATCCATGCCCACCATGGGTATGATGACAGCACCATCCATTACTACCACACCGAGTTTCAACCCCTATCTAGGTTCTAACATTGATCCATTGAACATACCTGTATGGAGTGTCCCTTTCTCTCTGTTTGCAGGAGGAGGGGGTAATATTATTAACTCGCAGTTCGGTGGGGTTAACCCCCGGACACAATGGACTGCTGGCCAAGGATTTAATCCACTTACTTTCGGATGGAATAGTTTCAATCCTTTCATTTCACAACCGGTGGCTGGGGGAAACCCCAACCAACAGTACACGAACCAGGCCATGGGTGGTCCCCAATACAAGGTTCCTATTTACCATATGCCATCAGCTCAACCACGCTTACTATTTCTGGCAACTTTAAACTTGCCAGATCTTTCAAAACTTACGAACAACCTTGATCTAGGTGGATATCGGTGGCCACCCACCTTTCCAACTGGCTCAAAACAATTTTCTGGCAATTTTAGTAATGTACTACTTTTAGTAGTTTTTTGGGTCCTGAAATTCCAGGGCCATTTTGAGGCCCTAAACAACCTTTTTTGGCGATTTGGGGGGCCAAATGGATGCCCCTGGCATGCATTTGGCTCCACTCAAAAGTTGTAAATCTCGGATAGACCTTTCCAATGGGCTACCGAGTGCCCCAAACGAAGATTGTATGCAAAAGTTACGACCCCGGGAAGTTGATGTACTAACTTACCCAAACGAGGCCCACATGACTTTTGGCGCTTCATCTCCTAGGGTTAGGTTTTTGGATGTCTAGGGTTTTTGACATTCCTATTTATTGTAAAAGTCCTTGAGAGCCTCATTGTAACCATATTCTTACAAAATGAGCGCAGTCCTCACATCTCTTCTCAGAGATAAGCTGCCACCATTCCAGCAAGCTTGTTTTCCGCTGCATTTTATAGTTTTAGCTTATTTCCTTATTGAATAGAAAACCAGTTTTACTATATCTCTGTTATTTTGTGCTAAGCATCTAATAATAATCTGTATTCATTTCGTTCTACTCATAAAATCTGGATCAGTGGTATCAGAGCAGTCTGCTCCTTGTCGTCTTAATGCATGTCCCCAATGAGGTCAGGGTACAAAGAATTGGGTCTCGAGCTTGTTTCTCTTGAGGACAAAAGCTCTCGCACTTCCAAGAGACCTCTCAAGGCAGGAGAAAAGAAAGATGACGGGACAGGAGATCCCATCAAAATGTTGCTTGAGGAATCCCGTACACAACAGAGGAACAAGATGATGGATAGTTTCGTGCAAATCCTTTGGCGACTACCAACAAGCAACACATCTTCCTCAAGTGGAGGCGCCACCCCCTTCAAGGTACAAATCAACTTTGATATTCCTATATTTGAAGGATAGATAGACACAGATGCTGTAGATAAGTGGTTGAATCTACTAGAAGGGTATTTTTCTGTCCATAACTTTTCGAATAGAGAAAAGATTACTTTTGTGCTCCTCAAAGTTGTTCCCCATGTCAAAGATTGGTGGGAAACTTTCTGCGAACAAAAAGACACAGAGGAAGCCTCATTATTTTCAGTCACGGCCACCTGGGAATCCTTTAGGGATGTTATTAAGGAACAATACTACCCTGTTGGAAGTTATGACGACTTGTATACCAAATGGACCACCCTGTGACAAGAAAGAGACCAAGGAGTGCCAGAGTTGACAAATATCTTCTATACCTTGTGCACCAAGCTGGGTATCAAAGATTCAGAGCGACATCTGGTGCTCAAGTATCGCGGTGGTCTGCATAGATACATCCATACTGAAATAGAATTTCTGAACATCTCTTCCTTGGGCACAACCTACCAATATGCCGTCAAAATCGAGCAGAAGCTCAAACAAAAGACATAGCAATTTGGGCCTGGGAACCCCTCACAGCAAAAGACAGGAAAGGGTGGCCCCAATCCACAGAATAAAGGACAGAGAAAATATGGACAGTATCAGGACAACCAGTCCAAGCCGCAAGCAAAGAAGGACACCGGAAAGACAAAGAAAGATACCGGGAAGTGGTGCGATTTCCATAAGAGCCCTTGGCATAACACTGCTGATTGCCACTCAAAGTAGTCGTTGGTAGCTGAAGTGAAAGCATTTGAATAATATGCGAGTTCTAACTCTGATTCTGAACCAGAAAGGGGAAGATTAATCATTGACGCAGAACCCAATGCCACCTTTGCTACCACCAAGCTCTAGCCTGATGAACCAGACGAGCCAAAATAAGGAGAATGCCTCTTCCATTCACGGATGTGGGTAGAAGGCACCCCACTGCACTTCATCATTGATAGCGGTATCTAGAAGAAACTCATCTCAGTAGAGGTCGTTAAGTGCCTGGCCCTGCCGACAACATCGCACCCACAACTGTACACCATTGGATGGCTCCGCAAAGGAAGCAATCTCCGCGTCAGCCAACAATGTTGACTGTCATACGGCTTCAAGCCATTCAAGGACGAGGTATTGTGTGATGTTGCTCCTCTCGAAGTTTTAGATGTTCTTTTGGGCCAACCTTATTTATGGAAACGTCATGTTGTATATGAGTCTAGGCCTCGTAGTGTTATTATTTCTTTGAACAGGAAATTGTATAGGATACCCGAGGCAGTCCCTCCTAGTGCCATTTCCTTGATCTCTTCCAAGCAATGCAGGAAGGTCATCTCTCAGACTTGGAAATTTTTCTTCTTCGTGATTCGCTCTCAGAGTGAGAGAAAGATCGCAGCCACATCCAGGGCCTCCACGACCGATCTCTCCACACAACAGAAGCAAGTGGATAAGGTGGTGGAAAGATACTCAGATATCTTCTCCTCGCCTACTGGGGTACCTCTGCACTACCAGGTCAAGCATCCCATCAATCTGACCCTAGGTGCACCGCTAGCCAATGGGCCAGTCTATCGCTGCTCTCTGTTGGGAAACGAGGAGATCAAGAGGAAGATCCAAGAATTGCTCCACAAGGGGCACATCTGTCCTAGCTCATTACCTTGTGGGAGCCCAATCGTGCTAGTGCAGAAGAAAGATGGGACCTGGAAACTCTACATTGATTACCGAGCCCTGAATAAAATCACAGTCCGCAACCAATACCCTATTCCCCAAATCGACGACCTCCTTGATCAGCTCACGGGGGCCAAATACTTTAGTAAGATTGATCTAAAGTCTGGCTACCACCAGGTCCCAATAGAATAAACAGACATATGGAAGACTGCCTTCAAGTCAAAAGAAGGTCTTTTTGAATGGCTGGTCATGCCTTTTGGTTTGACAAATGCTACAGCAACGTTTATGAGGATGATGGATGATATCCGACGACCTTTCACCAATAATTTTGTAGTGGTGTGTCTACATGACATCCTCATCTACAGGAAGACTTGGGAGGAACACTTGCAGCATATTCAACAGTTTCTGCACACCCTATGGTAGCACAAACTATATGCAAACTTGGAAAAATGCTCCTTCGGCATGGATAGGGTCCATTACCTAGGATACATCATTGATCGACATGGTGTGCATGTGGATCCAGCCAAGATCCAAGTCATCCGTGACTGGTCAGCCCCAACCACACTCACTGAAATTTGGAGCTTCTTGGGCCTTGCCAATTTCTATCGCCGGCTCATGCTAGGATTCTCTCATATCACATGGGCCCTTCGCCAAGTGACCAGGGATGGTGGTAAGGCAAAATTTGTGTGGGGCCTGTCCCAACAACAAGCCTTCGATGACTTGAAGAAGCGTTTGTGCTCATCGCCGGTACTCTCATTACCGGACCTGCAACATCTGTTTGAGATCGAGACAGATGCTTTAGATTATGCTGTGGGCACCGTTCTCACTCAACACGGCCACCCCGTCGCATATCGTAGTGAGACACTATCAGATGTTGTCCATAAGTACCCTACCTATGACAAAGAAATGTACTCCATTGTACAAGCCTGCCTCTAGTGGAGACATTACATTCTTGGGAAGGAGACAGTCATCCCCACTGATCACAAGCCACTATAGTTCATGCAGACCCAAGGAAAGTTACAGAATGACCGACATCAAAAGTGTTCAACATATTTACAGCAGTTCCACCTCAACATCAAATATAAATTAGCGAGTACCAACCGAGTTGCTGACTGCCTCAGTCGACCTCCAGTCGCGGCACTCACCACGGTGCTAGACTCTTGCAACCACGAGACCTCTGGATGGCCCCACCTCTATGAGACAGACCCTAACTTCTCCACACCTATCAAATGTTGGGCACCAACTCAGTGGTTGCTAATTTCCATCTTCAGGATGGGTTGTTGTGTCGTCTAGGCCATATCTGTGTTCCATCAAGCGAGTGCACGAAGCTGATTTGGGAAGCTCAGTACAGTCAGGTGGCAGGACACTTTGGCGTCAAAAATACAGTGGCAGTGCTGCAGAAACATTTCTACTAGCCAAAACTTCGACAGGATGTCGACAAGTATATCAGGTCCTGCACTGCTTGCGCTATTGCCAAACCGACCACTAAGAAAATGGGCCTATACACCCCTCTACCTACTCTTAACAGGCCATGGGAATCCATCTCAATGGACTACATGTCAGGCCTCCCGTCCACCAAGAGGGGAGACAATTATGTTTTTGTGGTTGTTGATCGCTTTTCCAAAATGGTGATTCTAGCCGCTTGCAAGAAGAACATCACAGCAGAAGCCACTGCCAAGCTCTTCTTTGAACGAGTATGGGTACATTTTGGGATCCCATAGACCATTATCTCAGACCGTGATAGTCAGTTCCTTAGCTCATTCTGGTCGAGCCTCTGGTCACTGTTGGATACCAAGCTCACCAAATCCACTGCCTTCCACCCCCAAACCGATAGCCAAACCGAGGTTGTCAACCGGATGGTCTTACATATCCTACGCATACAATTCAACACACCCCCGCACATGGGACGAGAGTCTTCCCTATGTCCAACATAGCTACAACCGAGCCCTGCATAGCTCAACTGGCCACAACCCCTTTCAGGTGGGGTTGGGATTCCAACCATTGGGCCCCATGGATGTTGCACTTCCCCTTGTGACCACCTCGCCCGACTCGTCCCCAGAAGTTGACAAAGCCACCTGGTTCATTGAACAGATGCATCATATCCGCCAATAGGTTTAGGATATTCTATAGAAGTCTAATGCCAAGAACAAGCAGTGCCATGATCAACATCGGGTGCCACATAAGTTTCAGGTGGGTGACAAAGTTTGGTTGAATTTGCAGAAAGAACGCCTTACAGGGCCCCATTGAAAGCTTCACCCACTCCATTATGGGCCATACACCATCACCAAGGCGGTGGGTGACAATTATTTTGAGCTCAACATTCCCCCCTTCCTTGGTCTGCATCCAGTCTTCAACGTGGCTCTCCTTCAACCATATTTCCCACCATTATTAGACACCTCGGAGATAGCAGAGAAGTTGACACCAACAAAGCTCAACCCTGATTGCCTACAACAAGCATCCAGTGATCATATTGCAGACACATAGATTAAGGGCACTCGACATCAAAGGATCCAGCTTTATCGAGTTATCAAAGTAGGGCAGCTCCTGCACCAAGGCAAGTGGCTCACCCAGGACCAAATTCAGCAGAAATTTCCTCATCTGATGGGGGAACTCAACGCAATGGATACCATTTCTTCCTAAGGAGGGAGGATTGATCCAAGTGGATATCGGTGGCCACCCACCTTTCCAACTGGCTCAAAACAGTTTTCTGGCAATTTTATTAATGTACTATTTTTAGCAATTTTTTGGGTCCAAAACTTCTGGGGCCATTTTGAGGCCCTAAACGATCTTTTTTGGAGACTTGGGGGGACAAATGGTATCCCTTAACATGCATTTGGCCCCATTCAAAAGCTGTAAATATTGGATAGACCTTTCCAATGGGCTACCGAGCGCCCCAAACGGAGATTGTATGCAAAAGTTACGACCCCGGGAAGTTGATGTACTAACTTACCCAAATGGGGCCCACATGACTTATGGCGCTTCATCTCCTAGGGTTAGGTTTTTGGATGTCTAGGGTTTTTGACATTCCTGTTTATTGTAAAATGCCTTGAGAGCCTCATTGTAACCATCTTCTTGCAAAATGAGCGCAACCGTCACATCTCTTCTTAGAGATAAGCCGCCACCATTCCAACAAGCTTGTTTTCCGATACATTTTACAGTTTTAGCTTATTTCCTTATTGAATGTAATGTCCCCATTTTGACCCCCTTTGTATTAAATTGTAAATGATGTAAATATTGTAATTAATCATGGTGAGGAGCTCAAGGCCAAGGCCCCACCGTTGATTTAGCGTTTCATGTATCGGAAATTAAAAATAGATGCCTACGGTTCTTGTGCGAGATGGGCACAATGTATATAAGACATCATGTAATTACGAATTTTCAATGAAAAACCCACAACCGGCTATGCAATGCAACAAAAGAGATGGGGCATGACTCTATAAGGAAAAGGGAGGGAAATTATTCAAACCCTTGAGCCAATGGTGTTAATCCATGTGTCAATGGGGAAACCCATAAAACCACCAACTACCCATTTTGTCTCATGCACCCAATCATTTAATTCTTCCAAGAAATTGGTTAAGGCAGTTAATGTCTTAGGATGGGAGAGGTATGGCAGTCAGATTTTCGTGCATGGGCAAGCTACCAACCTGAAAATCGTATTTTTGGCTTGCTGGGCAAGAAAAACCCCACGAAATGCTACCCAAGGGCCATTCCTCATGCATTACGTTCTTCCTCTCATGCAGATTGAGCTCACAGGAAGTTATCCTCATGTTTTTCACCATAACCCTGCGTTTTTCCATGCCCAGGAACTTGTTTTTGGATTGTGCAACAATTGGGGAAGGAGGGACGCGAATTGGGACTGAGGGAGAGGGCGTTTTTTCCCTGGGGCATTTTTCTGGAATGGGTTTTGCTTCCCCAGTCGAATTTCCAAGTGCCAATACGTTTTGAGTCTACCCACATTTTTCTGAAGTCCAGGAAACCCCATCTCATGCATCCCACTGTTGGAAACATTTTCTCATGCTCAACAAGTGTAGGTTGCTATTAGGTGCATCCCTGTTTTGTTTGGAACCCATGAGCAAGAAACTGGAATGGTAGTGGATAGAATTGGCTTGATAAACCTAGTGTAGGGAGTATCCTCTCAAGAAGATTAAGAGGGCTGGCTACTTTTCTATGCACACCCTGAGAGCACTAGAAATGAAGGTATGGCTTGAGGGACTGTGTGGCAATGAAGAGAATACTTCCTGGTGTTGGGTGTGTAGGCATTGTGAGTGCCAAGCTAAATAGATCTGGGAGAGGTACCCATAGCTCTGTAGTTGAGCTCACTAGCTTAGCAATTCTTCCTTTCCATGTCCTAGCAGCCTGATAAACCCAATTGCAAATTGGCTTGGCTCATCTTGGTGTATGCTTGGCTATGTGTGAGTCTGTTGTTCCCTGGTTCCTTGTAGAGATCATGCCCAGCTTGGGGGTGGCAGTGGTGCTGAGAGATTGAGGAGCACACTGGCCTATGGTTGGGTGGAACGTTGCAGTTGCATAGCCAGTTGCTTGGGACTGCCTTATTGAGATAAGTATTCTCTTGTGTAAATTGTCAATTATCATTTGATGAATATTATGAATGTATGTGGATGTATTAAACGAATTTAATTCTACTGTGTTTTTAAAAGTTTATGCATTTCCATATGATCTTGTATAATTCTGCAAAGGTCTCTATTTAATGGCTGTCACAGGAAATCTTGAATGAATGTTAGTTATCAACATGATTTATCTATTTTCCGTTGTGTTTCTATAGCATGCACATATGCATGTCATTGTATCAATAAGTTTAATTAATGGATATGGGGCTAAATGCCCGGTTTGAGCACCAATGTCCTCTCTAGCATGTTGTATGGTAGGGAGGGGACACTACATTGAACAGAAAACCAGTTTTATTGTATCTATATTATTTTGTGTTAAGCATTTGATAATAATTTGTATTCATTTCATTCTACTCATAAAATCTAGATCAGACCCTATGCGTCATGATGCTGCATGGCCACCCATTCCCACCAAACTACCCTCAGACATACCAAAGTTTGAAGGTAAGAATGGTGAGGACCCTGGTGACCATGTCACAACCTTTCATCTCTGGTGTTCCTCCAACTCACTAAATGATGATTCCATAAGGCTGAGGCTCTTCCAAAGAACCTTGACGAGTGTTGCGGCCAAGTGGTATATTGAACTATTGGCGGCTGCCTTTAGCACCTTTCGAGATCTTGCCATTTTTTTCTTGAACCACTTTCAGCTTCCTATCCGGTATGATGCCGGCACAGACCTTTTGTCAACATTTCGGCAAAACAAGGCCACTCATCTGTCTGATCATATTCAGGAGTGGCGAAGGAGAAAGAGGCTCATAATGGCTGACATCCACCCAGCATTCTTGTTAGAATGGTACCTTAAGTCTCTTCTTCCTTATGTTTCTAAGGAAGTTGCCACTTCAAGGGCATCTTCCGAGGAGGAGGCCATTTTGAGAACTCAGCAGCTCGAATTAATTTATGCTGAATCTGGGTTGTTGTACAAAATCATTCTTGATGCACCAAGGTCTAATATAGACCTAGGTAAGCCTAAACCTGGACCGCATGCCATTGGCATCGTGGGTTCAGTCGATTCTGCAGCATTTGACCCCTTGACAAAGTAGGTTCATGCCTTGTCAGTCAAATAGATTGTTGCAGAAGCAACTTCTATTGCATCCTCCCCTTCTACAACTGAATTTGTACAACAGGTGCAGACAAACCAAAAGGGCTCTCGGCAACCCAAAAGAAAAGGAAAGAAAGGGGAGGGAAACCAACAAAATCCCAACAATAAGCAAAATGCCAAGGAGGGTCAGAAAGAGAAAAGGAAGGCTAAGTTCCTTTGCAAACTGTGTCAAGGGGACCACCTTACTCACCAGTGCCCTCTAATGGAAGAAGCCCAGAAGCTGATCTGTGAGAAGAAACCGGCTGTCTTGAAAGATCCTTTTCCTCATGGACAGTCCTCAGCTTCTGGAAACTCTAGTGCTGGGGGCACCCCAGTTGATTGGTCATTTATTAACATGGTTAATTCAGACGCTTTGTTGCAAACTCAAGCCAGGAATTATACCTCGGACCCGCAGCAAAAGGACATTCCTGAATCTTCCACTCCTCTTCACATACTTGTGGAGACACTGCCTAAGATACCGAAAGGTGTCTATAAATGGGTTGTGCACAACCCTAACGCATGGGATGCTCCCAACTATAATGTTGTGGAGGACTTATCCCAAACCCCTTGTGCCATGTCTACTTTGGAGGTACTGTAAAGTTTCCCATTGCAACGCAGTGCTCTTCTGGCAGTGATCGGGAGTGCTGATTCATCCAATATGCTTGCACACTTTGATATGAAAGATATCAAGTACTGGTTGCCGTATCATGTCTCTCTCCAGATCAAGGTCATCCATGGTCCTAAGACCATCAGACGAGTTGTAGTGGATGAGGGCGCATCTACGTGTGTAATGTCTATTTCTTGCTGGAGAGCTTTAGGTGAACCTGAGTTAGCTCCCTCGAACACGATACTCACTGCCTTCGATGGAAGATCCTTCCGTCCACACGGAGTCTTACCATCCTTTGATGTCGAACTTGCAGGAAAGCTAGTATCAGTAGAGGTCGAAGTTCTGGATGCCCCAATCGATTACAATTTGATGTTGCGTAGGAGCTGGACATATGCCATGCAGGCAGTTCCATCAACTGTCTTCCGGGTCATAATGTTCCCACACAAAGGCAAGATCATCACAGCTGATCAACTTTCCTTTACCTGTAAGAAAAACCAGGCTTCATCGGACTCATCCATTCCATTGATTGATCAATATGGCCTAATCACTGAGAATTTAGGAGCAGGGTTGTATGGGTCCTTAATAGGCACTTTTGACCTACCTTCTCCTACCTTGTTCGTTGGTTCTAAAGAATGTTCATCTTCTAAGACCTCCATCGTCTATTGAATGATAGATACACGAAGTCTCCACACTGAATCAGAACCAACTGTGCCTGCACCTATTGCAGAGATAACCCACTTGGATTCACAACAACCTGCAACAGAACATATCACGACTTCGTTGGTCTCTGCCGAGTCAGATATGGACCCTACTCCTACAAGGTCAACAGACTCTATCCTCTCTCCTGATAGTTTAGACATGGTTTTTCCTTCTGAAGAAACATTTTTTGAAGCTATGATAGGCCTAAGAAACCCTTGGGAACATTTACACCCCAGGACCTATCTACTTCCTGTTCTAGATTTGATTGAGAGAGGTGAGTTTTTTCCTAGACCCAGTAAGAATGTTGATTGGTCCTCTATCCCTTCCACTTCAAAATCCCTTTTTGTCGAAGGGAATAAGACGAGTACAATGAGAACCATACTGATCAACATTTCCATTGATCCTCGGGTCACCGAAAACATCTTTATTGGAGCAGATTGTTATCTTGATGAGATCATTCCGCACACCAATCTGTTTAATGATTTTCGTGACATCTTTGCCCAATCTCATGATGAGATCCCAGGCATTGACCCTACTTGAAGAAGTGCTATTGTGCTTTTTCATGTATTTTTAGCTGTGCATTTTTGTAAAGTTAATTTTGTTTACAGTTGTTGTAGTCTTATGCATCTTTTACTTTTGGTGTTTCAGATTTCAACTGAACACTTCATAGGGTTTGCTGATGGCGCTAGTCGCCACACTCGTCAGTTAGCCTCAGTTGCTTGGGTTATTTACTCGCCAACCAGCCAACTGGTGTCTTCGGGAGGGGCTTGTCTAGGTCCCACAATGAACAATGTGGTTGAATATAGTGCAGTCATAGAGCTACTCCGAGATGCTCTGTTTAATGGAATTTGATGTTTGGAGGTACGTCTAGACTCAGAGTTAGTTGTTTTTCAGTTATTGGGTGCTTATCAGGTTAGAGATCCTACTTTTCTACATCAGTTTATGCGAGTTAGGTTACTTGAGAGACAATTTGATTATATCACATATCAACATATTCCAAGGAACTTGAATGCATTAGCTGATTCATTTGCAAACTACATCTTAGATTGGCATTTGCATCATTCACACACATAGTAATTCCTACATAAAACACAATAACACACATGTAGATAACTGATATTGTATATATATTTGATATTGTATCAAAAAATAATATGGGTTTGGATCACAAGTCTGTCATAGAGACATGTCATAATATACAAAATTGGGCTCGATGGCCTCAAAAATATACATAAAATATCCTTCTCCTATGGAGAAGGTGGGGCCTCATCTGCCTCTGCTGCCTCCCGGTAGCATATGACCAGCCTAGCCACTTTCCGCAAAAACCTAATCTAGGAAGGGGGTACACATACTACATCCTCCTGCATATCAACTGGAATCCGCTCAATACGGTATGTAGGAATATCATGGGTCAACTGACCCATCTTCCTCTCTATGGCCCCCTGAGTGGCATCAGCTGGATCCACCTCTACTGGTCGCATGAAAGTAAATGGGTGTCCCTCAGGGCGCACTAGTCCAACATATGCATTTGACACTTTGTTTCAGTATTTCGAACTCATCATAAAAATAATATATGCATAAATTTGAAAAAATTAAATAATTTTTCAAAAAACATAAACATACCTATATCTCCCCAGGATACTCCTGGAGGAAGTATTAGCTTTGGATCATGACGGAAATCTAGGCTTGCATACGGAAACTGCTCAAGAGCTGGCACCTGTTGTTCCCACCAACCCCAGAAGTCATCCTCTTGGTAACATAGGTTGGTCTCGCCACCACCCTAGCGGAGGAAGATCTCACCCCAACGGGCCAGCATTGGCTCACGAGGGTTGACGGCGGGCGATGCCATGCCCAAACTGATAGCAAGTACCCTCTCAAAGAAGAAGGTGAAAAGTATGCTGCCATATCCGAAGTTCTTCATCCTCCCAGTCTTACACCCCGAGAGTTGAAGTTTCATGTTCTCCAATAGACTCAAACACCAGTCATAAACATGCCCTTGCAAGCATTCAACACCTATATGCATATAGTGCCTCGAGGAAAGATGTTGTGAAGCACTTCCCCCCATTCGGTTGAGAACACTCAGAATAACTAGAAGAGGGAAACTTACAACAATAGAGATGAGAACTTTACTACCACATTTCTTACTTCCTAGTACACAATATGCATTGATATATTCTTGCACCATTAATGCACCCACTTTGCTAGAAGACCCTTTTAGATTCACCGACTTTCCTATACGAGAGAGACCGGTGATAAAGTAAATGTCATCTATGGTGAGCTCCAATATCTCACCTCAGATATCAAACACCATGGCATCTGCGTCCCAGTATCAGAGAAGTCTTTCTAGCAAGTGGATTTGTGCCCGCATGTTGACCGTTCGGTAGAATTTCAGTAATCCACACCTTCTGAGTGTATGAAGATTCGTTGGATCTTGCAATGCTTCTCGATCCATATCTTCACGCTCTCTTTCTCTCCATACCAACACCATCCTGCCCAAAATAGTCAATTTTTAGCCTTTTTTCAACTTTTTGGCCACTTTCAGGGGTGTACGTTGCTCTTTACACTAGACAGACACGTTTAGAACGTTGTTGTTCTTCATGCAGAGTAGCATACACATAGAGCACGTTGTGAGCATTGCCAAAATAGGGTTTTTTACCATAAAAATTGACAAAAAAGACATGAAAATGCAAGTTTGGGAGGAATGAACTTACTTGGTGGAAGTGGAAGGTTGATTGGTACTCCGGTTTGATCGTAATGAGTGGAAGAAGATCAAGGGTTTGCTCCAATTCTTGCCCTAAAATTCTCAATTGTGATATTTGATTTTCTAGTTTGAAACTAGTTATATAAAAGAGAATTTAATTTTTACCCACTTTTTGCAAAAGTCTATAGTTTCAATTTGTTCTTAAAAGGGTTCTATTCAATTACCAATACTTCCAGGTTTTGGTGAAGTAATTCTACCCTAGATATTTCAAATTTTCACTAGATTCTCAAAGCATTGAACCAGTATGACTTAGTTTCTTTATTGATGAACTAATATAGACGTTGTATTGATCATTTATTATTTTATTGAGAAATTTTGTCGCCACTTACTAATTGGATTATTGAGATCACATTTTTGGCAGGTCATGAACATATGATCCTAGTAGCTATGTTTTAAGTCGTTTTAAGCTCTTGTTTTGACTATGAAAAACTAAACAAGATCGCCGAGCAAACTTGGCCTTTTCAAGATCGTTAAAGGAATTGAAGGTCCATACCCTTAGGTATAAGTTTAACCCTTTTCCGGACCTTTGTGGATTACATATGAAAAAGGAATACTCTATTCATACGTGGCTAGAAGAGTTCTCCTCTCATTGTTTTATACTTTTTCAGGGGAGGGGACTAACTATACGAACAAGGCCTTTCGGAGCCTCTCTTTAGGGTTTTCAGGCTCTCTAAACATGAAAACACCAAACGAGCATTCACCTACTCAGGCTCGATGCAGGCTCAATGTGAAATCCATGAGAAGGTAAATAGAGGATTGTTTAAGTTTTTTAGACTCTATAAATAGGAAAACACCGACGAGCATTAACCTACTTGGCCTCGATATTAAAATCCACGAGTAGGTGTATGGAGTTATTGTTTAAGTTTTTCACACTCCTTAAAATTGAAAACAATGGCGAGCAAGAACATATCTCGGCTCGATATTAAAATCCAGAGATCAATACTATAGAGTATTATTCTATCTCTTCTTCGAACTCTGTAAACAATGAAGAAGGTCCCAAGTATTCCTCCCATGGGCTCATTAAACTTATTACATGGTTGGACCTATTGAGTTTTCTATTTTTCTTGGACTCATTAAATAAACAAGAAGAACATTCTTTTACCAAAAAGAATAAGGGATAAGAAGGGTGTATCACATCTCTTTCAGTTTCAAAGGCAGTTAAGTCATTCATATCCTTGAACACATCACCTACTAGAGTCTTTCATGTTAGTTGGGTTTTAGTTTTTGACCTTAGGGTCAACCTGATCTCCGAGTTTTTACTCCCCCGGTTGGTTATTCTTCCAACCATATGTAGGTTCTATTATGTCCCCTACATTGCAGACTTATATCATTCCCCGTTATGTTGAAAACTGCCTAAGTCACTTTGTTTCATGCTCACTATTCAAGGATATAACCTGTGTTGACCATTCTACAGTTTATCTTGACTTCATGTGTCGGCCATCCTGGTGTCAGTCTATTTCATCTTGTTACTCATCATACTCCACATCAGCTCATACCTGTGAGTGTTCCTCGTGTTGGATGATGGAGGATGCATCAATGCCTCCCTTCCAATGGACTTCTTCCCATCGACCTCAGCTCATTATGCTCTGGGAACGAAGTTTAGAGTTTCGTTTAGTACCTTGGGGATTGCAGTCATCAGTGGCAGTTTCCCTCACTGTTGAATAAATGGGAATACATCAATGTCTCTTATTCGACAGGTTCCTCAAGTGTTTGACTTCAAGTCCACTTATTCACACTTGTTGGATTGTACTAGGTACCTTGGACCCCATTATCATTATCGATGGAAGTTCTCGTGTTTGTTAACGGTATACATCAATGAATGGTAATCAAACGATACCCACCATGTTTGACTTCAGCTCATTTATTCGCATGGTTAGGGTTTGTACCTTGGGTTGTTTTGGATGAAGACCTTGGGACTATGATAGCATCACCATATTTATATTATTTCCCAAGCTGTGCAAGACTGAGCCTCACTCAATTTGGCTCTTTATGAGACATACATCCATCTTGTTGTTATAGCTATGATCTCTCTGTTGACATGGATCCACGCTTGTATTTCAGTGGCTATGCTCTATATATACATCTCCTAGTTATGTATCGAAGATCATGTTACACATCTATATAATGTCAATATTGTAATTGCTCGATGACCTTGATCGTTGTTTCAGGTGTTTTTTGTGACTTAGTTATGTGGTTTCTTGCTCCTCCTTTGACTTGGACTTATGATGTATTTCGGCCATCGTTTCCCTCTGACCTCACACATTAGGGGGCATCTGTTATAGGTCAAATCTACACTTCTTCATCCCATGATCACCTTGCCTTGCAGATAACACAAAAGGACACAAAGGATGGAAGAGCTAGATTGCCTCAGATAAGTTGCTGCCAAAAGTACACTCCTCACCTAAAAAGATTGCAGTTTCTCCTACTTTTGCCACATGTACGCTCTCTCTGAATACAAGACCAGCGTACTGTACCCTACTCTCCTCAAGGGAAACCAGTGTACACATCCCAAAAAGTTGTAAACACATGTTGTAAAGCATAAAAGTTGCTTCCTGTACGCTGCTCTTGTTATATGAAACCCACGTACATCTTAAGATGAAACCAAAAAATATATTAATTTGACGAATTGGGATTAGTTGAAGTTGGTTTTGCAACTTCCCCAACCTCCCAATCCAACCACCTCTCTATCTTAACTACCTACCTTGTCCCATAAATATGACAATCCATGAGAGGGGTTACTCATTATACTCAGAAGACTCATAATAGCCATAAAAGCTTGAGAGAAGGCTTAAAGTATTGTTATGCTGGAGGAAAGTTCCAAGTCAGAGTGAAGAGCAGGAGCCCAGGATCCGGTTGCAGAAACATCTCTACACGTCAGGTATAGTGTATTGATTTCATGTTTCTTTGACAATAAAAGGTCGAAACACCCTTCCTGTCCCAAATAAGATATCTATTGGATTGTATGTCTATTTGGCTTAATTCTTGATTATAGTTGATGTTAGATTGCTTTGTAATTTCATCATATGGTATATGGTCAAGATACGCTGAGGAAGGTATCTTTTGTATTGCAGGTTCTTCAAGGAGGAGATCAAGCGGGAGATCAAGTGAAAGACCAAGCGAAAGCTAGGATCAAAATTCGAAAAGAGGTATGTCTTTCAATCCCAATCTATTTCTTTTGCAGTAAATAAATGCAGTATAATCAATGTGTTTACCTGTCAACCCCGCCCAGTTGGTAGTGTCCATCTCCTCACTATAGGGTAGAAATCCCGAACAACAAGTTCCATGAAGTTGGGAAGTTGTGCCAAGTTGGAACCCAGACATTGTGGGCCATTTGAAGTCCTTGATAGGATAGGGCTAGTGGCATATAGGATTGCATTTCCTGCTAACTTGAAAGCTCATAATGTTTTCCATGTATCTTTGCTCAAGAAATATGTGTATGATCCTAATCTAATCATATTAATTGGCATGTGATACAGGTGGAACCAGGGGGAGAGTTCCAGGTGGAGCCTACATGCATCCTCGACAGGAAGGTTACCTTACTCTGGAACCGAGCCATAGGGCTAGTAAAGGTGCAATGGAGGCACCTTAGTCCAGAAGAGGCCATGTGGGAGCTAGAGGATGTCGTGAAAGAGGCATTTCCATCTTTGTTCAGTTTTGAGAACATCGAGGATGGTGTTATTTTAAGGGAGAGGGATTTGTAATACCCCATTTCTCCCTTGATGTTATTTGGCTTCAATGTAAATGCTGTGTATATGCAGTGTGTGTACTTGCCCTAGTGTGGAGCTCAAGGCCAAGGCCCCACTAGTGGATGTTTAAGGATTAATGACTAGGAAAGTATTTGGACAGTTTGATTATTCATGGGCTGCTAAGCCATGGAGAAATGTAAATGATGTAATTTTTATTAATGAATAAAATAACCAAGAAGCTGGATAAGGAGGCAACAAATGCGAAGGGGCCACGTGTATCCACTAGGGAAAAGTGAGGGGGTTTTGGGATTGGTTTCCCATGTTTCCACATGTCTGACTGTGAACTTGTTCAAACTCCTTGATGACATTAATGCGGTTGCAGAGCGTGGTTGACAACCCTGTTGTTGAAGCTGATGGAGTAAGGAGAATGCTTGCGATTTCATATGGCAGGGCATGGCTCCGATTGCTTACCCTAGAAGACACTCAAAGTCTGTAGCTCGTTGAACCATTTTTGGACTACCTATTCTAGTGAAGGACATTCATGCATTCATTCATTCACCCCATCATCCATTCATACACTTGTGATTCACGATCCATCGACCCAGGGAGTGATCTTATTCCTACATCCCTGTATACACAGAGTCAACTGCATAGTATAACCTAAAGATAATCATGTTTCCCTATGTAACAGAAATACCAGAGAGTTGACAGTCTTAAAGGGGTATGAGAACCCAATATGCCAATGATAGATTTTCCATGACATAGTGATAAAACCCTTGAGGAAATGACAACTTGAATAGTGCAGAGAAACCTTGAGAACCTGACTTGGATCGCAGAGGATAGATGGCGGAGTTGAGCTCGTATGCAAGCTTGGAAGGAGCCTACCATTGAACTATGGAAGAAGGTTGGGTTGCTTGATAAACCCAATGAAGGATGAAGTCTCATAGAACTAGTGACCGGATCTTTCTATGCCCATCCTGGAATAGCACTGGAAGGGAAGAGGCCTTGAGGGACTGTGCAGCAGAGAAGAGGGTCTTCCTTGTGTTGGATGTGGTAGGAAATGTGGGTGCTAGGTCGACTGAGTGTTGAGATTCCTGTAGCTCTATGGTTGAGCTTACTAGCTTAGCAATGCCTCCCTTGTTGTCCATGTTTGCTTGATAAACCCACTGCAGATTGGCTTAGCACAGTCAACTTGTCTAATATGCTTGATAAACCCAACTATATGCTGGCTTGGCATGATTGTATTGCTTGGTATGCCTGATAAACCCACTGCATATTGGCTTAGCATGACCATCTAGCCTAGTATGTTTGATAAACCCAACTGTATGTTGGCTTAGCATGACCCTCTTGTTGGTATGCTTGATAAACCCAACTGGAAGTTGGATTAGCATGACCAGTATGTCCCTGAATGCTTGATAAACCCACTGTAGGTTGGATTAGCATGGGTAGGTTCCCTGGAATGCTTGATAAACCCAACTACATATTGGCTTACCATTGGGATGGAACCTTGACTGTGAGAGAACCTGATAGCCCCCTTAGTGGATACATAGCCTAGCTCGGGGGTGATCTCTCAGTTGAAAGAGTACAGGCTGGACAGAGATCTAAGGTTGGGTGTAACGTTTCTCTCACTTAGCCAGTTGCTTTGGAATTCAAAGATAAGTACTCTTGTTATGTTAAATGATGGTGTTTCAATAGTTATGAATGGTTGCTTATGCACAAATGTGGAATTGTAGAATGCATGTTTATATGAATTTGATGGACATGAAGTCATGTGCAGACCTGAGTAAAGGGATGAGTTCATTGATCATATGAATATCCTTGTATTGCATGAGTTTAATGCATTATATGTCTTTCATGTAATAGATGTATTTGAACTAGATTTGATTTAATGCATTCTACATGTTATGATGTGTATGATTAACTTGGTAATGAGTTGTACGCTTACATCTAATCCTTGGGAAGGAGGGGAATGCCCTGGAAGTGTTTCAGAAACCTGTGTGGGTTAGATGGAAGGAAATTCATGACAGGAAGAAGCCTTAAGTGTCTTTTTGGTAGATTTATGGACATAACTTCATTGGGAAATGTGACAGGGAAGGAGTGCTCCGATGGGGCAGGGATTTTACCAGTGGATAGAGCTCCCCAAGAGCTTTCCAATGGTACTAACCGTGTCTCATTTGGAGCAAGGATGGAGAATTTATGCAAGTCAGAAGTTTGTGTAGAAGTTGCCATTACAGGGGTATGGTTTTGCATGCCCGCATCCACAATTGCAGATTACGGATTGCGGAAGCAACCGTCAACAGAATTGAGATTTGGTGCTTCCATATTCACAATTGCAGATTGTGGATTTCAGATTGTGGGTTTGCCATTGCGGGTTGCGGATTGCAGAATGATGAAAGCCAAGCTTTCCAGATATGAGATTTGGCACTTCCGCATCCGCAATGCGAATTGTGGATTGTGGATTTGCCGTTGTGGATTGCAGCTTTGCCGTTGCAGGTTGCGGGTCTGCCATTGTGGATTCTGGATTATAGAATTGTAAGTTTTCTGGTTATTTAGTATTTCACTTCCTCATCTGCAATTGAAAATTGCGGATTCAAAGCTATGGGTTGCGGATTGAGGATCCAAGCCATTTCAATTGTGTGTGTTTAGTTGATGAATTTGAAAGAAAAAAATTGTATCATGGTCTCCCATGTCCATGGAGGTCAGTGGGGACGTGACAGACTATGTTACGAACAATTCCCCCATTAATCTGAATGGGTGTGTGTGAGTCCAAGAAAAGAGAGTTGAATAACTAGAAGTGGACAGCTACCACCTACTAAACATTTCCATGTTGGGAATCTGAATTACGAAGTAAGTTAGCAGAAGCTGATTTCTCCTCCTAAATACAAGTTCTCTATGAATTGGTGAATTTGGATGACCAACAACCAAAGGGGGATAACAAAATCCTATTGATGTATATGTAACTTCGGAATGTATTTCATATATGTATGTTGTATGTACTCCTATAGAGATGGTATTATTCCTCTATACAGAAGTGTCGTCATTTATATTGTAAATGTCGTAACTTATACTTGATGGGTTATTAGACCACCTTGTTGGGATCGGCCTTGTATAAGTCATGTGGGTCAAATGGTTATTAGACCACCCTATTGGGGGTCGTCCATGTGGTTCGAAGGGTTATTAGACCACCCTATTGGGGGTTGGCCCAGTCAGCATTATGTTATGTGGTTAAGTTCGAGCCTACATGAGTTATGTAAAAGGCAAGTCAAGTCAAGTATAAATAGAGTGCGGGAGGCACTCTATTTGATCACTCACTTCTCACTCATGCACTCAAGGGAGAGTGGTGCACTTGTGGAGGAGGAGGCTCTACTGCTAGGAGAAGACTATCTCTTTTATTCTAGTTGTATCATTGCTCTATCTATATCTGAGGAAGTTATTGGGGTTTTTCACCTTTATGGTTTTCCCCAAGTAAATCTTTGTGTCTCTTGTGTGCTCGCATTATTGTCTCCATGATTGATATGCTATAGATATGCTGTACATGTTGTTCTCTCACTTAAGATCCTAGATCAGATTGAAGTAAATTCTGAAAATTTAACATGGTATCAGAGCTAGCCTGAAAGAAGGCATGATATGGCATGTATGACACTTGTTGCACTTACGATGCTAGGGCTTGATATAGCAAAAACCAGTCATCGTAGCACTTTCGCTATAAATCCGTTTTGGGGAAGTTTTTGGATCTGAAATCTTGACAGGTCGAAGATTAAATTCCCATGTACCTTGTATCCAAAGTACAACCTCTAATTCGTTGTATTTTGTGATTTATGATCTGTACAATATAGGGTTTCTGCCTCTTCCAGATCTGAGTCAAAATCAGGTGACCTTGGGAAAAAGGTCATAAATTGGGCTAGGAAGCTCCAAATGAAATTTTGTAAAAAGTGACAGGTAGTACACAGACTGTACTATCTCAAGAAAAAATTTTAGAGGCTGAATTTGAACCAGTGACACGTGGAACGCCGTACAATATCGCTCTCCTGTATTATCCCATAAACAGGTCACGTTGCGACACTTGCCATAACTCTCTCTCAGAGAGTCCAATTGAGGTCAGGCCTATTAGGATCGAAAGATAACAGAGCGAGCTATCTCAAGAAAAAATTTCAGAGGCCGAAGTTCAAACAGTGACACATGGCACACCGTACAAGTTCGCTCTCCTGTATTATCCCAAAACAAGTCGTTGCGACATTTGGCATAACTCTCTGTCAAAGAATCCAATTGAGGTCAGACCTATCAGGATGGAAAGATAACAGGTCAGGCTATCTCAAGAAACTTTTTCAGACCCTATGGATTGAAAAGTTTAGAGTTACACCAGAAACAATCAGGTACATATTTCTGTCAAAACATAATTATTTTTGAGTACCTTCATTCATGGCTTCTGGAATTTAGGGCTTTGGAGAAAGTTGGAATTTTTGAAATCTATGACCATGGCTGGAAGCTCCTTATAAAAATAGAAGCTTAGAGCTTTGGATCAAACCTTTTGATGTGGCAGAAGAGTGGCTTTCATCAAACCCCAGTTCGGGGTCATGTCCAGTGAATCCGAAAGTTTCAAAGGAAAAATTGAGGAGTGAAACTTTGCAGTTTTCAAATTCTAAGCATACCAATGTGATCAGCTCATCAAGGTGCATATTTCTATCCTTTCAGAAGTTTGAAATTCAAAGTTTGAATTTTTGGGGTTTCTCTGACAAACCCTAATCCAACTCCAGATCCAGTTCTTGCAAATCAAGTGGATTGGGTTAATCTTAGAAGAAGATGGATTGGTCACCTGCATAAGTGAAGAAGTTCCTGTTTCAGAGGGAGATGAGGCTAAGGCCTTACATAAGAAGATTACAAGCGATCTCAACAGGTATGACTCATTGAGGTATGTTTTGAGATTTGTTCATGATTAAGTTTATGGTATGTTTATCTTCATGTTATTTCGGCTAGTACAATCTTGATTTTAGACTTGTCATATCACCTTAATAAAATTATGAATGCACGATAGAAAATATTCATTGATTAGGGTGTTGACACTTATGATTGTACTAATGCATTATGGTGTTGTATGAGGTTTATGTTGTCTACTAACATGAAAGGTACACCAAGAAAGACAAATCATGTTCTGGTTCAAGAACATGTGATCATGATGACATGAGAGCAAAGATTCATCCATTGTCATGGATCTCATAGAAGATCCATTTATGAGGTATGTATAACTTGGTTTTATAATGGTTAACCTACGAGATATACAGGTTACTAGCACAAGTCATTGAAGAAGAACAAGAAGACATCATGTGAGTATGTTAGACATAACTAGCTAGCATGCTAATCCAGGTATGTTTTTCCTATATCAAGATAGAATCCTACCTTGTGTTAGGATCTTATACTGTTGTGTGGTTGATAATGATTATTCATGAAGTCATAGGTTTGAATAGTCATGGTTGTATGCATATTGTAATTGATGATATGACTAACCAAAAGAATCATGAAGGTATAGGTAATTTATGCATATTATATCTCTTATCTTGATTGATGATTTAACTAACCAAAAGAGTCCTATGATCAAATAAGAATATGCATGAGTAAAAGAAGACTTCCTTGTAACCTTGAACACTAATATTTATTGTCTATGTTTGAAATGATCCTGACTATACATTCTTGAGATTATTGTGATTATACCAATGAATGTTTGATTACGTATGAGACCTAGAGGATAACACAATGATGATACTAACAAGCATGCATAGGGATCGAGAATGAATATAAGTTCAAGGACAAGTAATCGAGGAAGCAAAGATCAAGAGGGAGTACACTCCAGTGGTTTCTGCAAGGATGCAGATATTCATAGGGAGTTGACCATCTCTCTACATTCCAAAACAAAAAGGTGTAGAAGAAGCTACTTCAGATTAGGACTCCAGTAGCTCATGCAAGGAAGTGAAGACTCAGAGGGAGTCCACCCAACGAACAAGCAAAGATAAGTATTTGAATTGTCATTTCTTAAATAATACTGTTCAATAATGTATATACTGATGTTCCTAGAATTAGGTTGTCTATTATGCATATTAGAATAATTGCATTGATGAACAGTATACTACTAATATGCATGGGTAAGTGGCCTATGGCACTATACAACATTCCATTGCTACTTATCTAGAATGAAACCTCTTTGCTGACATGTTGGGAGTTGTGCACACTCTTAACAATGTTCTGGTAGAGATTGGAAGGCATCTAGAAAGTTACGGGATATGGATAAATGTTGTATTGAAGCATTGGTTAAGATAATTGCATGACTGTATGACATATTTCTTTATGTGTAAGAATTTGTTCTGAAAACTATGAGATGTTTTCTAATCATGCAATTTAACTTGTTGTGTAGGAAAGATCATATGCCATCTCCTACAAAAGAAGAACTATAACATTTGTTCCAGCAGCAAAGATATCTATTGAAGATATTGAAGTTCCCAGGATCTGGGATGAAGAAATGGAATGCCATGATCCATCGATCATGAAGAATGATGTTTGGGATGTAGTCCCAAGACGTGAAGGGAAGTTTGTTATGACTTCCAAATGGAACTATCAGATCAAGCATGTTGCAGATGGCATCATTGAGAAATATAAAAGCGATGAAATAGAAGATGCACCAGATGGATTTCAAGACAGCATGGTATAGTCATATATGTGTGCAGAACTTGGTGTGGTAGGATAGGCAGCTTTCTATCCAGTTTGGTCTTTACCAAGAGTAAAGTGGGTTCCAACCTTTACTACAAGGTTGAGGAAGGCAATCCAGTGATACTACTATGTGGATGACCTATTTGTATCAGGTGAGGATAGATTGATTACCGACACACAGCGGAAGCTTGCTGCCGAGTTCGAGTTGAGGAAATTGGGGATGATGCACTATTTGTTTTTGGCATGGAGGTGTGGCAGAGTGATGGAATCTTCCTTGGACAAGGGAAGTATGCAGTAGAGATCCTGAAGAGGTTCAGGATAATGGACTGCAAGGCTATGGCCACACCTATGGAATCAAACCTAAAGCTTTTGTGTGATGCTTCTGAGCCGGTTGATGTCTCTATGTATCGTCAGATGATTGGGTCCTTGATGTACCTGATGAACACGAGACCGGACATTTGCTTTGCTGTGAACACATTGAGCCAGTTCCTGACATATCCGAGGAGTGTTCACCTGGTTGCTGTAAAGCATGTTCTGAGGTACATGAAGGGTACAGTGGATTATGGGCTCAAGTATGAAGTGAATCAAAAGTTTAACCTGTAGGGTTATGTTGATTCAGATTCTGCTGGCAGTACTGCAGATAGGAAGAGCACATCTGGGTGCCGCTTCAGTATGGGATCAGGTGTGATCTCATGGTTTAGCAAGAAGCAGTCCGGTGTGGCACTGAGTATAGATGAGGCAGAGTATGTTGCAGCTTGTTCAGCTAGTTGTGAGGCAGTATGGCTACGAAAGCTACTGTCTGAGTTATTTGATCTCCCGTTGGATGCTACTGGTATCTTCTGTGATAACCAGAGTTGTGTGAAGCTATATGAGAACCCAGTGTTTCATGACAGGTCGAAACACATAGAGATCAAATATCACTATATCAGGGATATGGTGCAGAGAGGAGCCGTGAAGCTCGTGTATGTTGAGACGGACGAGCAGATTGCAGATGTGCTGACAAAGCCACTAGCCAGGGTGAAGTTAGAGTACTTCAGAGAGAGGCTTGGCGTTCTTCAGATCGAGGACACTTCAAGGAAGAAGTGATGGACACATTTTCTGAAGCCATTCCAAGCATGTTGGAAGGAGGATCCTTCACATGGCTGTGGATGTAAGCGCTGGATGATGTTCTAGTTTTTGCTTTATATGATTAGTTGGATCATTCATATGTATGTACGCACCATGTTGGATGCTGGATATGATCAATTGGATCATTTATATGTATGTACGCATCATGTTGGACGCTGGATATGATCAGTTGGATCATTTATATGTATGTACGCATCATGTTGGATGCTGGATATGATCAGATGGATCATTCATATGTATGTATGCATCATGTTGGATGCTGGATATGATCGATTGGATCATTTGTATGTATTTTGTATATGCATCATGTTGGATGCTTGGACCATGTATCTGTATATGTATCAAGTGGATACATTGTATGATCAAGGAGATCATGTATATTGATATGTATCAGGTATGATTAGGTAGATCATGTATGTTGATGGATACATTGTGTGGATCATGTATCTATGTATCAGGTGGATACACTATGTGTGATGATATATATCAGGTAGATACCTGGTGTGCATCAGATGGATGCATTGTATGATCAGGATGATTGTGGATGATGAGCTTCTCCAGATGACATGCAGCAGGATGTTGCAGTGATGATGATCAGGATGATCATGTGTACATCAGGATGATGTATGGTGAGTATCAGATGATACTTTGTGGCCGTGGATCAGGTTGTGCAGGTAAGCATGTAATTTGTGCCTTGGGAGATTTGCAGATGGTCTTTCGAGGTTTTTCCTATGGCATGTAATTCGGTGCCCTGGGACATCTAGAAAATTCTCTTTCAAGGTTTTTCTTGGGAGGACATATAATTTGTGCCCTGGGAGACCTGCAGATAGTCTTTCAAGGTTTTGCCTATGGCATGTAATTCGGTGCCCTAGGATATCTGGCAGATGCTCTTGCGAGGTTTTGTCCTATGGCATGTAATTTGCTCCTGGGAGATCTGGACAGGATGAAAAAGGCCTCAGATGCTTCAGCCAGGTTTTTCCATGACCACATGTAATTTGCTCCTGGGAGATCTAGACAGGATGAAAAAGGCCTCAGATGCTTCAGGCAGGTTTTGTGGTGGACCACATGTAATGTACTCTTGGGAGATCTGACAGGTAGAGCTGTGTGCTCGTAACAGCCTGGGATGCTTCAGCCAAGTTTTGTGGTGAGATCACATGTAATGTGCTCCTGGGAGATCCAACAGGTAGAGCCGTGTGCTCGTAACAGCCTCAGATGCTTCAACCAAGTTTTGTGATGGGTCGCATGCAATGTGCTCCTGGGAGATCCTACAGGTAGAGTTGTGTGCTCGTAATAGCCTGAGATGCTGCAGCCAGGTTTTGTGATGCACGTAATAAGTCTTGAGGTTTCCACAGTATGGCCAGTGATGATGAAGACCTGTAGGTGGTGGGCCTACATCCAGTATGAAAAAGGACTGGCTCTGTAGAACTTCCTATGACGAGTAGATTCAGAGATTGATTGAGATAGCAGCAGCAGTGACGATGATGATGACTCGATGATGATCATCCAGTGACGATGATCCAGAGAAGATGACTTGTGCTAGAAGAACTATGCTGAGAAATACCTTCCTAGTTAAGAGGGAGTGTTGATGTATATGTAACTTCGGAATGTATTTCATATATGTATGTTGTATGTACTCCTATAGAGATGGTATTATTCCTCTATACGGAAGTGTCATCATTTATACTGTAAATGTTGTAACTTATACTTGATGGGTTATTAGACCACCTTGTTGGGGTCGGCCCTGTATAAGTCATGTGGGTCAAATGGTTATTAGACCACCCTATTGGGGGTCGGCCATGTGGGTCGAAGGGTTATTAGACCACCCTATTGGGGGTCGGCCATGTGGGTCGAAGGGTTATTAGACCACCCTATTGGGGGTCGGCCCAGTCAGCATTATGTTATGTGGTCAAGTTCGAGCCTACATGAGTTATGTAAAAGGAAAGTCAAGTCAAGTATAAATAGAGTGCGGGAGGCACTCTATTTGATCACTCACTTCTCACTCATGCACTCAAGGGAGAGTGGCGCACTTGTGGAGGAGGAGGCTATGCTGCTAGGAGAAGACTATCTCTTGTATTCTGGTTGTATCATTGCTCTATCTATCTCTGAGGAAGTTATTGGGGTTTTTCACCTTTATGGTTTTCCCCAAGTAAATATTTGTGTCTTTTGTGTGCTTGCATTATTGTCTCCATGATTGATATGATGTAGATATGTTGTACATGTTATTCTCTCAGTTAAGATCCTAGATCAGATTGAAGTAAATTCTGAAAATTTAACAAAGTCGATGTCTTCTACTACATGGGTGGTTTAAGTCTGACCAAAAATTCTTGAACTTGGAATGAAGGCTCATAGGTTCTATTTTGAATGATGGTTTTGGGATGACCACAAATAAAGAGAGATGAAACAGGAAGTGAATAGTTACAACTACTCAACATTTCCAATTTCACAATATTTTTCCAAGTAATTTATATAGAAGATGCTGGTGTCTTATTCTAAAAGAAGGTGCTCTTGAAATCAGTGGTTTTAGGGTAACCACAAACCAATTGGACCTTCGAACATGGCTCTGAATCTGTTCAGGATTGCTTGTTTTGGATCACTTGTACTCTCTCGCTTTTTTCTGACAGTCTTCATTCCCCCCTATCAGGAACAATGTGAGGAGTGAAGAGTCTCATTGTGTCAAAACTAGACACATAATACATGAGTACTCTGGAGCAAGGTTCTCTTCTGTCTTCTTACTACATCTCTGAATATGGTTTTTGAAACTCATTGTGGCTCAGGCTCGCTTGATCTAGCTTACTTGAAGAATGAAATGACTGCTTGTTTTCAGAATGACAAGGATTCAAAACTTGAATCCTAACATCATGTCCTCCCCTGTCAAGGACAAGATAAGAAGCAATACAATATTCTACTACAAGTTTCACTCTTGCAAGTTTCTTCAGTTTCACACACATATCTGAAGAATGGTTATCCTTCCCATAGTGATGAAAAGGATGAAGATCACAACTGATATTTTAGATGGCCAACTCGATCACAACGTTGGCATATAGAACTTTGAATAAGTTGTACATATTTTTTTCATCATCTCATTGTGTGTTGGTAGCTGATAGTAATCATATTTGAAGAGAGGGTTGTTCTAAACAAACACTAGTTCAAAATGTTGATTTTTTTATGTACATCATTCTCTTTGGATTTCAAATCTTGCAGATGATTGATGACAGTTTGGATATTTTATTTTTTTATTGTGATTGAGTCGTCTATAGCTATAAGTATTAGAGTGTTCATCGACTCTAATGTTTCTTCAGTTTGAGACATTGTGACTATGTGAGGCCTCCTTGTGCATGAAGGACCAAGTACAATTGGCTCAATCAAACCGAGGGATTCTTGCAACTCCACCCTTTACAAATAGACTGAGCATACTCAAACTAAAAAAATGAGGGGTGTCAGTCTCAACCAAGAATGCACCCAAACACAATGCAATTCAACTTTTCCTTCACTTTGATACTATACAAAAAACACATGCAAGTACCAAAGAATGCACTAGAACTTACAAACAAACAACAGTTTGCAAGTTACACTTATGAATGATGAATTGATGAATATTTTGGAGTTGTTGTAGAAACAACTACAAACTTGATTGAACCAAACCAATCCCGAGTCTTTTCTAGAATCCCAATATTGTCAACTAGTTGTAACTTCCACAATGACTGCAATAATATGCAATAGTCTCTACAATACTTAACACAATATTTATGAATGCAATGTGCAGGTGGTCTCTGCAAGTATATCAAAAAGTACAATAGTAATAAGAAATCCCCTAGCACCACCCCATTTTTTCCATTGAAATTCAACCCTTCAAGTTGGAATAATAAAACACTTACATCAATTCCTTCCATTTACACAACGCAATGAGATAATAAAATCCTTTTTATTTCCAATACTGTATTCTAAAGAAGTCGAATAGTTCTCCTAAAATATTGCAGCCACTATTGCTTCAAGAACAACAAAATAGGACACCCATGCAATTCATACACAGCCTCACCATGTTTCTGTTGGAAAATATATACTTTGACTAGGGTTCTCTCAACTAATCACCAACAAAATCCAAGACACCTACCCTTTCGACATCACCTGCAAGGTAGGCGAAGTCTCACTCGAGGTATCTATGGGAACTGCAAGAACCATACTTCTTTAGTAGCGAAGGGGTGCGATAGTAAACTACTAACCATAACATTTCAGACCTCGACAGAGGACAAACTCTCACATATCACAGAGATTGCATGCATGTCATTTAATTAGCTATGAAATATATCTATTAGCAAAGCGATATCCATATTATTCATACTTCCACATTATTTAACATTTATACATCAATATGGAGAATGTAACAGAATACATAGCACATCATCACATCATTCATACATAGTGAACACCAGATATAACGTGGAAACCCAAACAAGAGAAAACCATGGAAGCACTTTATTTACTCATGAGTCATAGTAAAATAAGAACTTCATGTTCGAATCCATGACTTATAAATTTGTTCCTTTTCTTTACAATGGATCCATGTACACAACTTGCAGATTGTGCGACTCTTTTCCCACAACATACAAAATCTCTGACATATGAACCAAAACAAGGCTACCTAAAATACTAAGTACTAATTAACCAATGAACTAAATAACAACCCAAAAAATCCCAACCCTTTAAATTTTATAGGGTGCACATAGCGTGCCTGCTCTGACTACTCCACTCATAAATGTATGTGGACACAGAATCCTAACTAACTTACCCAATTTCGTCCTTGACAAATTCAAAATACTCATCTTCCTTGATTCTCAGCCGCTACGTCGAAGTTGATCCTTCTTCATCGGACCACTTCACCTTAACCTTGTTCACACCAAAAATACACAAAACTTTACCTGACCCAACAGTCCCCCAATACTCACATGTGGCTCATCCTGGGCCAGTTCAAGATTGTGTTATCGGATTTTTGTACTTCGCCAATAAATATGGATATCTCTGCTTCAACTCCTCAATATTCTGTTGAATCTAGTCTATATGATGGCACACTTCTTGTACCAACTCTCCTATCATATGCGCTTGCACCTACTTCTCACTCCATTCTACCGCTTTCTGAACTTCACTACTCACACCACTGATAATTTGTAGTACATGCTCTGCTTCAACTTGAAGCTCTTCGATCGTCTCAGTTCACCTCTAATTCTCAATTCTCAGCTAATTAACTTCCTATTGCAGCTATTTATTCTCTGCAACTTTTATCATCTTTCCATCCGGTGATAGAGTCTTTATCTAACTCTTCAGATTCATCATTTTGTTTTGTGTCTCCTCCAACATGGCATTGATATCCTACAACTCAACATCATCTAGAAATGCTTCCCACACTTGTGTGGAATCTTCAAATAATTTTCCACATTCGCCTTCACAACCCTTGATAGTGTTGATGGATCCTGTGACATCCTCACTGCACTATGCTATCACTTTTGGTGAAGTACTTGGTATTAAACTTGCCTCCAAGTCTCCAATATTCTCTCGGAACCCCGAAATGGCTCCGCTCATTCTCATCATCTTTTCCTCAGTATCCATATCTTCTACTACCTCGGATTTAGGTACCACACAGCAAGCTATTGCGACAACATTCTGTAGTTTATCCTTCTCATTAGAAATTTCTTCACATTCTTTTTTCAGCTTCTCATACTCTTCTTGCAACATACTATGCTGTGAATGAAAATTTATCTCTCCGTATGTATTTTCCTCATGCACCCCTATTTCCCTTGCGGCATGCTTCTGAATGTTTTGCAACATGAACATGGGTGGCATGGACATGTTTAGATTAATGTAGTGCAATTGATGAGCCTACTACTATAATATCGGTTCGCCAAAACTTAGTTCCCTTGGAAACAGTTGAACTATCCTACCCGTCGTAGTTGTGGATGCATGGGGCATCGCTTCCTCATCTTCTCTTCCTTCTCTTTGCTGTAGAGCTCCTAGATGGACTAGATCAATATGCAGACCCTGGATAGCTCATCGCAGCCCATCGAGCTGATCCATTACTACCCCATAAAATTGCAAGGTTTTCTCTTTAGCTATCTTGGATGTTTCTTTTGCTACTTTTGTCATACGATCATACAGGATGTTAATATCATCCTTAGTTAAGGCCATGAAATCCTTTTCTTCTCCACTTTTGAATTCTTTCTTTGTCCACACAGTGCACTTGATGCCTTTCTCTTGTCACCAGGCTCTAGGTCTGTCTCCGTCGTGCTCGAATCCTGACCTTCTTCCTAAGGCATTTCTTGATTATGATTGTTTCCTCCAGTACTCCTTGCAGGATGGGAATCTCTATCATCACCATGGGCTCCATTCTACGGAGAGGTCCCACCTTGTCCCTAATCTTACTTTGACACATACATGGAAATCTGCTCAGCCTCAATGGAAACTTTCCACTCCAATGGCCATTCATCAACAATGGAAAGAGTCTCTTGCTTAGACAGTTTGTAGCTAGTCACCAACCATTGCTTATCTGGATCATGTCATGCATGGACATACATATGGTGAGGTCCGGATTTGAATCTTATAGTCCCTCGGAACTTGGAAACCATCGGTGCCTCTATGCTTGGAATCAATGGGACATGATGTCAGAGTGCTTCTATATGCATGTAGAATGCCACATTGTTGTCAATTTTCCTCTTCGTCTCATCATTGAACCAAAGGTTTGCATACCTTGCGGCAAAACATTGACCAGTCTAATAGTCCATGGCTTGGTACTCCTTGAGTTCCTCTCAAGCAAAAAATGAAAGTAAAATTATGAGCCAATAATAGTGAAATGGGCTACTTTATCCATTGCATCCTGGAATTTGTTGAGAAATTCATTCACCGAGAAGGTGGCCTAGTTCATCTGTACCCCTTGTACAAACTGCTCCACCACAATAATCACTTTCGTAGGTACCTGGTTCGGGAAACACTTCCTGAGCACTTTACTTTCTAGCGCCTTTTTTGTAAAGCACACTCCTTGGTCATTGATTGAGGCTATTCTGTAGCCCCTCTTATATTTTGTCAAATTATACTTTTCCTTCATGCAGTTTGCAAGCTCCCTATCTTTCTCTTTGCTCACAAAAAATGTAGCAGGGTCAAGCCATGCCTTTAACAACCCCATAATTTGTGCAATTAAGTCAGAATCAATTGAACTTTTCTTGTCGAGCCACAAGAAACCACCATGCATATAAATAAGCAACTGTTTGATGCGTGCGTTAACTTTTGTGGATCTCCCAAAGTGCGGTATGTCGAGCGGAAAGTGCGGTATGTCAAATTTTTCTCCTCCCACCCTACAACCGCCCGGAGAAATGCAACTTCCACACTTCATAAACTGGGCTTACAAACTTGGAATGAGGAAAATGGGGACTCATTAGAAATATTATTTTGAGTACTACATGGTGTAACCATTGAATTATTTTAAAAACACAACATAATTGTTTTATATTTTATGCAAGTCTTAGATCGCATGGAGCTCACCTAACCACCAGTGAAAGGAGTCAATGTTGGATTGTTTGCAAACTATAATTAGATTTGACAAAATAGAACTTAATCAACCTAGAGATGTACTTTGATGATATGGGAGGATTTCATAACTCAAAAATAAATTGGGGACATTCTATCCAATGGCCAAAACATTGGGATCTCAAAACAAACCAAATAAGGCTAGATTTGTTAATTATTATCATGATTGTGAGAATCCTAGGACCCTTTTTTATCCTCTTTGTTTCAATATGAAGCCTTAAACCAAAGACATAAGACACCATTTCATTGCTACAAGAATGTGATTAGTCTCTAGTGAATTTTGTCTTGAATTGATATCTAATTAGGATAAAAAATAGTTATTCATGAGTCATTTCATTATTTCCTCCAATGCATCCTAAAATGCTATGAATTTATTAATAATGTATTGAAAAAAACAATCATGAGGTTGACAATATAGTATCAACCCAATGGCAATAAAATAAAATTGAAATGAAGTTGAAGTAATTATCTCCCACATCCTTCACAAACTAATTAATTAAAATATTAAGTATATCATGTGTTGACACAGTCCTGTCGACATGGGTTCACTTTGCACTACTGTCAACAAACATCGACACAAAATCCCTTAAACATTGGCCCAGAAAGGTTTTACCCTTTCCAGCAACACTTGCAGAGTGAGTGAAGTCTCACCTGAGATTTCTAAGGGGGTTTCAAGAACCATATTCCCGTAGTTGTAAGAAGACATGCATTATTTCACACTCATTCGTGACATAAGATAGAGATTCACATTCGCATCATAACATCACATTGTCAACCTATTAACCATTATCCTCATTCGCATCAACACATTATCATCTCATAGTTAACGAATTAAACAAATTATCAAAACATGCTTAAGGAATCTGCGGTACATAACATAACTGCAACTTCATTAAAACATTAAACACTGCGATACTCAAATTCAATCACAATACAAAGAGATAGAGATATAGCATTATCGATCATTCTCATTATCCATCCAACTGTTCAATACATCGCAGAATCACACAACCAGTACAAACTCAAAGTGAAACAATACTCCACAAAATATGCTCTACAAAAAGATAGATCAAAAGATGTTCTAACAACGGATTATCATCACATCAATACTAAGATATCCTTAGGATTACAGTTAGTCCTATTTATAGTCTCACTTGGTTATTACAAAATGTCCCAAATGACCCATTACTAACTAATTTAACCACTTCTTCTGCATTTGTTGGATCTTTTATACTTCGCAACCGGTCCTTTGTTCATGTCACTGACCCTTTTGTTACTGACTGTACCGAACATGTGCACTTTAGACCCATGCCAACATCCCCCCATCACAAACTTGTGGCTCACCATCGAGCCACCTCAGCTGGAAAATGATGCTACGTTTACCTGCATCTTGAACTCATCCTAAGTCACCTTGATTTGGTCGATCGCCTCCTTGGACGCAACATTAATCGTCGTGACTTCTGCTACTTCATACTCCTCTTCATCTTTTGAAACAATATTTCTAGCACCCATAGTGGATGAGGTGTGCAAAATCAAACTGCTCCAAGGGTATGGGATGACTTCCACTGTTTCATAGAACTTGAGAACTAGATTTGTCAGCTTGAACCTATTCCAGCACATCCATTTCACAAATTTGATCATCCTTTGTTGTAGCCGTAGTGCCCTTGGCATTGGTTTTGTGATGGTTGAAAGGCCCACTTCTCCTCCATCAACTACAGCCCGTGCCAAACTGCAAGTATCCGCTTTCGTCCTTGGGTTAGTATCCACTGGTCGGCTGGCACTTCTATTCTTCCTAATCATCCGTGCTGATGCGATCTCCAGTTGCTCATGAACAATTGTCGTCCTCACCCTTAGCACATCTTGTGTGCTCCTTCTAGAGACGAAATGTGCCATTGCAACTGCCTCTCTTCATTGTTACTCTTTGCTCTAACTCTTCTTCTATAATTTCTCCAATAGCTATCGTAACATACAGTGAGTCGAAATGTCCCTCTACACGTGTATTTATAGCTTCAATTCTCGCTTCCCGTCCATCTTGTCGATCTTGGACAATGATTGCCAAATCGTCTGTCAATTTTACCGGATCCTTCATTGATTTACTGAATCCTGTGCACTTATTGGTCATTAATTATGTCTTCATCCACTTGCGTCGTCGACTGTCGTGGCTTAGCTGTTGTAATTATTACCTGATTTGACTTGTTCATACCTTGCCGAATGTCAACAGGCCCCAAACCTCGTCAATATTCCATACTTCCCCATTGTTTCATCGACAAACATAGTGTTGTCGACAGAGTCCCAAACTTCACAATGTACTTATGGGTTTGTTTTCCGACTCAACCTATTTTTTCAGTCGCTATGCACCTGGATATCCTGAAAGGGATTTAGCCAGCTCCCATTCACTAAATTTATCAATAGTGTCCCATCTATATTTTGTAGTTGCATTGCACCTCCGTCAATAATGAAATTGATTATGTATGGACCCAACCAATGCATCTATAACTTACCTGGGTGCTTCACAAACTTATTGTCATAGAGGAGAACCATGTCTCCACGATGGAAATGTTTCTCCTTTACGCGGTGATCATGCCATTCCTTTTGTCGATCCTTTTCTACCTGCTGATGAAATCCTACGATAAAGGGATTTTATTCGAGTTGTAACAGTTGTGCCAATATTTCTTCAATGACTCTGTCGTCACTCATTCCTAGTGCTGTTGTGATGCACAAACTCGGGACAATATACTCCATCGGAATCACTGCTTCTTATCCATATACTAACTTGAAAGGAGTCTGGACTGAGAACCTTTTACATCTCGTTCTGTAGGCCCATAATACTGTTAGGATCTTCAAATCCTAGTTGTCATGGTTTGTGTTACACAACTTGGTGAGCGCATGCTCAAATATCTTATTCAATGCTTCCATTGCATCATAAACCTACAGATGATATGGGGTACTCTTTAGATGCTATATTTGAAATTCCTCCATCATGGATCTGATATTTTGATTGATGAAGTCAGTTCCTTGATCGCTCATCAATATCTTTGGGCACCCGAATCTGGTGACCACATTGTCGAAGAGAAATCGCGCTGCTGTCACAGCTGTGCAATCCTTGAACAATGTTGCTTCATCCCATCTTGTCAAGTAATCAGTCACATTAATTATGTATCGCAAACCTATTCTTCTTCCTGGTGGGTTGATGGGTGCCACAACGTCAACTTCCCATTTTTCAAAGGCTTGTAACTTCAATTGAGGTACTAGTGGCATTTCATCCCTCCGCGATGGTTTCCCTATTATTTGACATACGTGGAAACTATTACCATAATCTACGGCATCACCATGCACTGTTGGCAACCATAGTCCAGCCCTATGTATCTTCCTAGAGGTTGTGCGCCCTCCATAATGACCTCTTGTGATACCATCGTGAGCTTCCGCCAATACTCTTTCTTGTTCATGTGTAAGGATGCATCGGTGAAGGACTTTGTTTGGTCCCATCTTGTCTAGTTTTCCTGTGATTAGTTAAAAATCAGCAACCCTAAAGACTAGTTGCTTCTTCTTACTAGTAGTGAAATCCTTCGTTGCTCTTCCTGTAGCCAAGAACTGAATAATCTGTTCGTAATGGTCATCAACCATTCCAATCCTGAATAGCTGCGCATCGGGAAAGCCTTCATCAATGCTCCTTGGTTCTTCTCCTGATGCAATCCTTGACAGGTGATCAAGTCCTGCATTCAATCGCCCTGGTTTCTCAATGATTTCAAAATCGAACTCCTGGAATAGAAGAAACCATTGATAGATCTCCCCCCCCCCCCAACACAGGCTTACTGACTAATTATTTTGATGCGGAGTGGTCAATAAGAATTTTGAAATGTGCTCCAAGGAGATAGTGTTGGAATTTCTGCAGCGCATATACCATTTCCAGGCGTTCTCTCTCCGTCATCGTATAATTCTTCTCCACAGTGGATAACTTTCTACTCGCAAGTGTGATTGGATGGTCAATTAATCCTTCTCCTGGATGGGCCAATATCACTCCTAGCACTACTGAGGATGCATCCACATGGACATGGAATTCTTTCTTCCAATCAAGGATGACTACTATCATGCTGCAACCATATTCGCCTTTAGTATGTCGAGGCTCTTCTGGCACTCCTAGTTCCACTCGAACTTTGCATCCTTCTTTAACAACTTCTCCATTAGTGTTGTAGTCACTGCATATCCCCTGATGAACTTCTTGTAATATCCAGTGTGTCCAAATGTCGCCCTTAGTTTCTTCATGGTCGTTGGTGGTGGTAAGTCGATGATAATTGCAATCTTCGTTGGGTCAACCAACATCCCCTCCTTACATACAATGTGGGCTAGTAGGATTCCAAATGGTGAGCAGAAAATACACGTCTATGATGTTGTTGACACCTTTCCAACATCAACCTTAGGTTTGCAATGTGATGCTTAACCATCCCATATATGGTCTAGTCATCCATATAAACTATGAGAAATTTGTGAATGAAGTCTTTAAATGCAACGACAACCAGCCTTGAAAAGATCGCGGGGGCGTTTTTAAGACCAAATGGCATCACTGTGTATTGAAAGCAACCCCATTCTCTCACGAAAGTTGTTTTATGTTGATATTCTTTCGCGATCCTTATTTGGTGGTATCCTGAAAAATCCATCTGTAAATGAAAATATCTCTTGGCCTCCAACACCTTCCAACACTTCATTAGTGAATGGCATAGGGAATGGATTGTGAAGGCATGAATCATTCAATTTCTGTAGATCGACACAAATCCTTATTTTGTTGGTCTTCTTATCTTGGAAAACCATTGGGATGATCCATTTCGATTCTTCAGCAGGTTCTATGATTCATGCATCCAACATTCGCTCTATCTCAACCTTTACCCTCTCCTTATACCTAGGATTTAGTCTATATGGTCTCTTCTTTACTGGCTTCACATCATGTTTCAGAGGAATCTTCTTCTCACCCAGGTCCCAGGAAATTCCCTTCATTTCTGAATTTTTTTGGGGGAACAAGTCTTGAAACTCATATAGTAGATCAGTAACTTTTCCAATTGTCAAATCATCCTAGTAATCTCCAATACTAGTGAATTTGGGATTTTCCTCTAACCCAATATTAACCTTCTTGATTTCAGTGGCTGTTGGAATTTTCCAAATGGCATCTCTGGTGCTTCGACATCGCGGCTTCCCTCCGAATCTAGGACATAAATGGCTCTAGGATCATCCTCATCACCATGTCCTCCCGACACATTATAGCACTCCATCATCATTTCCGGTGTCGCAGTCCACTATAATTCTATTGGTCTTTCTGTCGGAACTATTTCAAGTACCTTTTCATGGATCTCCTGCAATCCAATGTGGATGAAAGGGTTCTCATCAGCGAAGCTGAAATTCTGACTGAATCTAATGGTCAATTATTCCCATGTAGTTGTTCTGCGTCGCAGTTCTGCTGCAATGTACCAGCTCCACGGTACTTCATCTAGTGTATGGATGAACACATGAACCCACTCCTACTTCGGTCTAATTTCCCATGTGCTTTGACACTCTCCCAAATGATCCCTTGGGTCACCCCTTCCATTGTATTTCTTCCCGTAGTAGCATTCAGTCTCCCCAAACTTGACTTCCATCAATTGTCGACATAGTTTCCAACTCGTTATTGATGACTTGTACGATGCCCACCATCTTGCTGGTGCGGCCTTCAGTGATTCTTCTAACGCCAGCAGTCACTGTGCTTCTAATACCTTTTCTTCAAATTCATCAATGAATATAGAAAGATTAGTTAATCCTTCATATGTTCGAAAATCACATACCTCCGTCACTACCCATCTCAACAACTAAGTGATTCATGCGCACCTTCTGAATGACACTTCATGCAATCAATTTTGCCATTTTTCTAGCGCCTCGTCGGAATCTAACAATGCCGAACTAACACTTCACCACCCTAATTTCCCGTCAACGGTGGGATTGATGTAATCCTATGAAATGTTGTAGACATTGTCCCATCCTTCTGTAAACTCGTCCCTCAATGGTTCGACATACATTTTCCCTTATGATGGATCAAGTGGGGAAACTACCCTCATGTTGCGGTTTTCAAAAGACATCGTCCTCTTCTTAAAATTGATGATAGCCTGATTCTCCATTTCCCAGTCTATTCCCAATAGCAATAGATATGGGCTTGTGTTTTCAACTATCTCTATGACGTCAAAGTCTGTGTAAGTCTGCAATCCTTCTATTTCGACAGGAATATGAGATAATCAACCAAATGGTGTGACCTTGCTTTGATTTTCCAATTGAGGTTGCACATCGGACCATACCAACTGTGGTTTCTCCATCATCTCCCATGTTTTATTAGTCAAAATATTTACATCTGATCCGAGATCCAAAATGATAGAATCTACATTGTATGCACCAATCCTTATGGTTTCCTTCAGACTTGCATTGACTGCACCAAATTTCTTCTCGAACTTCCTTCCCCTTCTTGATATCCTATAGTTAGATCGTCAAGTTCGCTAGCTGCGCTTCAGTCTAGTTCATGCCAATCCCTGTTTCGTCAACTTTGAAGCCTTGAGCTTCATCACAATTTCCAGTGCCTTCGCCTATGATACAATATTTTGCTGCATCAGTGGCATCCGAATGTGCAGTACCAATCCTGAAATCAACCATTTTTTATGTTGCATGTTGCTCATTCCAAAACTTACTTTGGCCATCATACTTTTGTACCTCTGATCGAATTCCCATACTGATTCATTAGGAAATTGTTTTATTTCCTTTAACTCTATGATATATTGTGACTCTGACTTTGGTTTCCTAAATTCGTCGATCAACCCTGCTCTGATTTGTGCCAAGATTTTCAGTGAACCCCCTGTAGGTACTTGTACAAACTTCATAAACCAATCCTACTCATGGCCCCTAAAGGTTGTCGCTAATTGTCCCTTCTTAACATCATCATCCTGGACTTGTTTCACTGTCCACACTGCTTCGTATAAGAACCAGTCTTGTTCGGGATCCTCGATCTCGTTACCATGAAAAAGAGGCATATTTACATCATCACCTGCCATCCTTGGTTTCCTACTGGTGTTTGTAGACCCACTACTCTGACTACTATTCTGACATGCAGGACAACCCTGCGAAGAGCTTATATTTATTCCTCCAAAGTTTGGTGCAGTGCACGGGGTTGTGCGTATGTTGTAGCTTTGGTTCTTTCCTTCCCCAGGCTCACGGGTATCCTGGTTGTTATCTTCATCATAGTAGGGTTGTTTAGTCCCTTATGGTCTCATTTAGTAGTTCTTTGTTTTGGTCACACTAGGAGACTCTATCTCTCTCTCATTCCTCATCTTCTTCTCCAGCCAAAACCTCACCCCACCCTGCAGGAGACCACAGTCTTCTGCAACTTCCCTCAAACTTTCACCGTATATCATATCCATCTACTACACATCATTCTACCAGACCTGCATTTGCATGGTACCCACAACCTCTGCACACCTGAGCTTTACTCGTTGGAGTTCATCTTTAATATTCCCTTTTCACAAATGAGCATCTTGATCGACAGTTTTAGCGACAATAGATACCTTCCCCTGGTTTCCTTGAAAATTTTCCTTTCTACGTCGCTATATGACTTAATCGTGTCAACAACAAATTCAGTGATGTATCTTTCCAAAATACTGTCTACCTAAACCTCAACAGTCCTTGAAGCTTTGTTATTCACCCGTTTCAACTGCTGGATTGGTTCTGGCGTCTAGTGGTCAGGCTCACCTCCTTGGAATTTTTTTCTTCTGAAAAGTCAATTGTGCCAACCATTCGTGTAGCAATATAGGAAATTCATGGAAAAATACTTCATGGATATAAGAGTAGATATACTTCTGCAACCAATCGGTTGTCGACCATCCAGGATTTTGATTTTCTTCCTCAGTAAATTCTCGCTTCTTCTTGTGGAACCACTCCTCAATCTCTGCTTTTTTCAGATGCCATAGCATGTCCTCTATTTTTTCGCACTAGGGTCTTGGCAACGGAACCATTTGTTTACACAGTCCTGTCGACAGGGGTTCACTTCACACTGCTGTCAACAAACATCGACATAGAATCCCTTAAACATCGGCCCAGAAAGGTTTTACCCTTTCCAGCAACAATCGCGGAGCGAGTGAAGTCTCACCCGAGATGTCTAAGGGGGCAGCAGGAACTAAGTTTCCGCAGTTGTAAGAAGACATGTGTTATTTCACACTCATTTGCGACATAAGCTAGAGATTCACATTCGCATCATAACATCACATTATCAACCTATTAACCATTATCCTCATTCGCATCAACACATTATCATCTCATAGTTAACGAATTAAAGAAATTATCAAAACATGCTTAAGGAATCTACGGTACATAACATAACTGTGACTTCATTAAAACATTAAACAATGTGATACTGAAATTCAATTACAAGACAAGGAGATAGAGATATAGTGTTATTGATCATTCTCATTATCCAACCAATTGTTCAATACATCGCAGAATCACACAACCAGTACAAACTCAGAGCGAAACAATACTCCGCAAAAGATGCTATACAAAAATATAGATCAAAAGATGTTTTAACAACAGATGATCATCACATCAATACTAAGATATCCTTAGGCTTACAATCACTCCTATTTATAGGCTCACTTGGCCCTTACAAAATGGTCCAAATAACCCATTACTAACTAACTAACTTAACCAATTATTCTGCGTTTTCCAGATCTTTTATACTTCGCGACCGGTCCTTTATTCATGTCGCTGACCCTTTCGTTGCTAACTGTACCAAACATGTGCGCTTTGGACCCATGCCAACACCATGATTGAATAGTAATTGTTTACTATATGAGTAGTTTTTTTAATTATGAAGAGTTCGCATCTTCACAAAACAAATTGAGAACTATTTCAAATAATTTTAGTTCAAAATGGATATTTATAAATGCTTCTTGTACTCTTCAAATTTTTGCTTTCCAGCCATCAAGTAGAACCACCTGCAATTGACATTTCTATAATTCCCAATCTATAATCATTTTGGAGTCTCTGGCAACCTACAAACTAGAAATATGTTTAGTTTGAACAAAAAATAAAATCCCAACCCATTCAAATCTTGAAGAAATGTGAATCACTAAATTTCAGTAGCATACCTACTCCACACCTAACACCATCATATTCAGAAGCCCCATCAAAGAATCCAATTGGCATATGGGTAATAAAACAAGGATTTGTGGAAACTCTTACATTTCTTATGTTCTTTGCTTTATGATATTCATTAAAAGAATCAATGGCATTTAATGTGACTCTCATAATATTTTTTCTTTGATTTTAAAAAAAAATCCCATTCATGTGTTTCCATATATTTCAACTATTGAAATAAGGAAGCTATTTCCAGTAATTTGCATCCATTATCCAGTTATAAAAGCTTAATTCAATTTTTTGAGAATCCCATTGATATGTGATCTTTAGTTCTTTTCTCACCTCCAACCATACAATTTTTGAAAAAACGCACTGGACCAATAAGTGATCAATTGTTTTAGCCTCCTTGAAGCACAAAACACATATATTTGGCAGCTAAATCCTGACCAAAATAGAAAATATTTTTTTATCCCCCAACCACCTCGCCTTTTAGGCCTTGCTATTCTTTTCCAATTTACCAGGTGAACACCTTCTTCTTTTTATTCCCAATCCAAAGGAAACTAAAGCAATGTTGTTTTATCTTGTCCAAAATGGTTCTAGGTATTTTTTCCAATGATAACCAATATACATAAATATTTTCTAAAACTTCTTTTACAAGTATCAATCTCTCTCCAAGAGAAAGCCACTGGTAGCACAAATTTCCAATCCTCTTATCCACATTTTTCACTGGCCACATCCCATCCTCTTTAAGATAGTTATTGGGTTTTAGATAATAGCCCAAATATTTAATGCCCGAATCAAATGAATCTATCTTAAAGTGAAACATGCTTATGATCTAATTTAAAGTATCCTCTTCCACCCCCCACTCCATAAAATAAGACTTATAATCACTTGCAACCATACATGTAGTATTACAAAATTTGTCCAAGAGCTCCTTAAAAACCTGCCATTCTCTCGGAGTTACTCCTCCAAATAGTAATGCATCATCTACAAATAGAAGATATGCTATTCTTATAGTAGTAGAAATATTTACACTTTCCAAACTCCCTTCAAGCATTTCCTTCTCTACCATTCTACTAAATCCTTCAACAATTAAAAGGAAAAGTAGAGGGCATAAGGGACAACCTTGTCTAAGTTCTCTAGATCTCTTAAAGAAATTTGTTGGTACTCCATTAACAAGAACAATAAAATTTTCAAAACAAACACAACCCATAATCAAATTAGTATCCTCCAAGCTAAGGCCAATCTGTAGTAAAACCAGTGTTAGAAAAATCTCAATTAGCTCTACCATAAGTCTTTACTAAATCTAACTTTAAATCTCAATTAGCTCTATCATAAGCCTTTACTAAATCTAGTGTCCATATCTTTCAACCTTTTTATTTTTATACTATGACGATTCTCTCGGGCTACCCGAGTAGCAGCCATAATCTATCCATTTTCCAAAAATCCAAATTGTTCTTTTGATATAAATTTGGAGAGAATTGGATTGATTCTATTAGCTATTGCCTTGATATAACTTTGTAAACCAAATTACAAAGTGAAATGGGCATAAAATCATTAAAAGATCCCATATTTGTGTTTTTAGGGATCAATGTTATAAAAGTAGCATTCAATGTCCCAATCACCTTTCCTTGTATCCTTTACTCTTCCACAACCTCTAGTAAATCAGGACCAAATATATCAAAGAATTTCCAAAAAAAATCCACTGTCCACTCGTCTGGACACAAACTTTTTGATTTGGCAAAACGTGATAGTATATTTTTTATCTCTTCCAAACTAACATGATCAACTATAATCTTCCCTTCATCTAGAGAAAAGAACTTGGGAAAGCAATGCAAGACAGGCATTTTATTAATAATTGAAGAAGTTCTTGGAACCTTAAAAATGTTTTGAAAAATATTTACAACAACCTCCTCTAACTCTTTCTATGAAGACAAATGCCCTCCATCATTGTTCTGCACTTCCCAAATAGTGTAAATGTTCCTTCCTGCTCAACATAACGATGATTTTTTTTTTTTGATCTCCTTGTGATATCTTAATAGCCCTACCTTTTAAATACCATGTTTCCTCATCCAACTTCAATATTTTTTCCTTCCTCTTATCTAAAGATACCACCCTATTCTCATCATGTTCCAATGGTATGCTTGAAGAGTTACTTTAAAACACACCATCAATTTCACCTTCAATAGACATAAATTCTTCCTTGAGTGCTTTATTTTTCTCTCTTTCCCACTTTATTACCACGGATTTGATAGCTTTGAGATTATTAACAAAATAAATTGTAGCACATTCCTCCTCCCTCAGATCATGTGAGACCCAATGCTCCTTGATTAATTCTATAAAATCCCTCTCCTTAATCCATGTAGCATGATTAAACTTAAAAGGATATTTGATCCTTTCCTTTCTTAATTCCATTTGAAGAATCACTGGCATATGATTTGATATTACAATGTTTAGTATCCAAGATCTGTATTTGTTTATAGAATCTAGTAAGTCCTCTAAAATTAAAAAAAATTGTCAGGGCACTTTACAACACCCGCTTCACCCATTCTTCCTTTCCTCTAGGTAGGCATAAGAGACCTAGCATAACATCTCTCAAATTGGATTCTTGAAATAACTAGTTAAAATAATCCATCAAAGGATCAAGTCTAGGATGAGTGCCCCACACTTCCTTGGATCCCATAGTGAAGTTGAAATCACCCCCAAGAATTAAATTATGTTATCTTAGAATTCCTCCCTCTACCACTTCTTCCCAAAACTCTCTTCTATATTATAGGGCCCATAAAAATTGATCAATTTGAGCGGCTTATCCAAATCCTTTGAAGATCCTTCCATTAATATGCAGAGGATATGTAAGGTGTAAAATTAGTCACAAGAGGGTTCCATGCAAAAAGTAGTCCCCCTGATTGATCACTTGCATCTACAATATGATAATTTCCATTCAACAAGTAGTTTTGCAAAAATTTCCCAAGCCTTAGGTCCACAAACCATTGTTTCTAGATCATACCAACTCAAACAATCTTCAAAGGGAAATAAATTTGGGAGTCCCCCCCATTGTCCTTACAATCAGAGAGATAATAATTATTGAGGAGTACTTATTAGGGCCTTATGTGCTCTAAGTGAAAATAGTCTATTGATATGCATGATGTTTTTAATTACAAGAGAATGATCTTCCATTTATAGCAATGAAAGAGGGCCATCATTAGCTAAGAACATCTCGGAGATATGAATGCCTACTTGAGATTACAACTCACACAAGTTGTGGTGCATTGGAAAACACCAACACCAACATTTTTTGTGTTTCCTACCGTGAATAGATCTTTAAAAGATTGAAATGGAAAGGTTATAATCCCTTTACCTAGATTGGTGAAAATAAGAATTATATTGGATGTAGCTTGGGTGGTTGGGAGGAATGATTGTTACCCTCCGTGCCCATGTTCTATTCTTGTGACATAATGTTCTTGTTGAACCCCTATGTATTGACTATGTAATGGTTTAACTAGACATGTGATGCAAAATGCCTCCTTTATATCGAGGACTTCGTAAGAATTACACCAACCCACAAGATAGGACAACCATATAAACAGCCTGATTGCAAAGGCAAAAAGGACCCCACATGACCAAAGGTTTCACGTACCACGTATGACAATGCATGCCACAATGACAACAAGGCCATAACAAAAAAAGGGGCCATATGTATTATGAATTATGCTCTCAATGAGAGGAGAGGTTACCACGTGGAAAAATAAATGACCTATATTTAAATTTTGAAATTTCGTCCTAAGAAGGACGATATCTTTGAGGTGGAAGGACGATATCGTTGAACTGGAAGTTATTCTCTCAGTTCTTTATAGATCTCCATTGTTTATAAATCTAAATTGTTTTTTAGATTTTAATATAAAATATTGAATATGTGCAACGCAGCTATTTATCAATTCTGCCACCATAATATATATGGTAAGTTGATAACTCACATGCAGTGGGACTTGTAGAATGTGTGGAATCTAAGCTTTATATTTATGTTAATAGGTAGCATCTTTGGGCAGCGTAAGTGTCGTAATAAAGCTAGTGGAATCCAATGATATATTTGTTGACGTGACTGTGTATTATAGTTATGTGTTGCTTGGCTTTATATATATATATATTCTTATTGTGTTTCATGTTGTGTAAAGGAATATTAAAGTTAGAAATTTAGAACGAAGACACATATCAAACAAAAAAACATGTGCAACTGAAAAAGAAATGCATGCCTCACATTTATCTTATTGAAAATTTGGATGTTTTTTATATGAAACAAATATTTTTTTAGTTGCAGAATCTTGACCATATATTCATAATGTTGAAACAAATATTTTTTTTAGTTGCAGACTCTTGACCATATATTCATAATGTTGAAACAAATATTTTTTATCTGTATTTTTTTTCATTCATGAGGAATCGGAATCTCTTCAACAGCGGATAATGTTCCCTCTTGAATTATTTGGTAATTGATTATGAAGATGAGCTGCATTTCCCAATTTGATTAAATTGTCCCATCTCTTTGCTTTAAACTTTAAACAACCTGATCCGTCCTCACGATCACTCTTGTACTTTAATTACAAATCATAAGAACAAGCAAAAATTATCTTAATTCCATTTTTTTTTTAAGATATTAACATTATTTTCATTTATTATTTTTTCTATTCAATTTTAACTTTTTAGCAATTAAAAAGTTTTTTTGAAAATTAAATATTTTAGTTTTTTTTAAATTAAATATTTAGGTTTTTTTTTTAAATTAAATATTTTAGTTTTTTTTGAAAAATTAAATATTTAATTTTTTTTTGAAAATTAAATATTTTAGTATTTTTGAAAAACTAACAATTTTTTCAATACTTTTAACAACAAATCTAGAATCATTTGATATTGATGATAAGCGTAGAACATACATTGAATGGGTGTATTGTTAAGGCACTGCTTGTATTAGTTCATAGGTTCAAAACTCTACTATGATACTAGCTTTAAAATAAAATAAAAACACTAATTTATGTTTATAAAATTCATATCTTCAAGTTAGTATTGGTAAAAATTAATGATGATGGCCATCACCATATTTTATATTTTATGTTTTTTAATAAATTTCTTTATAAAGGAAAAAAAAAAAACTATTAAATGAATATTTGATATAAAATATTTATAAGATAAGTGGATCAAAGTTCTCCCTCTTGTGACTCTTAACTCTGATCATTAACCATTAAAGTTATGGCTATAATTTTTTGAAGTTATTGTTGAAGTTTCATATGGAGGTTGTAGGTTCTTTGATGGTAACAAATTGAATTTTTCCCTATCTACTTGTCATGGGTAGAAATGTCTCATCTAGCCCTTTCTTAGAGCTCATGTCCCACGGCTAGAAATAGCTCATCTAGCCCTTTCTTAGAGCTCATGTCCCCCCCCCCCCCTCCCTTCAAATATTCATGCAAGCCCACCTTTTCTCAACACATGTCATGTCTTTGACCCCCTTGGTCTTCTCGTTGAGGAGATGGATTACATTTTTTTAATTTTATTAGTTGAAGTTATATTGCTTTATGAGGTATAGATTGCTTTATGCATTTTTCCTTCAATTTATATTGTTGTTACATGGGTTGAAGACCACACATTACATCTTCTTAAGGTTGCTTGCATTTTGTCAATTTAAGGGCTCTCTTGTGAAATTTATTTGAAATAGTATACATCAATATCCTTTGATGATCATACCTTGGCCCCTTTTAAATAACAAAACATTAGGTCCCTTTGAATAACACTCATTAGTCTATTTCTAACATCTCAAACCATCCCATTTGAAGCATTTCTCGTTTAGCCAATTTGAATGATGGGTCTATCGAGCTAGTTCAAAAGAAAGCTCAATAAGCCCCTTTGAAATTTCAATCGTCGATCCGTTTTAAAAATTTGTCCATTGGACCACATTTGAAGATTAGCATTTCAAAGAGCAATCATTAGGACAATATTGAATATGGCCATTAATTTGATTTCGAAGAAGGCCCATCAGGTCACTTTGAAGAAGTACTCCAAACTTCAAAAGAAACCATTGTTGGGCCATTTAAAAAATAATATCCTAAAGTCTAAACTATAAGGGGCATTGGGCCATTTCAAAAATACACCCTAGCTTTAAAAGAAAGGTCATCGATCCTATTTTGAAGTAACACCCCAAAACAAAAATAAAAGGCAATTAGTTAGATTTTGAATTAATACCTTAAAAAGAAGACAAAAGGGTCACGTTACCTAACATCAAATAAAAATACCTTGATATTAATAAGAAGGTCCCTTAGACTTTGAATAGTTCCACTTTTACACTAATTATGTATTTGAACAAGTTTGACCACAACCTCAACAACAAAATTTTCAAATCTTTACCCTTTTCTTTTGCAAAGAATTTATTGGGTGTGCAATATTAGATAATCCATCCATGAATATTTGATAATAACTAACAACACCCATGAAGGATCTCACATCATTAATATTCTTTGGAGTAGGCCAATCCATTGTGGCCTTGATCTTTTCTAGATCCACTAATACTCCTTCTTATGATAATGTGACCCAAATAAGAGTTTGTTTTTTATAAGTCACATTTGTTAAGTTTGCATATAACTTGTGATCCATCCTCATTGTTATATGTAATGTCCCCATTCAAATAAGTGCATAGTAAGACAATCCCACCAATCCTACTAGTTTCCTAGGTTGGATGGGCACATGTGGGATGGTAATAAGGAAGCTAATAAATGATATTTAGACATTAGAAGGGTTCAAGCATTTAATAAATATGGTGAATAAATAAATTCAAGAGAAATTCTAAGTGGCAAGTGGTTTTGGAGACATATGGAGGTTGTGGGACCCAGACTAGCTTGATTTTTCAATGACACATGGTAGCTCTCTCTTGCCAATTCGAATTCATGGGAAGGTGAACACTCTTGGGTGAGTTGGTAAGTCATAAAACATGGCATTGAGCATCTTAGGTCAAAATGGGATGGAATAGTAACCTCCATGGGAGAGGAAGAGTCAAATTTGAGACTAGTGGACACTTGGGCTAGATTCCCTAGTTTTATGACAACAATAATGAAGCATCTATGACATTTATGACAAAATTTAGACCTCACTTCTTACACCTGACCATTATGGCATGTCAGCCCCAAAAATAGGCTCAAGGAAGGTGCTCATGGAGTTGGGGGAAGCTAAAGAGACTCAAATTCGAATTTGGGAGAAGATGGAAGGTTGGAACTAGGAGACAAGTGGCAAATGAGGAATATTTTCTAAATGAAAATTTATTGAATCTATTGAGAGGATTTCGACCCCTTGAAGGATAATGTTGGTTATAAAATGTAGAAATCAAGTATGAGAATGGCTTTTGATGATTGGAGAAAAATTGCATTTGTGAAGAGAGAACTAGTGGATGACTAGTTTCTTGCCTTAGCCAATTTCGAGGGTGAAAGGTTCCCATCCAAGTTGCTGTTTGGAGAGGCCACTCAGGTCTTTCACGGTGATTTAATGGAGTTTTATTTGTAGGTAGAAGATACAGGAAGTTTCATGGTTTGGTTTAGTGCAGCACTTTCTCTCCACCATTTCCAATTTTGAAGGCATATTCGGGCTCCTTGAGGGATTGCGCTTTGGGTGAGATCTTGCACTCATTGAGAGAGATTAATATGATTTTTTCTAATTGTAATAGCTTCATATCCTTTATTCTTCATATTCAGAAACTCTCAGGTCAAAATACCCATTGACTGTATGCAAAATTATTGATTAATGAGCAAACAATGTCCATTTCCCCAATGCTTTGATGTATGACACTATAAGGTTGATTATTTCGAATGGATGGATGATTCTCTGATATATTTGTGATTCATATACTGCCATGGATAGATTCTACAAGTTTCATGTACTTTACTCGAGCATTTGAAGCATTTTTACTCAGTTTGTTTGTATTGAGAGGTGAAATACTGCCATTTCCCCAAGGGTTGAATTGGGGGTTTTTGCTGTTGAATGTGAGAGAGTTAGAACAGTAGTAAAAATCAATTAATGGTGCATATGAGACCTTAATAACATAATTAACACATTACATACTTCTTTTCATAAATTCATGGGAGTTTGGAGGCATTTGGAAGGCCATTTGCAGTGTTACCCCGAGGGGATTTGATGCACAAATTACTAGTCAAAATTACATATACTAATCAGAATACAAATCAAGTTTTCAGCAGTATTTGGAGGGCCATAAAACATCCCTGAGCCTAATATTCAAGTATAAATAACATTCATACACTCCTACAGAATATTTGGGAGCATTTGGGTTAATTTGGAGGTTAAAACAGTAAAACTAGTCAAAGGTCGAAATTGGGGAAAAAGTGGAAAAATTGGCATTTTAATAAAATTTTGAAAAAGGGTCATTACAAGTGGTATCAAAGCATGGTCTTGGAACCTGATGGTATTAACAAGAATCCAAACAAATAAACCACCACCCTTTGAATCAGTAGTTGAAGAAGTTTTGGTTGAAGAAGAGATAGTAGCAAAAAAAGAGTTTTTTTCTAAAACAATGGGTAGAGAGGAGGAGGAAAAATTAAGACATAAGGAGGAATTTATTGAAGCCTTAAAACCATGTTTTGAAGGAATTACCATGGTTATGCTAGATATGAATAAACAAATGATGAAAGGTTTCGAATTGTTGGGTAGCCAACTTTCAGGCAAAGGGATGATAGGAGATAATAGTGGTTCACACTCAGGGGAAAAGATGAAAGGGAATGAGCATATTTTCTCAAGTACAGGACCTCATAATAGACCTGATGAATTTCAAATCACACAAAGGCATACTGCACCTAAATTTCTCACACCCAAAGAAGAGCCCAATCTTGAATTGGATTACAAGAAACTAGTAAATGATTGGAATGATTTGAATGAAGAGTGTAAAAGAGGTGTACCACTCAGTGACTACATTGATGCTATACAAAAGATTAAAAGGAAGGGAGACAATAGGAGTCCATTCCAAAACAAAGAATTGAATAGTTCTATTGAAAAAATGTCACTTCCTACTTTTGGTGGTTCTTCTCAAAATTCTGCTAACACTTGGGTGCAAAAATTGGATGTATATTTTCAGTTGAATCCTATGTTGGAAGAGGATGCATTAAAAATGACCATTTTGAATTTGGAAGGAGATGCTAATGAATGGTGGTTTCATGGGATGAAAACCTTGAGTCATAATCAGGTTAAAACATATGGAGAATTTGTTGACAGGGTACTAGAAATATTTGAACAAAAAGATCTAGAATTGCCTTTCAAAGAACTAGCTCAATTTAAGCAAACTAGGTCCCCTACCGAATATATGTTGGACTTTCAAAAATTATCAGTCAAGGTGGCTGATGTATCTATGGGAAGATTAGTATTGCTTTTCACTGAAGGTTTGGATGAACCCTTAAGAGTTTTGGTCAAATCCCACAAGCCAACTAAATTAAAATATGCAATGAGCTTGACTAGGAATCTCCAAAATGTGCTTCCTAGAACGAGATTTCCTCCTAAGCCTAGCTACAAATTTGAAAAGAAACCTTGGAAAAGGGATGGATATGATAAGAAACCTTGGAAAAGAGAGTCATTTGAGAGGAATAAAAAAGAGGGACTAAACAGGGATGAACTTAGAAAAAAGAAACTATGCTTCACATGCTTCCAACCATGGACACCGGGGCACAAATGTACCAAAGGAAAGGCTCAATACATAGAAGTATTTTCTGATAATGAGGGGTATGATGGGGGCATGGATGAAGATGGACACATTTCAGATCAAGAAGAGGCATATGAGATAGCAGTAGAAGAGGAAATACAAGAAGAAAATCAGCCTTCACTAGACAAAGCAAGAATGGCAGTGCTTTCAGCAGTACCTCGCTATCATACTATCCGATGCAAAGGTGTGGTACAAGGACAAAGAACTTCAGTTTTGGTAGATGGAGGAACCACTCATAACTTCATTGATGCAGAGATGGTAGAGAAAAGAAATATACCTATTGAACCATTTGATGGATTCATAGTTGTCATTCCCGGTCACAACACAATGCAATGCAAAACATGGGTTCTAAAGCTGCAAGTCACCGTAGGTAACTATACTTTTGTTGATAGTTTTTATGTGGTTGATGTTGCTGATACTAATGTGGTTTTGGTAGTGCAATGGATGTATTCAATAGGAGAGCATACAGTAAATTATCAAATTCCTGAAATGAAATTCCAAGATTCAAAAGGAGTACAAAGAATTGTGAGAGGGTAACACACTTATCCAAATCAAGTAGTAACTTGCAATAGTATGAGGTCTATATTGAGGCATGGGGATATAGAATGGGCTGCTGAATGTCATATTACATCTTCCAAGCCAACTATAAATATTTTCAAACACCCAAAGGAGATAGAGAGACTTTTGCAAAAATATGAAAAGGTTTTTAGAGACCTTCCACATGGTAGGCCACCGGATAGGGGGGTTGAGCACAGTATTATTTTGGAGGAGGGTACTTCACCATTCAGATACCACCTTATAGACATCCTAAAAATTTTAGAGATGAGATTGAAAAATATATCCAAGAACTCCTAGAGTTGGGACTCATTAGACCAAGCTCTAGCCCTTATGCTTCTTCAGTAGTGCTAGTGAAGAAAAAAGATGGAACATTGAGAATGTGCATAGATTTTAGAGCCCTGAACAAAAAGACTATCAAGAATAGGTATCCTATTCCTAGGATTGATGAGCTCATGGATTAGCTACATGGGGTCAAATACTTCTCAAAAATTGACCTTAGATCAGGGTATCACCAAATTCGAATGAAAGATGAAGATGTGTAAAAGACCACTTTTCGATGTCATTTTGGCCACTTTGAATTTCTTGTCATGCCTTTTGGGTTAACTAATGATCCAGCCACCTTTCAAGCATGTATAAATAGGATATTTTGAAATCAACTAAGAAGGTTTGTTTTGGTTTTCTTTGATGATATTCTCATTTACAGTAAAACATGGGAAGAGCATTTGCAGCAGTTAGAGATTGTGTTGAAAATCTTGCAAGAAGAGTCCTTATTTTCTAAGTTATCAAAATGTGAGTTTGGGATGAAAGAACTACTGTATCTTGGGAACATTATTGGGAAAGAAGGAGTGAAGGTACACATGGAAAAAATCAGGGCTATCTTGGAATGGCCATCACCAAAAAATATTACCGAATTGAGAGGCTTTATTGGCATATGCACCTACTACAGAAAATTTGTGAAAGGGTTCTCCAAGTTGACTTCTCCACTCACTAATTTGACTAAGAAGGATGCTTTCAAGTGGGATGAAGAGGCTGAAAAGGCCTTCCAAAAAATGAAAGAGGTAATGAGTAGTTGTCCCGTACTTGCACTTCCTGATTTTACTAAACCTTTTGTTGTGGAATGTGATGCTTCAAGTGGAGGAATAGGGGCTGTCCTAAAGCAATGCCAACAACCCATAGCCTTTGAGAGAAGAAATTTGCAGCCTCATGAAAAAATTTACTCCATCTATGATAAAGAAATGTTGACCATTATGCATGCATTGGCCAAATTCAGACAATACTTGGTGGGCAACAAGTTTGTGGTGAACACTGACCAATATAGTCTAAGACACTTTCTCACCCAAAAAGATCTAAATGAAAGGCAACAAAAGTGGGTACGCAAGATTCAAGCTTATGATTTTGATATTGAATACGTCAAAGGAAAGAATAATATAGTAGTAGATGCTTTGTCAAGAAGGCCTTCTTTTTCTCTCATGGATATTGCCAAGGATTCGAAAAGCATGCTATTAGTTGAATATGCCAAAGACAAATTTTCTTGTGATGTGTTGGATGGAATCAAAGGGGATGATAATTATAGAATTTTGAATGGGATGATATATTATAAGAGAAGAATTTATTTAGTTCATAACTCCAAGCTCAAGTACCGAATTTTGCAAGAAGCACATGATTCCCCACTAGCGGGCCATCCGGGGATCTTCAAAACTTATAGACATTTGAGGCAAAGATTTTTTTGGAAGGGGTTGAAGGAATATGTTCAGAATTATGTGAATGAATGTAAAGCATGTCAACAAAAAAAATCAGAACTTACATGTCCAGCTATCCTATTACAACCATTTCCCATTCCGGAGCAAAAATGGGATAGTATTTCCATGGATTTCATCAACAGATTGCCTAAATCCTTGGGTAAGGATTGCATCTATGTGGTAGTTGATAGGTTGACAAAATTTGCTCATTTCTTTGTTGTTACATCATCTTTTAGTGCTGCACAAGTGGCTGATATTTTTTTCAAAGAAATCTTCATATTGCATGGGCTCCCCAAGAGCATTATCAGTGATAGAGATAGTAGATTCATGGGTGCTTTTTGGCAAGAACTTTTTAGATTGGTAGGCACTCAATTGACTCCAAGTACCAGATATCATCCACAAACTGATGGACAAACAGAGAGGGTAAACCAATGGTTGGAAGGATACCTAAGAAAATATGTGGGAGGGCAGCAAAAAGCATGGGCAAAATGGCTACACTTGGGTGAGTTTTGCTACAACACCACTCATCATATGTCAATAGGAATGTCTCATTTCAAAGCATTATATGGTTATGATGCACTTACATTTGCTAACATTATATTTGGTGATAGTAGAGCCCCAAAGGCTAAAGATTGGGTGGAAGAGAGCCAAGAAATTTTAAAGCTCTTGAAAGACAATTTGCAGGTTGCTCAAAATCAACAAAAACAATATGCTGATAGGCATAGAGAAGAAAGAACCTTTCAAGTCAATGATTTAGTATATTTAAGGTTGCATCCTTATAAACAAACATCTCTCAAAAAGAATGGAGCAGAAAAATTAAAACCAAGGTATTATGGGCCATACAAGGTAGTGCGGAAGGTTGGAGAAGTAGCATATGAACTAGAACTTCCGGAAGGGAGTAAAATCCACAATGTATTTCATGTTTCTTGTCTCAAGAAAGCTCTTGGTCAGCAAATCATCACTTCAGAAATACTTCCTCTTTTGGATGATGAAAGTCAGCTCACGCTTGTTCCAGAAAATATTTTGAAGACATGGGAAAGAAGGTTGAGGAGTAGAATCATCAAAGAATAATTAGTGCAATGGAAGGACTTACCAAATGAAGATGCCACATGAGAAGAGGAGAAGATTTTGCAGCATCCAAATCTGAAATTGCTTGAGGACAAGCAATCTTGGGTGGGGAGGACTGTAGTATCCCTATTCAAATAAGTGCATAGTAAGACAATCCCATCAATCCTACTAGTTTCCTAGGTTGGATGGGCACATGTGGGATGGTAATAAGGAAGATAATAAATGATATTTAGACATTAGAAGGGTTCAAGCATTTAATAAATATGGTGAATAAATAAATTCAAAATAAATTCTAAGTGGCAAGTGGTTTTGGAGACATATGGAGGTTGTGGGACCCACACTAGCTTGATTTTTCAATGACACATGGTAGCTCTCTCTTGCCAATTCGAATTCATGGGAAGGTGAAAACTCTTGGGTGAGTTGGTAAGTCATAACACATGTCATTGAACATCTTAGGTCAAAATGGGATGGAATAGTAACCTCCATGGGAGAGGAAGAGTCAAATTGGAGACTAGTGGACACTTGGGCTAGATTCCCTAGTTTTATGACAACAATAATGAAGCATCTATGACATTTATGACAAAATTCAGACCTGAATTCTTACACCTGAACATTATGACATGTCAGCCCCAAAAATAGGCTCAAGTAAGGTGCTCATGGAGTTGGGGGAAGCTAAAGAGACTCAAATTTGAATTTGGGAGAAGATGGAAGGTTGGAACTAGGAGACAAGTGGCAAATGAGGAATATTTTCTAAATGGAAATTTATTGAATCTATTAAGAGGATTTCGACCCCTTGAAGGATAATGTTGGTTATAAAATGTATAAATCAAGTATGAGAATGGCTTTTGATGATTTGAGAAAAATTGCATTTGTGAAGAGAGAACTAGTGGATGACTAGTTTCTTGCCTTAGCCAATTTCGAGGGTGAAAGATTCCCATCCAAGTTGCTGTTTGGAGAGGCCACTCAGGTCTTTCAATGTGATTTAATGGAGTTTTATTTGTAGGTAGAATATACAGGAAGTTTCATGGTTTGGTTTAGTGCAGCACTTTCTCTCCACCATTTCCAATTTTGAAGGCATATTCGGGCTCCTTGAGGGATTATGCTTTGGGTGAGATCTTGCACTCATTGGGAGAGCTTCATATGATATTTTTCTAATTGTAATAGATTCATATCCTCTGTTATTCATATTCATAAACTCTCAGGTCGAAATACCCATTGACTGTATGCAAAATTATTGATTAATGAACAAACAATGTCCATTTCCCCAATGCTTTGATGTATGACACTATAAGGTTGATTATTTCGAATGGATGGATGATTATATGATATATTTGTGATTAATATACTGCCATGGATATATTATACAAGTTTCATGTACTGTACTTGAGCAATTGAAGCATTTTTACTTAGTTTGTTTGTATTGAGAGGTGAAATAGTGCCATTTCCCCAAGGGTGGAATTGGGGGTTTTTGTTGTTGAATGTGAGAGAGTTAGAACAGTAGTAAAAATCAATTAATGGTGCATATGAGACCTTAATAACATGATTAACACATTACATACCTCTTTTCATAAATTAGTGGGAGTTTGGAGGCATTTGGAAGGCCATTTGCAATGTTACCCCGGGGGGATTTGATGCACAAATTACTAGTCAAAATTACATATATTGATCAGAATACAAATCAAGTTTGCAGCAGTATTTGGAGGGCCATAAAACATCCCTGAACCTAATATTCAAGTCTAAATACCATTCATACACTCCTACAGAATATTTGGGAGCATTTGGGTTAATTTGGAGGTCAAAACAGTAAAACTAGTTAAAGGTCGAAATTGGGGAAAAAGTGGAAAAATTGGCATTTTAATAAAATTTTGAAAAAGGGTCATTACATTATATGATGGGGTGTTCTACAATGATTATACCCATGGCATCTAGGACTAATTGATTATTAATATTCCTATTACATGTGCCCAAACATGACTATTTTCCCCAAAAATTTAACTCAATGGACAAGCTTGAGTGGTTGAGTTCTTTGATTTAGATGCAAGAGGCCTATGAGTTTATTCCCCTAGTTGGATATCTGTGTTTCATGTTTCACTCAATGTACCTCTTAGTTCATGCACCATAATTAGCATTGACAAGCTTGCACTTTGTACCATATGCAAATTTAAGGAAGTGCTTGGGGGTTCCCCATGAGGTTTCCTTTACAAAAAATGAGATCAAATCCTTAAATTTGGTCCTAGGTCTTAGCTAAATCTATATTCTATGTGAACCCTTGGATCCCAACCTTCAATCCAACTTTGGACTACATCTCCATGGCTCTTGTTTGGGTTAAATTGTTGACCTACACCTACATTTATGGGTTTATGATATGCTTATTGACATTGGAAATGGTTTAGTTGAATTTTATATTAGAAGTTAGGATATGGATCATCGATGCATATAAACATATGTGCGCATTTGTGTAGATATGGATTTTAGCAAATGCTTTTCGACAAAATTCTAGATGGTTGTAAAATACTATGCATATCAAGATTGAAAAATCTAGATTAGGAGAAAGCCACCTTTCACTATAGGGCATGCATCGAAATAGGAAATATTGCTACCCATCATCCCAAGATCTCAAAGGTTGAGCAACTAATAAAATATCAACAAAAATCCTCTAAGTGGGAAGGAGCAATGAAGGTGCACCATTTGGTTATTAAGGATATTTTAGCATTCCACACATCTCTCCACATCTCATACAACTATGTTGATGCCTATACTAAGAAAAGTGTCTAGCCATTATTAAGGTAATCCTCCATCTCCACCCCTACCTCAATACTCTTTGTGGCATTCCCCTTAGTTGATGAAGGTGCTAGTATCACCTCACTTCTAGAGAAGGTAGAGCCTACCTCTATCACTACCTAGACTCAAGTGAGATTGGTCAATCAGGTCAAGGAAAAAGGATAAAATAAAGCTCTCTTGGAACCCCCACAAGCCCCCTAGATAAAGAGAACAATGATCAAGATCAAGGAAAAGAAGAGTAGAAATAAGTAGACATGCCAAATCATGACCCACTAGAAGAATGGACAACTATTGTTAAGAAGAAAAACTACAATCTATATCAACAATGGATGATCTATATGACAATAAATTATGACTAAAACGTTATATATATATATATATATATATATATATATATCGCTTTCTCATTTTTTTTATGTTCTCAATTTACTTATCATTTCAAGAAGAAAAAAACCATGTTCCTTGGTATTGAAATGGAATCAAAGAGAACATATGAAACATACACCAGTTCAATTATCATCGTAACAAATGGCATCATCATCTGATGTATCTGATAGTGACATAAAAGCAACACCCTGAACCGCCAAAAAAAAGAAACACAAAGTCCAAAATATTCCAACTGACAAAGTTATAGAGTCTTTGCATCATATCTACAGAAAACTACTCAAAGCCCAAATCTTCTAAGCCTATCCATGGGTAGGACTTAAGACAAAATTATGTAAGAAAGTAAACAGATCCTTCACTGGATAGTGCATCTTCAACAAATTCTTCAAAGTATAGCATGCCTTCATTTCCAACAAGTGATTTCTTTGAAAGCTCATCTGCAATAGAATTTCATTCTCTAAACACATGGTAAATACTAATATCTGCAAAAGTTGTAAGAAGAAGCTCAATTTTTCTAAACCACTACACCAAGGACAACACTTGTAAGTTAGACAATCCATTTTCTCAATCTACAATCATCTTTGAATCACCATAAATCCTGAGAGAAACTATACCATTTAAGGCTCCAAATTTAATAAGCCCCCAAAGTGCAAGTATTTTTTCTCTTGTATTAGTACCAGCACCACAATTCATCCAAAAATTGAAATAAGAGTCTCATTTATCATTAAAATCAAACAAACACCACATAGACCATTCTGAACTGCACCATCAAAAAAACCTACTGCATATGGAGTAATATGAAATCTAAAACTTGTCTAAACCTTTTAGTTTTCACCATAGAATAATGTTATTTTTATGTAGTTGGCATAAATATTTAGACTTTTACCTTCGAAAATTCCATGTCTCCCAACATAAAACTAGGTTTAAATGATTTATTGAGAAAAAATCACACTCGATCTCTATATGTTTTCTGACCTAATTAACCTAATTGATGTTGGGAATAACTCCTAGCAACTCTCCATGATATACTTTAACCACATGTTTTTAGTATTAAATTTTACCCTTACTTTTGGTATAAAAAGAAAAGAAACAATTCATTTCTGTCTTCTAAATAATTCAAAGGTGTGGAAATAAGAGATACAATCTTGAGACACGACAGCTACATCATTATTTTTATATCATTTTTATCGTAATATTTGTATCATCATATGAAATTTTAAACATTATTGTAAAAAATATTTATATTATTTTTATATAATTGTATTTTATATTATTATTATTATTATACTAGGCTCTATCAAGGGCCGAGAGGGATCAAATCTCCTGAGGTGCAAACCTCTCCTTGAATAGCTCCTTGAGTGCAATACCCAAGCCACCTAATCCTAAGCTCTAAAGTCTCTAATTTAAGTATCATATTTACTTCTTACTTTGTATTATTCTTTGTTGTTTATGTCCAACGTAATATTTATTACTTTTTTCTTTGTATTATTCTTTTTTGTTTACTTTGTATTATTTTCTTACTCGGAAAACACTATAAAATCTCATATTTACTTTTTACTTCGAATTTTTTTTTTTTTTTTGTTTATGACCGACATAATATTTATCACCTAATCCTAAGCTCTAAAGTCTTTGGTTTAAGTCTCATATTTACTTTTTACTTTGTATTATTCTTTTTTGTTTATGGCTGACTTAATATTTATTACTTTTTACTTTGTATTGTGCTGGTGCAAGGTAATGATACCCAATTATGACACGTTAGTTGCAATGACATTCTGGAAAAACAGAAATATCATCATTAAAATCAATTATTAGAGGTACCTACAAAACTTTTTCCGATTAGGTGTAAAAAGATGAAACGTAGAAAAACGGATGACCGTCCGGAATATATAACTTTTATTTATGGAAAAGTGGTATAACCACCCCAAAATGTCATTATTCGAAGATTGGTATGTTTTTTTTTTTCTAAAACATAATGCACATGTTTTTGTTGACCTGCCTATTTGCTATGTAAATTTTCAATTTATGAGAAAAAAATATGTAGAGGCGTAGGCAACAGACAAATATTTTGTGGAGCTATTTTTTCAAAATTTTAAAAGTTAATTTTATATTTTTTTTAAATTACCGAAGTCAGTGAAGCCCTAAAAGGACATTGTCAAGTTTTAATCCACATATCATGGTCTAAAAATAATCAAAATGCATTTTTTTTTAGGTTGTAGGTATTTTCGTACTCTTATGTGGGTTCTTTTCCATTTTCGAAATAGGTAAGACAATCAAAAGTTATAGGCCAAATAAACAACCTATGTTTTTTACGAATTTGACATGAGTGCAGTTTAAAATGAATTAAAAATAGAGAACAACAACAGATCTATTAAAAAATTATATATTTGGAATCTGCACACAGAGCTCGACAAGTGTGTGCAATTTCATCTGCAGTGTGCTCGTGGAGCTTATGTAGAACTAGCTGTGAAAAACAGGAAGTTGCAGCGTTTGATGTTTTCCGCTATAAATTAGGGATAAATTAGGCCGAGCCTAAAGGTGCAATCCGAAGCTAATTCCAATCCTGCAAGGGTGCCAAAAACAATTTGAATTCAAACACGCGCATGCGCAACTACGCGCACGTGTAAACATGCGCACTCGTGATTGAAAGCACGCACGTGTTAAGAACAACGCGCACGCGTCCTTGCGCTTACGCGCTATTGTATGCCTCTGTATGGTTTATTTAATTTCCTTTGTCAAGGGGATACATGAAGTTGATGAAGATGTGATGATGAAAAAGATTACGATGATGGAGATGTTGATGAGGAAGGGGGAGATGACAATGATGTTGAAGATGTTGATGATGATGCTGATGATGAAGCGATGATGGTGATGGTGATGGTGATGATGATGATGATGACAATGGTGATGAAGATGATTATGAGGATGATAGTGATGATGATGAGATGATGGTTATGGTGATGATGATGATGGCAATGGTGATGAAGATGACGATGAGGATGATGGTGATGATGATGATGATGATGATGATGATGATGGTGATGAGGATGATGGTGACGAGGATGATGATCATGATGGTGATGAAGATGATGAATATTATGATGATCATGATGAATATGATGATGATGATCATCATCATCATCACCATCACCATCATCATCAACATCTTCATCATCATTGTCATCTCCCCCTTCCTCATCAACATCTCCACCATCGTCATCTTCTTCATCATCATCATCTTCATCACCTTCCTCATCAACATCAACATCATCTCCATCATCATCATCTTCTTCATCCTCATCACCATAATCATCATCATCTTCGTCATTATCATCATTGTCATCATCAACACCACCATCATCATTGTCCTTCTTCCTCATCTTCATCAACATCTAGGTCATCATCTTCATCGTCAACGTCATCATCATCATCATCCTCATCATCAACATTGATGGCGATGATGATGAAGATGATGATGACGATGTTGATGATGAGTACGATGATCATCAACATCATCATGATGTTCATCATCGTACTCATATTCATCACCATCCACCATCATCATCATCATCATCTTCGTCATCACCCTCTTCCTCATCATCATCTTCATCATCACCCTCTTCCTCATCATCATCATCATCAACAACATCTTCGTCGTCATCATCATCATCATCATCAAATGATGATGATATGAAGATGATGATGATGATGACGAAGAAGATGGCGATGACGAGTATGATGAGGACGATGAAGATGACGATTATGATTATGAAGACAATGATCATCATGACCATGATCATATGATGATGATGATGATGGTTAGGATGATGAAGATGGCGATTATGATGATGACGAATATGATGATTTTGATGATGATGATCATATTCGTCATCATCATCATCATCTTCATCATCGTACTCATATTCATCATCATCCACCACCACCATCATCATCATCGTCATCCTCGTCCTCACAATGATGATGATGATGAAGATGATGATGATGATGATCATGGTGATGATGATGATCATGTTGTTGATGATGATGATGAGAATGATGTGTTGCATATTCGTCATCTTCTTCATCATCAACATCATCATCATCTTCATCATCATCATCATCACCGTCATCATCATCATCTCCAATTTAGTCATCATCATCATCGTACTCATATTCATCATCATCCACCACCATCATCATCATCATCATTATCATCATCATATCATCATGACAAAGACGATGATGATGTGTTGCATATTCATCATAATCTCCAACAACATCTTCATCATCGTCATCATCATTGGCATCATCATCATCATCGTCGTCATCATCATCCTCATGCTCGTCCTCACAATTATGATGATGACGATGATGATGACAATGATGATGATGATCATGCTGTGGATCATGTTGTGGATGATGATTATGTGTTGCATATTCACCATCATCTTCATCGTCAACATCATAATCATCATCACCATCATCTCCATTAGTCATCATCGTCATCATCATCATCATCAATATCATCATCATCATCATCTTCATCATCATCATCATCATCATCATCATCATCATCATCATCATCATGACAAAGATGATGATGATGATGATGATGACTACTGGAGATGATGATGATGTTGATGATGAAGATGATGACGAATATGCTGCACATCATCCTCATCCTCATCATCATCTTCATGATGATGATGATGATGATGAAGATGGCTATGACGAGTATGATGAGGATGATGAAGATGCCGATTATGATGACAAAGACACTGATCATCGTGACCATGATCATATGATGATGATGGTGATGGTAATGATGATGAATATGGCGATGATGATGACTAATGAAGATGATGATGATGGCAATGTGTTGCATATTCGCCATCATCTTCATCATCAACATCATAATCATCATCATCATCATCATCATCTCCATTAGTCATCATCGTCATCATCAACATCATCATCATCATCACCTTCATCATCATCATGATCTTCATCATCATCATCATCATCATCATCATGACGAAGATGATGATGATGATGATGATGATGACGATGAAGATGGTGATGATGATGATGATGACTACTGGAGATGATGACGATGTTGATGATGAAGATGATGATAAATATGCTGCACATCATCCTCATCCTCATCATCATCTTCATTATCATCTTCATGATGATGATGATGATGATGATGATGATGAAGATGGCTAGGACGAGTATGATGAAGATGTCGATTATGATGACGAAGACAATGATCATCATGACCATGATCATATGATGATGATGGTGATGGTGAGGATGATGAAGATGGCGATGATGATGACTAATGAAGATGATGACGACAAATATGATTATTTTGATGATGATGATGATCATCATCATCATATTCATCATCGTACTCATATTCATCATCATCCAACACCATCATAATCATCATCATCACCATCCTCATCCTCACAATGATGATGATGATGAAGATGATGATGAAGATGATGATGACGATGATGATGAAGATGATGACGATGATGATGGTGATGATGATGATCATGTTGTTGATGATGATGAAGATGATGATGATGATGAGGATGATGTGCTGCATATTCATCATCATCTTAATCATCATCATCATCATCTCCATTAGTCATCATCTTCATCATCATCGTAGTCATCATCATCATCTTCATCATCATCATCATCCGCATGCTCTTCCTCACAATGATTATGATGACGACGATGATGAAGATGATGATGATGATCATGCTATGGATCATGTTGTGGATGATGATGAAGATGATGATGATGTGCTACATATTCATCATCATCTTCATCATCAACATCATCATCATCATCAATCATCATCATCATCATCTCCATTAGTCATCATCATCATCATTATCACCATATTCATCGTCATCATCATCATCATCATCACCATCTTCATCATCATCATGATCTTCATCACCATCATCATCATCACCATCATCATCATCATCATCATCATCATCATCATCATAATACTCATATTCATCATCGTACTCATATTCATCATCATCCACCACCATCATCATCATCATCATATCATCATCCTTGTCCTCACAATGATGATGATGATGATGATGAATATGATGACGATGATGATGGTGATGATGATGATCATGTTGTTGATGATGATGAAGATTATGATGAGGATGAGGATGATGTGCTGCATATTCATCATCATCTTCATCATCAACATCATCGTCAACATCATCATCATCATCATCATCATCATCATCATCATCATCATCTCCATTAGTCATCATCATCATCACCATCTTCATCATCATCATCACCATCTTCATCATCATCATCATCATCTTAGTCATGATCTTCATCATCATCATCATCAGATCATCATGACGAAAAACCTTATTTTATTGCAATTGTGATTCGACTTACAGCAGATGAAGATTATTCGTAAAATCTTCCACGATGAGGAGGCCCTCCATGGCTACTTGATTAGATCCTTTACATCTCATCATCTTCATCCTACACTGAGCCAAAAAATAACAGGTGACTTAGATTTTGATTAATACAACAATGTAAAGAAGACTGCTCTGCATATTACATGAAGCCAAGCTTATACCTTCTGTGCTATGCTTTGCCAGCCTTCCATAGGGGTGGGAGTATCAAGACTGTTATCCTTCCCCATAAATTAACCGAGCAAATATTTCCCAGCAAATAAAACTAACCATCAAAGTGCATTTTGTCACATCTGCATCGCCCTAAGAGAATAAAATATGATGGTAATTATGAACAAATCTGACATACTGCGATCTCACAATAATCGCACCTCCGAGCAATCTTTATACAAAATTAATATATATCTACTATGTATTTAATTATTCTTGATGTAATACATATGTTTCTAACTGAAAATTAAATTAATGTTTTGAAATCAAAATACACAAATTTGTAAATATACCCTTAAACCCCCAAACACCTAGAAGCACTTAAATGCACTTAGGGATTATGGGTTAGAAGAGGTCCTAAAGGCCTTTGTGGGGGAGGGGCTCTAGGCATAACACGACACATTTATATCTTTTGGGAAATAAATACAATGAGCATTACCCACCAACCAGTGCAACGTTCAGCAAGGATGTGCATGCTCCAGAGGTGCATGCGCGTCCCTGTTGAACATAAAATTTAGAAAATCACCTGCATTCTTTCTCCCACATTTTTTTCCTCATTCATCGTGTTTTGTTCGCTAGTTTCACGCATAGTCCAACAAGCATTTTCATGGTAGATTGAATTCATACACCATTTGGATAAAATACACAATATTTGGGGCTCTATTTGGCTCTTTGTATTGAATACACACCGATTGGGCTCTATTTGGATCAATTGAGTGAATACACAACAGTTGGACTCTATTTTGCACCTTGGATTGAATTCTCATGCTACTTGGATACACATGAAGTCTTCTTACATATAGTGGACACATCAAAAGAGAATTTGACATTTGAAGCAAAGAGCAATCATAATCCTTGAGGTATGGTGAAAATTTGATCTTAAATGTAATTTAGTCTTCATTCACTTGTTTGAATGGCATCTATTTTGGTATTTCCTGATGAATTGTATGATAGATCTATTTTAGTCTTCTTAATCTTCAACATAGACAATAAAAACATCCTACCAAAAAAAAACTACAACATGCACCAAGCAATGCTTTCAACCTTTCATGAAGATAATAAAAAAAAATTACTTGCATCACCACCAATAACATTTCATAAACACATTCCTCCATCTAGTAGACAAACATTTGTTGAATTCCTCATGGTTTCACTACAAAAACTCACACAAACACCTAAACAATTGAAAACTCTTAGTCTTTTGGGGCTATTTTCCCTCATCCATACCATGAAAATGAAGTGATATGAGCTTCTCCCTTGTAGGGAATTTGCTGGACTACTAACATCCCATACCACCATCCAATACCATCCTACTGAATTCCTAGATGTGATGTTGTAACTTTATATGTAGGGCATTCCCAATAGCTTTTAAGATTATATGAAAACATTATCACTAAATGTTGTTGTACATAATCAATTGCTACATCGAGCTTTAATAATCACGCACATCAAGTTTTAATATCTTGTTTGTTGTTCATTCTTGCAGGGGTCATATTTTCATTTTTTCAAAAGCGCATTGAATATGGGCAACAGACGTAATAATCAAAGAAAGTCTAGAAGGATGCAATTGCCCCCTGAAAAGGCCCAAGAGACAAGAGAAAAGGCTAGGTTGTACATGCAAAACCATAGAAATCAAAATGTTAGTGCCTTAGATCCATCAACAAGCAATGATGAAGTGGGTGAAGTCAATCAAATCTTGCCTGATGTCGAGTATGAAGGGATGGATGTTGAACAAGTTCTTAAATGGAAACCACCCCAAGAAGAGCACCCACCTAGCGAACACACTCCATTGCAGGACCAATTACTAAACGAAGGGCCACAACAAATCGTTGATGAGACTCGTACTTCCTTGCCGATTCCCTTGCCTCAACTATCAATCGGACGACGAAGAACTCCCAGACGTATTCATGTGGATGAAAGTTCATTTTCAGGACTTGAAGGTAAGATGCCCAAACGCACTATTGATTTCCATTGTAACAAGATAATCAAAGATTTTTTTGAATCCAAAAGCGATGCAGCAAAATGTCAATTGTTTCTTTCTTTGTTAAAATCACATTGTCTAGCTCATGTTAGGATAATTTTGTGCATAAAGGTAGTTAGAAGTTCAGAGGCCAACAATCATGTTGTTAGAAATCTACAATCTGCATTTAATTTGATTGGAAAAACTTCTCGCACAAAATATTTTAATGCGTCCCATCGTGTACTGTCGGAATCGATTGTAGACAAATCCACAAGGCCATGTCGCCTACTATCACACACATGTAAAATATTTAAAGTAGATAGAAAGACTCTTCAAAAGTATTCTGCCATTAAAGAAAAACTTGAGACCCCAAGCCAAAAAGATTGTTGGGCCTTTGTTGGTAGGTTACCTCATTCAGACATGAATCTCATTGATGTTGCTAAAGAATTAGTGCAAAAGTTTTGGCATGATAACACTAGACCGTCATCGAATCAAAGAGATGTTTTAAAGTTGAGAAAAGGTGTTAGGGGGAGTGAACCCCATGTCAAGCACTTCCTTGACACCACACAAACAAAACTCTATGAGAGGTTCAAGAATGAGCACACACAATTGAACTTGGGCCAAAGGTCCTTCAAAAAATGCAAACCCTGGTATGTTAGAATTTGCATTGATCGCAGTACATGTTGTTGTAGATACCATGTAGAAATTGAGTACTATTATGATACATATAGACATATATTTTTTGGTTTGCATACTAACATTGTGCAGGATTTCCCTTCGTTACAACCACCAAATGCATCCAGAGAATTTATACATAGCATAATGTGTCGAAGGCCTGAAGGACAAATATATTATAAAAGGTCATGTTTATATGGGACGTGTTCTAGTTGTAGTGGATTTACATTATTGAGCTACTGCATCCACGCAACAGCGGAGCACGAATTTGGGAGGATGTCGGTAGAAATGCAAAACTTCCAGTACATAACATATCAAGTAGATAGTTCGAAGGAAAGCAAAAAAATTGCATTGGTGAATTCACAGGTAATCTAAGTTTGCATGATTTCATACTGTACATGTTGAATTTGTACATATATATTCAGATTGAAAATGTCACGTTGTATTAATGCCCTTGGTTTTGTGGCACCAGGTACAAATTTGTGATTTCATGAAGGAATTCTACCAAAAGACCGAGCATTATGTACATCACGTCCATGTAGCATGATGGCAGGATGAACAATACAGACAGTGCAGGGACACCTTTCCCAAGGGCACAATATTTTCGGTTGTGGACTTTGCGGAAAACTATACCCTACAGCTACAGAATGAGATTCAAAGTCAATACGACCATTCAGACCAAGTTAGCATAATGGTCCATATCACATACAGGCACGCGCCAGAGAGCAGCAATGACATGAGGATAATATTGAAAGAGACCAACTTCTACATCAGTGATGACAGGTGCCACGACCTGCATTATGTGCAGCATTGCTTCAAAATTTTCTATGATCAGCTGAAGGAGAGAGGGATACATATGGATCAGCATTGGATATGGTTAGATGGTTATGCAGGCCAGTTCAAAAATGCATTTGTTTTCCAGTGGTTGAGTATGTTGCACAAGACTTATGATGTGATGCATGTATGGAACTATTTTGAGACCGGGCATGGAAAGGGAGAGCACGACGGGGATGGAGCATGTCTCAAAACTGCCCTACGAAGGGAGAAGATGAGGTGCATGGGAGGCCCTCATATTCAAAATGCCTAATCCATAGTTCGATGGTGCAAATAAAAAATGTCAGATCGAACCACGGAGCAACACATACTAATAGGTAGAGGACATGTTTTTAGAAATTTCTGGAATGTAGTTGATATAGATCGATCGTGTTCTAATAGTTGTAGTACTGTGTAAGGCACTCATGGATTTCATTCGGTTCGAAGCTCAAACAATCCTTTATTTAAAATATGGACGCGAAAACTTGCTTGCTTTTGTGGGTCTTGCAGCAATTGTGAGTGGGATGAGTGTGAATCAATGGATTGGGTTGATGAATGGGATCATGTATCACTTGCAGTGGACCCACGTGCAGTTTCTGAAACAATCCAGTTAGAGGAAGGCCAATCCTCTATTTTGAATGAATATGATCATATATCTGATCTTGTACAACCAAGTAAACATTTCTGCATGCATATCTTGGTTCCCTCCTTGTTTTTGTAATTATCCAAGTTATCAAACCACTGCTTGTTGGAATATGACCTTAAAATCCATTTTTGCAGGACACATCTACGCAGTTGTCACCCCGACAGACAGTGCAATTGGGACAAATTATTGGTTGGCACGATGCATCCAAGGGAAGAAAACCCTCCTCGCATCATTAACGGATAGTGAAGGCATAACCTTTCCGACTGGCTCGATGGTTTTCCAGGGGGAATATCTTATAGTGGATGGAAACGGACCAAAGAGCAATGGCTACACATACACAGATTATAGATTAGGGTCACGGGTGTATCACTTTACGCACTTGATCATGGGTACAAACATCCAACTATAGACAATGTCAACGAAGTCATCAAACAAGGTACGCTACTTACTACCTCATGCGGAGCATGAGAGGTTGTTCGAGACAATAAAAAATCGAGAGGATCCAGAAGGCCTAATTGTCTGAGGTACATAGTATAGCCATGTGATTGTTTATTCATGCACGGTTAATGTTATTCATGTTAGATGGTTTATTTGATATTGTTATCTTATATCGTTTATTTGATGTCTGAGTTATGATTAAGTTATGATTTATAACCATGTGATTGTTTATTCATGTATGATTAACCATAGAAGCACTAATATAACCCTACAAACATAATCTAGCCCTAGAAATGCTAGAAAGCTAAACTAACCCTAGAAACACTAATCTAGCCCTAGAAATCCTAGAAAGCTAAACTAACCCTAGAAACACTAATCTAACACTCAGAAACTAATATAGAATCCTAGAAACCTAATGTATCCCTATTAACCTAATCTAGCCCTAGAATCTGTGACTCACCACATGTACCCTCAATAGGGGGTATTTGGACTCCAAGTGGGATAGGATCACTATTAGAAGGGTTTGTTACCCAATATATTAAGGGACCAAGTCATATTGAGTCATTTCCAGTCTTATATAGCCTATATGCCACTAATCAAATGCCAAAAAATCTGGCTGGGAGAACACTTGTTATCTTACAGACTCTAATTAACCTCTAGGCAAAGCAACGACCATTGCTCTGCAACCTGTGAAGGATACGCAGGAAAAAAACTAAGTGCTACTAATCAGAGGAGGGTAGTTGTCACTGGATTGGGATTATTCACTTCCATTGGTCATGATCCAGGTACTTTATAGGGAAATCTTCTTCAGGGACAGAGTGGTATTGGTGATATTGAGAGCTTTGATTGCTCTGATTTTGCAAGTGTAATTGGCGTCAATGAGATTCATTTGATTCCTCTCATTTACACCTCTTTTGAATTTTTCTACTTGACTTGTAAATGTGGAATAGTCCACCAAGTCAAAGGGTTTTTTCTCATCATGATCTCACCAAGAGCCACATACACAAAAACCATGCATCATGTACAAAATAAACATGCAAAAGCCTTCAGGTCAATGCTTAATCAGTGATCTCCACCATGCATGATTCACTCAAGCATGATTCTCCTTACAATACATGCAAGAGATAACAGCAACATTCAACATTTCCTTCACACAACCTCTATGACCTCTATTCCTTATGTAGCTCAGTCTCCATGCTTTATGCACTACAGTCATAATAATCATAGCAATTGTCTAATAATTCATAAACACATATGATCAATCATGACTACTCAATCCATCGTGATGTTGCATAAGTAAAAAAAAATGAGACCAAGACTTCCTTGGGACAAAATATTGTTGATTCATATCTTCAACCCCCCCATCTATTACAGTTATTCTTCACAGCTACAAAATCCCAACAATGACATAATAATTGGGAATCACATTCAACTCAAGCACATCATTAATAGTACTTATTTGCAACTTTTCCATGATAATTCTTTCATAAAACATAATATTAGTAGCATCTTGTAGAATATTTTCTCATTATACGGTGCATTGCATCAAACCAATAGACAATGACTACTATTTTGCAACAAATAAACTCCAAAAAACATAGAACCAATGACATCATAGAAAAACCATAGAACATAGAAACACACTATGTAACATAATTATCAATGAAAAATATACTTTATTATATGTTAATCCTCTTATCCTACAAATGAAACTTCCCAATATTTTGTTGCTTCCGGTTCTCTTGTCAGATTTATTAGAAAATATAGGGAGATGTTTTTCAACAAAATTCATTGCAATTGCACATTTATTACATGTATATGTACATTAAGGACATGTAACTACTTCCTTAACAAAAAGAGAAGTTGAGAGAAAATCTCTTAATAACTTAACACTCAACGTAAACACAAAGATATTATAAAAATTAATCATAAAAATACTCACCTAACACATACTTAGCTGAGAGAATATCTCAATTATATCAACATCCACTTAGTTAGGCTCATAAAAACCACATCCACCCTGTGATACCCCATGTATACATCCACTTAACTTATGTGCACAAACTTCAACCATATGTGAACCCATCATATAACACCTTACCTAATCTAGTAGGTCAATCACTCATAATAACCATGAAGTAATAGGTCATAGTATACATATGCAAAATTCTTCATATTTGCACTTGTATCCTCATCCATTAGCATACATCAAATATATTTGAAAACATTTCATTATCAACCCTCACCCAAACCCTAGCACTAAACCATCTCCTTCATCATCACCATCACAATCGCCATCACCATCTCCATCATCATCATTGACTCTACCTCTAACCCTAATTCAACTTCCTTCTATAACCCTATCCATAACCCTCACCCAGACCCTAGCACTAAGCCATCTTCTCCATCCTCACCATCACCATCACTGTCACCATCAACATCTTCATCATCACCACCATCTCCATCATCATCATTGACTCTAACTCTAACCCTAATTCAATTTCCTTCTATAACCCTAGCCCTAACCCTCACCCAAATCCTAGCACTAAGCCATCTTCTCCATCCTCACCATCACCATCACTGTCACCATCAACATCTTCATCATCACCACCATTTGCATCATCATCATTGACTCTACCTCTAACCCTAATTCAATTTCCTTCTATAACCCTAGCCCTAACCTTCATCCAAACCCTAGCACTAAGCCATCTTCTCCATCCTCACCATCACAATCACCGTCACCATCAACGTCTTCATCATCACCACCATCTCCATCATCATCATTGACTCTACCTCTAACCCTAACTCTAACTCCAACTCTAACTCTAACTCCAGTTTCCTCATCAAAGCCTCCATCATCATCATCTTCATGACCATCGCCATCACCATCACCATCACCATCACCATCACCATCAACCTCTTCATCATCATCACCATCATCATCATCGTACGTGCCCGGTGGAAGATTTTCCAGAGTTGACCCCCATGTGCAAAAATTGCACACTCCCCCATTGAGCAAAACCCTAGTTTCCAAGATGGACGTACAAGATGAGGGCGGGGCCACCAAGCCAGAGGGGAGGGGCACCCCTAGCACTATCCCAGTGTGCTGAATCCAACAGAGTCGACGGTTCGTCGATCCCAGCCACGGTCTCCATTCTATGGCTCGTCCTGTCTCTCATCCAAAAAACCTTAAAGGGCACCTGTTGGATACCTACCGGGGGCATAGAACTCCAACCGTGCAACAAAACCAGGTTCCGGGGAGTCCTACAGGTGTGTCTAGGCAGGTTCTAGCCGAGAACGCTAGCCACAAGTGCCTGGTGGATGATTTTCCAGAGTTTACCCCCATGTGCAAAAATTGCAAAAACCCTAGTTTCCAACATGGACATACAAGATGAGGGCGGGGCCACCGGGCCGGAGGGGAGGGGCACCCATAGCACTATCCCAATGTGCTGAATCCAATGGAGTCGACGGTTCGTCGATCCTAGCCATGGTCTTCATTCTATGGCTCATCCCATCTCACATCCAAAAGGCCTTCAGGGACACCTGTTGGATACCTGTCGAGGGCGTAGAACTCCAACCGTGCAACAAAATCGGGTTTCGGGGAGTCCTGTAGGTGTGTCTAGGCAGGTTCCGACTGGGAACGCTATCCCTAAGTGCCTGGTGGAAGATTTTCTAGAGTTGACCCCAGTGTGAAGGCCATGCCAAATTCACTAAAGGGGGGCATTTCTCGACCGGAGGCCCCCAGGAATGCATAGCCACCGTGGATAGGTTCGCAATGGCCAGGTGGACCTATGGGAAGCAACGTAATCCAAGTCCTCTCGCCGGTTTGGGTTTCGTGACCCCAGGTCAAATCCTCCAAGTGCCCTTGAACGACCTAGGGGTGCCTGACTAGAATGCCCGTAGCACCCGAACCATGGCTCGATTCATGAATCCGTGGATTTCGGTGGGTCCGGGACGGCGGGTTTCAGTTAGGGGAGCCCCCACAGCATCCCCCGAAGACCCATAACTGGTGCCAACAGGCCATCTCCGAAGCTAGGGTTTGCTCAGTGAAGGTCTTGCCCAATTCGCTAAAGGGGGCCATTTCTTGACCGGAGGCCCCCAGGCGTGCATGGCCATCGTGGATAAGTCCGCAATGGCCAGGTGGACCTGTGGGAGGCAACGTAATCCAAGTCTGTTCGTCGATTTGGGTTCCATGGCCCCGGGTCAAATCTTCCAAGTGTCCCTGAATGGCCCCGAGGTGCCCAACTAGAATGCTCGTAGCACCCAAACCGTGGCTCAGTTCACAAATTCGTCGATTTCGGTGGGTCCAGGATGATGGGTTTCAGCTAGGGGACCCCCCACAGTGTTCCCTGAAGACCCATAAGCAGTGCCAACGGGCCATCTCTAGAGCTAGGGTTTTGCTCAGTGAAGGCCATGCCAAATTCGCTAAAGGGGGCCATTTCTTGACCGGAGGCCCCCGAGCATGCGTGGCCACCGTGGATAGGTCTGCAATGGCCAGGTGGACCTGTGGGAGGCAACGTAATCCAAGTCCTCTCGTCAGTTTGGGTTCCATGGCCCTGGGTCAAATCCTCCAAGTGTCCCTGAACGGCCCTGGGGCGCCCGACTAGAATGCCTGTAGCACCCAAACCATGGCTCGGTTCGTGAATCTGTCGATTTCGGTGGGTCCGGGACGACGGGTTTCAGTTACAAGACCCCCTACAGCATCACCCAAAGACCCAGAAGCGGTGCCAATGGGACATCTCCGGAGCTAGGGTTTTGCTCAGTGATGGGGATTTGCTCTAGGGCCACGGAACCCAAACCGACGAGCGGAGTTGTATTTCGTCGGCTCCCATAGGTCCATGTGGCCATTGTGGACTAGTCCACGGTGGCCACGCATGCCCAGGGGCCTCCGGACAGGAAATGGCCCCCTTTAGTGAATTTGGCATGGCCATCACTGAGAAAAACCCTAGCTCCGGAGATGGCCCGTTGGAACCGCTTCTAGTTCTTTGGGGGATGCTGTGGGGGATCCCCTAGTTGAAACCCGCCGTCCTGGACCCACCAGAATCAATGGATTCATGAACCGAGCCACGGTTCGGGTGCTACGGGCATTCTAATCGGGCACCCCGGGACCATTCAGGGACACTTGGAGGATTTGACCCGGGGCCACGAAACCCAAACCGACGAGTGGACTTGGATTACATCGCCTCCCACAGGTCCACCTAGCCATTGCAGACCTGTCCACGGTGGCCATGCATGCCTGAGGGCCTCCGGTCGAGAAATGGCCCCCTTTAGTGAATTTGGTATGGCCTTCACATTGGGGTCAACTCTGGAAAATATTCCATCGAGAACTTAGGGCTAGCGTTCCCGGCCAGAACCTGCCTAGACACACCTGCAGGACTCCCCGGAACCCGATTTTATGGTTGGAGTTCTACACCCTTGGCAGGTATCCAGCAGGTGTCCCCGAAGGCCTTTTGGATGCAAGATGGGATGAGCCATAGAATGAAGACCGTGGCTCGAATCGACGAACCGTCAACTCTGTTGGATTCAACACGTCAGGATAGTGCTAGGGGTGCCCCTCCCCTCCGGCCCGATGGCCCCGCCCTCATCTTGTACGTCCATATTGGAAACTAGGGTTTTGCTCAGTGAGGGAGTGTGCAATTTTTGCACACGGGGGTCAACTCTGGAAAATCATCCACTGGGAACTTGTGGCTAGTGTTCCTAGCTAGAACCTTCCTAGACACACCTGCATGACTCCCCGAACCCGGTTTTGTTGCACGGTCTGAGTTCGACACCCTCGGCAGGTATCCAACAGGTGTCCTTGAAGGCCTTTTGGATGCGAGACGGGACGAGCCATAGAATGAAGACGGTTTCTCGGATCGACGAACCGTTGACTCCATTGGATTCAGCACACCGAGATAGTTCTAGGGGTGCCCCTCCCCTCTGACCTGGTGGCCCCTCCCTCATCTTGTATGTCCATCTTGGAAACTAGGGTTTTGCTCACTGAGGGAGTGTGCAATTTTTGCACATGGGGGTCAACTCTGGAAAATCATCCACCGGGCACTTGTGGCTAGCGTTCCCAGCTAGAACCTGCCTAGACACACTTGTAGGATTCCCCAGAACCCGGTTTTGTTGCACAGTTGGAGTTCTACACCCCCGGTAGGTATCCAGCAGGTGTCCCTGAAGGCCTTTTGGATGCGAGATGGGACGAGCCATAGAATGGAGACCGTGGCTCGAATCGACAAACCGTCGACTCCATTGGATTCAACACGCCGGGATAGTGCTAGGGGTGCCCCTCCCCTCTAGCCCGGTGGCCCCGCCCTCATCTTGTACGTCCATCTTGGAAACTAGGGTTTTGCTCAGTGAGGGAGTGTGCAATTTTTGCACACGGGGGTCAACTTTGGAAAATCATCCACTGGGAACTTGTGGCTAGCGTTCCCGGCCAGAACCTGCCTAGACACACCTGTAGGACTCCCCGAAACCCGGGTTTGTTGCACGGTTGGAGTTCTACGCCCCCGGCATGTATCCAACAGGTGTCGCTGAAGGCCTTTTGGATGCAAAGATGGCTTAGTGCTAGGGTTTGGGTGAGGGTTAGGGCTAGGGTTATAGAAGGAAATTGAATTAGGGTTAGAGGTAGAGTCAATGATGATGATGGAGATGGTGGTGATGATGAAGACGTTGATGGTGACGATGATGGTGATGGTGAGGATGGAGAAGATGGCTTAGTACTAGGGTTTGGGTGAGGGTTAGGGATAGGGTTATAGAAGGAAATTGAATTAGGGTTAGAGGTAGCGTCAATGATGATGATGGAGATGGTGGTGATGATGAAGACGTTGATGGTGACAGTGATGGTGATGGTGAGGATGGAGAAGATGGCTTAGTGCTAGGGTTTGGGTGAGGGTTAGGGCTAGGGTTATAGAAGGAAATTGAATTAGGGTTAGAGGTAGAGTCAATGATGATGATGGAGATGGTGGTAATGATGAAGACGTTGATGGTGACAGTGATGTGATGGTGAGGATGGAGAAGATGGCTTAGTGCTAGGGTTTGGGTGAGGGTTAGGGCTAGGGTTATAGAAGGAAATTGAATTAGGGTTAGAGGTAGAGTCAATGATGATGATGGAGATGGTGGTGATGATAAAGACGTTGATGGTGACGGTGATGGTGATGGTGAGGATGGAGAAGATGGCTTAGTGCTAGGGTTTGGGTGAGGGTTAGGGATAGGGTTATAGAAGGAAATTGAATTAGGGTTAGAGTTAGAGTCAATGATGATGATGGAGATGGTGGTGATGATGAAGACGTTGATGGTGACGGTGATGGTGATGGTGAGGATGGAGAAGATGGCTTAGTGCTAGGGTTTGGGTGAGGGTTAGGGCTAGGGTTATAGAAGGAAATTGAATTATGGTTAGAGTTAGAGTCAATAATGATCATGGAGATGGTGGTGATGATGAAGACGTTGATGGTGATGGTGATGGTGATGGTGAGGATGGAGAAGATTGCTTAGTTCTAGGGTTTGGGTGAGGGTTAGGGATAGGGTTTGGGTGAGGTTGATGGTGATGGTGATGGTGATGGTGATGATGATGGTGATGGTGGTGAGGTTGATGGTGATGGTGATGGTGATGATGGAGATTGTGATGGTTCTATATCGCATCCAAAAGATGGAGATGGTAATGATGACGAAGATGGTGATGATAATGAAGATGGTGATGGTGGTGATGATGGTGATGGTGGTGAGGTTGTTGGTGATGGTGATGGTGATGATGAAGATGGTGATGGTTCCGTCTCGCATCCAAAAGATGGAGATGGTGATGATGATGAGGATGGTGATGATGATGAAGATGGTGACGTTGATGATGATGGTGATAGTGGTGAGGTTGATGGTGATGGTGATGGTGATGGTTCCGTCTCGGATCCAAAAGATGGAGATGGTGATGGTGATGAAGATGGTGATGATGATGAAGATGGTGACGTTGATGATGATGGTGATGGTGGTGAGGTTGATGGTGATGGTGATGTTGAAGATGGTGATGGTTCTGTATCGCATCCAAAAGATGGAGATGGTGATGGTGATGATGATGAAGATGGTGACATTGATGATGATGGTGATGGTGGTGAGGTTGATGGTGATGGTGATGATGAAGATGGTGATGGTTTTGTCTTACATCCAAAAGATGGAGATGGTGATGATGACAAATATGGTGATGATGACGAAGATGGTGATGATGATGAAGATGGTGAAGTTGATGATGATGGTGATGGTGGTGAATTTGATGGTCATGGTGATGGTGATGATGATGAAGATGGTGATGATGATGAAGGCGTTGATGATGATGGCGATGGTGATGAAGATGATGAAGGCGTTGGGGAATTTATTTATATCCAATGTATTTGACTCTAAGAACCTCTCATGTGTGATTATAAAAAAATCAAGATTCCCTCAACCCCCAAACATGCCCTTTCAAAGAATTTTTTGTCTTTGAGTTGTGTATGGGTGCTAACATGAGGTTTTGTCTACTAAGGATGGATCTTGGCGTCTTAACCATGGTTGGGGTGATGACTATGAGGTTCATATGAATCCAATGAATCTTCCATGGATCATGGGGTAAAATGATCTCTCAAGTATTATTGCATGTGAACTTGCATGTACCAAGCTACAACAAATCTTTCACAGGAGTGGATTTGTCTATGTGAATAGATAAGTGAAACGATTTAGCAACAAGACCTATCAATTTTAACTTGGAAGTATGGGAAATGTTCAAAGTGGGATTGAGAGGCTTGATGGTGATTGTAGTAGTGGGCATGGTATTGGTGAGAATGATGACATGATCGTGGAATTAAACATTAATATGGTGACCCTGGAGCTTGGATCCTAGCCTAGAAACACGATAGCCTAGCCTAAAAACCCTAGTTGGTAGCATAAACCCTAGTTTGTATTCTAATCACAACGAAACCCTATTATGTATCCTAAGATCTAGCCTTAATACATGCAACTTGTGCCCTACACAAAATGCGACAACTCATGCCATAGATACAAAATACATGGAAACTCGTGCTGTAGATACAAAGTTCATCAAAAATGGTGCACAAAAGTGCCACATTGTGGCTAATGTACATAACACGTGGCGTGTCAAGCATTGTTACCACCGCCTTCACTCCCAGGTGCAGATCCAAAGTCGATCTTCCTACTCTTCGAGCTACCGATGCCTCGGGTCTTGGTCCATCTAGGAGTAGACCGTCTCTTCGAGCTCTAGGACAAATGATATAAGATACCGTCATTTTCAAGCATTTGCAACATTTACCACATTTATAAAACAAATATAGAATTCGAATCTTAAATAAATCACCTCTGATATGAGTGGGAAACGTTGGACAGGTGTCATGGATCTGTGGAGCCTCTTAGCAATTCCAGCCTACAACATTTAAAACAATCATTTCATTGAAAAGTCATAATTGCTTAAATTAATTTTTGTTAATGCATCAAAATATTTTCATAAATTAACTTGATTCTCACCGTGAACACCTCCGACGATGGACATGGCTGGCCTTCTGGGCTAGCAGGTGGAGTAGATGGCCGGAAAACCAACTCCGATGCAATGATGGGGGGGGGGGCGCAAATGTAGTGGCAGCCACTACAGGTGCAGCCACTAGAGATATTGATGAGGATATTGGAAGAGTAGATGCCACAATAGTGGCAAGAAGTGGGGATGATATGGTGGGAGAAGACACAGTGGTATTGGGTGGAGGAGGACCATGTGGACTATGAACCCCTGCCGGCAGTAGGATAGAGGGTATCAAACGAAAAGGGCTACGGTTGGTGTTGAGGGATGGTGCATGGGAGGGAAGTTTTGCATGGAGGGAGGAGGATGGACAAATGGGATGTTGTGGACGAAGAGGGGAAGGTGGAAGGAAGGGGGGGCGTGGACGAATGGGGAAGGATGGATAGACATGGGGGTGTGGATAAATTGGGGGGGATGTATGGGCGTAGGGGGGTGGACGAGTGGGGGAGGATGGATGGAGGGGGGAGTATGGTCGGAGAGGGGGGGCTGGATGGAAGGGAGGGGGTGGACGTAGGGAGGGGTCTAGATGAAATAGAGGGAGGGGACTCATTGGAGAGGGTGGATACATAGGACTAAAATGTGGAGACACAGCTGCTGGTGGAACCTACATATACATTTGTAATATCACAATTTAGTAAACAAACAATAAATTAAACCATAGTAAGTGGTAACAAATCAAATTAAAAGCATGCTTATAACTACACATTGTACCTGTGTATATGGTGATGTGCCAATCCTTGGCGGGGATGGCTGATCACCGTAGTCACGAAACACCTGTGGACAACAAAATGCATGCATGTTATGAACATGTTAAACAAGTCATTATCTAGGAAATCAAGATATTCAAAAACATTGTATGAACTATCAACATGTATGCCATAAATATAAATACTTGATTAATATAAATGACATAAATAATAACAAAATTGTGTCAGGTACTGAAAATACCTCTGTGTGGGGTGTTGCAATTTCAGTTGTAGCTGCCATTGCTGCATCCAAGTTGGGAGATTCTACGTTCTCCCATCTCGGTGTATCAGCTCTGAATAACTGTACATTGAAATAATAGTTTAAGTCAAACAAAAATACTTTCAAAATACTTTACAAGTTATAAAGTGATGATTGAAAACACATTAAAAAAATTGCTGACCTGATCCATATAACAACCCTCGATCAGGCTAGGGAAAGTGTGCCCGCAATGGGGACAAAGATGTGGCATTGTCCCCGTCGAACTGGAATGCCCAGCATGGATACCATCGGTCATGGGTCTATCCTGGCCCTATCATGAAAACAAAACTTGATATTTACCTACCAATCGCTCTGTTGATGAGTTAGTGGGTGTTGTGGGGTGCTTTTGAAGTTGATTTGGGCAACTTTGGTGGTTGAATTGACACGTACGTGGACGTGCAAGTCGCGCTCAGCCGACCCAATGGAACAATGCGGAAATTGGGCACTGTTTTTTTTTTTTTTAACAGAGGCGCGTGCGTGCCACTGTTGCACGCATGTGCCAGGAAAGCATATGCGCCATATACGCACACATGCCTCGGTTCGGTACCGAACCTAGCTACGTGTGCGCACTTCCTTAGGTGCGTACGCACCATTTTTTTTCCGCTAGCGCGCACCCATTGCAATGAAAATGGGGACCATCTTCGTGCGCCTGCCCTATTATTCTTTTTTGTTTACTTTGTATTATTTTGTTATTAGACAAACACTTGACAAACACTCACATGTTACAAGATATCCTTCATACTGGGCTGTAGAGTGCCTCTCGGCGCAATAATCTTGTTTATGTTAGCAAGGAGCATCTTTGGATACCATTATATCATTTTTGTTGTAATATTTTTTATCATTATATGAGATTTTAAACATTATTGTAAAAAATGTTTATATTATTTTTATACAAAATTGTGAATATAAGAAACCAAAAGATTGTGGGTATTACTAAAATGGGAAGCCTCGGGAAGTTTACTCTCGCTAAACATCTCTACAATTTGAGACGTTTTGATTTTATGCGACCTTGTTTTTTGTTTAATGTGGAAGGAATAGACATCATGCCCAATAGATCTTTTTCGACCTACATGCTTTCCTTCTATTAGATCTAGTTCAGGGATTTGAAGAATTGGTGAAGGAGCTCTTACAAATTTGTGGCGGGTTTCCTTCATCCTTAAGATATTTCGAGCAACATCTTGTTGGAAATCATGACAAAACCTATTGGAATTTGCAGGTGGAAATTTTTTCTAAACAATTGCCAGATGATACACTAAACACGTTAAAAGTGAGTTATGAGGCCCTGAAGAAAGAAGAGAAAGAAATGTTTTTGGACATTGGGTGTTTCTTGGTGGGAGAAGACGGAGAGATAGTAGTTTGAGTCTTAGAGGGATTAGGTTACTCCTAGGTCAAATACTTCATTGAAAGTCTATGCCAAAATTCCTTGTGGAATATAATTATGATGCGGAGACCAACAATTATGTAAGGAAGATAATCAACGTTTTATTTTGTTTCCTAGTAGTGAATATGATCTTTTGCTATAACTGATTCTTCCCCTGGTTGATAAAGATAAAGTATGAGTATGAACATCTTGAAGTTTGTTGACTTACAATGCACAATCAAGTTAAGGTATTGTCATAGTTCATTTTCGTAGTGGGTTTTATAAAAGGTTTTTAAAGGCAATTTTTTATAAGGTGATTTTTTTTCTCAAAGACAGTTTCTTTTAAGGTGTTTTTTTTTCTCAATGGAAATTTCTTTTAATGTGATTTTTTCTTTTTCTGTTTAATGGGAAAATATTTCTTAACAATTTGTTTTATAGTAAAAATTCTCTAGGAGAATTTATTCCATGGTGAAAATTTTCTTAAAGGTCCTATTAATGCTCAAATTTCACACGCATGTATCATTTTCGTTAATCTTGTAGTGATTCCTCATCAACATAAAGCATGCAACTCACCAAACACATCCTCATCAGATCCAAAAAGCAGCATGAGCCAAAAAATTCCAAAAAAACAGTCAAAAGATGAGGTTCCACAAATAAAACCATATTAACTTACACTAAAGCACGTGTTATTAGTTATGTTCCTGTGCGAGCCTCACGCGAATTATCCCTCGAGATCCATGTGACTGTAAAAAATGGTGGGATCTCAACCACCCATTGTTCATTGAAGGCTCATGAAATCTCCCTCACCAACAAAAATTCGAATTTGTCTCGTCAAGCGTTGAATAGCCCCCTTTGTGTACTTTGGAGCTAGTTCATGAGGTGATGGGGTTCACACTTGGATCTAGATGTTTCTTGGCCACCTCTTGGCCTATAAAATGAATCCATAGGAATGCATCTAAGTAGATAAAATCATAGCAAGCTTATGTTGATGGAATTGTGTTGGGACTTCTTCCACCTCTTCCTCCACCTGTTGGTAGTCCTCAAGCTCCCTTTCCACCTTCCTCCAAGGGGCAAGTGTTTCTCTCATTGTTGCCTCTTTCCTTAAGGAGCAACATTTTAGCTTAGTTTAGCTTATTATAGGCTTGTTGAAGTTGTTATAGCTTGTGAGTGCTTGGTATACCTAACCCAAAGGTACCATTGTTCCCTTTGATGCAAGTGGAAAGGATAATAGGGAAGATTGTTCACCCTTATGTCATTTTTCCCTTAATAGTATTTATAGAAACTGCACTTCATTTTTGTTCATTTCTTGTTAACTAGGTTTTTATTTGTTAAATAGCTACTTCTAGGTTCTTGTTTGTGTAGGAGATTAGGTTCATACCCTCCATTCCTATAATTGGGCCTCCTTTTGTTCGTAATTGTTGTTTACATAGTAGCTCGGATCCTAATGCCCCATGCATGATACCCACATAGATTTTCCTTCAACAGTCGCACTACTGCACAGTTTATCATACCTTCTCATGTGCGGTAATTTGCTCTCTTCTCGCGCAACTCTGCTATGTTGTAACTGTGCTACTAATGCATCTGTATTTGGAAAATCCACACTACTGTCTTTTATTTGTATTTTTATTTGCTTTGCTCAAATCTTGCATTCCCAATGACTACTCACTAATGAACTAGAATTAAAATAACTTGCAATAGTTAAATTTTGCTCTAATAAGAAGCTCAATTAGCCCGAGATTAGGAAGTAAAGGGGTCTTCCCTCGAAATCTACTTAGGTAAAATACTTTGGGGCTTTCAAGGAACCTCGTAGTCGTCACTAGTGTTCAAGACATATTGCTTGTCATTTCATAGAAGTTGTTAGTATTGACATCTTATGTTATTTGCTTACTTCTCATGTTTTAGGCAAAGTAGTGTAATTCACCTTTTGCACACAAGCAAGGACCTAAAGAATCTAATATCTAAAAGTATTATCTTCACCTCGCATTCCATGTGATCTTGGTGAATTAGAAAAAGTAGAGACCTGTAAAATACCTCCATTGCACACTTTTACCTCCTAAACATTGTTGATAAAAAAATTTTGGTTGCAAGCACCATTAACATATTCTGAGTTGAGGTTCAAACTGAATTTGCATTTACTTTGAGCTCTTTAGTTAATTACAACAATCAATATCATTTTCTTATTACACACATGTGTCTTCACTAGCAGACACTAAAAGGCCTAAAGACTCTCTTACTTTGAGTATGCTCTCCATCTAGCACCTTGTGAGATCTTGATGGATTAGAAAGAAGTAGGATTGTGAAATACCTCTCTTACACTCCTTATCGAATTTGGACCCTTAAAATCAACACTTGTAATTATCAACCAACTAAATTTCTCCATAGGAGATCACAAGAAAATTTATATTTTGGTTAGGATTGATTGGGATAGGCATCCAAATAATTCCCACCAATCTTCTACACTTTGTATAAAATAAAAGATTGTTGACTTATAGGGTACTTTTAAATACTTCTATTAGAAAGTGTCAAAAGGAATCCTGGATAAGAAGGAGCAGTTCCCAAGAACATGAAATCTGAGGTATAGATGCCCTACTTCCCACAAAGAGTCACTCATCGTTTTGTGGAGATGACACTATATCGCTTAGGCTAAACCACTTATCCACACTTGATGCAGGTGTATTAGTGGTCAAACTTAAGATATAGACAAGGTGCCATTGTGAGTGCAATTGAATCCTGAAGTTGGATATTTCCATTGGGAAATGTTTCCAAGCCATTATGGAACATACCCCCATCACCGGTATAACTGACACTTTGTTACCTCCACTAGCCAAACCTTGGGAGGATCCCATTACCACCAGCAGTTGTACTTTTGGAAGGCCCAATTATATTTTAGAATAATTACATTAGGTCTATGAAATTCCACAGGGGTAGATCACTAAGCTTGAACAAACCTCACAATTTCACTGTGTTAATTGCAGAGAAGAATTAGCAAGAAATATGATCAAATTCACTCATGAAACTCAAAAGATGTGAGAAACTGTTGTTGATACATTCATTAGCTGTAAGCTGGAAAAAATATGGTAATACAATAGAATGAATTCGATACTCCTAGGAGGATTCGAATTCACCTCAATTCATGGATTAGTTTGCATTGGAACCATCTTCTCATAAGGCTAAGTGGCCATCGATGGTGAATAAACAGTCAACTGAGGTAGAGCTGAGCATAAATGAACCATGTAGGCACCAAAATAGGGGAGGAGACTCCAAGGGGGCGCATAACTAGCTGTCAGTTGTCAAGGAGGGAACTCCTACACTAAGGGCGCTCCTAGTTAACTGAGTAATCAAGGGGACAAGGTTCCCTAAATCATGGAACTGACTAATAGATCTCCTAAATCTATGCATGAGGGCGCATTTGTAACTCCAGTGATGGAAACAAGGCACATGAGTGGCTAGGAGGGATAGTAATGGCCAAAAACAAGGTCTAGGAGGCCCAAAACATGGACTAGGTGCTAGGAGACTCCACTACTGATGCATGGATGCATGGAGTGTTGCATGGAATGTATGCATGCATGCAAAACCAAGATATGATGGTGAGAATATTCCAACAAGGTCTTTAGGGAATTTACATTTATTTTATTTTACAATTTCATATAACTCGTAATTAAAAAGAACCTACATGTGGGATGAATTGCACTAAATGATATACCACATATCACTCGCTTTGCACCATTTTGGATCTATTATGGTTGGCATATTTATTCATTTGTTCAATTGTGTCTATTCCCATCATCACTTTCATTTGTGACACAAAAATTCCACCATTGAGGAACAAATACACCTAAGGAAGTCTTGTAGACTGCAAGGCCTTTCCCCTCTATCGAGGGGTGTTTTCCCACTTTCTCCCTGTGGTTAACGAGGGAGATACTCTATCTGAGACTGCTCCCAAGCAACATTGATAGGATCTTTCGAGCGAGGCTACTCCTTGCTTGATTCATTCTCTCCCCTTAGAGATAATATATATCTTTTTGCTTAATCCTGTCATGGAAGAGGCACCGTCCCCTTCATTTTCTCCCCTTGGAGACAATTTAGACCCCTTTGCTTCATCTTCTCATGAAAGAGGCCAACCTTTATTTCCACCTCTTGGAGGAAATACAACCTTGTCTTTCCCCTCTTCAGAGAAGGACACACATTTTCATCTTCCTTACATCAGAGACGGAGATCACTGCCACATGCTTCTTCTTCTCCCCCCAAGGGGACAATACACAACGTACAATGGAAAAACCTAATACCAACCTACCTTTCATGGCTAGCTTGAATCTCCCTGATCTGGCCAAATTGATTAATGACCCCATAGCACATGATCCATCATGGCCATATTTTCCTGATAAGATCCCCTTAGATATCCCTAAACTTAAAGGGAAATGAGGAGATGACCATGCAAACCATGTCATCTCGTTTCACTTATGGTGTTCCTCCAATAGCATAGTGGATGACTCTATTAGGCTTCACCTCTTCCAATGAACCCTTACAAGATTAGCTACAAAATGGTATGTGAATTTACCATGGGTGATCCATGCCACCTTTGGGACAATGGCCACTGTGTTTCTCACTTACTTTTATCTCCCCATACACCATGACCTTGGCCTCAATATTCTCACAAAATTTCAAAAGAATACCTCTACCCACATAGAAGAACACATCCACGAGTGGTGTAAATGTCACACATTGTGAAAAATAGGCATACAACCCCATTTTTTATTAGATTGGTTCAACAAATCACCCCAACCTGTGATTGCAAAAGATGTGGCAACCTCGTTTCCCCAAACTAAGGAAGAGGCCATCCTAAAGGCCCAACATTTTGGTCTTATTTATGCACAATCAGGTTACTTATACACCATCCTACCCAATGCCCCTCGTCATCGATCTTTGGATCCCCCACATGTAGGGTCATCACATTAGAAGATGGGATTATTGGGTCCATTTAATAGCAAGGAAAGGTTCCCCCTCCCTCAACTACTATGCCATCCAATAAGGAAATGTAGTATTCCCCCATACCTCCCATGTCAACACCCCCTACGACTGTACCAAATCCTCATTTTGGACAGCTACAATATGGACCCTACAATCCTACCTACCTGAATGAAATCCAAGTATCGCCGGTACTTGCACCGCAAATGGCACAAGCAGCTCCTACATCCATGTCATATGGATCACATAATGTGTATATCCCACCACAAGGGTATAATCTATATTACCCATTTTAGTGTCTTCCTGGTTCTTCCCTTATACCACACATGGGGGTCAATTTCATACAACCTTCTTTCGCACAAGAAGATCAACAATTTTATTGGTTAAACAAAGCTAATCCCCATAATCCTAAAAATCAGGGGAATAAGAAAGGTAAGAACAAATAGAACCAATGGCAGGGGAAAGGGGGAAACCCCCCTCCCCAGTAGAACAAAAACTAAGGTAACCAGAATGCAGGGGCCAACAAAACCCCCAAAATAAGGAAAAAATTATAACTTGAGGAAAACCTATTTCTGCTCAATTTGTGGAGAGTATGGTCACTATAGTCACCATTTTCCACTCATCCCCGCCTATTAGCAATAGGTGGAACCAAAGAAAAAGACAATAGTGAATATACATCGTATACCTAATGTTTCACAACCACAGTCAGTTATCTTATAGCAACCCTTTGTCAACCAAGGGGTCGTTACCCAATACGAGGAACCTTTCCCCCCTAGCAACGACTCCTTTCAAAACATATACATGAGCACATCATTTTTCAACGTGCAAACTCAAGCCAAAGGCTATGGCATACCTAATCCCCCACAATAAGAGGATGCACCTACCCCTTCTGGTGGCCCTTTGAAAATACCACACCCCAATGGTCAACAAATCCCTAGGATCCCAAAGGTACCACTTAGACACACCCCCCATAACCCTCACATGAGAAGTGGGGCGCACTTCTTCACGCAATATTGATACATCCATTCTAAGGGTGAGTTCATCTTGAAGTTAGAAGAATCCGATGCATGAGAAGAATGTATAGATATGGAAGAATTTCCTTGCTCCATGATCACACGTCTAAAGATCGTAAAAGAATGTTATAATACATTGACTAATCTATATGAGAGGAAGCCCCCCACTCAAAAAATGGAATTGAAGAACAAGTTACAAAAACTCAAGATGGATAAGGATGAGATAGTGGCCTCCTTCTTCATGAATATCTCTCAGGTAAGAGATCAACTTGTTAACATTGGAGTTGTAGTGGATGAAGATGATCTCATCCAAACCATCGTTGGTGGTCTCCCATCTTCATGGGATAAATTCTTGGCTGCTATCAATATCTGAGAAGTGCAACCTGGGTTTGAAATATTTTGGCATGACTGTATCCAAGAGGAAGGGTGAATCCATAGCAAAGCTATGTGCACTAAAGAAGAAAATCTTGCCCTCATACCAAGAATGAAGAAAGGAAAGAAACCCTTCTTCCAAAAGAAGTTCTCTCATCCAAAGAAGAAGGAGTTCAACAAAGGATTTGACAAGTCAAAATATAGATGCTACAATTGCAACAAGAAAGGCCATTTATCAAGAGAGTGCAAAGCAAAGCAGAAAGGAAAGTTTCATGCTTCTACCGCCATAGAAGATGAAACTACTCAAAAGAATGCATTCGAAGAAAAGAAGACAAGAAGGTAGTATTACCTTGTCTCATCCCTTTCAGGATCTGTCATCATAAGTGCAGATACATGGTTGATTGATAGTGGTGCATCCAAACATATGACTAGTTACAAGAGCTCCATCACTGACCTAAAGGAGAAAAAAATCACATGCATGGTAGAGTTGGGGGACAACTCAAGATATTCAATCCAAGGAGTTGGATCCACCTCATTCCAACTAAGCAATAGTTATATTTTACATGTGGATGACAATCTATATGTTCTAGGATTGAAGAAGAACCTCCTTTCAGTTTCATTTCTTAAATACAAAGGAGTCTGATTTATCTTCATGGATAACATAGCACTTTTATGGCCGAAGAACAAAAGCCTAGAATCTACTGTTATGATTGGAGTTTGAGAGGGAGGAATCTACAAGGTACCTGGGAAGTACATTCAATCTATGATTCACCACACTATCATTCCATGCGATCTATGGCACCGAAGTCTTGGACACCTACACTACAAAGCGCTACCAAGACTTCAAAAGATGGTTAAAGGTATGCCTGTATTTGATTTTGAGCATGATAGTGTATGTCGGGGTTTTGCACTTGGGAAGAATGTTAAGAAAACTTTTTCCAGCAGTACTACTAGATCTAAAGGTATTTTAGGTTTAATACAATATGATGTATGTGGTCCCATGTCATCCCCCTCCCTGAGTGGATTCTTATATTATGTATTGTTCATAGATGATTTTTCTAGGAAGTCATGGATTTATTTCATGAAGGTTAAAAGTAAAAATATTAGCAAATTTAAAGAGTTTAAAGCCCTAGTTGAAAATCAAAAAGAAAATCACATTCGTGCATTAAGGTCTAATGATGGAGGTGAACTTGATTCGCATGCATTTAATGAGCTATGTAGTGATGCATGAATATTTAGACAATTAACAATACCATACAACCCTCAGCAAAATGGGTTTTCTGAGAGGAATAATAGAACCATATGTGAGGCTGCAAAAGCCATGATGCATGATCAAGATATGTCTACCTCATTATGGGAAGAAGCCACCAGTACAGCTATGTACATCTAGAATAGAAATTTGCATGCCATTCTAGGTGAGAAGACACTAGAAGAAGTGTTTACTAGTGAGAAGCCATACATCTCACACTTTAGGATCTTCGAGAGTCCAGTATACATTCATGTACTGAAAGAAAAGAGAACAAAGATGGATCCTTCGGGAAAGAAAGGCATATTTTTGGTTTATAGCGAGTCATCCAAAACACAATGAATATATGTACCTGGTGAGAGACACATTGAAATCAGCCAAGATGTTACCTTCATGAGGAATTTGATTTCAAAATATTGAAAGAGATTCAATGTGATTTAGAGATGGAGGATCCAAATTTTGATTCTCCCCCTTCATATTTTGAGAGGGAGAAACCAGAAGATGCCTCAGATTCGCTAGCTCCTAAAGAACCAGTAGAACTGATTCATAAGTCACCTGATGAAACTCCCACTAAAATAAGATCTACTAGGTGCCGAGATATCTTATAAGATGTAGAGAAACATGGAGCACTAGTAGGCTCATCCAAAGAGAGCAAGCAACCTGACAGATATTCAGAGGATGTTGCACTGATGAGTCACATTAGTGATTCATAACCATCCTCATATGAAGAAGTTGCAAAGAAGCAAGTTTGGAAAGATGCAATGATAGAAGAGTACAACTCTATAATGAAGAATGATGATTGGGAGGTTGTTCCCAAACCTGATGGGAAGTCCATTGTGATTTACAGGTGGATTTACAAGATAAAGCATGTTACAAATGGTAGCATTGATAAGTATAAATCCAGATTCATTGCCATAGGTTTCTCTCAGAAATAAGCCATCGATTATAATGAGATATTTTTCCCTGTGGAAAGGTACACCACAATCCAAGCAATGATTGCACTTGCATCTATTCTAGGATGGAAACTTCACCAGATGGATGTGAAGACATCCTTCCTCAATGGTGAGGTTGAGGAAGAGGTCTATATTTAGCAAGTTGAAGGATTTTTGGTGCATGGGAAGGATTCCCATGTTTTCAAGCTAAATAAATATCTATATGGGCTTAAGAAATCCTCTAGGGCTTGGTACTCTAGAATTGATATCTACCTTTAGAAACTAGGTTTCTATAAGAGTGAAGCTGATCCAAATTTGTACGTCAAAGTAGTGAAAAAAAACCTTTCATATTGGTTCTGTATGTTGATGATTTGTTTCTTATTGGAGGGGAACATATGATTTCTTGGTGCAGGAGGGATCTCACCTCAGACTTCAAGATGAAAGACTTAGATTTGATGCACTACTTTCTTGGCCTTGAGATCTGGAAAAGAAAGGATGAAATTTTTCTATCTTAAGGGAAGTACACTGTGGATATATTGCATAGGTTTGGCTTGATAGATTGCAAATCTATGACTACAATGATGGTTTCCAATATGAGGAAACTTCATGAGTCAGGCTCTGGATCAGATCTAGTAGATCCCACTTTGTATAGACAACTTATAGGCTCGATAATGTACTTGATGCATTCGAGGCCTGATGTATGTTATACCGTGAGCATTTTGAGTCAATTTATGTTTGATCTAAGACAAAAAAAAAATGGGATAGCTACTAAGAATGTGCTTAGGTACCTTTGAGGTACAATTTCATATGGATTCAAATATGCCTCTAGTGGAGTCATGTTACTTGGTTATATAGACTCATATTGGGGAGGAAGCATTGTGGACCGTAAGAGTACATCTAGCTACTCTTATAGCCTAAGATCATCTATGATATCTTGGTTTAACAGGAAGCAAGGATCCGTATACCATAGCACTACAAAATAAAAATACATAGTTGCTAGTGTTTCCTATCGAGAAGCAGTGTGGCTCATAAAGCTACTTGCAAGGTTGTTCGGTGAAAATCTTGAGCCTACAATTATTAGGTGTGACAATCAGAATTGCATCAAAATTTTTGAAAACCCAGTGTTTCAGGACAAGTCGAAGCCCATTGAAATGAAGTATCACTTCATCCAAGACATAGTCTAGAAAGGTACAGTGAAACTTTAGTACATTTTTACTGATGAACATATTGCAGATGTGTTAACAAAGCCTCTATCAGTGACAAATTTTAGGTACTTTTGAGTCAAGATGGGTATGGAAGAGAATGCCTCCCGCGCTAAGAGGGAGTGTTAAATGTATAGCATTAGGAGTCATTCTCCAAACCAATATTGTGCAGCCAATATTGATCCTCTCGTATAGAGATGAGCACTTTTATTTCCTTCCATGAAAAGGTTATTCCTCCCGTATAGAGGTAATTGATCAAAGTAATGATATTGTAAAGTCTTGTTGGAAAAGGCTCCAGACTTATGTGTCAAGTCATGATTCTCATGTGAACCTTTCGTATAAAGGTATCCATGGGATGGACCTCCTGTATAGAGGTGTACCTTCTGTATAAAGGTCATGCTTTACTTGTTAAAAGCATTTAATGTTGTGTGATGTATTATTAACCATGATCACTGGATTGGTATTAATTATCCTTTAGAAATTTATCACCTCTAAATTGAATTACTTTAGCATATGATCATTTGGTCCGTAATAATATACCATGATCACAACATCCGATAATTCTTCCTAGTATAATGTAATGTGATGGATAATTAAAGTTAGCACATATTGAAAATGTAGTAAAAGATAAAGAGATAAAGATAAATGTATAGAGAAAAAGAGTATTTGAATTTATCATGAGATTACTAAGTGAACTTGAATTGTCAAGCTTCAATTAAATCCACTATGTATGCCTCAGTTAACTAAAGAACTCATAGTGGTCACTACAAGTAAAACAATCAGTATGATTTTAGTTAATAATAGTTAAATAAGTGTTTAATAAGAAGGACTAGTTAAACTACAAGACGACACTTCAGTAAATCAAGGAGAACTCGAATTGATCACTACAGTGATGTTATCAAGAAAGAATCAGTTAAAGAGAGTTAACTAAGTGGCAACAAAGAATATCTAGTTAACTAAGTGTTATTGCATGGTGACACTTATGTTAAACTAAAAGATGACACTTGAGTTTTGACACTTGCATGACTAAACTTAATTCAACCACCTAACTAAGTGGGAAATATTTCAAATAAGAGGTGAGTTCATCCTAAGAGACAGTTGAGTGAGATAAAGCACTGCATGAGAAGTGGGGCACACTTCTTCATGTAATACTGATACATCCAATCTGAGGACGAATTCATCCTGAAGTTAGAAGAAGCCAATGCATGAGAAGAATGTATAAATATGTTATATAGGATTGATGAATTCAATGCGAAGAAAATTCTCTTCTCCATTGAAGGAAAAGCACATCTCTTTGTGCGGTTTATTGTTCTTGCTTGTTATTGATGTGTTGGGCACATTGGAAAACGCATTTGATTGAGCTCTCTTCTCTATTGCTTCAGTATCTTCACCAAGAGTGTTTTGGTGATCTCTTATCTTCCGAAATAAATTTTCTATGTTGTAAAAGAAAGACATTCTCTGCTATCCATTGTATTATACTAAGAAGATTTGTTGGGGTTTTTGTTCTCATTGTTTTGAAGATTTCCCCAGGGTATATCTTGTGTTATGGTCATATGAATTTCATGTGATTGAATTGTCTCATTTTTTCAAGTTTCAACATCTAAGATAATTAAAGATCAAAGATCAACCAAATATTAACACAAACAACCCTTACATTATCATGGAAAAAATTCCCAACCCACTCAAAACTATGGGAACTATACCTATCATCAAATTGATTCCCCGATTCACCCAAAACCATGGGAATCCCTCCCATCATCAAATCGGTCCCCCAACACACTCAAAACCATGGGGACCCCACCAATTATTATTTATGTACAAACAATTCCTCGATCCCCTCAAAACCATGGGAACACCATAATTCTTTGGCAGAAACCCCCTGGTCACCTTTGATCTATGTAGTTGAATCTCTATATCCCCAAAATTGTCATTTTTGTCAGACACCATTACCCTCTATATCATGTCTCCAAAAAATTCCTTCATCTGTAGTCAATCTCCCTCCATTACACTCTGTGCCTCTATTTGAAGAATTCTACTGTTAGTTACTCCCCAAGTGTACATTGATCAAAGGAATTTATGAGCCCCACACTTATCTGTTGAAAGTGGTTGTCATTGATGTCAAAGGAGTTCAGTAATGACAAAGGCAATATTGATTCACCCCCCCTCTCAGTATTTTTGGATAAACCAACATTATCATCCAGTCTTGTGTCAGGCCTTTTAGTCTTACAGTTGGTTACAAAATGATCTTGGTTCTTAGGATAAGGCCCCCATCTTCTCATGTACTTCATCTCTCATCAAAATCAAATCACCATACTCTGAGAGTTGCAGTAGTTATAGTTGTACCTTGGGGTCCTTTGCAATCATTATAAGGGATCGCCTCAAACTAGGTAGGGAGATTCATCGATGCTCCCTAACTTAGTGGTCTCTAGTATTCTCGACATCAACACATCTATCGCTTCAGGGGGATGCATATGTTTTGAAGGTAGAATTCTTCACATTTACAAATCATGGTAGAATAAATGCAGTGAGGTTCTCCATCCATAAACTTCACCAGTATTCTGGTTCCCCACCCCCATGGGATACTCATGATCATTAACAATTATGATTCTTCGACACCAATAGCATCATTCTTAGGTTCATTCAATATTACATGGATTGAAGTCACCTTCATCTGTATATCAATAATATTATGATTTGACCCCTCGGGACCCTCTTATTGTAATCATCTTGATAGATTTTCACGGGCATGGGTATTCCCACCTTGTTTGTATAAAACACCATTATTTGTTACCGCTTCAATGGTTACCACAAGCAATCTTTCCTCAAGGGAACCTTATGTCTACACTTGCTTGAGAACTTACAAGAACAAGAGAGAACAAAAGAAACGATGATGCATTATTGGCTCTATAGTACCCTCTAAACCTCATACATCAAGGGGCATCTATTAATGATCAATTTTCGTACACATGCGACATTTTAGATAATATTGCAGTAATTTGTCATCAACATATAGCATGCATCTCATCAAAGACATCCTTATCAGATCCAAAAAGTAGCATGAGTCCAAAAATGCCAAAAAAAATCAAAAGAAGAGGTCACGCAGGTAAATCCATGTTAGCCTGCACAGATTCAAGCAAGCCAGTTCTGTGCCTATGCAAGCCTTGCACATATTATCCCTCAAGATCCACGTGACTACAAAAAATGACGGTCAACCACCCATTACAAATTGAAGACTCATGAAATCTCTCTCACCAACAAAAAATTGAATTTGGATCTTCAAGCATTGAATAGTTCCCTTTGTGTACTTTGGAGCTAGTTCATGAGGTGATGGGGTTCGGACTTGGATATAGATGTTTCTTGGCCACCTCTTGGCCTATAAAAGGAAGCCACAACCATGCATCTAAGTAGAGAAAATTAAAGTAAGGTTATGCCACTGGAACTGTGTTGGGACTTCTTCTACCTCTTCCTCCACCTATTGTAATCCCTCAAGCTCCCTTGCCACCTTCCTCCAAGGCGTAAGTGTTTCTCTTGTTTTTTCTTCAAGTTATTTAGCATTTAGTGTGGATAAAAAGGACCTCCCTAAGAGAGATTGTTGGATTCCCTTGAATCTTGTACCTCCTAGGTGACACTACATGTAACAAGCTTGACCATTGGGAAATATAAATTGGTTCTAGCATCTTGTTGTCGTGGTTTGCACATCTTGACTCTTTCTTTGTTTTATTTCATGTTATTTGTTTTTATTTTTCTTTGCTTACTAACAAGAGCTTGCATGATCAATTTGGAGTCATTACATTTTCTTTAGTACCACAATATTGGGCCTTGTTAACAACCTCCAAGGATTTCACCCCCCAAGTGGGAAGAACTACACACCTTTGTGCTATTTTTCCCACAACAGGTCCCCTTAAATAATTTATTTTATACTGAAAATATTCTTAAAGGTTATGTTATCAAATTACTTCTAAGGTGAATATTTTCTTATCCAATTTATTTTATGGTGAAGGTTTTCTTAGTGAAATTCTTCTAAAGAGAAGTCTCTCTCAATTTATTGCAAGTATTTTAAGGTGATATTATCAAATTATTTTTTTTATTTCTTTTAAGATAAATTTATTTTAAACTATATATAATTTTAACATTTCACATTATTCATTTTTAAATGACTCGCAATTCGTTTTGAAGTTGATTTTTTTTTGTTATAAGGTGTTGATTTTTTTAAAACCTACATAGATTGAACATTCATGGGCAATAAAAGGAAACTTCAAAAGAAATATTATTGCACTTGAGATCATGTTGTTCATAATAAAAAGAAAAAAATCTACTATCAAAATAAAAATGGAAGCTTATAGATACTAGAGAGATATTTGTTGAAGATGTAAATAGAGATTTGCATCCTGATGTTGATAAAATGAATGTTGAAAATCAAGTTCAATAACATGAAATCGAACTAGGTATGTATATATTATACATAATTAAAATCCAATAAATTATTGTTTATAATGAATAGTAATTTTGAAAATATTTCATAACAAACAGATAGAGAATTGTCTCCTAATGTCAATCAAGATGTTGAAGACATTGTTGAATCCCATAATGAAGTAGAAATCGAGTCAAGCACAAGTGTACACACACACACATGTAAATTTAAGTAGATTTAATTTAATTTATGATTGAATTTTTATTTTTTAAATCACTAAGGGGTAGCTCAATTGGTTGGATCTTCCGGGACCAATATGGCACAAGGTTGAGTTCGGGAATTCAATTCTCAGGTTCTTTCAGGGTTAGGCATCGAATTAATTCCGACAGGGGTGAATCCCCTTCAGGCGGGCTCCATTGGCTTGGATCCATGGACATAGCGAGCTCTGGGGCCATGAACCACATTGGAAAAAATGATTTTTTAATACCAAGTAATAAATATGGCTTCTATGTTATCTTATGTTTCTAATTTAGTATATTCGATATGCTAAATTAAATTTAATTGAAATATTTAGGCATTTTCAACATTGATGATGAAATGTTGCAAAACATTGATAACTAGAAATTTGGGGACAAAACACTCAACCATGTTGTACGATATCATGCTCAACATATTTTATGAAACTTTTCTTAAAATCGAATCAATGGAAGCATAATCTCAAATTTTGAGGTGTTTGTTAGTGTCCAAAAATTTAAAAGATGCTACATCATTATTGGATATTCAGAAGGAAACTAAAGGTTCAAAGGTGAAACAAAATGTGTTTGAAAATATAATCGGTGCAATAAAAACATTTGGAAGATCCAGAATAAAAGATACTTGCATTGCACATAAAGCAGTTCAAACAACAATTATTTGAGCTAGTACTAGACAATAATGTTTGACAACACTGATGGAAAAAATAATAAGAACCTCGATTAAATTTTTTTTACGAACATAACAAATTCCTATGAACTTGCTTGTTCAGCAATGATGTGTAGACAACCTCGCAAATATAGACCAGCAGAAAGTGTTAAGGCTATGGTACATGAATCTTAGGTGACAAATTCTCAAGTTTTACCAAATGCAAGGGATGTGATATGAGGAAGAGTATAACGAAACATACAAAACCCATGCAAAACATATTTTGGAAATGAAACAAATACAGTTGTTCAATAAATTCAAAGAGGATCATAGTGAAATTAGTATGTCGAACAATACATCTATACAACAGAAACAATGGTATGTTAGTCCTATCATTTTTCATGACACATGTTGTTTCCATTACCATGTGGAATTCAAATTTTATTATGACACTTTTCTTCAATTTGGTAAAATACTTTGGCCAAATTCACCTCCTCCTTCCACAATATGTGCTTCTATATCTAAAATTCTATGCCAAAGAGAAAGTGATAAATTATTTTACCATAAAAAATGTGTCACGGAAAAAAAAATGTGATCATTGTGGAAATCTAACTTTATTCCACTCCAAATATTGTATTGATAATGATTAGTTGTTTTCCAATATAATCGTTGCCTGGAAGAGATATGAATATATCAATTATGCTCCAAATGTTATAGGTTCTACAAATGTTCTTTCCAAAATAATTGATTTGCGAGAAGATAAAATATGTGTGACATAATTTTTGAAGAAATTTGCAAAAATAAATAATTACACCAAGAATTTAAATAGAGCACAATGAAAAGACCTACATTTCAAATAGTCTCATGAAGCTTTTCCACCAGTAACAATTTTGTTTGTGGTTGATTTTGTAGAAAATTACACATTTGTTGCACAAAAAGAGATACAAAGTGAATATTATCATTTTGACCGAGTTTCTATATTTATCCAAGTTTTATATAGACATTCTTAAGACAATATTGATGGCATAGAAAGCACCAATAGAAATCGATATTGGATCAAAGAATATCACTTTTATATCAATGATGACTACACACATGATACACATTTTGTAAAACATTCTTTTGTCAATGTGTTTTATGAATCACTAAAACAACGTAAAAATTCAATGAATATTGGATATGGTTAGGTGGATGTGCAAGACAATTTAAATATTCATGGTCATTCTTTGGGTTATGTTGGCTTCATAGAAAATCAAACATTAGACATTGTTGGAATTTCTTTGAGATTGGAAAAGGAGAGCATGATGGTGCAAGAGCATGTGTAAAATGAACACTTTGAAAGTGGTAGCTGAATCATTCTATCAATCTATTTCAATTGGTTTCTAAGGTTGTTCAATGGTGTCATTAAAATCTAAGCCCCGTGAATACAATCAATAGTTAAAAGATGTGCGCAGATATGTACATATTTTGTTCTTGAAATTTTTATTAATTTTAATTTAAAAAAATATATATCTATAAGTCTTAAGTCTGTGTTTAACATGTACACTAATATTAAATGTTTTCCTTCATAAATTGTTAATATCATAGGTTTTTTTGGCTTATCGGAACCCATGATGTAGATAGATCAATATGATATGACACTAGCAACATACATGGGACTAGATATTTGCACTCAGTTAGATCACAATCCTTCCAAATTGTGTTTGCATTTAATAGTAGAAAGAAATCATGCTTTTGTCCAATTTGAATAGAAGACACTAAATCAACAGAGGTATGTGAAAACATAATGAACAACTATTAAACCTTGGAAACGTATAGAAATTAATCAAAAGAGGAAAATGCCACTTGCAAGCTTGGAGGAGTTAGAATTAGAGGACAATGTAGTATCAGTTGACGGTGATAGAATTTATGATCTTGTTAGAGAAGGTAACAATACAAATGTAAAAAAAAAAAAGTTGTTCTTCAAACATTGTTCATTGTATATAATATATATAGTAATTTACACATTGATAATGAACTTCTTGTTAACGAAAATGCATTTGGAAAACAACATTAACTGCAAGAGATGCCTTTGTTGTGATTACACCATTAGATAACAAAGAGAAACTTAAATATTATTTGTTGTGATGCACTGAGAGAAAGGTGAAGTTATTGGAGGACTATACTAAAAAGGGATTTATATATGAAAGAGGATCCATTATATTGAAAGGATGTTTTTTCAAGAAACCCATCAAAGTGAAAGTTATATTCAGTTTCAATATTATCAACCTGATGTGATATGTGTCTAATATAGTGATTTGGTATGCACAGATCTGTTAAAATTTAATATGCTAAGACAGAAAATAGCAGCATAACATTCCATTTCACAATAATAGCATATACAAGATCATTGAAGAAACAACAAGCACAACATAAACACAAGAGACACAAATTTATCTTGGGAAACCCTCATGGGGTAGAAAACCCAGTGAAGCTTCCTCAATATAGATGACCAGCAATATACAAAGATGCAAACCAAATACATGATCTCCTTCTCCACCATAGCAGACCTCTCCTCCACAAGTGCGCCTCTCTCAAGTGTGTGAGTGTGTCAAATGAGGAACACACCTCCTATATTTATACACTACTCTGACATATATTTTACACAAGTACATGTAGGCTTGTATTTAACCATTAGGTTAAATACCCTATTATAACTGGCTGGGCCGACCCCCACATGGTGGGTCTAATAACCCTAGTTGCCACAACTCCTCGGAGGAATAAACATCTCCGAATACATAATAGAATCACCTCGGAGGGATGGAACATCTCCGGAATAAATAATGTACATATATAATATTCTTATAAGTTACAATATTCAACACTCCCCCTTAACGAGAAGGATATTATAACAACATCTGCAGGAGCAAGGAGTCATTGACTACATCATCTATATATCATTGGAAGCTTTCTTCAATTCATCATCATCAGTAACTCAACTAGTTACTGGAACATCAACATCATCAGAGTTGATATTACTCGATCATCAGCATTGTCATCATCATCGTCATCACACGATCACACGATCATCAGCATCGTCATCACATGATCATCAGCATTGTCATCACACGATCATCAGCATCATCATCACACGATCATCAGCATCATCATCACACGATCAGCAGCATCGTCATCATACGATCAGCATTGTCATCATACGATCAGCATCGTCATCATACGATCAGCATCGTCATCACACGATCAGCAGCATCGTCATCATACGATCAACATCGTCATCACACGATCGACAGCATCATCATCACACGATCAGCATCGTCATCATACGATCAGCATTGTCATCACACGATCGACAGCATCGTCATCACACGATCAGCATCGTCATCATACGATCAGCATCATCATCACACGATCGACAGCATCATCATCACACGATCATATTACAGGATGATCAATCCTGCTCTCTTTAGGACATAGGTCCATGGATGATGCAATCCAGATCAAGTTCCAGGATGATCAATCCTTATCTCTTTAAGACAAGTCTCATGTATAGGGACGATCCAATCCCAACCATAGTGCCAGTACTTTTTCATACTGGATGTGACCTAGATCAGATCTAGGATTTACCGCCACAGAGCCAGTCCTTTTTCATATTGGATGTGTCACATCTACAGAGCCAGCCCTATTTCATGCTGGATGTATCACATCTACAGAGCCAACCCTGTTTCATGCTGGATGTATCATATCTATAGAGCCAGCCCTGTTTCATGCTTGATGTATCACATCTACAGAGCCAGCCCTGTTTCATGCTGGATGTATCATATCTACAGAGCCAGCCCTGTTTCATGCTGGATGTATCATATCTACAGAGCCAGCCCTGTTTCATGCTGGATGTATCACATCTACAGAGCCAGCCCTGTTTCATGCTGGATGTATCACATCTACAGAGCCAGCCCTGTTTCATGCTGGATGTATCACATCTACAGAGCCAACCCTGTTTCATGCTGGATGTATCACATCTATAGAGCCAGCCCTGTTTCATGTTGGATGTATCACATCTACAGAGCCAGCCCTGTTTCATGCTGGATGTATCATATCTACAGAGCCAGCCCTGTTTCATGCTGGATGTATCATATCTACAGAGCCAGCCCTGTTTCATGCTGGATGTATCATATCTACAGAGCCAGCCCTATTTCATGCTGGATGTATTATATCTACATAGCCAGCCCTGTTTCATGCTGGATGTATCACATCTACAGAGCCAGCCCTGTTTCATGCTGGATGTAACCTAGAACAATTCTAGGATTTGTCATGTACATTTTGAACTGAGGTCCAGGGACGATCCAGTCCTATCATGTACCTTTTGAACTGAAGCTCAGGGACGATCCAGTCCTATTCAATTCACAGGACCAGAGTCCGAGGACGATCCAATCCCATTACCTGTTCATTCAGAATTTTGTTCTCGGTGACAAACGTCTACGGCTCTCTTTAGGACTGAAGTCCAGGGATGATCCAATCCCCTCAAGTCCACCAAGGACTTCATTATCGAAGACATACGTCTACGGCTCTCTTTAGGACTGAAGTCCAAGGATGATCCAATCCCCTCAAGTCCACCAAGGACTTCATTCTTGAAGACATACGTCTATGGATCTCTTTAGGACTGAAGTCCAGGGATGATCCAATCCCCTCAAGTCCACCAAGGAATTCATTCTCGAAGACATACATCTACGGCTCAACTTTAGGATTGAAATCCAGGGATGATCCAATCCCCTCACATGTTCACCAAGAACTTCATTCTCGAAGACATACGTCTACGGCTCAACTTTAGGACTAAAGTCCAGGGATGATCCAATCCCCTCACATGTTTACCAAGAACTTCATTCTCGAAGACATACGTCTACGGCTCAACTTTAGGACTGAAGTCCAGGGATGATCCAATCCCCTCACATGTTCACCAAGAACTTCATTCTCGAAGACATACATCTACAACTCAACTTTAGGACTAAAGTCCAGGGATGATCCAATCCCCTCACAACATGTATAACAAAACATGTATTCTCAGCATCAAAAACATGTATCATCATCATCATCAAACATGTATATCATTAAAGGCATGTATGCATCTATCATCAAAAAGTAAAAATATAAGGGTCCTAAAAAATAATTATAAGTAACTAAGTGTAGTAAATAGGTAACCTCATCATTGATGAGACAAACTTGTTATCAGATACTATGCTACTCCCCCTTTCGAGGAGAGTTCTTTTGAACTATACCAAGCTTGTCTCGAAAGTATTCAAACTTCACTCAAGACAGAGGTTTAGTCAAGATATCAGCAATCTGATCCTCAGTGCTTATATATTCGAGCTTGATAGCTCCTCTTTGCACCATATCTCGAGTATAGAAGTATCGGATCTCTATGTGTTTTGACTTATCATGGAACACAGGATTTTCAGTCATCTTAATGCAGCTTTGATTGTCACACATAATCACAGTGGGATCCATTTCTAAGTCAAACACTCCATATAATAGCTTCTGAAGCCACACTGCTTCACAGCTGGCAGAGCAGACAACCATATATTCTGCTTCAGCAGTACTGAGAGCCACACTAGATTGTTTCTTGCTGAACCATGAGATCATGGCAGATTCAAGACTATAACATCCACCTGATGTACTCTTTCTGTCTGAGACACTTCCTGCCCAATCAGAATCTGAGTAACCATGTAAATGGAGTTCATGACCTCCAAGATAATATAGACCCAAAATCTAATGTACCTTTTAGGTACCTCACTACATGCTTTGTAGCTATTAAGTGAACCTTTCTAGGTTCTACTAGATACTGACTTAGGGTATTTACAACAAAGCATATATATGGCCTAGTATTTGTTAAATACATCAATGACCCAATGATTTGTCTATATAGGGTTAGGTCCACTAAATACGATGAGTCATTAAATAATAACTTCAAGTTGGAGTCCATGGGAGTGGCCATGGATTTATACTCCAACATATCAAATCTTTTTAGAAACTTCACAGCATACTTACCTTGATTTAAAAGATTCCTTTTGGATCTTTCCATACTTCTAGACCTAAGAAGTAGTGCATTAATCCGAGATCTTTCATTTTCATTTCTGCAGCCATTTTCATGACCTGTTTCTCATTCCTTTTCAGAAAGAGATCATCGTCATACAATAATGGTATGATAGGTTCATCATCCACAACCTTAATGTAAAGGTTAGGAACAACTTTACTTCTGGTAAATCCCAAGCTTTGTCATGAAGCTATCAATTGCCCATTATTCACACTCTGCATTGAGTGATCTTCTGCATATCTATATGTTCCATCTCTCGTCAGATGGGTCTAATAATATGAGCCTTAAAATCATTCGAACTCTGTGGTGAGTTCCTTCTTGCATCCATGTCATATGTGTATAGAAGCCATATTCAACCTTGTAGCAAATGTTGAGATCCACATCACCCATGATGATCATTAAGCTCATCAATTGATTACCGATCCTGGGTACCCATACAGAACCTGATTCACACTTCTTCTTTAATTACATCATTAAGAGAATGGTCTTATCTAGTCCCTTGGAGCAAAACATCTCATCATGATTCTCTTCCTACAAATCAAAATTAAGTACATGATTAGTAATACTTCATAATCATCAAATCATATTGACATGATAACCTATTATGCATACAGATATCATTTACATAGTTATGCAACTATTTTGACCAATACTTTGGCACAACACTTTGCCATATCCTGTATGCATACAGTGGCTATCTAGATGCCTTCCAGCTCTACCAGAACATACTATTGAGAGTGTGCACAGCTCTCAGCATGTCAGCAAAGAGGTTTCATTCTAGACAAGCAACAATGGAATGTTTGTCCAACTTACCAATCATATGCATATTAGTAGTATACTGTTCAATGCTTTATGAATGTTTACACTCAGCATGATATATTCTAGGAATACAAATATGCATACAAGCAATATCATTTACTATTTCTAATAACAACTCAAATACTTATCTTTTATGTTTGTGTGGTTGCCTCCCGCTTGATCTTTTGTATGTCTTCTGAACTTCTATTCATTCTGTACCACTGTGCATGCTCAAGTGTACACTAGTGTCATCCTCATGATCTCATACACAAACATACATTCATTAGTATATTCTCAATATTATCAAAACATTCTAATTCTAAATAATCTTGAATATGTACAGTCATGATCATTAGTATTCAGGGTTTCAAGGAAGTCTTCTTTTACTCATGCATATTCTTGTTTGATCTAGTTAGTTAAATCATCAACCAAGATAAGAGACATAATATGCATAAACCCTTGATTACTAACCAATCATACCAAGTATACTTACATAAGGGATCCTAACACAAGGTAAGATTCTAACATTACATAGGAAAACATACCTGGATTAGTATACCTGCTTAGTTATGTACAACATACCTCGTGAGTCTTTGTCTTCATGTTGTCATGGTCATGGAACTTGTTTTGTCTTTTGTGATGTACCTGAATCTTGTTAGCAGACAACATCAACCTCACACAACACCATAATGCATTAGTACAATCATATAGCCCTAATCAATGAATGTCTTCGATTATTCACATGCATTCATACTGCTACTAGAGTGATAAGACAATTCTAACATTGATCAAGATTGTACTAAATAATATGAAGACAAACACATTATGAACTTAATCAAGAATTAGATTTCAAGACATACCTGAACCTTCTTAAGTCATACCTGTCGAGACTTCTTGTAGTCTTCTTATGTAAGGCCTTAGCCTCAACTCCCCCTGAAACTTGATCTAGAGCTTGATTAGGGTTTGCTAGAGAAACCCTAAAAATTCAATCTTTGACTTTCACACTTCTGAATGGATGGACTAATGTGTCTTGCTGAGCTGATCAACCTAGCATTCTTCAATTTTGAAATCTCCAAAATTTGACCCCTCAAAATTGCCTTCGAAACTTCTAGATCTTCTGGACAGGAACCCGAACTAGGGTTTGATGAAGCCCGGTCTTCTACCCAACCAAAAAATTTGATCTTGGTCTCTAAATTTCGATTTTCCTAAGTAGCATTTAGCTGTGGACTCCGATTCCAAAAATTCTAACTTTCTCCGAAACCCTAAATTCTGGAAGCCATGAATAAAGGTGCTCCAAAAATAATTCTGTTTTGACAGAAATATGTACCTGATTGTTTCTACTATAACTCTGAAATTTTCGCTCCACAGGGTCTGAAAATTTTTTCTTCAATATCCTGACCTTTCATCTTTCCATCCTGACAGGTCTGACCTCAATTGGATTTTCTAAGAGAGAGTTATGCCAAATGTTGCAACGTGACCTGTTTTGGGATAATACAGGAGAGCGAACTTGTACAACGTGCCACGTGTCACTGTTTCAACTTCGGCCTCTGAAAACTTTTCCTGAGATGGATCGCCCTGTTATATTTCCATCCTAATAGGTCTGACCTCAATTGGACTCTCTGAGAGAGAGTTATGGCAAGTGTCGCAACGTGACCTATTTATGGGATTAAACAGGAGAGCGAACTTGTACGGCATGCCACGTGTCACTGGTTCAGCTTCGGCCTCTGAAAAATTTTCTTGACATAGTACAGTCTGTGTACTACCTGTCACTTTTTACCAAATTGCATTTGGAGCTTCCTATCCCAAGTTATGACCTTTTTTCCTAGGTCACCTGATTTTGACTGAGATCTGGAAGAGGCAGAAACCCTAACTTGTACTAATCATAACTTACAAAGTACAACGAATCGGAGGGTTCCCTTTGGACACAAGATACCTGGAGATGTTATATACGACCTGTAAAGGTTTCAGATCCTGAACCTTCACCAAAATGGATTTATAGTGAAAGTTCCATGATTACTGGTTTTTGCTATATAAAACCCTAACCTTCAAATTGTCGTAAGTAAAGCAAGTGTCGTAAGTGCCATACCTTGCCTTCCTTCAGTTTAGCTCTGATACCATGTTAAAATTTAGTATGATAAGATATAAAATAGCAGCATTACATTCCATTTCACAATAATAGCATATACAGGATCACTGAAGAAACAACAAGCACAGCATAAACACAAGAGACACAAATTTATCTTGGGAAACCCTCATGGGGTAGAAAACCCAGTGAAGCTTCCTCAATATAGATGACCAGCAATATACAAAGATGCAAACCAAATACATGATCTCCTTCTCCACCATAGCATACCTCTCCTCCACAAGTGCGCCTCTCTCAAGTGTGTGAGTGTGTCAAATGAGGAACACACCTCCTCTATTTATACACTACTCTGACATATATTTTACACAAGTACATGTAGGCTCGTATTTAACCATTAGGTTAAATACCCTATTATAACTGACTGGGCCGACCCCCACATGGTGGGTCTAATAACCCTAGTTGCCACAACTCCTCGGAGGAATAAACATCTCCGGATACATAATAGAATCACCTCGGAGGGATGGAACATCTCCAGAATAAATAATGTACATATATAATATTCTTAGAAGTTACAATATTCAACAAGATCATATAAAATTAATAGAATTTCCATCGAATTAAAAATTGAAAGCTAAAAGATGGAAAATGACTAAAGTCGACCATGAACTAATAGTTTAATTTGGCATCTCATTCAGATGTTGTTTCTAAACAATATTTCAAGCTCAACATCTTCTGCATTAGATATAATGGATATGTAGCATTCCATATTCATTTGTACCAACAAACATAGTGGCTTTTGATGGACTATTGTATTGTTTATTTCTGATGTGCATTGTTGACTGTTGGATTAGTGACTTGCTTCTGTTGAAACATATTTTATCCATATCTTGTCTACTTATATTCAATCATGGTACATAATGATGTGTATAATCATTTACTTATATCCATTGTAATTGTTGTTCCATGATCACAATGAACTAATGCAAAGATATTGTAAAAATAATTAAAGTTTGCATTGATCTGACATGATGTTATTTGAATTATGATGTATATATTCATATGCATATATTGTATTATGCTTTCACCTATATTATTCATTCATAATTACAATCCATCAAGAGTAATGTGGAACATTTGGAAGAACTTCAAGTTTGGAGTCTATCGGCCAAAGTTGTCAGTTCGGGTCCCCATATGCCCATATGTCCAAAAGGAACTTTAAGGGATGACATAATCATAGTGGATCCTCCACTACCACCACGAATCTGCTTTTGACCTTTACTTGTCAATATGTTATCATCAATAAACTAGTTAGGAGTCTTATAAATAAGAGGGCATTCAAAGTTTGAAAGTGATTTTGTATCAAGCTCTGTGTATCCTCTCTACATGCGCTCTGTGCAACCTTGTAAATAAAAAACATAAGTCTCAAGTGTAAGTGTCTAAGTGTCTAGGTTCTTTGTCGAGCTCTATGTATCCTCTCCACCTACACTTTATGCAATCTTGTGGATGAAAAAAAAATATCTCATTTGTATTTAATATCTTCTATGTTGAATTTCAAGTGTTGAAAAAGATGAACAATTCTCGGTGCATATGGTAAACATGTATGCATTCATACACATTTCTATAGATGAACATCATTTCATAACATCTCAACATACATTCTCATATAAACATAGCAATCATAGCATTAAGATAAACGTCATATAATATGTTTTCTTTGCTAGATAAGTTCTTAACAAAATTAAACTATATTTTTAGTCTCGTCAAACATTTTTTTTGAAATGAAACATTTTGATTTAAAGAAAATGTCATTTATCTTTGGTATTGTTGCACCACCTTGCAACTTAAACCAGCATACAACTTATGCCACCTTGTAGTTGTTTAGTTAACTTGCCATGATGAGATTTGAATTATGATGTACATATTCATATGCATATATACTATGTTATTATTCCACCTATCTTAGTCATGCAAGAGTACAATCCCTTGAATAATGTGGAATGTCTATAAAAATTTCAAGTTTGGAGTGGAACAGTTAGACCTATTGAGAATAACTTGTGAATGAAACATTTTGATTTAGATTAAATGTCATGCATATTTCAATAATTTACTAGATGTGTATTCAATATTTTAACATGCATTCCCATATAAACATATCAATGAAATAAACATCATAACATGTATTCTCATAAGTAGTTGCCAATTACATGTAGCATGACATTTAATCATTTCATAACACTTCTCTATAGATGAAAAATCATTTCATAACATCTTAACAGGCATTCTGATATAAGCATAGCAATCAAATAAAACATCATAACATTCTTTCTTATCATTGGATACAAATCACACATAGCATATGTCATGTAGGCATTCATCATCACATTTCTATGGATACAATCTCTACATAAAATTCATTCATTTTTTAACCAGAAATAATACAATTCATCAAAATAAACCACTTACTAAATCCTTTCAAACTTATAAAATATATTAGATGTGTCAATTTATCATTACCAATGTCATAATACCAAAATGAAGGAAAAGTAAAGCAAAAATTCAAAGTGAACACCATTGATTTATAAACATTAAGACATACTGGAAAAAACATGTCTAAAGTTCAAAGTTGTTTTTAGGGTGATTAGGGAAATCAAGAAACGAGTCGATCAGTGGGACTGTGTGCAACACTTCCAAACTACAAGCTGATCCTTGATGAGATTCATCTTTTACATGATAATAAAGGACTTTTGCTAGAAATGATTGTTTATAGGATGATTAGGGAAATCAATACTACTAAAGAAATTATTCGATTGGTGGAAGTGTCTACAACACTTCCAAACTACAAGCTTTAGATCATATATGAGATTCATATTTTACATAATAGAGGACTAATGCTAGAAAGCATTGTATCGAGGACTATTAGGGAAATATAGACTTCTCAAGAAGTAATTAGATTGGTGGGATTGTATACAACAACTCCAAACTACAAGCTTTAAATTATTGTTGAGACCATGGGAAAATTTACCATTTGTTACCAAAACCATAGTCCATAAATCACATTTAAAGAAGGGATTCAAAATGATTTGAAATAGATATGGTTGTTAAAAGTATCTATTATTATTTAACATTTAAACAAAATCAAAACATAACAATCATTAAAAAGTTTAAATTTTATACGGAGAAAATAATATTAATTCAAATAGCTCAATCGAGCTCAAGCTCCCCCATGGCGGGTGTGTCATGTACCCACCCATCTATCCAATGCAAGGAAGGGAACATGGCACTAAAATATGGGATTTTAGAACAACTTAGCCAAATTCGTCATGAATAAAAGGTATGGAATTACAGCAAAATGCATATTTGTGCAAATGCAAATCAATTTAACATGCACAGCGGAATATAACATCATCCACACACATTTCATAGTCATCCAGCATATTAAAATAGCCATCAATTAAAACATTGCAGAAGTAAACACAATAAAATACTCATCTAGATGTAATGTTGTCTCAAGCAACTAGCTATGTCGCTGCAACATTCCACGCAACCATAGGTCTCTGCCCAGCCTATATTCTTTCAACACTCAGAGACTACCCCCGAGCTGGACATGATATCTACAAGGAAAAAAGGGGCTCTCAAGCTTCAAGACAGCCCAAAGCAATGGATACCCAACTGAACCCCATAATTCTCTTGCACACAAAACTGAGATATGGGCTTGGAAACACACTTTCAGCAACGGGACTTAGAAGCTAGATGGACATGGGTTTTCCCAAAAACGTAGGCACACCAAAAACAGATTTGTGAGAGGAAAAATCGACCATATGGAAGAAAATGATTTCTCCCATAGATATACAAGCAATCAGTGAGCCAAAACAGCCTCTATGGTCCCCAAATCGATTTCCCTTTCTTCCCCACTGTTACACAACACAAAAACGCCCTTCCCAGCTAGGAGAAAGAAAAAAACACAACAAAACCATGGAGAAAAACGCCCAGGTAGCTCCAAACTCGTGAGAGAACAAGACTGATGGGTGAATAATGGCTTGGGGAGCAATTCATGGCTCTTTTCTTGCCCAAGAAGCCAAACACGATTTTCCATGAAGCGTGGGTTGCCCATACCCAAATTTGGATAGCCATACCTCTCCATTCCCCAAGGAATTAACTACCTCAACCAACTCTTGGGAGAGTAAATGATTGGGTACAAAGTCAACATGGGTAGTTGAGATTTTAGGGGTCCTCTCATTGACACTTGGCTTGACTCGATTGGCTCAAAGGTTTGAATATTTCACTCCCAATTTCCTTGTAAACATCATGCCCCCATCTCTTGTTGCATTCAATAGCTAGTTGTGGGAATTTATATTAAAATGCATATTTACAATTCCCATGGTTCACTAGCACATGGGTAGCATAATATCCAATACTTGCCTCTTCAAGGTCGAGCGTTCACTAGCGAGGCCTTGGCCTTGAGCTCCATGCTAGGAATCATACATAATATGCATACAATATTTACATTATATCCCAAACTATTACAAGGGTCAAAATGGGGATGTGACATTCCCCTCCCCTTGGAATAACACTGTCCTCAGTGTTCCAATACCTAGGAATACATACACACTTTATACATGTCCAAAATTCACAAAATGTGGTAGGTCTGTCCTGCATTTCATTAATTGGAGATGTCAAGGTGAGGTTATTGAACCCCTTCACATTGATCCTGCTGGCCGTCGCTTTTCTTGTTACCCCTTGCTAGACATTCACGGAGGAGGTGACTTCCTCCACATCCCCAACATTCTATTGGAGGTAGCTTCCTCTGTTTTCCTTTGTCAGCATTCTTGCTCTCTTCCAGCCTTGGGAGTTTCTTAATGGGGTGATTGGATGAATGCCTCTTCATTGATCCACTTTCCTTTCCCTTACTGATTGCTCCCATAATAATTTTTACCTCTTTTTGCAGACGAATAGAGTCCTGCAAAACCTTGTGGTTCATCGCATTCTGCTGCTTCTGTAGCTTGAGCATTTCTCCAAGATTTTCTTGGGTCTTGGAAATTGTTTGAAGAAGCCTTTCAACTAAGTCCAATAGCCCTTGGTCTGCTGCCATGGTCAATGCGCACAACTTCCCTCACTTGCTTGCTAGCACCACTTGTTTGTTTTTGCAACGGCTGCAACCAATTGTGTTCAATTTCTCACCTGTGAAATTCATTATTGCAATTCTTTGTTAGGCCAAGAATATTAAAATTAGTGAATGAATTTCCTAATTGACATGGAATCTCAATGCTTTATTCATGATACTTCCACACTTTTCATGCTTTCCCAACATACACCTTTCACAGGGAATTATCTTTTTTCAGCATTCATAATTTATTCAAGCAAATAAACACAATCAACTTTCAATCATGACATGCATTCAACAATTTCATGTTTCTAAGATGCATCCGTCAAAAGGAAAGAGAAGAGTAAGAGTTTCCCCCTCTTATTCTTGTTCCAATGTGGAGCCACTCCAACATTGTGGTTCTATGCTCCTTAGCCTCTTTCACTTTAATGTGAATGCTTGACTTGCCCTTTCTTGGCTCTGTCACGTAGTGTCTAAGGTCTATCTAAGGATTTTCTCCATTAGGGAATCTCCTCCCCATGGTTTTTCTACAGAACCTTTGGCTGCTAGGACTCGCCCACACATATCCACTAGCATCATTCTTATCATTGTTGCTCATACTGAGTTTTCGAGGACAGTCACGTGTCCAAATGCATCCCTAGGATGCCTTCAAAGCTTCTTAATTTCCTGCAAACACCAAAGTTTCCAACAAAGAAACAACAATGTATCAGCTTGGCTTTCATAAGACTTATTCATGAAATTTTCATTATCCAAAAATGAATGAAAATCAAATACTTATCTGTATTGGGAAGTTCCTTGCTACTCCACATGTTTCCTTCTATGCTTTACAAGCCTTGGTTCACCTGTGGGGTGGATGTTTAATGCCCAACCAGTACACCTTCATGTCGACTGGGTTTACCAAACATTTGTGGTGCCCAACCAGTCCCATACCTGATTGGCCCTCTCCATTGTCAAGCAAACACATTCATCTGGGTCATCGACCAATGGAAGGAAACTGTGCCACCGACCATTATAGGTCAAAGCTCTACTACGGAGCCATAGGCATATAACAACCTTTCACTAATACCTCCACAACAACCAAGTAAATAATGCCAAAATAGTATACCGACTAGGTTTATTAGGCATACAACAACCCTTCATAACAACCTTCACAACACCCACAACATCCAAGTAAATAATTCCAAACCAGTGCACCGACTGGGTTTATTAGGCATGCAACAGCCCTTCATAACAACCTTCACAACACCCACAACATCCAAGTAAATAATTCCAAACCAGTGCACCGAATGGGTTTATTAGGCATGCAACAACCCTTCATAACAACCTTCACAACACCCACAACATCGAAGTAAATAATGCCAAACCAGTGCACCGACTGGGTTTATTAGACATGCAACAACCCTTCATAACAACCTTCACAACACCCACAATATCCAAGTAAATAATGCATCCATTCGCTATCAAGTATTGAAACACCAAGAATGCATTCATTCCCTTAGAGTGTAGTCAATATTGAAAACCCTATCATAACCCAACACCTAAAAGGTGTGCACCCCTTTCTGATGCGAACCATGTAGGTCCTACTCATACTCAAGCAATCTGAAACAATATAAATAAGATGGAATATGCTCTATATAATCACCCTAATAATTAGGCATGCATGTTCTGAGTTAGGGTTACATAATACTTATCCCTTTTCAAATGTATCCTTCCTTCCTTTGCGAAGAATGGGGGCTCCCTTCTCTGAGTCAACAGTACTTCGGTTTTCCACCCCAATCTTTTCACATTCCATAACGCACACATGCCTTCTTGGCATAATTTTATTGTCTCACTCACATGGTTTACCAACATGCAGTTCAGCTGAGACATTATCAACATTTACAATGTCATTTCACCCGAAACCCATTTCCAAAGCATGGGATCCTTCCCATCTAGTTTGGCTTCTACAGGCCATCACACATGGTCTTCCTACAATGTGTCATCCTAGCACACTTATCAAATAGCCAAACAGTCAACATCATTTAACAATAACTTCAAATGTGATTGTTCCATAACCAATCAATGTCATTAATAATTAAATTCAATATGAATTTGCAATTCTATCTACTACAGAAATTGACTTGCTTAGTCATGAGGTTATCCTCATATTGCTTGTCCCTTGTAAGTGGCATCCCTCTACCCATTAGGGTTTTACGCTTGCTACCATAATATGAACATCCACTTACAACACATCCTCTTGAAACAGTTCTATGCAAGTCAACTGTGATTAGCAATTATAAGCAAATTCTAAAATTTGAAATCTACAAATCTGTTTTCTTACAGAAATCAGATTTTCCACCATGAGATTATTCTCATAAACTTAAATCAGACAAAATTTCAGCTCTATGTCATGCACAAGTTAAATTTCACAACCATGAGAACCTTCTCATGAGGTTTGGCTCTCGCACATGGTAGATTCCAATCTTCATCATGGAATTATCCACATTGCCATACGCAAGACTTTTCTACTTGAAAACTGAAACTCCAATCAGCCAAGCACATTGTGAGTATCTATGCATATAATCCTTTCATTGCCACAACAGTCACTGAAGTGATCTCAAAATTATAACACTCAATAATTCAAACACCTTCAACTGTTAACATTTGAAATGCAATGAAATAAATACATTTCTATATATGTGTCATCATCATAATAGAATTGCAAGACACAGTAACATCACTGATGAAATTTAGATGAAGCTTTAGATATTCATTACTTCATAGCCATATCATTTTATGCAACTCTGTCCTTTCAACATAGCACTCTTGGTATCCCATCAACATGTCTATCTTCTATATGCAATCATTCTCCTACATTCATAGCAGCTCATGAAATGGTTTGAGGATTAACAATAGTTCACCATTTCATCGATTATCTAATTGCATTGAAACATATATCACAATCGTGCATTCACACAATGCATCTCAACATGTGCACCCATACCTATGCATGCACATTACAATACTCACATAATCTTTTAATGTGCATCCACTCAATGTATGACCACGAGATTGTACAAAATATTTTTAATGCACATCCCCTCAATGCAACCTCGCACTAATTCGTGAATACTATGCATTCAAACATATTATGGCCTAACCATGACTACCACACATAGCATGCACTACCACAACATGAATATAAGTCTTTATTTTCTTTGGTTGTTAGACTCACAACCAATATACACAAACGGCATGATATAATTTCATATGCATGCATTGAGGTTTCTAGGAAACTATAGGGTGTAAGGCTCCTTACCTTTTCTTACCCACACCTCACCATACTTGGTAGGTTGTCAACTTTTCATTAACATTCAGGCACTCAGTACAACATGCAAACCAATCAACATAGTTTAAACATAGTTGGAGGGATCTTACCAAATCCTCTTTCAAATTTCATGCAATTAAACACAAATAACCATTACCTGCATGGTTGTTATTAACATCGCTTGATGTTACCTAATCAGTCAACCTATTACCAAGGCTACATAGTCCTTTTTCCAACCTCATGATCACAGATTTGTTGCACCATCCTTTCCTCATAAGGTTGTTGGTCATATGCAACAACATCATCCACATCCTTAGTCATACTTCGGTTTTCTTGGTCCTACAACCAATGCGAACACAACTAATTATTAACAACCACCATACTGATCTTAAGTGGCTCATTGCATATGTAAAACCTCACTATTTTACCCATATGTAGTATCATATACATACACAAACATTTTCTCATGCATTGTGCAAAGTTTTTTAATATTCCATCTAGTGCATATTCCTTTCATCTATTTAATCTCTTGCATCTTCAGGCATGCTTCTATGGCCTGATTACTACAATCAGTATCAACAACATTAATTGTTATCAACCATAGACAACACCATTAATCGGCTCCTGCATGTGTAACTTTGTTACCTTCTCCTATGTGCAACATCATGGTCCTGCATAATCAATCCTCATGCACTATGCAATGACTCTTTAATCATGCCTGCTAATTCATATGCATTTAATTTGCTACTCTCTTACATTTCCAACACCCTTATGCCATAATTTTCAGTATATAAAACTCAAGAAATATAAATACAATAGCAAGAGAGGAGTTAAGGAATTCTCCCTTTTCAATTCCCCCTCATGACATGGAGTTCCTCCTCCACATCATAGCTGATCCTTTTCTTTGCTTCCCTACCAAGCATACAAGCAATCATTAGCTATGATCTTCTCACCAATTAGCAATTTAATATGTACATACGTGTAAAACATTCATTCTTGCTATTTTGCAAACATGCAGTTCTTATGCTATAAACAAAAATAGCTTAAGGTGAGGAATTTCCCTTTCATCCTCCATAATGGATATTACAACCCATTACTCTTACTGAGATTCCAGAACACCTTCTATGCAATTCTTGCTTCTCATTCCAAGCATAGAAAATTCATTTCACATTTTCAACGACTATCTTCGGGGGACGATGGGGGTCAAGGGGGCTTTCCCCCTTGTGGCTTCGCCACTGCAGGGTGGGTTGAGGGTAGCGCCCTCTTTTTTTTTTTTTTTAAATCCTTCGATTTCGCACAATCTGGCGCATAAGTTCCATGGCATTTTTCAACTTTTGGCACCTGAAAAATCTCCCTGGAAAACAACTGAAATTCCCTGTTTCGAAGCAACTCACCAAGTTTTTCCGACCCATTGCAGATCAACTCACCGATTTCTTCCGGTTGGCGAACTCAACTATCTCTTCCGACTCGTTTCGGACCAACTCACCGAGTTCTTCTGGTTGGCCAACTCAAATTTTCTTGGCGACCCATTGTGGAGCAACTCACCGAGTTCCATCGGTTGACGAACTCAGCTTTTCCTACTGATCCGTTGCGGAGCAACTCACTGAGTTCTTCCACCGTTTCGGACCAACTCACCGATTTCTGCCGCCATTTCAGACCAAATCGCCGAGTTCTGCCGAAATTTCCTCTTTGATGCCGAAAAGCACTTATAATTTTTTTTGAAATTTTTCCTTCCCTTCCCCGGGCATTTCCACAACTTCGTCGGTGCAACTCAACGAAATTCACCGATCATTTTGGCTACACTCAGCGAGTTTTGCCAAAATGTATCGCATGATTTCGTAAAACTTCACCGGCCTCATTGTCGCAGTCTCGTCGGCGCCACTCAGCGAGTTTCTCCGAAATGCATCGACTCAACTCCACGAGACTCGCCGAAACGTGTTGGAACAACCCAAACAAAAACACTTAGAAATTTTTTTTTAATTACTTAGAAAAATTGAAATTTTTCATTCTTTTCCTGGCACTTCCGCAAATTTTTTCGGTGCAACTCAACGAGATTCTCCAACACAGACTTGGCAGAAAACTCAGAATCACTTATAAAATTTTCAAATTTTTGAAAATTTTGAAACTTTTCATAATTATCAGTGCTGAACAGGAAGCATACTTACGTCTACAACTATGATAGGTAGCTCATGAAGGCTCAATGCTACAACCTTTGCTCTGATACCATCTGTCACATACCCAACCATCTATCCAATGCAAGGAAGGGAACATGGCACTAAAATCTAGGCTTTTAGAACAACTTAGCCAAATTTGTCATGAATAAAAAGTATGGCATTACAACAAAATGCATATGTGTGCAGATACAAATGAATTTAACATGCACAGTGGAATATAACATCATCCACACACATTTCATAGTCATCCAGCGTATTAAAATAGCCATCAATTAAAACATTGCAGAAATAAACATAATAAAATACTCATCTAGATGTAATGTTGTCCCAAGCAACTAGGTATGTTGCTGCAATGTTCCACCCAACCATAGGTCTCTTCCCAGCCTATATTCTTTCAACACTCAGAGACCACCCCCGAGCTGGGCATGATATCTACAAGGAAAAAAGGGGCTCTCAAGCTTCAAGATAGCCCAAAGCAATGGATACCCAACTCAACCCTAGTATTCTCTTGCACACAAAAGTGATATATGGGCTTGGAAACACACTTTCAGCAACGAGACTTAGAAGCTAGATGGACATGGATTTTCCCAAAAACGTAGGCACACCAAAAACGGATTTGTGAGAGGGAAAATCAACCATAGGGAAGAAAATGATTTCTCCCATAGATATACAAGCAATCAGTGTGCCAAAATAACCTCTATGGTCCCGAAATCAATTTCCCTTTCTTCCCCATTGTTACACAACACAAAAACGCCCTTCCCAGCTAGGAGAAAGAAGGAAACACAACAAAACCATGGAGAAAAATGCCCAGGTAGCTCCAAACTCATGAGAGAGCAATACTAATGGGTGAATAATGGCTTGGGGAGCAATTCATGACTCCTTTCTTTCCCAAGAAGACAAACACGATTTTCCATGAAGGGTGGCTTGCCCATACCCAAATTTGGACAGCCATACCTCTCCATTCCTCAAGGCATTAACTACCTCAACCAACTCTTGGGAGATTAAATGATTGGGTACAAAGTCAGCAGGGGTAGTTGATATTTTATGGGTCCTATCATTGACACTTGGCTTGACTCGATTGGCTCAAAGGTTTGAATATTTCCCTCCCAATTTCCTTGTAAACATCATGCCCCCATCTCTTGTTGCATTGCATAGCTAGTTGTGGGCATTTATATTAAAATGCATATTTACAATTCCCATGGTTCACTAGCACATGGGTAGCATAATATCCAATACTTTCCTCTTCAAGGTCAAGCGTTCACTAGCGGGGTCTTGGCCTTGAGCTCCACGCTAGAAATCATACATAATATGCATACAATATTTACATTATAGCCCAAACTATTACAAGGGTCAAAATGGGGACGTGACAGGGTGTTAATATTCCCTAGCCACAAGGAGTGGTGACGATTCATCAGGGCGCATGGTGGAAGAGCCATTCATGGAAATTGGAAGTTGTCCCTCCCACAATATGTCGGGAATTAAATGTCTCTCCCATCTCCATGATTAATCTGGATATGAGGTATGATCACTCTAGTAGTTTGGATTCCATCTTGGGAGGTAATTAATTTGTTTGTGTGAAATCATTCATGGATTAGTACTCCCATCCTAGCCACTTTCTCACATAGGATAACGTCATGATGAAGTTTCTATTCCATACTCACCTATGTAAGTGCCTTTGTTGCATGGGATTTGGCAGTATCTCTTGCGAAGGAAAGTCACAGTCTGGATGTATTATGGTTGCAATATTTCTCTACCCCGGTTTCAGTAGGTGATGGATCTTTGTGTGGAATAGTTTTGATACCCTCCATGGTACGCACCAAGGTCACTCTAAGGAATACATTGTCTGACCCGCAAAGGACACATATGCCTAGGAATTTGAAGGACATGTAGAATCTGCAAGGTTATTTTGAGAACAAGCTGAAGGAAAGTACCAAGGCTAAGATTTCCAGTCTAGAAAATTGAGTGAGAAGAAAGCGACAAAATCCAAATCCCAAGTATTTGATCACTAATATTGGGGATATGGTATAGAAAACGTCTCTTCCTAAACTCGTGAAACCATATACATGTGCAGATTGGGTATGGTTTTGGGAATGAAGGCCCTATTTGGTCTGGACTTAGAGGATTGTGTGAATGCTCCTCTCTTGGAGGACCAACAACGCATTTACTTCGCCACCGATATGGATAAAAAGAAGTGAATCTACACAGGGTCACTCACAATTAGGTCATTACAGATGAGAGGTTTAATGCATGGTTGAATGCTCTTGCGAGAGAGATAACTAGGAAATCCTTTTTCCAAACAACGCCAAATCCTGCCTCGGCCTCGTAGCTCATTTTTTGGCGATTCCCTTCTTCTTACAGGACACATGTTGCTTAGCTGGTGAAGATCAAGAATCTAGGTACCCCTCACTAGGATTTTGACCCCATCATTATCTCTAATTATGAATAGTTATATTAATGTGTTTGGTCGATGGTCATTAAAATCTATTTTAAGTCTTGTTAATATTTTCATGGTGATGCTAGTCATAACCATTGGCTTGTGGGCGGTCATTTTGATAGTCCTTTTCAAACTGTTGCTTTACAAAATTCTAGTTTTTTATGACAACAGTTATAGGAATAGAGTGAACAGTCCAACTGATGACATCTAGACCCAAGATATAGTCTGATTGAAATTTTTTTCATAAGCACGCATTTCTTAGTTTAATTTATTTTTTGAATTTTACAAAAAAAAGTTCGATTGAGCTATTATCTCAATCGAGCTATTTGAGTTAATATTATTTTTTTACATTTTTTTGTTAGTTTTTATACAATTCTAGTAGTATAATCAATTGCAGATAATAAAACAAGATCACTAAAAGAATAACCAAGCACAGAAACAATAGACACAAAGTTTTATCCTGGGAAAACCAACAAGGAGAAAACCCAACAACCTTCGTATACAGATAATCAATCCTGAGAATATAGTACAGAAGTAAGAGAGAGAAAGAGAAACTTCTCCAAGTGTAGAAACCCCAAAATACTTCTCCTAGATATAGTAGCGAACTTATCTCTCTCCTTGAGCAAACTTTCTTGGGTTGAGTGAATTACCAAATGAGAGATTTGACCTCTCTATTTATACACATCAAAAAGTGACTTTTTCCCTTACTAGGATGACTTGTCTAGCTGTCTAGCCCGACTTGTCCTGGGAGAAGATAAAATTCCATTTATTAATTCTTTTCTTTGGGTAATTCCAACCCAAGGTTTACATTGATTCTTTCAAGGATTTTACATGTTCAATTACATCAATATCTTCTCCCATAGGAGGTACATTAAAATACAATAAGAATAACTTCCAAAGTTAAATTATTTCTAACGCTCCCTCTTAACAAGGAAGGTATTCTTCAAAAATGATCATCATCATCATCACTGGACATGATCATATGGATATCAATTGTACATCACATCTATCTCGAACATCTCTATACATACAGAAGGTCTTCAACATAGTCCCAGTTCGTCGAGAAGTGTCACCATGCATCGACTCCACTTAGTCCATCTGTGGATTCATACATTAGATCAACAACTATGAAAATTCCATCAGAGAGTCCATCATGCATCAACTCAACCCAATCCATTGGGGAACATGCACCAACTCAACCAGTCCATCAGTGAGTCCATACAAGAGTACTAGTGTGCACCATCCTCTCCATCCCATCTCAGGATGTCTGAGATATCTCCTCACACTTTTCAGAGTGATCGGGAGAATGCACAAAATCTCTCCATGAGAGATCTCCTCACTCCTTTTGGAGTGATCTAGAGTGTGTGCTAGCCTCTCCATCCTTTTTAGGATGTCTGAGAGATCTCCTCACTCCATCTTAGAGTGACCAAGAGAATGCATTGGCCTCTCCATCCCATCTTCAGATGTCCGAGAGATATGCTCACTCCATCTCGGAGTGATCGGGACAATGCAGTGGTCTCTCCATCCCATATCAGGATGTATGAGATATCTCCTCACTCCATCTTGGAGTGATCGGGAGAATGTAGTGGCCTCTCCATCCTAACTTAGGATGTCTGAGAGATATCCTCACTCCTTCATAGTGGTCGGGAGAATGCTTGGCCTTTGTATCATCGTCCTTCCCTCATAGCAAGGGTTATAATCATCGAACCAATATTCCCACTCCATCTCAAAGTGTCAGGGAGTAAATTCAACCTTCCCTCTTGCCAAAGGAGTCAATCATGGGACCAATCTCCTCACTCCCTCTCAGATTGATTGGGAGAAGATACATGCACAAATATTAGCTAACATAGGCATCAATTATATCGGGGCAGACATTTATGTCCTTCCCTATTCTAGTCATGGAATGCAAATAAATGAAATAATAACAAATCGCATGACTGAATTTATGCACTTGCATGAGAGATCCATCTTTTACATAGTAGAGGACCAACACTAGAAACCACTCTATCTAGGACAATTAGGAAGATAAGGACTTCTCAAGAAACTATATTGGTGGGATTGTCTACAATGTACTTACAAACTACAAGCTTTATATAATTGATGAGATCCATATTTTATGTATAATAGAGGACCGATTCTAGAAAGCATTGTATATAGGACAATTAGGGAAATGGGGACTTCTCAAGAAATGATTAGATTGGTGGGATTGTCTACAACACTTCCAAACTACAAGCTTTAGATCATTGATGAGATTCATTTTCTACATAATAGAGGACCAATGCTAGAAAGCATTGTATCTAGGAAAATTAGGGAAATAGAGAATTCTCAAGAAATGATTAGATTGGTGGGATTGTCGAAAACACTTCCAAACTGCAAGATTCATATCATTGATGAGGTTCATCTTTTACATAATAAAATACCAATGCTAGAAAGCATTGTATCTAGGACAATAGTATATTTGTTATAAGTTCTCAAGATGTATTCCTAACAAAATTAAACTATATTATTACTCTAAGATGACTAGTATCATAAAACATACATTGATATACATCATGCAAAATTGAGATAGGAAAATCATACAAAATTATTTTTTATATATTCCAAAAATAAAGTTATCATCTAAAAACAACTACAGTATGTACTCAATACATGTAAATGCACAAGTTCAAATGACATTTTTTAAATTATAATCCAAACATAATCGAATGGATGTAAGAAACTCTATGTGATATGAATTGTGTGAATCTCTTCTCTCCCCTCCTCCCCCGGGTTAGCCTCTCTCTCCTCCTCCCCCAGGTTGACCTATAACACATGTCCACAACATATGTAAATGCAAATATTAAATTAAATAAATACAGTTTTAAACTAAATTCTAATACTAAAATAAACTTATAAAAATAAAATTGGAAAGAATAATAAATTGTAAATCATTACCTAAGTAATGACCTACATACCCATACCAATAGTGATAGGAATTTGAAGATTACCTCCAACTTCCTTAAATTTGAATTTTTAAATTAAATAAAACATTCCACCTATAAAATAAACTAAAATTAACTAACACTTCAAATCCTAACTAAAAAATATAAAACATGTAATATACTCATGACATCTCGGTTTCGATATCTAGGATAGATGGAATATCTCCAAACAATGATGAGGAAAGAATCCTCATACCCATAGTCCTAATAGAGGAAAATGGAACCTGTGAACACAACCATTTTCAATTTCAAAAAATGTGTTCACATCAATGACGAGCTATAAATTAGTTCAATTGAGCATTGAACAAGGTCGACCAATACAATTAAAGAATAAATGAGGATATTTAATAAAATGAACCTCTATAAATCCTTCTAAATTTACACTAGAAGGCAATATAAAATCATCTTCATTCAATAGTCAAGACAACTACAATTAATGAACATTTAAAACATTCATTGTTATATCTAGAAACTTGCAAATACATGGATCTAACATCAAAAATTTATCATAATAAATGAAACAATTTTCAATTAAATATAACACAAACCTCTCCTCTACTTTCTCCCTCGTGAGATAGGATTTCAAACCACCCATCATGGAATCTCTTGGAATAAGCCTTGACATACTCAAGGCTCATAGAGTCTACCTCCTCATTTGTTATATAAACAAAACATTCACAAGAACTAGCTCATTCTCTCTCTTGACTCAGGTTGAAAACAATCCCTACAAACACTGATGTTAAACTATCTTCCATGACATCCCTCACTCCTCAATCAACTTGAGATGTAGCCTCCATCTTTGACATTAAATTAACAAGCCTTAAAGGGTGAGATATCAAAGGAGGTGGGGGCCGAGGAAATGCCAGATCTCAACATCCACCTCTTTGATTATACGTTCGGCCTTTTCCAACCTTATAGTATTTGGATGGAAGGTCCATATAATCTGCATTCATGTTTTCAAAAAACTTTACATAAAAAAGTCTTGAAAAATAAATAGGTACATCATCATTCCATGGAAGTATACCATATATTGTGAGGAACGAATAATACAAATAATGTACAATGTGAGTGTAATGTCCCTTTTTCAATTTTTATAAAAATGCCCAATTTTTCACTTTCTTCCAATTTCAACCCTTGACTAGTTTTGATGCCTAGGTCCCAATTTTGCCCCAAATGCTCCCAAATATTCTAAGAAGGTATGTAACTAATGTTCGGACTTGAATATGATGTTCAAGGATGATATATGGCTACCAAAAGACCTCTACAAACTCTCTTAAGATTCTGGACCAAGTATGTGATTTTACTAGTAAATTGTGGAGCAAATCCCCCCGGGGTAATGACTAGAATTAGCTTCTCAAATGCCTCCAAACCCATTCGAATTTCAGAAAATAGGTAGGGGATGTATGAGGGACATTAATAATGTCTCATATGCATCATTAATCAATTATTAAGTCTATTCCAAACCCCTCCCAAACAACAACAAAAACCACTAATTCGACCCTTGGGGAAATGGCGCCAAATCTTCTTCAAATGAAAATAAACTGAGTATAATGGCTTCAAATGCTCAAGTACTGAATATGAAACTTGTAATAAACATCAATGGAATTCCATTAATATAAAATATATCACAGAAACATTCCTTTATTCGAAATCATCATCATTATAGTGGGATACATCAATGTAGTGGGGAAATGGACATTGTTTGCTCATTAATCTTCATTTTTACATACAACCACTTGGTATTTCGACCTGATACTTTTTGAATATGAATAATAGAGTATATAATTATTATTACAATCAGAAATACATCATGATAATATCTCCCAAGAAGTACAAGAGCTCACCAAAAACGCCCTCCCTCAAGGAGCATGAATATGCCTTCAAAACTAGAAATGGTTGAGAGATGGTGTTGCACTAAAAAAAACCACAAGCTTCCCTGTAGCTGATACCTGAAAATAAAACTCCATTCCATATCCATGAAAGACCTGAGTGGCCTCTCCAAACACCAACTTGGATGGGAATCTTTCACCCTCGAAATTGGCCAAGGCAAGAAACTAGTCATCCACTAGCTCTCTCTTCACAAATGCAATTTTTCTCAAATCATCCAAAGCTATTCTATTGGTTTATCCCTGTATTTTATAAAAATACTTAGCCTTATAAGGTTCCCAATCCATCCATAAACTCAATCCAATTCGAATTAGGGTAAGGGATGAAGATTTTCCATTTGTCTCACCTTTCCTAGCCTTCCACCTTCCACCAATTCGAGTGGGGGTCTATTTGGCTTCTCCAACTCCCATGAGCACCCTCTTGGAGCCTATTTTTGGGGCTGACATGTCATAATGGTAAGATTTCATAGGTCAAACCTGAAATTTGTCATAGATTTCATAGATGCTCCATCATTGTTGTCATAGGAGCTAAGAAATCTAGCCCAAGTGTCCATAAGCTTCCAATTTGACTCTTCCTCTTCCATGGAGGTTACCAATCCATCCCAATTCGACCTAAGATGCTCAATTCCATGTGTATGACTTACCAACTCACCCAAGAATGTTCACCTTCTCATGAATTCAAATTGGCAAGAGAGAGATGCCATGTGTCCTTGAAAAATCAAGCTCGTGTGAGTCCCACATCCTCCATATGTCTTCAAAATCACTTGCCACCTAGAATTTCTCTTGAATTTATTTATTCACTTATTTATTAAATAATTGAACCCTTATAATGTATAAACATCATTTATTATCTTCCTTATTGCAATTCCAAATGTGCCCATCCAACCTAGGAAACTAGTAGGATTGATGGGATTGTCTTCTATGCAATTATTTGAATGGGGACATGACAGTACTCCCCACCCAAAATTGCTTGGCCTCAAGCAATCTCAATTTTCCATGCTGCAAAATTGTTCCCCCTCTATCATGTGGCCTTCTATGAGGAATGTCTCCCAAAACCTTTCTATTCCGGTGCTTCATGCTGTGGGAAGAAACTACCTGATTCGAATAGGTGTGTTGCCCTCTCACAACTCTTAGTACTCCTTTTGAATCTTGGAATTTCATTTCAGAAATTTGATAATTTACTGTATTCTCTCCTATTGAATACAACCATTGCACTCCCAAAACCACATTAGTATCAGTAACATCAACCACATAAAAACTATCAACAAAACTATAGTTACCTACAGTGACTTGCAGCTATGGAACCCATGTTTTGCACTCCATTGTGTTGTGACCGGGAATGAAAAATGTGAAGCCATCGAATGGTTCAATAGGTATATTCCTCCTCTCCACCATGTCTACATCAATGAAGTTATGTGTGTCTCCTCCATCTACCAAAACTGAAGTTCTTTGTCCTAGTACCACACCCTTGCATCGAATAGTGTGATATCAAGGTACTGTTGAAAGTACTGCCATTCTTACTTTGGTAGGTGAGGGATGCTTCACCTCTTGTTTCCCTTCTTCTAATCTAATGTATTCCTCTTATTGGGCTGAATTATTTTCATATTCCTCCATTCCCCCTTCATTCCCATCATCACAAAATGCTTCAATGAATTGGGCCTTTCCCTTAGCACATTTATGTCCTGGCTGTTCCCACAGTTGGAACCATGAGTAACACAATTTCTTCCTTCTGAGATCTTCCCTGCTTAGTTCCTCTTTCTTATCCTTTACATATTCATCTTCTTTCCATGGCTACTTATTATATGCATCTCTTCGCCAAGGTTTCTTTTCAATTCTGAAGTCAAGATTGGGGGGAAATCTCGTTCTACGAAGCACATTTTGGAGATCCCTAGTCAAGCTCATTACATCTTTTAATGTAGTTGGCTTGTGGGATTTGACCAAACCTTTTAAGGGTTTAGCCAAACCTTCAGTGAACAAAAATACCAACTTTCCCATAGATACATCAGCCACCTTGACTGATAATTTTTGAAAGTCCAACATATATTTAGTAGGGGTCCTAGTTTGCTTCAATTGAGCTAGTTCTTCGAAAGGAAATTTTGGATCTTTGTGTTCAAATCTCTCTAGTACCCTGTCAACAAATTCTCCATATGTTTTAACCTGATCATGACCCAAGGTTCTTAGGCCTTGGAACCACCATTCATTAGCATCTCCTTCCAAATGAAAAAACAGCCATTTTTAATGCATCCTCTTCCAACATAGGATTCAGTTGAAAATACACATCTAATTTTTGCACCCAAGTATTAGCAGAATTTTGGGAGGAACCATCAAAAGTAGGAACTGACATTTTACTAATAGCACCATTCAATTCTCTATTTTGGAATGGAATCCTATTTTCATCCTTCCTTTTCATGTTATATATAGCATCAATGTATTGACTAAATGGTAGACCTCTTTTACATTCTTCACTCAGTGCATTCCATTCGTTTTCTAGTTTCCTGTAATCCACTTCAATATCAGGCTCTTCTTTGGGTGTGAGGAATTTAGGTGCAGTATGCCTTTGTGTGCTTTGAAAATCATCAGGTCTATCATGGGGTCCTGTACTTGAGAAAAAATGCTCACCCATGTTCTTCTTTTCTCCTGAGTGTGAACCACTTTGATATCCTGTCATCCCCTTGCTTGCAGGTTGGCTACCCAACAATTCCAATCCTTTCATCAATTATCTACTCATATCTTGCATACCCATGGTAATCCCCTGCATACCCATGGAAATACCATCAAAACATGGTTTTAAGGCTTCAACAAGTTCCTCCTTATGTCTTAAGTTTTCCTCCTCCTCTCTACCCATGGTTTTAAAAAAAAGACTTTGTTTCTTCTACTAGCTCTTCTTCAACAAAAACCTCTTCAACTACTAGTTCAAAGCGTAGCATTTTATTCTTTTGAATTATAGATAATACCATCAGGTTCCAATAACATTCTCTAATACCACTTGTAATGTCCCTTTTTCAATTTTTATAAAAATTCCCAGATTTCACTTTTTTTCCAATTTCGACCCTTGACTAGTTTTAATGCCTAGGTCCCAATTTTGCCCCAAATGTTCCCAAATATTCTAAGAAGGTATGTGACTGATGTTATTACTTGAATATGACTTTCATGGATGATATATGGATACCAAAATACCTCTTCAAACTCTCTTAATATTCTGGACCAAGTATGTGATTTTACTAGTAAATTGTGGAGCAAATCCCCCCGGGGTAATGACTGGAATTAGCTTCCCAAATGCCTCCAAAACCATTCAAATTTCAGAACAGAGGTAGGGGATGTCTGAGGGGCATTAATAAGGTATAATATGCACCATTAATAAATTATTAAGTATGTTCCAAACCCCTCCCAAACAACAGAAAAAACACTAATTCAACCCTTGGGGAATGGCACCAAATCTTCTTCAAATGCAAATAAACTGAGTATGATGGCTTCAAATGCTCAAGTACTGAATATGGAACTTGTAATAAACATTAATGGAAGTCCATTAATCACAAATATATCAAATAAACATTCCTTTATTCGAAATCATCATCATTATAGTGGCATACATCAATGTAGTGGGGAAATGGACATTGTTTTCTCATAAATCTTCATTTTTACATACAACCACTTGGTATTTCGACCTGAGACTTTCTAAAGACGAAGAATAGAGTATATAATTCTTATTACAATCATAAATACATCATTATAATCTCTCCCAAGAAGTACAAGAGCTCACCAAAAACGCCCTCCTTCAAGGAGCATGAATATGCCTTCAAAACTGGAAATGGTTGAGAGATGGTGCTGCACTAAAAAAAAACACGAGCTGCCCTATAGCTGATACCTGCAAATAAAAATTTATTAAATCTCCATGAAACACCTGAGTGGCCTCTCCAAACACCAACTTGCATGGGAATCTTTCACCCTCGAAATTAGCTAAGGCAAGAAACTAGTCATCCACTAGCTCTCTCTTCACAAATGCAATTTTTCTCAAATCATCCAAAGCTCTTCTCTTGGTTTATCCCTGTATTTTATAAACACCCTTAGCCTTATAAGGTTTCCAATCCATCTATAAACTCAATCCAATTCGAATTATGGTAAGGGATGAAGATTTGCCATGTGTCTCACCTTTCTTAGTCTTCCACCTTGCACCAATTCGAGTGGGGGTCTATTTGGCTTCTCCAACTCCCATGAGCACCCTATTGGAGCCTATTTTGGGGGATGACATGTCATAATGGTCATATGTTAGAGTTCAGACCCGCAATTTGTCATAGATGTCATAGATGCTCCATCATTGTTGTCATAGGAGCTAACGAATGTAGCCCCAAGTGTCCACAAGCTTCCAATTTGACTCTTCTTCTTCCATGGAGGTTACCAATCCATCCCAATTCAACCTAAGATGCTCAATGCCATGTGTGTGACTTACAAACTCACCCAATAATGTTCACCTTCCCATGAATTCAAATTGGCAAGAGAGAGATGCCATGTGTCCTTGAAAAATCAAGCTAGTGTGGGTCCCACATCCTCCATATGTCTTCAAAATCACTTGCCACCTAGAATTTCTCTTGAATTTATTTATTCACTTATTTATTAAATACTTGAACCCTTATAATGTCTAAACATAATTTATTAGATTCCTTATTGCAATTCCAAATTTTCCCATCCAACCTAGGAAACTAGTAGGATTGATGGGATTGTCTTCTATGCAATTATTTGAATGGGGACATTACAATCCTCCCCACCCAAGATTGCTTGCCCTTAAGCAATCTCAATTTGCCATTCTGCAAAATTGTTCCTCCTCTATCAGGTTTCCTTCTATGAGGAATGTCTCCCAAAACCTTTCTATTATGGTGCTTCATGTTGTGGGAAGAAACTACCTGATTCAAATAGGTGTGTTTCCCTCTCACAAATCTTAGTACTCCTTTTGAATCTTGGAATTTCATTTCAGGAATTTGATAATTTATTGTATGCTCTCCTATTGAATACAACCATTGCACTCCCAAAACCACATTAGTATCAGCAACATCAACCACATAAAAACTATCAACAAAAGTATAGTTACCTACGGTGACTTGCAGTTGTGGAATCCACGTTTCGCACTCCATTATGTTGTGACTGGGAATGACAATTGTGAAGCCATCGAATGCTTCAATAGGTATCTTCCTCCTCTCCACCATGTCTACATCAATGAATTTATTTTTGGCTCCTCCATCTACCAAAATTGAATTTCTTTGTCCTAGTACCACACCCTTGCATCGAATAGTGTGATATCAAGGTACTCCTGAAAGTACTGCCATTCTTACTTTGGTAGGTTAAAGATGATTCACCTCTTGTTTCCCTTCTTCTACTGTAATATATCCCTCTTATTGGGATGAATTGTGTCCTTATTCGTCCATGCCCCCTTCATACCCAGCATCACACAATACTTCAATGAATTGGGCCTTTCCCTTAGCACATTTATGTCCTGGCCATGCCCACGGTTGGAAGCATGAATAACACAATTTCTTCCTTTTGAGATCTTCCTTGCTTAGTTCCTCTTTCTTATCCTTTCGATATTCATCTTATTTCCATGGATTCTTATCAAATGCATCTCTTTTCCAAGGTTTCTTTTCAATTCTGAAGTCCGGCTTGGGGGGAAATCTCGTTCTAGGAAGCACATTTTGGAGATCCCTAGTCAAGCTCATTGCATCTTTTAATGTAGTGGGATTGTGGGATTTGACCAAACCTTTCAAGGGTTCATCCAAACCTTCAGTACCAACCTTCCCATAGATACATCAGCCACCTTGAATGATAATTTTTGAAAGTCCAACATATATTCAGTAGGGGTCCCAGTTTGCTTCAATTGAGCTAGTTCTTTGAAAGGCAATTCTGGATCTTTATGTTCAAATCTCTCTAGTACCCTGTCAACAAATTCTCCATATGTTTTAACCTGATCACGACCCAAGGTTCTTAGGCCATGGAACCACCATTCATTAGCATCTCCTTCCAAATGAAAAATAGCCATTTTTAGTGCATCCTCTTCCAATATAGGATTCAGTTGAAAATACACATCCAATTTTTGCACCCAAGTATTAGCAGAATTTTGGGAGGAACCATCAAAAGTAGGAACTGATGTTTTACTAATAGCACCATTCAATTCTCTGTTTTGGAATGGACTCCTATTTTCATCCTTCCTTTTCATGTTATATATAGAATCAATGTATTGACTAAATGGTATACCTCTTTTACATTCTTCACTCAATGCATTCCATTCGTTTGCTAGTTTCCTGTAATCCACTTCAATATTAGGCTCTTCTTTGGGTGTCAGTAATTTAGGTGCAGTATGCCTTTGTGTGCTTTGAAATTCATCAGGTCTATTATGGGGTCCTGTACTTGAGAAAAAATGCTCACCCATGTTCTTCTTTTCTCCTGAGTGTGAACCACTGTGATCTCTTGTCATCCCCTTGCTTACAAGTTGGCTAGCCAACAATTCTAATCCTTTCATCAATTGTCTACTCATATCTTGCATACCCATGGTAATCCCCTACATACCCATGGAAATCCCATCAAACCATGGTTTTAAGGATTCAACAAGTTCCTCCTTATGTCTTAAGTTTTCCTCCTCCTCTTTACCCATGGTTTTAAAAAAAAGACATTGTTTCTTCTACTACATCTTCTTCAACAAAACCTCTTCAACTACTGGTTCAAAGGGTGGTGTTTTATTATTTTGAATTCTTGTTAAGACCATCAGGTTCCAAGAACATGATCTGATACCACTTGTAATGTCCATTTTTCAATTTTTATAAAAATGCCCATTTTTTCACTTTTTTTCCAATTTCGACCCTTGACTAGTTTTCATGCCTAGGTCCCAATTTTGCCCCAAATGCTCCCAAATATTATAAGAAGGTATGTGAATGATGTTAGGAATTGAATATTATGTTCATGGATGATATATGGCTACCAAAATACCTCTGCAAACTCTCTTAATATTCTGGACCAAGTATGTGATTTTACTAGTAAATTGTGGAGCAAATCACCCCGGGGTAATGACTAGAACTAGCTTCCCAAATGCCTCCAAACCCATTCGAATTTCAAAAAAGAGGTAGGGGATGTCTAAGGGATATTAATAAGATATCATATGCACCATTAATAAATTATTAAGTCTTTTCCAAACCCCTCCCAAACAACAGCAAAAACCACTAATTTGACCCTTGGGGAAATGGCACCAAATCTTCTTCAAATGCAAATAAACTGAGTATAATGGAGTCAAATTCTCAAGTACTGAATATGAAACTTGTAATACACATCAATGGAATTCCATTAATCACAAATATATCAGAGAAAAATTCCTTTATTCGAAATCATCATCATTATAGTGGCATACATCAATGTAGTGGGAAATGGACATTGTTTGCTCATTAATCTTCATTTTTATATACAACCACTTGGTATTTCGACCTAAGAATGTCTTAAGATGAATAAAAGAGTATATAATTCTTATTACAATAAGAAATACATCATGAGAATCTCTCCCAAGAAGTACAAGATCTCACCAAAAACGTCGTCCCTCAAGGAGCATGAATATGCCTTCAAAACTAGAAATGGTTGAGAGATGGTGTTGCACTAAACAAAACCAAGAGATTCCCTATAGATAATACCTACAAATAAAACTCCATTAAAACTCCATGAAATACCTAATTGGCCTCTCCAAACACCAACTTGGATGGGAATCTTTCACCCTCGAAATTTGCTAAGGCAAGAAACTAGTCATCCACTAGCTCTCTCTTCACAAATGCAATTTTTCTCAAGTAATCCAAAGCTCTTATCTTGGTTTATCCCTGTATTTTATAAACATACTTAGCCTTATAAGGTTCCCAATCCATCCATAAACTCAATCCAATTCGAATTAGGGTAAGGGATGAATATTTTCCATGTGTCTCACCTTTCCTAGCCTTCCACCTTCCACCAATTCGAGTGCGGGTATATTTGGCTTCTCCAAATCCCATGAGCACCCTCTTGGAGCCTATTTTTGGGGCTGACATGTAATAATGGTTAGATGTCAGAGGTCAGACCTGCAATTTGTCATAGATGTCATAGATGCTCCATCATTGTTGTCATATGAGCTAAGGAATCTAGCCCAAGTGTCCACAAGCTTCCAATTTGTCTTTTCCTCTTCCATGGAGGTTACCAATCCATCCCAATTCGACCTAAGATGCTCAATTCCATGTGTATGACTTACAAACTCACCCAATAATGTTCACCTTCTCATGAATTCGAGTTGGCAAGAGAGAGATGCCATGTGTCCTTGAAAAATCAAGCTAGTGTGGGTCCCTCATCCTCCATATGTCTTCAAAATCACTTGCCACCTAGAATTTATCTTGAATTTATTTATTCACTTATTTAATAATACTTGAACCCTTCTAATGTCTAAACATCATTTATTAGATTCCTTATTGCAATTCCAAATGTGCCCATCGAACCTAGGAAACTAGTAGGATTGATGGGATTGTATTCTATGCAATTATTTGAATGGGGACATTACAGTGAGGGTGCTTGAAATATTACACCTTCAACATTGACCACTTTGGTATTTCATTAAAATTGAACATTGAAATTACTTGTTGTTTGGTTTCCCTCTTCTCTACCTAAGGCCACTTGTCAGGAACCATCACCTTTACCTTCCGCATCCACATCAATTTAATGAAACCATCTGTATTTTTCCCAAGACTTTGATATACATCAATGAATTTCTCTAAGTAATGAAAAACTATCTCTAAATTTTGTCTACTCTCAACAGAGAGATCCAAAGTAGCAAGATCACCCTTCAACTTTTCATGGTGAGATGTGTAACGTTGAAGGGTCAATTTTTTAACATCATTTTCCCAAGGAAGATCCTTGGGTACATATGATGGATAGGTTGTTATAGATGTAAAACCATCCTCTTGTTCAACAATGGCCCTACTCTCTCAACCTTCACCAATCGCCTAAGCATTGGTAGCATGTTTATCTTCACCCCCAGCCCCATTTTAACCCTCTTCCAAACCTAGATCCTCTATAGACACAAACACAATTATGTTTAAATACACACACGCACACATTGAACATGTGCATCTACAATTGATGTACACTAACATAAAAATTGTTTACATAAAATTATACCAACCAAAAGGTGGTTGAACTAAACGTTGTGCAAATGATGACATCAGAGAATTCTCCATGTTCATATCATTATCCCTCTACCTCGAATTGTGATTAGATGACCATAATTGATCACGTGGTGAATCATATATGTTTTGAGTAGATGCATATGCATAAGCACTCTCACAAGACAATCTATTCAAAGATGTATCTGAAAAGCCAAAAATATTAAATTAAAAATTTTAATATTTTATTAAACCAAAAATCCTTAGCATCTATACACAATTTTATGTACCATAATCTCGATATGGTAAGCTAGATTCTCTAGATAAATTTGACAATCTCTGAGTATTAGCACTAGTGCGGCTTTGACTTGATTTCCTTACCTCAATAGATGTCCTAATATCACTGGACCTCCTCGAACGCTTTTTCCTGGAAGAGCAAGCCAACAACTCCTCAGGCAATAACTCCTCTCTGTCCATGTAGTCAAGTTGTTATCTCCTGCTTCATGTAAATTCACATGACAATATGGCCTCATTACATATCCAAATTTTACATTTTGATTTCAAGAGAAAACAATAGAAGATAAGTAAATTCCATTGTCTCCAACAACGCCAAGCCAATAAAGCCATTTCCCCTCACATGTTGAAAAAAATGAAAACATATATTGCTACCCCAAAACACTAATTGTGATACATTATTGTTTTGATGAGATTATTAAAAGGTTAATTTGAATGCAAGCTTAAATATATTATATCTCCATTTTTTAATGTTTAACATGATGACCAAATGAATATGATTGGTCAATCGATTAAAAATGAAATTCATCACCAACCAAAAGAGTATATACTATGTCTCTGAAAGATGATGTTATGTTTACGATAATATTTTTAAATAATATGTAGAATCTAAAAAGTTAACTATCATGAAACGGTTTCACCATCGTCTTCCTTTGTCTTGTAACACTTTCTCACTTTTGTCATTCCCAAGGTTGTGATAGTTACTTTTCATTTTGGCATAATCATTCCAAAGAATGATATACCCAATACTATGTAAGGAGTTTGGACACTATTCCATCATCACTTAAGTTATATCTACACGAGTTTGGACACTATTCCATCATCACTTAAGTTATATCTACACTAATTTATCCTCTTGTACTTATTAATTTTTAATCCTTAATGATTTATTCCTTCCCATAATTATAATTTCACCATTGGAATTCCCTAATTTTATTATATAATTCCTTATATGTAATTTTAGTAAATCCAACATTGTCATCCTACTTCCCACTCATTATACACCATAGACAGTTGGGTCACTTACTTGAATTGATAGTAATTCCATACATACCTAGTCAAGTTTGAACATGATAATGTTCTTGATATTAAAATTGCTATTTGTGCACACTCAACATCTTATTATCATATACATCACATTGCATTGGCATGACTACCCACCTTCATAACAAGCTAGGTAACCAAGCGTTCTATCGTTCACATCATAACTATAGTTTCCTAATCATACCTTAATAGTCAAATTATACCAATCATTAACATCACCTCTACACAACCTTTTTTCTTATTCATACTACTCAATACTTTTAACAAATCCCCAAGGAAGGGGTTCAAATATTTCTCTTAGGTTACACAATGATTCCCAATTTAGCAAAATTTCAAATTGCCAACATCAGTTTAACAATTTTAGACTACTATCTCTAATTTAACAATTTTGACTATTGGATATAGTTTTAATAATTTAAGATTAGCTTAATACAAATAGAATGAATATTTTTTTTTGTATACACCAATTATATTTTGTGTTATATAGATAATGTGAATTTAGAAGTACTTAGTGTTCAAAAAGACAATGCCTTAACCACAAATAAATTATGTTTGAGTACTTGAAAAGAAAATATTTATCCAAAATGTGTCATACTTGTGGAAATTGGAAAACACACATTATTGCTAGATTTTTTCAAGAGATTATTGCAAACACACATTATTACTAGATTATTTCTTTACTTCCCATTGAGAGAATACCTTATCACAATGAATTTAACAAAATCGGTCTAGAGTAGAGGACCATGGATATAACAAAATTGGTCTATTCTATAGGATCATAAAGATAAAATCAGATTTAATCTAAATATTTCTTCCATGATTAGATTATTCTATTATCGATTAATATTTTAACTTCTTACAAAATATTTTAAGTTTACAATTTTTTATAAAAAAATATTCGAGTAAATAAGAAATCCAAAATTTATTTTGAAGTTTACAATTGTTTATAAAAAAATTTCCAATAAATGAGAAATCCAAAATTAAAATTTCCGTAATGGAAAACCTTACATGGTATCAGAGCTAAGGTCTCAGGTTCAATTCCCCTGAGCTACGCTGGAGGGGGGGTGTTGGAATATCGGTACAACCACATGGTATAACTGCCACACCTCTAGGAATATAAAAATGTGGACTAACCGCCACTCCTGGTAATAGGACCTTGTGCTTGGTTTCAAATGTTCATCAACATCTGCAAGTTTTGGTATAACGACAAACCTTACAAATGAGAAATCCAAAATTAAAATTTTCCTTTTTAATAGATGAATCTTTAATAAATTAATATCAATATCTTTGACTTTTTCAAATGATTTTAAAATAAAAATTAAATAATTTATTATAATAAGTTATAAAATTAAAATGTAAGTATTCATAATTTCAAAATATGTGTTACAATATTAATTTATCTAACATTTTAATTAATTATAATAATGATGATTTAAGAATGTTTTCTAAAATAAAAATTAGGTTATAGTTAATATTGAAAATTTATTACGATAAATTTTAAAATTAAAATCTAATTATTCACAATTTCAAAATATTTGTTATAATATTAATTTATAGAACATTTTAATTAATCATAATAATGATGATTTAGGAATTGAACATTGTCGCCCGCGAGTGTAGCTCAACCGAGATTCTTGATATGAAGGACATGTTGTAAATGGAGGTCTCGAGTTCAAATCACCTTGGTTTACCCGTGCCCCACCCTTGTGGGCTATTGTGAAGCACCTAGGGATATAGTGGTAACGGGATTGGATCCCTGAACCTTGTGTCACATGAGTACCAGCCCAGTCCTCAATTGTTGATTCCCCTAATACAGAGAAAAAAAAAAAAAAAAAAAAAAAAAAACTGACCATTATCGAAACATTTATACACAAATTTTAACTTTATATTTTCCTTAGTAAGCAACGTCTTTGGGTAACGTTAGTGTCAGAAGAAAGCATGTACAATCCATAGTGTAAGTTCATGAAAACAAAGGTGTATGTGACTAGGAAGTTATGATATATATATATCCCCCTTTCGTTGCCCTCAGCCCGCAATTACAGAACTAAAGGAAGGTGACACTATTTTTGCCGACATGTTTTCCTTTTTGAAAGGCGTCGATTCAAATTCTTGTTTCTTCGAAAATATTGTCTTCCTCCTCTTTTCCCGATGTGGATTGGCGTTACTATATATTGCAGTTATGTGTTGCTTGAATTTTCGTGACTTTATATATATATATATATACATGTTCTTTGTTATCATGTCTCACGCTCTGTTAAGGAGTTTTAAAGTTGAAATTTAGAACGAACTCACATATGAAACAAAAAACGTGTGTATATGAAAAACAAATGGATTACCCACCCTTATCTTATTCTTCAATATGGTGACATTGCCAAGAAGCCTCTACATCAAGACCCTCCATTTGGTCATCTTGGGCTATTTGAGTCAATGGTATGGATATGGGTGGGCACATCACTAGGAGTCTCTCTTATGAAAAAGAATAAAGAATACTTCCATATACTTATTTTTTTCCTCCTTAGTCTATAGTTCATGAGCTAGTAGGTCTTCATGTTGCTAAGAAGACTCGTGGTCCAATTAAAGAGTGCAAGTTTGAGAACTTTACCCCATAGTACATCATTTAATATGAGGCTAAGATTGGTGCTATAGTCCTTGCGACATGTGTTAGAATGTATGAAATGGTTTTGAGGCTTAGGTTGTGAATGACACCAATAGGGACTTGATTTCTTACTTTTTATGTAATAGTAGCATAGTGCATATCTATAAATGCTATGAAAGTGAAGACGTTAACTATCCCTCTACAACCCCCTTTCGGGATTATAGGTTCACCTCACCAAGATAATCCATTCAGAAAGTAAATGTCTTCCACCTCTATCCTCAAAATTTTATCATCTGCCTAGAATTCACTCTAATTGGGATTCAAATTTTTAGTCACCCTTTATAATAGCAGGTTTGGGTCTATATGTCTAAACACTTGAATAATTTCAAGAGTCCACAATCATGCAGGGAATCCATTACCATTTAGTCTCTAAAGGAAATATTTTCTACCTCCTTATGCTCTCTTTCCCTCCAAGTAAAACCATTTGAATATACTTGCAGGGTCAACAAATTATTTAGAAGTTAGTGGCATTTTTAATTTTTTCATTTATTGAGGGGGTGCTTCTGACTTCCCTTGAGGATAGTTGCATGCATTTGTGATTATTCTTAAGAAAGGTCACAAGAAGGGATCTCTCTTTTGAGAAAGCTACCATATCCCAAGAAAATGTCCCCAATGAGTATTGTAACATCCCCTTCCATCAGTACGGTGCAAGGAAGGAAACATGACCAAACATACCGGGCTTATTTGGTAATCTCAGCCCCATATATTACTAAGAAATTCATAATAAATAAAAACTTATGTGTGCAAATTCATACTCAATATAAACACAACGGAATTAAATCACATTTTCCCACACACAAATAGTAATGCATCAACATATCTATCACAGGCATATGATGGATCGTCATGCAAAGAATTCAATCTCATTCTCATGCTATGCATGGACTTCATGTCAAATTCATTAAGACAATCATTTCATTTCATTAACATGGACAATTAACATTCATAACAGAACACATAATGATCATAATTTAATCCATAGAGAACACTTATCTTGAAGATGAAGTTGTCCAAACAACTGGCTATGTGAGAGCAACGTTCTACCCAACCATAGATCTCTGTCCAACCTATATTCTTTCAGCTGAGAGATCACCCCCGAGATAGGTTGTGTATCCACTAAGGAGGAACTAAACAGGCTCACTCACAGCCATGGTTTCACTCAACAACTATGCTAATCCAACACAGTTGGGTTTATCAAGCATACAAAAGATAAAGGAGGGAAATGCTAAGCTAGTGAGCTCATTCACAGAGATACAAGCATCTCAAGATAATTCAACAGTCAAGGAACCCACAATACCTATCACACCCAACACAAGGAAGGTCCCCTTCTCTGCTACACAGTCCCTCGGGTGTCCCTTCCCTCCAGTGCTCTTCAGGATGGGCATAGAAAGGTCTAGCTACTAATTCCTTGAGATTCTAGCCTTCACTGGGTTTATCAAGCAAACCCAATCTCTGCTCAGTAATTCACACTTGGATTTCTTACAATTCTGTCATCAAATAACTCAATCCCGTCACTGGACTTCTGGGCTATAGAAACTGGGTTTTTGTGTGGATTTAGGGGTATCTAATGCTCTCAAATTCACCCCAAGGTTCATACCAATGGATCCCCCATTGGATTTGATTGTCAACACCAAATTTTGAGAGTTTATGGCTCTTCAAAATGTGGGTTCTTGCAAAGTTGCGATTTCTAGTTTTTCTCACTGCTGAGAATTTGTAATGGATGAAAATTGATGTTGGGTTTCTCCAAAATGGAATGGAAATGAGGAAAAATCCATTCCCATGAGGTAGAGTGACTTGTGGTACAAGAAAACAGAGCCCATACTCTGCCATACGAATTTCTGGGCTGTCCATGCTCCATTGAAGCCATGGACTGAATTCTTCAACAACTTCCTTACAACATAAATAAATGTCAGCAAGGAAAGTCAAATGGGTTCTCACAATGACATTTGGAAGCATATGGTTCACCCCCACAACCCCCTCACCACTCCCTGGTGGAATACACATGGCCCCTTCTCATTCATTGCTTCCATAACCAGTTTTGGTATTTTATTGCAATATCAAATATTTACATCATTTACAATATTACATGGCTTAATAGCAAATGAGTAACAAAATATCAAATGCTTGTCCATTCTAAATAAAATCCGAACATACACTAGCGGGGCCTTGGCCTTGAGCTCCACGCTAGGGAAACATACATCGCATGTATATAATATTTACATTAAAAGCCAATATCTCATAAGGGTCAAAATTGGGGTATTACAATCCCCTCTCCCTTAGAACAACACCGTCCTCGGTGTTTTCAAAACTGAACAAAAATGGTAATGCCTCTCTCATGGCATCCTCCAACTCCCATGTAGCCTCATCGGGACTAAGGTGCTCCCATTGGACCTTTACCTACCCGATGGCTCTGTTCTAGAGCAAAGTGACATTTTTGTCCAGGATGCGCATAGGCTCTACTTGGAACTCTCCCTCGAGTTCTACTTGTATCACATTCCAATCAATCATATGATTAGGATCACGTACATACTTCTTAAGCAAAGATACATGGAAAAAATTATGAGCTCTTATGTTAGCAGGCAATGCAATTCTATATGCAACTGGCCCTATCCTATCTAGGATTTCAAATGGCCCATAATATCTTGGTGACAACTTGGCACAACTCCCCAACTTGAGAGAACTCTTCCTTGGTTTCACTCTCAAATAAAAATGATCCCCAATCTGAAATTCCTTATGCACTCTTTTCAAATTTGCATATATCTTTTGCCTATCTTGAGCTGTCTTTAAATTCTACCTGATCTTAGCAACTTCTTGTTCCATTTCCTTGATCATCTCTGGTTCAAGTACTTCCTATTCACCGAGCTGTCCCAATTCACTGAAGTCCTACATCCTTTGATATACAATGCTTCAAATGGACTCATTCTCAATGATGCATGATGTCCATTATTGTATGCAAATTCTACCAAGTGTAGGTAATCCTCCCACTTGGATGGTTTATCCATCACATACATTCTCAGCATGTCTTCAAGAACCTGATTCACCCTCTCAGTTTGGCCATATGTTTGAGGATGATATGTTGTACTGAAATTCAATTTAGTTCCCAATTCATGAAACGATCCCTTCCAAAAATTGGAAGTGAACTTTGTAACACGATTAGAAATTATTGCTTTGGGCAATCCATGCAATCTGAATATCTCTCTCATGAAGATATTTGCAATGTTATTAGCCTTGTGAGTGGACTTGACTAGTATAAAGTGAGCTACCTTTGATAGCTTGTCCACCACAACCATGATTGAATCATGCTTCTTCATTGTCATGGGCATACCTGTTATAAAATCCATAGAGATCACTTCCCACTTCCATTCCGGAATGGGTAAGGGCTGCAACAATCCTGCTGGATGTTGGTTCTCTGCCTTGACTTGTTGGCACTTTTGACACCTAGCAATGTACTCAGTTATGTCCTTCTTCATACCATGCCAAAAGTATTGCTTTCTTTCCGCTATTATAGTCTTTTGATATCCTGGATGTCTAGAGTATGGCATTGGATGTATTTCATCCATCACAGGCTTCTTCAATTCTGCACTATTTGGAATGTACAGCCTATCTTTGTAGATGAGGATATTGTCTTCACCAAGCTGATATCCCGCACACTTTTCATCTACATTACCCTGCTGCAATTTCTCTTTAACTTGAAGGAAAGTTTCATCACTATTTTGGGCTCCAAGAACCCTTGTCTTCAAATCTAATTTGCACATACTTACTGCTGCAACATGAAATCTCCTACTAAGAGCATTTGCAACTTTATTCTCTTTCCCTTTTACATGCTTAGTTTCAAAATCAAACTCACAAAGGAATTCCATCCACCTAGCTTGTCTAGCATTCAAGTTTGGTTGATCAAACAAATACTTCAAACTCATGTGGTCTGTTCTAAGCTCGAATCTTCTTTCCATCAAATAATGTCTCCACATCTTGAGAGCATGTACTATGGCTGCTAATTCTAAATCATGTGTGGCATAATTATTTTCATGTTCTTTTAACTTCCTTGACTCATAGCAAATGGCAGTGCCTTCTTAGATGAGCACTCTAGCTAGCCCTTCATTGCAAGCATCTGTGTACACTACAAATTCCTTCTTTGGATCTGCTATCTTGAAAATAGGAGCACTGGTAAGTAACTCCTTTAACCACTGAAAGATTTTCTCACATTTTTTAGACCATACAAACTTGATATTCTTACTTTGCAATGAAGTGATTGGATGAGCTATCTTTAAGAAGCCTTCAATAAACCTTCTGTAGTAACCAACAAGACCCATGAAAGATCTAACATCTAAAACTTTCTTTCGAGTAGACCAATCCATGATGGCATTAATCTTCTCTGGATCCACTGCAATTCCTTCTTCAGAAATGACATGACCCAAATATTGCACCTTCTTTTGGTAAAATTCACACTTTCTTAACTTGGCATACAACTGATGTTCTCTAAGGACTTGCAGCCCCATCCTTAGATGTTCCTCATGTTCTTCTTCATTCCTTAAATAGACAAGAATGTCATCCAAGAACACAATCACAAACTTATCCAAATATTTGTTGAAAACACTATTCATGAGACACATGAATGTAGCAGGTGCATTGGTAAGACCAAATGGCACCACAGTGAACTCATAATGAGCATATCTAGTTCTAAAAGCTGTCTTGTGAATTTCTTCTTCCTTAATCCTTACTTGATGGTACCCAGACCTCAAGTCAATCTTGGAAAACACTTTAGCTTCCTTCATTTGATCAAACAAGTCATTAATTCTTGGCAATGGATACTTGTTCTTGACTGTCACTTTATTGAGCTGCTTGTAATCAATACACAACCTTAAGGTCCCATATTTCTTCTTGACAAATAACACCGGTGGTCCCCAAGGAGACACATTAGGCCCGATATACCTCATGTCCATTAACTCCTGTAGCTACATCTTCAACTCTACTAATTCCGGTGTACTCATTCTATAAGGAGCTTTGGAATTTGGTGTTGCCCTTGGAACAAGATCGATGGTAAAATCAATATCTCTCTTTGGTGGTAGTCCCGACACTTCATCCGAAAACACATCTTGGAATTCTTGCAACATCTGGAAGTCTTCTATCCTTGGACCTTGGTCTTTTGACGAATATGATATATGAATTGCATATAATTGACTACCTTTCTTATAAAAAAATTTCAACTATAAGGTTGAAATTTGTCTTACTGAAACTTGCTTGGGTATTCCTCTTACCAATATTGGTCTTCCCTCTTTATCAATGCACTCAAGTGCTTTCTCATAACAGGCCAACTTGGCTCTATGTCTTTCCAACCAATCCATGCCAATTAAGGCATCATAAGATCCTAATGGTAGTACATTTAAATCTACATGTGTGTGGATTCCATTCAATTCTATGGGGCACTCCACCACCACTTCACTTACTTTTCTCTTGGTCCCTCTGGCTAATTGAACTAGCCAAGATTTATTATACTTCACTTTTCTAAGAGAACAACCTTCTACCACTTTTGGAGAAACATAACTATGAGTAGATCCCGGATCAATCAAAACAGAAATAGATTGCTTAGCAATCTTACCTTCAACTTCCACCATTGATGATTGATGGTCTGCCTGATGATTATCCAACGCTGCATAAATCGAGGCGTTTCCCTTGCCATGTCCTCCACTGTTGCTGCTCCCTTTAAGTTGTGCAAGCTACGGGGATTCCCTTTCCGATGTGGACAATCCTTTAGCATGTGATTTTCTTCACATCCCCAACACTGAAGTGGCCATTTTGATGATCTATCTGCTGCTACTATTGGCTTGAATCCACTCCTTTCTTGCTGCCCCTGTGGAAAGGTTTTGGGATGACTTTTGAAAGGTGGTTTGAAGCCACTTTTATTTTGATCAAACCTCCCTCTTGGATTTCCTTTCCATGCTGGGTTTACCTCTGATTTTCCTTTATTCTTCTCATAGCAATGCATTGCCATTCTAATGGCTTCATCAAGACTTGGTGGATTAACAAACTCAATTCTATCTCTGAAACTCTGAGGTAGACTCCCAAGGAAGCATTGGATTTTTACTCTCTCATCTTTAATGTAATCCACATACCTCAATAATTCCAAAATGTTATGGACATGTTCTTCCATAGATTTTTGTCCCAACCTGAGTTCATTGAACTCTTTTCTCTTACTGTCATAATACCTAGCAGAGAGGTATTTTTCCTTGAAGTACTTCTTAAATCTCTCCCAGCTGATCTTCCTTTCACTGATCCCTTTCACTTGCAAGAGGTTATCCCACGAAATGGAAGCTCTTCCATTTAGATTGTAAATGACAATTCTAACCTTTTCATTTCCTGAGTAGTCCTGAATTCTGAAATATTTCTTCATTCCAAGAAGCCATGCCTCTGCCTCTTGGCCAGTCTTGTCTTCTCCATCAAATGTGGGAGGCCTTGCCTTCCTGAATTCTCAGTGTGGAATTCTCTTGAACTTCTTTCTTCCATCAAATATCCTAGGAACATGCCTTGGACTTTTTTGAGAACCTCTGGAGTCACACGATTTGCTAGAATAAAATCTAGAGGAAGGTGTTCTATGCTTCTTGCTCACAGAACTCTTTCTTGGGCTTGGAGTCCTCTTCTTTGAATGACCTCTAGAGCTACTCTCTGCATCTCTTCCTTCTTCACCTACATTGTTTGGGTTGGACCCAAGGTTTATCTTTTGCTACATATCAGTGAGGCTTTGTAAAATAGCAGCATTGAGTTGGTTTTATTCTTCTTGAGCCTTCATCAACCTTTCATTGAAGCTCACCATGGTTTCAACCAAATTCTGAGGAGTTACTTCCTTCCTTCTCCCATTTGACTCAGTCTCAGCATTCCCTTCTTGCACATTCTCTCCTAGAACATATTCTTCATGCTCATAGGGATCTTGAGCATCATTTATGGTCACCATTTTTCTTTGGAGATTCTCTTCCTGTATGCTACTTCTGCTACAATATTAAATCTTGAGCTGCAAGCACTGTGCATTATAAAAATATTTGTTAAACATCTTAGGAATGCTTATAGAAACATAAACAATCAATATTTAATATAATCAAACTCATGGAATAATTGACATAGCTGTTATGCATTCATTTCTTTTGCTCATTCATGCAATTTTGGAAACTGCTCATATATCAACAATATGGAAAAATAGTCACTAGCACTTTTCGGCTCTAATTATCTATGGTGTATGATGACCCCATTCGAATTCTAATCATACACCATTGTTCTATGTTGGATAAGCTTTCCAATTCCTATTCATGTACTCCATTCCGACATCGAGTGTGGAAATTGTATTACTCCAAAAATGACAACTTTCACCACCGTTCTGCACATTTTTACACAGTTGTAAAATATCATGAACTGTCATCTTTAGCCACCTGTAGAAGAAAATCTATAAAGATTAAGGAAAAATTTTCTATAGGTAGAAGTTAGTCCATGTAACAAGGAACACTCAGCAACTTGCAGATCTCTGTTCCGATGCTCCATTCATCTTTTATAAAATTCTAGGTTTGACTACTTTCCACTTTTCACTTTTCCAAAATTTCAAAATTTGGGCCAAAAATAGCTATCTCCCACACGATGCATTTCTAGAAAATCTCTGTCTAACGGAAAATGTATGTTTCATGAGAATAAGAAATTTTGAGTTCGGTAAATTTCTTGAATTCTAATTACCAAGTCACTTTCATCCACTGCAAGCTTTTCAAAATCTCCAAAAAGTGGCCAAGAATAGTGATTTTTGGCCTTCTTGCACACCCTGACTCCACATCCTTTGGAGTTTGGCTCCAAAATTCCAAACTTAACATTGTGCCTGCTCCATGACCACTCCATATCAGTTTCAGGTCAATCCGACCTTCTATCAAGCGTCAGGACACTGATTTATAAAATCCATTAATCCCAAATTTATGCCAAATTAGAGCATAATGGGCTTGAGATCCTCACTGGTTCATTCATGGATTCCGTTAATTGCCCCAGAACGCCACTGACCTCATCCAATTCCGATTTCGCAAGCTCCTACTATCCAAAAATCAATTTTTGGGCTCTATACTCGTTTTTTTTTTGCCACCCCGCAACCCGCAACCCACATCCCGCAACCCGAAACCCGAAATTGCGGTTTCGAAAAGTCAGGTCGCGGTCATGGAAATGTAACCATCCCGTAACCCGAAACCCGAAATTGGGGGTTCGGAAAGTCAGGTTGTGGTCACGGAAATGTAACCATCCCGCAACCCGTAACCCGAAATTGCGGGTTCGAAAAGTCAAGTCGCGGTCACAGAAATGTAACCATCCCACAACCCGCAACCCGAATTTGCGGGTTCGAAATTGCGGAAATCCAAAATGCAAGTTTTGGAAATCCTCGTTCCCACAACCTGAAACCCGAAATTGCGGGTTTGAGATTGTGGAAACTGGAACTCAATTTTTCAAAACTTTGTGTTCCCGAAATCCAAAATCCACAACCCTTGAACACCTCCGGCCCTGCAACTTCCGGGCTTCATAACTCCTCGTTCCTTGGCCAAATGAGGCAAGTCTGGTACCATTGGAAAGCTGTTGGAGAGCTCTATGCAATGGTGTGATCCTTTGTCACATCTGAGAACTTTGATACTTGTAGATAGGGTTTTCACCCTAGCTTGTGCAAATGAGCACCTACTAAGGAGAAGGGACTCCTTAGTAGCAGTTCAGAAAAACATTAAATGAAAGACAATATATTAAAATGGTAATTATTCTAAACATGTGCATAAAACAAAAAAGACAAGATAATAAAAAGGGTTTTTGTATTGATTATACCTCCAATGTGAAGGTTGGTGAAGCTCTTGCAGCAGTCCAGGAGGGTTGCTTCCAAGCTTCCAGCTTTGCTCCTTTTTCTTTCTCCAAAGGGTTGGAAATGGGACAAAAGGGCACTCAAGGGTGAAAGTAGCTCAAGGGTGAGCTAGGGTTTCAAGAGTGATTTTGGCAGAGTAAGGGTGTATTTGACTGTGGATATGAAATGAGGGGTCTCCATCACCTATTTATAGGTTTTTAGTGATGGAGTGCTGGCCCATGGTTTTGGAAACCATATGGTTTAAGTCAGCTGTATAAGGTTTTTGCTTCCTTTTTCCCTCTTTTTCCTCTTTTTTTTTATATTTTTATTCCCTTTTTAGAGGGTTTTTGCTATTTTGGAGGAATTTTGGATTATTTGGGGGGAAAAGGGGGTTTTTTGGCCTTTTGGAGGTTTTTGAATGGGATTTTAAGGTTCTGGAGGTAAATATGGAGGAAATATGGACAAATGAGTCATGTATAGGGGTAGGTGAGGTAGTGAGCACTTTTTGGGTGTTAACAGATTGCCCCCTAATGTGTGAGGGCAGGAGCTCATCGTATGGCCGATAGACATCATAAGTCTTGTGTGGTTTTCCCGGGGTGTGGAGAAGAGAAGGAACGAACTAGAGCCCGGAATAACAGTCCCGAACAAACAGCAAAAACTGAAAGTACATGACCTCAATAATGAATGAGGAATAATCTGAACATAGGGACAAGGCGGGCATTCCCATGCTCATATTAAGATATAGAATAATAATAACAATGGGATCCAAAATATGGGGACCTGAAATATACATGGCCTCAAATAATGAATGAGGAAGAATCTCAATATATGGACGAGGCAGGCATACCCATGCTCGTATCAAGATACATAAAAAATAATAGTGAGGCCCGAAAAAGGGGGACCTGTAGAATACATAGAGAACCACTATGTACATCATAAGGGTCTAGAGGGGACACAAATCTGGGACATACTGCTGGGCTGACCATGTCTGAGATAAAGAATTGATACACTGGAAATACAACAGTGCTACTGAGTGTAGTACCAGAGGAACTGATGAGCTGTTGGATCATAGTGACAAGGAGTCATACTCTCAATGGTACACTGAACTGGGTACGCAAGAAAGCATATAACTGGATGGCTTCCAAATACAATCACCAACGCAACCCGGACATCCACGGGAACATATAACTGGGTGTTCCGAAATGACTCACCAATGTGCTAGAGTCAGGGGAAATCCGTGGTCTTCGACCAATAACTGAAGGGATATAAACCCTGCGCAATTATCGACGATGCAATCAAGGTGTTGAAGTCGAGCATGTGAGAAACAACCACTCAGAGAGGCAATGATGACTCCTCTCAAAATGGTCCGTAGGCACTCACCACTGATGGTGATGGGTCCAAGGCGCAGGGACCTCTGGGTCTATCCTCTGGAATATAGGGGCTCTCGTCGACAGAGGGAGACCTGTAACTAGCAAGGCAATGATGTTTCCTTGATAGGAGCGCGAGGTGGAGAACCAAAGTATGAGAGTACTTGATGGTAGGACTGACAGACTGTGGGGGATAATTGGGCAAGTAGAGTGGGTGGACTCAAAATTCCTTTGTTCAGAGTATGATGGCAGGGATGATCAGGCAACATATGAAACTGACTGGTGGGAAAGGGATCATAGTTGTAATGGATCAAGGATAGTGATTGGGATGAGTGATACTCAAGCTGGTGTAAAATGGCAGGAGACTGCAGACTACTTTGAACAAAAGCGACCTGATTGGGGGTGTTGCCGAGATGATCGATCATAGTGCCAAGAGGCACGGGTGGACTTCTTCACGGGTTAAGGAACTAGAAGAAGTGTGTGTAAAATGGTACTGTCATGTGGATTTATACGAGCCCAAGATAGTTCATGCTCGTGATTGCTTTCAATTTTAAGGAGTCTGAAAGTGATAAGAAGACTCTGTAATAATGGAATGGTACTGTCGTGTGGATTTGTACGAGCCTAGGACAGTTCATGCTTGTGGTTGCTTTCAATTTTAGAGAATCTGAAAGCGATAAGAAGACTCTAGGGGGTTGCTTTTTCATGTGTTAGTCTCCAAGGCCCGAAGAAGCATAAAAGGATGCAATGAAGAACTCTTTTAGCCGGTGTGACTAGAGTATTCCTTTTTCGTAATTAGTCTACCAGGTCCGGAAAATGGTTAAACTTATACCAGATAGATGCCCTTCCAGGGACTTTAACGAGCATGAAAGGAAGCAAGATTGCTCGGCGATCTTTTCATTGTTTTAGGAGTCAGAAAAGAGCTTAACAGAAACTCCCTAAGTGCCTTTTTCGTAAAGGACTTGTTCGGTCTGAAAAAGGGATAAAATTATACCAAACAAAAGGAATGGTCAGGCAAGGAGAAAGTGCTCAATCAAGGAACATTGATGATGACCAAGAACGAGGGTAGGGGGGAACACTGGTGGGCCTCCTTGCGGGATAATGAATGGTGGAAAAATAATGAAATAATTACAGTATGACATGAGTGAATGGCTCATGTAAAAATGTGGAACAATTCGATGGAGGCCGATGTGGCACGCAAATCGAGGTAGCAAGGTGTTGAGACACAATGTTGAAACTGTACCAGGTGAGAGCGAGAAATTATCTCAAGCATCATCATGAGCTCGGAAAAAAGAATTCGGTGATATAAAAAGTGTCAAAATGGATAACAACCGATGTGGTACACAAACCGAGGCGACGGGGGGAGTTTTGGAAAAAATACCAGAGAAATCTGGGGGTGACAGCGAGAAATGATCTCAAGCATCATTATGGGCTCGGAAAAAAGAATCCGATGATATAAAATATATCAAAAACGGAGAGCAGCCGAAGTGGCATGCGAACCAAGGTGACTAGTGGTGTCTAAAAAATGCTCAAAAAATGATGTGGAAAAAATAAGAAAACAAGTTGACCATCATGACGGTCTCGTCGTTCTGATTCCAATGGTGGAAACGGTTCGAAAAATGGACTCCGTATGGGGTCAGAACGTCCAAAACAAGAAAAATTCAATGGACTATAAATAGTGAGTGGGTCCAACATGACAAGTGTCATTTGGACTTATTGACTTTGACTTGTGATCAGAGTGGACCAGAGTTGAGTTGGTGTTTCTGGATGATCTGACCGGCCGTTTTCAGATTCAGGAGTTATAGGTATTCCGACAAACTCATACCTACATTGTCATTGGGTTCGGCGGGGGGGGAGTGGGTCCCAGGGGAGTATTTGTACGGTCCACGTGGGGTGGATCGTAGGTTGGTGGGGTGGAACCGTGGTTGAGGACCGTGGGTTCCAGGGTGGATTGCGCGGTTGGGGACCACGAGGTTCGGGTTGGAATACACGGTCTGCTACCGCGCATTCTGAGGCTGAACACGCGGTTCAAGACCGCAAGTTCGGCTCCAAAAAGCACGGTCCGAGACCACACCTATAGCCCTGACAACCGGAGTCGGAAACCGCAGCAAGGGGCCCTAAAGCCGCGATTGGGATCAAGCTTTTAGGGTTCCCCTGAGGGGGGGGAAGGTTTACTTCTTTGACATGAGTCTGATGAGTTTGCCTTGTGTGATTGACAGGATGACGTTGGTGCTTTGGCGAGAGCGGGATGTCCCGGATGAGATAGTGGATGTCATCCGGAGGGACCAGCATGTGCGGTCGACGTTGGGATTGTGCGGACTGCTGAAGTTCACACAGGTGCCTATGATGCGTTCAGCAGCACTGCTGCTGAACCAATTAGTGAGATTTTGGGAGCCGTACATTCAGGCATTCAGGGTGCAAGGAGAGAGGGTGGATCTCACCCTTGTAGATGTATACTTCCTGACTAGGTTTCCCTGTCTGGTTAGGGTGGCAGATACGCAACCACTAGTATTCGCAAATGTGGATATGGAGGATATGTTGGAGCGGTACTGTGTTCCAAAGGCTAGGGTGCAGAGGAATGCACTCCGAGTGGTGGACCTGCAGGAGCCAGCAGTATAGGTGATTGCAGCGTGCGTTGTTCGAGTTTTGGGGTCCCAATCACCTGAGAAGGTGTCCGAGGGCCAGATGCAGCTAGTGGAGCGGGTGCTGGATGGGGTTTATCATGCTTGGGGCCAGATGTTCCTCACTTGTGTTCAGCAGTAGTTGACATCGGTGAAGGAATTTGGCAGGGATTTTGTTATGGATCTTTTCTGTGTTCCTTCTTCTTGGAGCGGGTACCTACACTGCGGCCGTCGGTGCCGTTCAGGGCAGGAGGACTGAGGGAGCCGCGCATGGTGTGGTGGGGAGAGATGATGTGCCATCGGGGTGGCAGGGAGGTTGGGAGATACTTTATGTAGGAGCTTTACCTTTAGTGGCTGCAGATGCCACTGACACTAGATGATTATCCATACAGGGATATGCCTACACTGGGGATCCGGAGGCACCACGGCCGCCAGGGCAGGCGTGGGGACCAGATGGTATGTATAGTTTTTACTTACATGTTATGGATGTCAAGATTTGTGTATGATAGTTTTTTTGATATACTGTTACTAACTGATGTGTGATCTACAGATGTTGGCCCGAGACCACCACCAGGACATGTAGCGCGCAGGGGGCATGTGGCGGTACCAGCCCTGCCAGGCCGAGGGGAGGTGCGTCGACGAGACATCGAGGGGACTCTAGAGTCCATTCGGATGCTTTTGGATCAGTTGCTGGTTGGAGTGACTGATGATGGGTGGCGGGACGTGGATCCAGAGGTGATTCAGGATTGTCTGAGGGCGCCACAGGAGTTCCAGTCGATCACGATCCGGGTGGCTATATTGGCGGATAGGGGTCGAGCATAGGAGCCCACAGGGGATGAGGAGCTGCCAGAGGAGGAGCGAGGTGAGGACTTGGAGGCAGCTAATGCAGGGTATGACTCTCATTAGGGAGTACAGGGGACTCTCCCCGATTTTGTAGCTATGGCATGTATTCTATGAGGCGTAGGGATGTATAGATATTTTTTGTATAGCTGAGTACGGAGGTACTCAGGACATGTGTAGCATATGGACATGTATTTTTTGATATATATATATGCACATGGATGCACCTTTTTGCGATGATGATTTAGAGTACGCACGTGGATGCGCTTATGGTTTGTTATATGTTTGTACTGCATGTGGATGCAAGTAGTATAGGATGATGGGCACGTGGATGCCCCTTGTGTATTTTATGTGATGCAACATGATGTATGTAGGATTAGGCATGTGGATGCCCCTGTATAATAATGTGGTTTTATTTTTATTGCACATGGATGCAAATGTTTATGTGATGATAGGCACGTGGATGCCCCTTGCAATCTTTTTGGGTTTTTATATATTTTTGATGAGATGTTATGGGATGATGATGCATGATGGAGGTTTTACATGGTGTGATTGATGTGCCAATCTAGGATGTTGTTAGCCATTTGATCTGCGACACTATTCTGAGCTCTTGGGACATGGGTGAATGTTATGGATTCAAATTGTCGGCTGAGTTGTTTTGTGCGCAGGAATTTTCTAAAGAGGCAAGGATCACACACTTGATAGCAGTTGTTGAGCTGGGAGACAAGTAGCTGGGAGTCAAGGAACAGATGAAGGTGGCATATGCCCATCTGGAGGGTAGCAGTCAGGAGACTGGTCACAGCATCATACTCCGCTTGGTTATTGGTAGCGGTGCCTATACATATTCCATCAAGGTGAATCAATTCATGTGAAGGGGAATATAAGACCCATGCTGTAGAAGCCAGGTTGGGAGACCAGCGGCTCGCTCCATCGGCGAAGCCAATGTAATGAGGTGGAAGATGGTCCATCTGTGATCATGCAAAAATGATGAATGTAAGATCGCGATAAAAAAGGTGAAAAACAAAAAGAGAGCAAACTGTACAATACGGATCAATGGGGCCATGGGTTTATTTAGGGATAAAAACGCTTAAGATACAACCCATTACGGGGGTTGCGCAAAGGGTGAACTTCTGAGTCAATTAAAATGTATGCCCCATTGCTGAGAAAGGTCTCCACGATGTAAGGGACTTGCCACATGGATTCAAACTTTCCTTTACCAGTTTTGTCGTGGGCTTGGTCATAGGCAAGGATGAGGTTCCCTTCATGGAAAGTTCGAGGGTGTACATGTTTGTCGTAACCAGCTTTGGAGCGGTTCTTGGCAGCTTCAGTGGTCTGGAGAGTGGCACGACGGTCTTCATCAGCTTGTTCTAGGGATAGCAGACGTTGCTCGAGTGGGGAGGTGTCTGAGAGAAGCTCGACGGCGATGTGTAAGGTAGGTATCTGACACTCGATGGGGAGGACAGACTCTACACCGTGAACTAAATGAAACGGGGTAAAATTGGTGGCGGTTTTGGTGGATGTACGGTAAGCCCATAAGGCAGGGAATAACATGTGGTGCCAATTGGACTTATGTCAGTCAACAGTGCGTTGGAGGATGGTTTTTAAAATTTTGTTAATGGCCTCTACTTGGTCGTTCCCTTGGGGGTAGTAAGCAGAGGAATACTAATGTTCAAACTTCAGTAGGTTGGATAAATCGCGCCAAAGGGAATTTTCGAAGTGTGAACCATGGTCTGAGACCAACTGTTTAGGGAACCCGAATCAAGTGATAACATGGTTAAAAATGAAACGGGAAGCGGTGTCAGCTGTACAATTGAAGGTGGGCATGGCTTCCGCCCATTTGGTGAAGTAATCAACGGCGACAATGATGTACTTATGGCTGTTGGCGGATGGGGGTTTACATTCCATGAAGTCGATGGCCCACTTACAAAAGGGACCAACGGTGACGACTGAGTGTAACGGAGCGGGTGGTGTCCGGGCCTTGGGGGGAAAAAGTTGGCAATTATGGCAATGTTTGACCGCAGTGATGCAGTCGGTAAAGAGTGTGGGCTAGAAGTATCCAGCGTGGATGACCTTTTGGGCGGTGGCCATTCCAGAGAAATGTCCGCCGCAGGCACTGCTATGACAGTCATTGAGGACGTGTTCGGCTTCCTCGTGTGTAAGGCAACGACGGAGAATCGTGTCAACCCCTTGCCGGTAAAGGACATCGCCTAAGAGGAGGTATCGAGAGGCCTGGTGACGGATACGACGGCGTCCATCATGACTGATGTTGGGTCTGAACTTCTGCGTACGAAGGTATAACAAAATATCACCATACCATGGGTCATCAGACGAGATGATGAACAAGTGATTGTTGGGTAACTCATCGGAGATTTGTGGGGACAACAGAAGGGAGGGGAGATCGGTGATGAGCTGGGAAAGCGCGAGGGCTTTAGTGCTCTTAGGGGTTCGAAAAGTGAGGTCATATTCCTAGAGGATAATTACCCATTTAGCAACGCGACCTTGCGGGAGCCGCCGGTTTAAGAGATAGACTATGGGGTTGGAGTCGGCGACAACTGTGGTATGACTGAGCAACATGTAGTGTCGCAATTTTTGGACGGAAAAGACCACAGCAAGGGTTAGTCTTTCCTCATATGGGTAATGTAGGGGTGGTCCAGACAAGGTCTGGCTAATGTAATAAATGACATGCTCCTAGTGAGCGGAGTCTTCTTGAACAAGGACTCCAGACACGGCATAATCGAATGCCGAGACGTAAAGGATGAAGTCTTGAGAGAAATCCAGAGGGGAGATCAAAGGGGCTTGTGTGAGAGCTTTCTTGAGGGCTTCAAATGCAGCTTCTGCTTGCTCATCCCAAACAAAGGGTATGTGGGTACGATGCAGGCATAAGAAACCATGAATGGTGGTGGCATAATCAGGAACGAAGCGACGGAGAAAATTAGATCGCCCTTGTAGAATCTGGAGCTATCGAAGCATGCGAGGAGAGGGAAGGTCTAAGATGGCTTGGACTTTCAGGGGATCAACAACAATTCCTTTCTGGGAAACAATGAAACCCAACAACCGGCCTACCGGAACGCAAAATACACACTTGTGTGGGTTCAAGCAGATTTGATATTTGCGACAATGTAGAAAAACTTGCCAGAGGTCGTTAAGGTGGTCCGATCATTTCCGGGAACGAGCTGTAAGGTCGTCAAGATAGACTAGCAGGATATGGACCAAGTCATGAAAACAATAGGTCATGGCCCGCTGGAAGGTGGCACCAGCATTTTTGAGGCCGAAAGGCATGACGTGATAGGAAAAGGTGCCCCATGGGGTGGTAAAGGCAGTCTTGTACTGATCCTCCTTACGGATCTGAATCTGGTTGTATCCGGAAAAACCATCCATGAAAGATAGGACTTCATGCCCCGCACACACAACGATGAGTTGGTCAATAAATGGCATGGGGAAGTTGTCTTTGGGACAGGCTCGGTTTAAATTGCGGAAGTCAGTACATACTCTGATGGTGCCTTGTTTTTTGTTAATAGGAATGGGGTTTGAAACCCAAGTGGTATATGCAATAGGATAAATGAATCATGCTTTGCGAAGTTTCTAAATCTCTGCTTTAACAGCAGGGAGCTTTGAGAGATGAATGGGGCGCTGTTTCTAGCGAACGGGGGGTACATCTGGCCATGTGTCAATGTGGTGCTCTATAATAGTGGGGTCGAGACCAGGAATTTCAGTATAGGACCAGGCAAAGACATCACGAAACTCTTGGAAAAGTTTTTTATACTCTCCGATCTCATATTCACTGCAGGAGGCTCCTAATGTAATGATTTCAAGAGCCCCAGGTGGGTCAGAGATATCGATGTGGATGACGGGTGAGATGTTGGCCATGTTACCTTCCTTAAAGGCCTCAGGAGCGGGAATAGGATCCTTAAACCAGTCGACTTTGGTGGGAATGAAATCTTTGGACTCAACCGCAAATTGGGTAGCTATGGTAGAGGAGGAGTCTTCTGGGAGGAAATAGGAACGATGGTGCATGTCGTCCCCAGGATAATCCGGGGTAGTGAGAGCCTCTAGAATCTCCTCATCATTGCGGAAACTTTGAGTTGTCAAATCGGTTGACGAGGGAGTGGTAGTCGAATAGATCATATAAATGGTGTTAATCTCTTCAGATGAGGGGGATACTGGGGGGTGGATCTCCTCAATTGTGGGGGGTGTCGTCTCAAGGTCCAAATTATTCATCTCGTAGAGAGCTACTCTGTAATCTGGGAGATCAGGATAGTGATGTGAGTAATGGCTATAAATACCGCATATTGCACAAGGGTGGTTGGTACACAGTGATTTATCACGAGGCTTAGGGGTTGGATCTAGTTCGACAACAGGGATGTTGGGGTCATCTTCAAGCATTTGCATGTGTTCTTGTAATGCAAGTAATTGTGGACATTGATGAATTGGATGGCCTAACTCATCACACAATGAGCATTTAGGAGGAGCATGAAACACGGGGGGGGTTTTACTGCCTTGGGAGGGGGTACAACAGTGTATTGTTGTGGGCCTCGGCCCCCAGTGGGCTTGAGAAGAGGAGGGGGATTCGTAGATGATGAAGGGGTAGTGACACTGGGAGGTGGCTGACTAGTAGTGTCAATGGGTTGCACCGGTTGTAGGACGACATTTGATGTCGGCGGGGGAACGGGAGGCGAAATATACCACATGGGTAATCCCAAGGTTAACTCGGGGAGGCTAAGAGTAGCCATAACCGGGGTGCTTACTACTCCTGAGGGAGGGAATAGGAAGGCGATTGTGTGGATGGGTGTAACACCAATGTGACTAGGTACCAATGGTGGTTTGGGTAACAAGGGCGGTTGATTGTTGGGTGTGTGTGTATTGTGGGAAATGGTACATAGGTCAGATACTTCGGGCGCAGGTGACGGGGGAGGAATGGATTGGAATGTTGAGGTCATCGGTGTATCTGAGTAAACTCCGGGTCCCACGGAGGAAACAAACGAGGTAGTTGTACCACAAATGGGTTGTTCAACCATGGGGAGAACATTCTCGGGTGCAGCGGGGGCATTTGGATCGTAATAGGTGAGTTGGTAAACCTTGACCACACGTCCGTCATGGGGGAACATCATGGTACGAAAAATGGATGAGGCAACCGCCCGCATGGCATACATGTAGCTGCGGCCAAGTAAGAGGTTATAATCAAGTTGGGCATTGATGACCTCTATGTCAATGAGCACAGTTTTTCCAGCCAACTGGACGGGGACATTAGCTAAGAGACCTTGGGGTTGAGCCGAATGGCCGTCATAGGCTCGCAACGCAGTGGTGGACTATTGGAGAGTAGGGGATCCCAAATTCTGCCAAACGAATGTGGACATAATGCATGTGGAGGCACCTTCATCGATAATGCACCGATGGATGACAAGATTCTGAACGGAAACAAAAACTTGGAATGCTAAAGTGGAAGGCAGACGTGGTTCGGACTGGTCCAAATCGAAGGCCATCAGTCGTGAATCATTTGGGTCAATAGCACCAATGGCGGAGAGTAAAGTCTTGCACTGTGAAGGACAGTTTTTTAAGACTTCTAACACAGACATGGCTGCGGGAGACTGGGCTAATTCATCTACAATGTTGTAATTTGATGCAACGCGAGCATTGGGATTATTGTTGATGCAACGAAGTGGGAAGCAAAGTGTTTTGGAGGCGCCATCTAGTGGAGCCGGAGGTATACGTAACGTCTGATCAGTGGGATGAACATTAGTGTTTTTGTCGGCGGAAGGGGCTTCAGGGGTGGAGCCATATTGGTTCCGACGGGTTTGGAGGTTGACATCGGCGGATGACATCTTTAACAAGTGGTGGGTACCTGAGTCTAACATGGGTTGATCAGAAGCGGCATAAGTGATCTATTGTTGTGGTGGCATGTGGCCTTGAGGGGGAGCCAACGGTTGAGTGTTCACTACGCCTTGGGTTGATAAGGGGTTTTGCAGCACCAAAGGTTGATGCTGAGGTGGTGGGGGTTGGGTGGCTCCTGAGGAGCCGCGTGCCCTTGGCGATGGGCATCATCAGTCCAGAGTTGCCGAGCTCGCTCCAAATGTGAGAAAGCATGGGTATAGTGGCCATAGACCCCGCAAATAGAACAAGGATGGTTTGTTCGCAAATTAGGATTTTTGGCCTGCTTGGGTGGCCAATCAGGGTTCTGGTTGGAAGTTGCCACGTTATTGTTGTTTGGGGGATTGGGAGGTTGACCGGCTTGGTCTAGAGGGGGGTTGTTCCCACGGTTACGGCCTTTGCCACGGTTTTGCTGGCCCTGTTGGCGCTAGTTGTTTTGGTTCTGCTACGGATTCTATTGGGCGTATACGTGCCCTTGGGCAACAAGTGGGTTTTGGGGTTGTACAGGTGTGGGAGCAGGCTGCGGTGGATAATAAGTAGGGGGAGGCTGCGCAGGTGCTAAACCTTGTGGGGGTTGCTGATATGGCTGTGGAACAGGTTGTGGGTTTGCCGCAGGGGCTGCCTGTGGTGGGTAATAAGTAGGTTGGGCTTGAGAGGACACAGGAGCTGGTGCAGCCTGTGGGTCATAATATGGCTGAGGTGCGACCAAGGGGGCATAAGCAGGGGACGCATGTCCAAAGCACTGAGGTGGACATGAGGGTCTGTGGGAATGATGGTGATGTGCCATAGGAGCATACGAATTGGTTGCTCCGGATTGAGATGCAGCCCGTGAAAGGTTGGGGCCATGGCTAGGACGTGCTATGGAAAAGGGTTGAGGATGCGAGGCAACATGGCCAATGATGCCATCTGCGGCATGGGATGCCCCCGGCGCATCGTGTTGGGAGGAATCGTCGTGAGGGGCGTCAGGTATGATGGAATACAGATAACCCGACTGGGCGTAAATGAGGTCAAATTGCTGGGCTTTGAGGATGGCCTCTTCTTCGGACTGGGGTCGTTCAGATGCCACATCCTTGGAAATGACAGGAAGGAGGGATTTTAGAAACCAATCTAAGAAGATACAGTCGTCTAACTTGATTTTGCAGAGGCTGCGGCATCGACGCCACTCATGAATGTGGTCAGTGATGTGGGTAGTTGTGTTCTGTCTGCAAGACAGTAGGATCTCAACTCCTGCGTCATAGCGGACAGGTAACTGAAAGAACTACAAGAAATTCGAGGCAAGGGAGGTAAAGGTGGCATGGGTCCCATGGGGTTGCTCGATGTACCACTTAGCTGCAGAGCCAGTGAGGGTGCGCTGTAACAGATGAAGGCGGACAGAGTCGTCCACTATGGAGTTGGAGGAACACCATAGATGGAAGGACATAATATGGTTATGGGGGTCTTCCCCTGCCTTGACCTCAAACTTAGGGATGTCGGAGGGGAGCTTGGTGGGCATGTAAGGCCACGCAGGGTCATGTCTAATGGAATCATTAGTCAGTCTAGCTAGGTTAGGAAGGTTAAGTCTATCCATGAATGGAAAACTAGTAGAAGGATGTGACATACTAGTGGGTGTGACCATGTTGGGGCCAATGCCCCCAAGTGGAGCGGTTGGGTTGGGGATGGTGCCCCCAAGTGGAGGAACGAAAATGGTATGGGACGGTCCTGCACCGCCAAGGGTAGTGTGAGTCACTAATGGAGTGGAGATAGGTATGCCAGCTACTGGAATGGGTACAGTGATCGGAATGGTAGATGTGGGCCCCTTCGAGGGTATACCCAAAGTAGGTGTGGTAACTGGGGTGGTGGTGGATGCTCCACTAGCGGTCCCTACAAAGAAAGGGGTGGAAGTCACGCCAGCCATGGGGCTGGTTGGTGCAGTGTAAATGGGGTTCTCGGACTCTGCCTCAAAATCAGAGGTAAAATAAGGGGCTTCTAGCTCAGGTGACGGAGTTCTATGCCGTTGACGAGTGGAGTCAAGTGACAAGGCTCGAGATCTATGATGAGTGGTATCAAGTGATGAAGATATATGTCTATGACGGGTGGTGTCAAGTGAACCGTGCTGTGGGGGCTCTCCCTGGAGGCGCCGAGAATGTCTCAAGGACTCAATGGTGACAGATGGTGTCAAGTATCTGGGGGTTGTGTTGAGTGAAAACCAGCTCAAAAATCCTACTGCAACCGAGTGCACAGAAGGAGAGCTAAAAAAATATGGCACTCAGGACAACAACCAACTCAAAACACTTACTATAACAGTTGTGCTACAATAAGTGGAGTATCAACAGAAATGGTCAGAATACCAACAAGTAGTAGGTTTCCTAGAAAATAAAAATAGTGGACTCGCTAGACCAAAAGGAGGTAAGGGAGCATGCAAACACCTAACTAAATAGTATTCTGACTCAACTAGACATATGCTCTGCAAGGTGATGAAATCCAAGTCAGACAATATGGATAGTAGAGCCAAGTGGCTAAAGATATCCCCCTACCGGGAGGGACACTGGGTAGTCAATCCTAGAAGAAAGGCAACTAAGATACCCCGTTCATGACACGTCCAGAAAAGGTGAATCTCTCGTTTGGTTCTATCACTGCGGTATCCCCATATGGGTGATACCCCGAGAACTGCGAAAGGTAGCCATCGGTTACTGGATGGATTGCGGTATTCCACTCAGGCCTCCAGAACCAGTCTGGCGACTTCAACCCTCCTAGGGGAGAGGCCCTCTGATAAACTGGTTGTGACCGTGCCAAAAAATGCTAGGGGATTTTGGTTCCCTAATGGACAACAGCTATGTCTCAAGTGTAAGCAACCAAGGGATGTTATTTGGATGCCTATCTCCCCTATCCTACCTAACTACAAAAATTCTTATGTGTTCTCCAAGTGGGGTTAGAATGTTGGTTGTGTTAAGTAGTATTTTAGGGCTCACTTGAATTAGGTGACAGAGTGTGTGTGTGTGAGATGATGAACCCAAGTAAAAATTCCATGGGGTGGGCAACTGTCTAACTAAAAATAACAATACAGAAATTAAACTTTGAAATGCAAAATTTTCTCTTTTTAATTAAAATGCTGAAATTTTTTTAAAAAATATTATGTAAATGGAACATAAATAATACTGCAGAAAAGGTTGTAGGGAAGTATGGCTGCAGGTAGGACAGATGGCTGTGTAGGTGCAGAAAATAGTGTAGCAAAGTGCTGGGTTCAAAACAGTGAAAAAAGTGCAGAAAACAGACCGCGAGACTGTGGCAAATCTGGGCGGTCGGACCGCGGGAAACAGCTCAACAGTCGTGGACGGGTTGCGGGATTTTGGCCGAAAGACACAGTAGGACCGCGAGAAAAAGGTCGAAAGCCGTAGGCGGGTTGCAGGAAAATGGCTGAAAGCCACAGGCGGGACGCGGGAAAAAGGCCGAAAGACGCAAGCAGGTTGCAGGAAAATGGCTGAAAGCCGCAAGTGGGACACGGGAAAAAGGTCGAAAGATGCAGGCGGGTTGCAGAAAAATGGTTGAAAGCCGCAAGAGGGCCACGAAAAAATGGGTAAACAACCGCTGTCGGACCGTACGAAACAAGCTAATAGCCGTGGTCAGATCGCAGGTAACAGACTGGAAACCGTTAGTAAGTCGCTAGAAACAGTCTGAGAGTCGTGGTCGGATCACAGGTAAATGCCTGAAAGACGCGGTCGGAACGCAACTGCGGGGGGTAAAAGACGCGGTTTACGGCAGCCGAAAGGGACAGCCGAAAGGAAAAAATAGGAAAATATTGCAGAAAATTGAAAACATTTAAAACTTTAAAAACTATAACCAGAAATTCAAAGGAACACAAAGTGGAGTCGCCAAAACTGTAGTTAGGGTTTTCACCCTAGCTTGTGCAAATGAGCACCTACTAAGGAGAAGGGACTCCTTAGTAGCAGTTCAGAAAAAACATTAAATGAAAGACAATACATTAAAGTGGTAATTATTCTAAACATGTGCATAAAACAGAAAAGACAAGATAATAAAAAGGGTATTTGTATTGATTATACCTCCAATGTGAAGGTTGGTGAAGCTCTTGCAGTAGTCCAAGAGGGTTGCTTCCAAGCTTCCAGCTTTGCTCCTTTCTCTTTCTCCAAAGGGTTGGAAATGGACCAAAGGGGCACTCAAAGGTGAAAGTAGCTCAAGGGTGAGCTAGGGTTTCAAGAGTGATTTTGGCAGAGTAAGGGTGTATTTGACTATGGATATGAAATGAGGGGTCTCCATCACATATTTATAGGTTTTTAGTGGTGGAGTGCTGGCCCATGGTTTTGGGAACCATATGGTTTAGGTCAGCTGTATAAGGTTTTTGCTTCCTTTTTCCCTCTTTTTCCTCTTTTTTTTTTAATATTTTTATTCCCTTTTTAGAGGGTTTTTGCTATTTTGGAGGAATTTTGGATTATTTTGGGGAAAAAAGGGGTTTTTTGGCCTTTTGGAGGATTTTTTAATGGTTTTGTGGCCTTTTGGAGGCTTTTTAATGGGATTTTAAGGTTCTGGAGGTAAATATGGAGGAAAATATGACAAATGAGTCATGTATAGGGGTAGATGAGGTAGTGAGTACTTTTTGGGTGTTAACAATCCTTCCATTTTCTCAAATCAAAATGACACCCAAAACTTCTCCAATACTGTGTTAAAATGTTCTGTTATCTGCCTGTAACTCAGAGTTTGGCCCAAGCAGCCCTAGTGCTACAACATGGGATCTGATACCACTTTGTAACATCCCCTTCCATCAATCTGATGCAAGGAAGGAAACATGACCAAACATACCGGGCTTATTTGGTAATCTCAGCCCCATACATTACTAAGAAATTCATAAGAAATAAAAACTTATGTGTGCAAATTCATACTCAATATAAACACAGCGGAATTAAATCACATTTGCCAACACACAAACAATAATGCATCAACATATCTATCACAGGCATACGATGGATCGTCATGCAGAGAATTCAATCTCATTCTCATGCTATGCACGGACTTCATGTCAAATTCATTAAGACAATCATTTCATTTCATTAACATGGACAATTAAAATTCAGAACAAAACACATAATGATCATAATTTAATCCACAAAGAACACTTATCTTGAAGATGAAGTTGTCCAAACAAATGGCTATGTGAGAGCAACGTTCCACCCAACCATAGATATCTGTCCAGCCTATATTCTTTCAGCTAAGAGATCACCCCTTAGCTGGGTTGTGTATCCACTAAGGAGGAACTAAACAGACTCAGTCACATCCATGGTTTCACTCAACAGCTATGCTAAGCCAACACACAGTTGGGTTTATCAAGCATACAAAAGATAGAGGAGGATAATGCTAAGCCAATGAGCTCATCCACAGAGCTACAAGCATCTCAATATAATTCAACAGTCAAGGCACCCACAATACTTACCACACCCAACACAAGGAAGGTCCCATTCTTTGCTGCACAGTCCATTAGCCGTCCCTTCCCTCTAGTACTCTTCAGGATGGGAATAGAAAGGTTCAGCTTCTAATTCCTTGAGATTCTATCCTTCACTGGGTTTATCAAGAAAACCCAACCTCTGCTCAGTCATTCACACTTAGATTTCTCACAATTCTGGCATCAAATAACTCAATCCCGTCACTAGACTTCTGGGCTATAGAAACTGAGTTTTTCTATGGATTTCGGGGTATCTAATGTTCTCAAATTCGCCCCACGGTTCATACCTTTGGATCCCCCATTGGATTTTACTGTCAATACCAAATTTTGAGAGTTTATGGCTCTTCAAAACGTGGGTTCTTGCAAAGTTGCGATTTCTGGTTTTTCTCACTGCTGGGAATTTGTAATGGATGAAAATTGATGCTGGGTTTCTTAACAATGGAATGGGACTGAGGAAAAATCCATTCCCATGAGGCAGAGTGAATTATGGTACAAGAAAACAGAGCCCATACTCTACCATACGAATTTATGGGCTACCCATGCTCCATTGAAGCCATGGACTGAATTATTCAACAACTTCCTTACAACAGAAATAAATGTCAGCAAAGAAAGTCAAATGGGTTCTCACAATGACATTTGGAAACATATGGTTCACCCCCACAACCCCTTCACCACTCCCCAGTGGAATACACATGGCCCCTTCTCATTCGTTGCTTCCATATCCAATTTTGGTATTTTATTGCAATATCAAATATTTACATCATTTACAATATTCCATGGCTTAATAGCACATAGGTAAAAAAATATCAAATGCTTGTCCATTCTAAATAAAATCCGAACATACACTAGCGGGGCATTGGCCTTGAGCTCCACGCTGGGGAAACATACATTGCATGTATACAATATTTACATTAAAAGCCAATATTTTATAAGAGTCAAAATTTGGGTATTACAAGTATAGTTAGAACCATAGTAGATATTGAAAAAATCCATAACGAAAATATCAAGTACAACTAAAATACGATAGTAGATTATAGAAAAAAAATGCAATTTTAATTTAAAAAAAATAAAATTATACATAAATCGTAAATGTAAAACCATAAAAATAAAACTTAAAATGACAATTACATACAAAAAAAATTAAAAGTAAAACTTAAATGAAAAACTACATAAATTTATTTAAATATTATACAAACTGACTTAAAAATAAAACTTTTAAGAGTTTAACTTGAATGGTGTTTAGAGCAGTAGAGACAAAAGGACCACCCTTTATGATTCTTTACGCATCTAGAACCTTACAAAAGGGAAAGCTTCTCTCGGCCCTCCAGGTTCCCTGTGGGGCGAGAGGGTTAGGTTATTCTTAGATTTCCTTGTACTTTTGCTTACCTTACAGATTGGATTATAGCCTGGGTAGAGGACCAAATATTATTAGATCAGCAGAGCCCAGACCCAGAGGAACTACCTGTATATTTTCTGTATTAACAGACACTTTCCTACTGAAGAAAACGTGTTTGCTTCATAATAGTTGAAAGCTAATACTCATGTTGTTCAAGTGGAGTCATGTTATTTATAAAGTGGAGTGGAGTCAGTGAGAATTGCATCGTGGAATTCATAAAAAAAAGAACTTTTCGGCTGAATTATTAAGTTTTTTTCAGTGGAAAAGTTTCTGCAAACTTTTGACCAAAAAGATAATTAATCCAATGTAACATCCTGAATTTTCATAAAAATTTAAAACTTTTGAAAACGGCATTAAATAAGGTAAATATAATTGCGGAAAATAATAAATGTCAGATTATGACAGTAATGATTAAAAATTCGTTTAGTACTAAACATAATTTAATTTATGAATTAGCAATCATTTTGATAACGACAACTTAACACACTTTTGACAACATGATTATTGTAATAAATGCACAGACAGGTTAGAAATATGATGCGATACTTTTCTTTTGAAAAGATTACTGATATTTTGCTTTCTCGATGTCCAAGGGTGTCCTACGAGGTACCCTGGAGTTTACTTAGCTGCGATGCTAAGGCATTTGAAATGTTTCTATGTGTAGACGACAGGTAAGAGGTTCAAATACTGTATAGTTTAAAAGTACGTGTGTAATTCAATTCATCGTCAAATAAAAAAAATGTTGTGAATTCTTTTGTGAAAACAAGTATCTATAGGTATGAAAAGTTTAGTGTTGTTTACAGGTTTTTCAACGTTGTCTTACAATTCGTAATTGTTGGAAACAATGATGTCTAGAAAGTCTACATGCTGCTTAAGTTTGATGTCGTAAACCAATGACGTTGTTATAGTTTGGCTTTGGTCGTCGTCTTGAGGTAATTAATACTTGTATAGTATTAATGTCGTAATTGTATTGCTAACCATCAAATGCATTGCATTAAGAAGTTAGGGTATGAAGTACATAGCATTAGCATGGTTTTTATGCTAATATCTATTCATTGGTTTTGTTGAAATTCCAAAAATGCAAACTCTTATTTTTTTTTAATAATTGCAATAATGAAAACTATGATTATCATGTTTAACATTATAATTCTTATGGATTACTATCCTATGCAATAATTTGACATTTGTAAACTATTCACGATATATATAAAAAGTTCACAATATTAAACTCACATGAAAATTGGAACTTAATACGTGGTTGTATAAAACATTAATATCCAAATAATATATCAAATTTCGGACCATAACTTAGAACTATAACGTTGATGTTTGTGGTACTGACGTGGTATTAAAAATTGAATGGACAGGTTGACGGGCCTTTAAGCTTGGCATGTGCTTCAAACTAGCATGGAGATAGTGTGTTGGTATTGTATTAAAACCTAAAACCAAACTCCATGTGATGGATTGTTAACATTCCACATAGTGCAATAACAATGTAACGGTGATTACAGAAGCCACTATGTAATGGTTGCAAGTTTGAAACTCCTCCGAGTTGGATGTATAACGACCCATCGTGAGCCAAGGTGGCAAAGCCATGCTTGTGAAATGATGGTACAATAAATGCAGTAGATTTATGATCTCCAATGTAAATGTGTTGGCACACTCGTGATCGTTGATCAATTTGAATCAGGGTCATTGGATGCAACCCTAGCATTGTGTCATTGTGTTGGTTGATGAGGAGTGAATGTTGTTCATTGTGTCATTAGTGTTTCGAGCAACAAGGCCGACAGGCTGCTGAAAGTTAGGGTTTAGCCAAAAAAATGAGAAGAGGAATCGACCTCGTGACTTGTAGGTTAGATTAAAGTTGCAGGTTTCTTTCTCACTGTAATGGCATTGTGTTAGATTATCTTGTCTTTGGTTTGGATTGTTGTCGAGTTGATAGTTTATAGTTTTCAATCCTGAGTTTGAGTGATAGCACACACTCCTGCATAAAGGATAAAAACATCTTAGTCTCGTTCCAGGTCAAACGCTCGTCATCTAATAGTGAAAGTGAAGAGCTCGTACGTTTGTTGAGAAGGTAAGTGTTTTCGAAAACTCAATGGTTCTTTTGTTGAAAGTTCAACTTACGATTTAAATAAAACAATTTATCTAACTCTGTGAAATTGTTATGTCAGTTGCAAGGTTCGAAGGACGACTTGGGTAATGGTTTGGAAAAGGTTGGCATGCCTCCATTCCTGGTAAGCTCCGGGTCTTAAACCTTCGTAGGTGCCAATCGACCTTGGTTGATGTGGTTTCAAAATAATGAGTAATCAAGTTTTCCCCATGCTTCGGCATTGTCTATCAGTCGAGAATATTTGAAGAACCTTTTGTGTTAAAGTGATGACTGTACAGGGATATGACCCTCGTCTGTTTGAATGATACTCTGCCTTTTAATTTTTTTTATGCCTAGTTCATCGAGATGGGAGTTATAATACTCGTTTTAAAAACTTAGAGGAAGGGATAAACCCTGTGTAGTTTTCGTTTTGGAAATGTAATGTTAACCTGTATGTTGATGCTTCCTTTGTGAAGCCGGAATCTGTGTTGGGTTCGAAAATCAAACTTGTAAACCTTTGGGGTTATGTTTAATGAATGAAAATGTTGGAGCCGAAGCTCGTTTAACTCTGTATGCTATGTTTAAATTTCTCGGCAATGGAAAAGTTGTTATGCTATTTGTTTATGTTCTGTATGGATAACGGGACTGTCGAGCTATGCAAAACTGTTATGCATTTTCGTAGTTGGAAAGACTCTGTGTGTTTTGATTTAATAGCTTTTGTTTATAAAAAGGAAAGGAACAAGGCTACGCCCAAATTCTAATTTCTCCTTCGATGTATAAGATGTTTTCATAAATGAACTCCAGAAAAGACCTTCAATCGTCAACTAGGTTTTGTTCTGTAGTTTGTGCATGAGTATGTAAATCGTGTTTGTTTATCTGTTGGAAAACGATGTTATGGTTTTGGAAAAACTATCTAGGGTTTGATATGAAACCCAGTTTTGAACAATACTTATAGATTGTAAAATAAATAGAAGTAAGATGAATGAAAACAAGATAGGGTTTACTTTAATTTCATTCTCTGATAATACTAAAATAAATAATGTAAATGTTATATCAGAAGATTTATACAGAAAACAATGTATGTGTGAGAAATATGAAGACTATGTAATGACTCTGATTTGCAACTTAGTTCCATCGTTAGCAATTCTATTTATTTGTAGTAATACTATTTATTTATAGAATGATGTATGGAAGTTTGAATTGCATTTATTTCCTATCTAAATAATGGAGATAACAAACACTATGTACTTGTTCAGAGAATAAACGATATTTGCTTTTCATGAAACAATAAAATATTTTATAATATTGTAGATACTATACAATAATTTCTACTATTGTTAACTATAGGGCATGAAATGAAAAACATAACAATTACTGTACTTATCTGTCTAATCAATGGCAATCTGCCTATCTTTCATCCATAATTAAATTGCTTCTCTACACTAGAGTACGATGCAAATAACAGCATGTGGAAAAATGTAGAGATTGGATTATCAATTCAGTTTATCATTAATCTTAACATTCAGACTTAAACCAAATCAGAGATCAATTCTTCTTCAAAACAGAGTTTACTAATCTTTACTACACAGAACTACTAAACTGAAACAAATTAGGAAATAGCAGAACCTGGATGAATTCTGTAGGGAAACAAACAGCCCAAGAACACTGTTCCACCCAACCAATTCCTGAAGACAATCAAGTACTTGCATTAGGACCCCCGAGCCTGTTCACTAAACCACCAGGAGGAAGAAACTTAGGAATTCAAGATCTCCACTTATAGTAGCAATAATTGTAAAATCTTCAAGAACTAGTAGTCCAAAGGACCTGCACCAGCACCTCTGGTTTTCCTTATCAAAAAGTTTGCATACTTATGATTGCACTCACAACTAGCATCCCTATTCGAATCTCTCAGTGATCACCTGATGCACATGAGGAATATTTCTGCAGAAAATATTGTGTAAGAGCTGCCTACTCAATTCAAATTTGCCTTATGTAGGCTTCCTATGCCTTTTTGGTTATTACTTGGTCAATAAATGAGCTGCCTGCCCACTCCCACCACCTGGGGGATAATGCCACATTATTAGGGGTAGTTGTCCCATAACCAATATCTAGTGGTGAAGTGCAATTGCTGCCCTCTGTCCCATGCTTTCCAACAACTTCCATTCCTCCTAGTGGGTCAGTGAACACTCATTTAACAGTTTCCTTGGGTGTTTGTCTCCTACTTTAATTTATTAAATAATAAAAATTCAGTAATTACATTCATCCTTGACCAAACTTGGTCATAATTTCAAAACTTTGAAATTAAAATTTAACATAAAGTATTTTTGCAAATAAAATATGATTTTCAGAATTTGGGTAGGTGACATACACCCCCCCTTAAGTCTCAACATCGTCCTCGATGTTGGTTAATCACTCCTTGAGTGTTCCTGAAACAGAGTTGGGTATGATGCCTGCATACTACTCTCCAACTCCCAAGTTGCCTCTTCCAGGATAAGGTGCTTCCATTGCACCTTCACTTGCCCAATGGTGCAATTCCAGAGTAGAGTTTCCCTCCTTTCGAGGATACAGTCCGGTTCCACCTGAAAATATTCCTCTTGTCCCACATGTACATCATTCCAATTTACAACATGAGTATCATCGTGTACATACTTCTTTAAAAATGATATATGAAAAACATTATGTATTTTTAAATTTGGTGGCAAGGCTAGCTGGTATGCCACTGGTCCAACCTTGGACAATATTTCAAAAGGACCACAATACCTGGGTGCCAACTTGGCACAACTCCCCAATTTCAATTAACTCTTTTTCGGTCTTACCTTGAGGAATACATGTTCACCAACCTGGAACTCTTTATGAGTCCTTTTAAATCTGCTTGACTCTTCTGCCTCTCTTGGGAAGCTTTTAAATTTCCTTGCACTTGTTTCACAATTAGTTCTAACTCCTGCAACAATTCAGGTTCTGAAACAACTCTATTTACTGGGTCATTCCAAGAAACAAGTGTATCACATTTCCTCCCATAAAGAATTTCAAATGGGCTAAGTCTAGATGATGCATGATTATGGTTATTATATGCAAATTCTGCTAATTGTAAGTAGTCTTCCCACTTACCAGGCTGATCCTTAACATACATTCTCAGTAAGTCTTCCAAAACTTGATTTACCCTTTCTGTCTGTCCATCCATTTGTGGATGAAATGCTATGTTGAAATTTAAGGTTGTATTCAACCCTTTGAACAATGACCTCCAAAATTTTCCAGTAAACTTAGAGTCATGATCTGAAATTATCACCTTTGGTATCCCATGTAGTCGAAAAATCTGCTTCATGAAACTTTCTGCAATGTCTAGAGCTTTATGAGTAGTCTTTACAGGTATAAAGTATGTTGCTTTGCTCAGTTTGTCTACTACCACCATGATAGAGTCATTTTGTTTCTGATTTTTGGGTAGTCTAGTAATAAAGTCTATGCTTATTACTTCCCATTTCCAACTTTGTAGAGTTAATGGATGTAACAATCCAGCATGATGTTGGTGTTCAACTTTCACCTTTTGACAATCCAAACATTTAGCTATGTACTCTGCTACTTCATCTTTCATTTTTGGCCAATATTATTCTTTCCTAAGCAGAGTAATGGTCTTCTGATAACCTGGAAGACCAGAATAATGACTTTTATGCATCTCGTTTAAAATCAGAATTTGTATTTCTGGTATGTCTTGTACATACAATCTATTTTTATACAGCAATAACCCATTTTCCTTCATGTTGTAATCTGCCATAAAAATTTTAGAACTATTGTTTGCTATCTTTTCCTTTATTTTTTTGTATTCTTCATTTGTTTCACTCTTTTCAACAATCTGATTTTCCAAATCTGTTGAATAAGTACAGATGGCTGAAATAAAATTCAATTTTGCCTTACCACTCAAAGTATCTGCAACCTTGTTCTCCTTCCCTTTAATATGCTGAATTTTGAAATCATACTCACTTAAGAAGGTCAACCATCTAGCTTGTCTAGCGTTCAAATTTGTCTGATCTAATAAATATTTCAGACCCATATTATCTGTCAACAATGTGAATTTTCTACCAATAAGGTGGTGATGCCACATTTTTAAAGCATGAATTATAGCTAATAACTCTAAATCATAAGTGGAGTAATTATTTTCATGTACTTTCAGCTTTCTTGATTCGTATGCCACCACATCCCCTTCTTGTGTTAGGACTCCACCGAGTCCGTCATTACAAGCATCTGTGCAAACTATGAAATATTTATTAGGATCTGCTATCCTCAGAATAGGTGTTGTATTCAACAATTCCTTTAACTTCTTAAAACTGTCTGAACATTTCTGATCCCACACAAATTTCTTCCCTTTCTTCTGTAAGGAAGTTATGGGGTTGGAAATCCTTGAAAAACCCTCTATAATTTTTCTGTAATATCCAATAATGCCCATAAATGATCTTACATCCGACACATCCTTAGGAACCGGCCAGTCATTAATGGCCTTTATCTTGTCGGGGTCAACCGAGATTCCTTCTTTAGAAATTATGTGTCCTAGATACTGAATTTTGTCCTTGTGGAAGTCACACTTACTAAACTTAGCGTATAGTTGATGGTCTCTCAGAACTTGTAAGATAATCCGTAGATGTTCATCATGCTCTTCTTTACTTTTAGAATACACTAAAATGTCGTTTATAAACACAACAACAAACTTGTGTAAGTATTTGTGCAGAATATTATTCATCAAACACATAAATACAGTCGGGGCATTAGTCAAGCCAAATGGCTTCACTACGAACTCGTAATGTCCATACCGAGTTCTGAAAGCTGTCTTGAAAATATATTCATCCTTAACCCGTACTTGATGATATCCTGATCTAAGATCAATCTTTGAAAATATCGTTGCTCCACGTAGCTGATCAAATAGATCGTCTATGCGGGGAAACGGATACTGTTTTTTTATTGTCATCTTATTAAACTGGTGATAATCTATGCACAGTCTTAGGGTTCCATCTTTCTTCTTAACAAAGATGACAGGTGCTCCCCAAGGAGACATGCTGGGTCTTATATAATTCTTATCAATCAGTTCCTTCAACTATGATTTCAATTCGTTTAATTCTAGTATATTCATTCTGTATGGAGCTTTAGAATTTGGTACTGCTCCTGGTATTAACTCAATGGTAAAATCTAAATCTCTTTTAGGAGGTAATCCTGGAATCTCCTCAGGAAATACATCCTTAAAATCCTTTAGGACAGGTATGTCTTCTAATTTCAATTTATCATCTTTACAGATAAATTCATTGTTTACTACATTTACTGCAAACAATTGACATCCTTTCCTAACTGCCTTCTTAACTTGCATGGTTGAAATCTGTCTAAGGGTTACCTTTCTTGGGATACCTTTTATTTCTATAGTTTTTCCTTCTTCATTTACACATGTAAAACTTTTTTCATAACAGTTCATAATAACATGATGGGCTTCTAACCAGTCCATTCCGATTATATTATCATAGGATCTTAAAGGTAAAATATTCAACTTGATTTGTGTCTGTAACTGATTCATGGATAAAGTACAACTTTCTATCAAATCTGATACTTTCCTCTTTGTTCCAGTTGCTAGTCTAACTAACCAAGATTTACTAAACTTTTATGTTTTCAATTTAAGACTTTCCACAATATCTGGTGATATATAACTTAAGCTAGCACCTGGGTCAATTAAAACAATAACAAGATGATTTTGTAGCATACCTTCAATCTCTACCATGGATATTTGATGATCTGCTTGCCTATTGTCGAGTGCTGCATTGATTCTGGGCATCTCCCTCGCCACGTCTCCAACAGTAGGTTCAGTCTGAATAGAGTTGATGTTGTTAGCTTTCCGCTTCCTCAAGGTACATTCTGATGCATAATGGGGACCTTGACACTCGAAACATTTGATGGGTGCCTTTTGCTCATTGGTCCTGGTATTATTAGCTGCATTCTGGGTGCTGTAGAATTTTGCTGTTGATTGTTTCTGGAATTATTCCCTTGATAATTCCAATTCTGAAAATTTTTCTTTTGGAAACCGGAATTTCCACTGAACCTAAAATTTTTCTTTTTCAGCTCAAAATTGTTGGGCTTATGACTTTTCCAATTCGACATTCCTTCTCTTTTTTGATTTGTGTCATAACAGAAAACTGTCTTTCTCATAGCCTCTTCCAAGGTCTTTGGACTGTCATACTCGATTTTGTCCTTAATATTGAAAGGTAGGCAGCTCAAGTATCTTTGAATTTTTGGTTTTTCTTCTATGAGGTATGGCACATATATTAGTAAGTTCAGAAATTTACGGTCCATTTCCTTCATGTTCATACCTCCCAGCTTCAAATCGTAGAACTCTTTGGATTTTTCTTCATAGTACTGTTCAGATAAATACTTCTTTTTAAAGTATCGTTTAAAAGTACTCCAGTTTACATCTTTATCCTTGATGCCCTTTACTCTTTTGATGTCCTGCCACCAAATATCTGCTTTTCCAATCAAGTTATATATAGCCATTTTTGCTTTCAAGGATTTTGAATAGTTATAAATCTGGAAATATTTCTTCATACAGGACAGCCATGCTCCAACTATCTCACCCTTCTCAGTTTCTCCATTGAAAGTTGGAGGTCTAATCTTTTTGAACTCCCCAGAAATCTGTTCATACTCTTTATAGCTTTTCTTTATGGATTTGTAATCTCCCTTACTACTATCACTGGAATAGTTACGTTTCTTTTTACGTACTTTAATAGCCTCTCCTGATGGCGTTGAACTGCTGCTCACATCATTAGTTTTTATTTTCTTACTTTTGTTACCATGAGGCAGATCCTCAACTTTGGAGATATATTCATTATCTCTCTCTTGCTCCTCAGTTGGGCATTGTTCAAACAACACTTGGTTTAATTCTTATTGCACTTTCAGAATTCTTTCATTGTCTTGTTTCACCAATCTCATTTCTGCTCTTAACTCGTGAAACGCACGTAACAATTCTGACGAATTGTTATTCAATTCACCGTGGCCTTCTTCTGCATAGTGTTGTCCTGTGCTATGGTTGTTTGGTTGAAATCTGTCTTCTAAATGTTCACCTAAGTTCTCCATACCTGTAACTTAAAATAATTTCTGAATAACATCATAATTAAAATTTCAAATTAGTAAAATTTTATGTTGTATAAAATTTTCTGCTGTATGTTCTTGGACCTTTTTCAGGCCTAGAGTTCGAACATGAGCTCCGATACCACATGTAACATCCCGAATTTTCATAAAAATTTAAAACTTTTGAAAACAACATTAAATAAGGTAAATATAATTGCGGAAAATAATAAATGTCTGATTATGACAGCAATGATTAAAAAGTCATTTAGTACTAAACATAATTTAATTTATGAATTAGCAATCATTTTGATAATGACTACTTAACACACTTTTGACAACATGATTATTGTAATAAATGCACAGATAGGTTAGAAATATGATGCGATACTTTTCTTTTGATAATATTACTGACAGTTTGCTTTCTCGATGTCCAAGGGTGTCCTACAAGGTACCCTGGAGTTTAATTAGCTGCGACACTAAGGCATTTGAAATGTTTCTATGTGCAGACGAAAGGTAAGAGGTTCAAAGAATGTATAGTTTAAAAGTATGTGTGTAATTCAATTCATCGTCGAATAAAAAAAATGTCGTGAATTCTTTTGCGAAAACAAGTATCTACAGGTATGAAAAGTTTAGTGATGCTTACTGGTTTTTCAACATTGTCTTACAATTTGTAATTGTTGGAAACAATGACATCTAGAAAGTCTACATGTTGTTTAAGTTTGATTTCGTAAACCAATGATGTTGTTATAGTTTGGCTTTGTTCGTCGTCTTAAGGTAATTAATACTTGTATAGTATTAATGTCGTAATTGTATCGCTAACCATCAAATGCATTGCATTAAGAAGTTAGGGTATGAAGTACATAGCATTAGCATGGTTTTTATGCTAATATCTATTCATTGGTTTTGTTGAAATTCCAAAAATGCGGACTCTTATTTTTTTTTATAATTGCAATAATGAAAACTATGATTATCATGTTTAACATTATAATTCTTATGGATTACTATCCTATGCAATAATTTGACATATTTAAACTATTCACAATATATATAAAAATTTCACAATATTAAACTCACATGAAAATTGGAACTTAATACATGGCTATATAAAACATTAATATCCAAATAATATATCGAATTTGCGACCATAACCTAGAACTGTAACATTGATGTTTATGGTACTGACATGGTATTAAAAATTGAATGGACAGGTTGAAAGGCTTTTAAGCTTGGCATGTGCTTCGAACTGGTGTGGAGATAGTGTTTTGGTATTGTATTAAAATCTCGAACCAAACTCCATGTGAAAGGGATTATTAACATTCCACGTAGTGCAATAACAGTGTAACGGTGATTACAGAAGCCACTGTGTAATGGTTGCAAGTTTGAAACTCCTCCGAGTTGGATGTAGAATGACCCATCATGAGCCAAGGTGGCAAGGCCGTGCTTGTGAAATGATGGTACAATAAATGCAGTAGATTTACGATCTCCAATGTAAATGTGTTAGCACGCTCGTGATCGTTGATCAATTTGAATCAAGGTCGTTGGATGCAACCCTAGCGTTGCGTCATTGTGTTGGTTGATGAGGAATGAATGTTGTTCATTGTGTCATTAGTGTTTCAAGCAGCAAGGCCGTTAGGCTGCTGAAAGTTAGGGTTTAGCCAAGAAACTGAGAAGAGGATTCGACCTCATGACCTGTAGGTTGGATTAAAGTTGTAGGTTTCTTTCTCACTGTAACGGCATTGTGTTAGATTGTCTTGTCTTTGGTTTGGATTGCTGTCGAGTTGATAGTTTATAGTTTTCAATCCTGAGTTTGAGTGATAGCACACACTCCTGCATAAAGGATAAAAACATCCTAGTCTTGGTCCAGGTCAAACACTCGTCGTCTGATAGTGAAAGTGAAGAGCTCGGACATTTGTTGAGAAGGTAAGTGTTTTTGAAAACCCAATGGTTCTTTTGTTGAAAGTTCGACTTAAGATTTAAATAAAACAATTTATCTAACTCTCTGAAATTGTTATGTCAGTTGCAAGGTTCGAAGGACGACTTGGGCAATGGTTTGGAAAAGGTTGGCATGCCTCCATTCCTGGTAAGCTCCGGGTCTCAAACCCTCATAGGTGCCAATCGACCTTGGTTGATGTGGTTTCAAAATAATGAGTAATCAAGTTTTCGCCATGCTTCGGCATTGTCTATCAGTCGAGAATATTTTAAGAAACTTTTGTGTTAAAGTGATGATTGTATAGGGATATGACCCTCGTCTGTTTGAATGATAATTGGCCTTTAAATTTTTTTTGATGCCTAGTTCGTCGAGATGGGAGTTATAATACTCGTTTTAAAAACTTAGAGGAAGGGATAAACCCTGTGTAGTTTTCATTTTGGAAATGTAATGTTAACCTGTATGTTGATGCTTCCTTTGTGAAGCCAGAACCTGTGTTGGGTTCAAAACTCAAACTTGTAAAAGTTTGGGGTTATGTTTAATGAATGAAAATGTTGGAGCCGAAGCTCATTTAACTCTGTATGCTATGTTTAAATTTCTCGACAATGGAAAAGTTGTTATTGTATCTGTTTATGTTCTGTATGGATAACGGGACTGTCGAGCTATGCAAAACTGTTATGCATTTTCGTAGTTGGAAAGACTCTGTGTGTTTTGATTTAATAGCTTTTGTTTATAAAAAGGAAAGGAACAGGGCTATGCCCAAATTCTAATTTCTCCTTCGATGTATAAGCTGTTTTCGTAAATGAACTCCAGAAAAGACCTTCAATCGGCAACTAGGTTTTGTTCTGTAGTTTGTGCATGAGTATGTAAATCGTGTTTGTTTATCTGTTGGAAAACGATGTTATGGTTTTGGAAAAACTATCTAGGGTTTGATACGAAACCCAGTTTTGAAAAATACTTACAGATTGTAAAATAAATAGAAGTAAGATGAATGAAAATGAGATAGGGTTTACTTTAATTTCATTCTCTGATAATTCTAAAATAAATAATGTAAATGTTATAGCAGAAGATTTATACAAAAAACAATGTATGTGTGAGAAATATGAAGACTATGTAATGACTGTGATTTGCAACTTAGTTCCATCATTAGCAATTCTATTTATTTGCAGTAATACTATTTATTTACAAAATGATGTATGGAAGTTTGAATTACATTTATTTCCTATCTAAATAATGGAGATAACAAACACTATGTACTTGTTCAGAGAATAAATGATATTTGTTTTTCATGAAACAATAAAATATTTTATAATATTTTAGATACTATATAGTAATTTCTGCTATTGTTAACTATAGGGCAGGAAATGAAAAACATAACAATTACTGTACTTATCTTTCTAATCAATGGCAATATGCCTATCTTTCATCCATAATTAAATTTCTTCTCTACACTAGAGTGCGATGCAAATAACAACATGTGGAAAAATGTAGAGATTGGATTATCAATTCAGTTTATCATTAAACTTAACATTCAGACTTAAACCAAATCAGAGATCAATTCTTCTTCAAAAAAGAGTTTACTAATTTTTACTACACAAAACTACTAAATTGAAACAAATTAGGAAACAGTAGAACCTGGATTAATTTTGTAGGGAAACAAACAGCCCAAGAAGACTGTTCCACCCAACCAATTCCTAAAGACAGCCAAGTACTTTCCTTAGGACCCCCGAGCCTGTTCACTGAACCACCAGGAGGAAGAAACTTAGGAATTCAGGATCTCCACTTGCAGTAGCAATAATTGTCAAATCTTTAAGAACTAGCAGTCCAAAGGACCCGCACCAGCACCTCTGGTTTTCCTTATCAAAAATTTTGCAGACTTATGATTGCACTCACAACTAGCCTCCCTATTCAAATCTCTCAGTGATCACCTGATGCACATGAGGAATGTTTCTGTAGAAAATATTGTGTAAGAGCTGCCTGCTCAATTCGAATTTGCCTTATGTAGGCTGCCTAGGCCTTTTTAGTTGTTACTTGGTCATTGAATGAGTTTCCTACCCACTCCCACCACCTAGGGGATAATGCCACATTATTAGGGGTAGTTGTCCCATAACCAATAGCTAGTGGTGAAGTGCAATTGCTGCCATCTATCCCATGCTTTCCAACAGCTTCCATTCCTCCTAGTGGATCAGTGAACACTCATTTAACAGTTCCCTTGGGTGTTTGTCTCCTACTTTAATTTATTAAATAATAATAATTCAGTAATTACATTCATCCTTGACCAAACTTGGTCATAATTTTAAAACTTTGAAATTAAAATTTAACATAAAGTATTTTTGCAAATAAAATATTATTTTCAGAATTTGGGTAGGTGACATCCAACGATCATTTTTTTTTATTAAATCTAACAATCAATTGTTGAAAACAACTTTCGGCCGAAAAATTAAACAGGTTTCTCGCTGAACTATTTTTTGGCCAAAAACCTATCAAGACTTGAAAACTCAAAGGAGAAAGAATATGTACACTACAACATAGTATATGAAATAATATTGCACTAGTACAAGTGTGCGGGGTTTAGATTATGGATGCTTGAATGATATGCAATAAAGTTTAAAAAGAAGAACATAGGACTAGTGGATTCGTTGATGAATCCTCTATCTATTGGCATGTCATTTTCACACTTTTGATTTCAAAGGTGTATAAATATGATTTAAATATTAATGGGTCACGCACACTTTTTGTGTAGATCACACACACACTCAAAACCCCCAAAGTCATGATTATTCCATTTTTTTGTTGTTTTTCTTAAAAAAAATAAAAAATTAATGTCAATGGTTATGGATCAACCACACAAAACCCTTCTCTTCATTGGAAACTAGCACATTGTAATCATGGGTCTCTTTTTAGCATGAAATGATGGGGACCATCATTTTCTAAGGAGGGAGGAGTGATCCGAATTTTAGGGGGAATATGGTCTAAATTCGGATGTATAAGCCATAAAAACATTAAATGGAGAGGCCATCCTCTCCCATTTAATCATAAAAGCATTAAATGGAAAGGCCACCCTCTCCCATCCATGGTATTTGGTAGCACATAGTTTTGGCCAATGGTATGGCCTCAAGACACATTGTAATAATGCTATATAAAGGCCTAGCAAGCCTTCTCATAATAACAAGTTACTCATTTGGTTTCTCTCCTATTTTATATTGTTCATTGTGAGATTAATTAGATCTGAGTGACTTATTGGTAATTAGTTTCAGAGGTGGGGCTCCTCTTTGAGCCTCACCTTCCATTCACTTCATATGTTTTTGTTCATGCGTATTCTCATGCAAGATTAGTGTTTTTCATGTGAATTTTATGACAGATTTGCATGATTAATCTCCTCCTCCTCGGCATTCAAGCCTTCCGGTTCTTAGCTCCCAAGATCCAGATCATATATATATATCAAACATTGAATTATTTGATGTGAACAAAAACCACTTGTTAATTTTTTCATAAATTTGCAAGGGAAAGCACTTAATTAAATGAAAATTTAACACATTAAATGACGCTAATATTTTATGTAAAAAGTGCCATCAGAAAGAAAACACAATTCTCTACATGTTTCCTTTTTACTTCACATCAAAATTCACAAGGCTTATATGAGTTTTTGGCAACTTCAATCTAAAGAATATGCAAAATAGTAAATTTTCACTACCACATTTCATCGAAAAGTGTTACACTAAAATTTTATTGCCAAAAGTGCAACTCCTAGAGAGAGGTGGGTACCATTTTACAAGAAGTCAGTTTTAAACTATGTTAATGAAGGAATTAACTCAGCCACTCACCATGCATCAACGATTTATTAGCTATTGAATTTACCAAGCATCAACAATTTATCATCTACTGAATTCACCAAGCATCATCTATGGAATTTCAAACACACTTTGTTTTTGGTTATGAGCATTATAAGTTAGAAGCACCTGCTGAATTTAGATACACATTCCTCTAGATAGTTTGAAAGTGCTCTCCTCTGGCTCCCATAGACTTGGAGCAAATAATTTTGGTAAGATGTTATTTTCAATTTTTTTATAAATTTGATAATAATCTAAAAACAAATTTTAATGAAACTCGTAGGTGTTTTTTCTTAAACATGAAATTGTTTTTGTTATTTTGATAATGACTTGGGTCAACACTTGTGACCGACAAATGCATAGAAACAAGGTTTAGTTATGGGAGGTTCCCAATCCCACTTTGTACACTTCCAATACTTCCAAGTTACAATTTACTAAGGTCTTGTTGCTAAAAGCTTTTCACGTATCCGCTTTTCTTTTCTAATGATTTATTTGATATATGTTAAAACTTGGTAACATTTTATTATTCTTGTAGTCTTACTCATGGGAAAAGAAGCTTCTAAACAAGTTTGAAGTTGAAAGTGGTTTCTTCTTATCCATTTATAGCCAAGGGAAAGTGAATGAACCAAAGAAGAAGCAAGAACTATGAAGCTCTATATTAGTAAAACTTGTGTCCAAAAAATAATTCTTACCAAAATAATTTTTATATATTGAAATTACTATGTCAAATTATATAATTTTACATTCTTCTATTTTTATAAAATTAAAATAAAATGAATTACCTATATTAGAAAACTAAATTCTTTCAACTATGAATTAAGTAAAATAAAAGAAATTTATTTTATCAAATTATCATCAAAGTGCATCATGGATAATACATAGAAAACTCCACTTCCCTGAAATATTTGTTTTAGCTTGGTATCTATAAGTTCACGTGAAATAAGAGTTGAGGAATCCAAAACAGTCCATACCTTGGAAAAACGGCCTTATTAAGCTTCTTTTGACAAAGGAAGGAGAGAACATCATAGTACAATCTTGATGGCAATGTGTTTTCTTAATGAATCACCTCTACAAAAGACATGTTATATTTGTTTGTCTGTTTAACTCAAGTCTTTTAGAATAAAATGTCAATTACCATTGACCTTTTGTTTGATTCCTAAGTTTATCACTTAATGTACTTCAAATGAATAATGCCAAGACATTTTACTTTTGAGTTATATATGTCACTCTTAGTAGGTTGTTTTGTTACACCCTTGATTTTAAGAGTACATGATCAACGAAAAACATCGGTAAATAAGTCTATTGTTATCTTTTAATTGGAAATTAAACTCCTTAATAAAAAATATCTTTTAATTGAAAATTAAAATGTCACAATTTCATTTACACCATTGACTTAACTTGTTAACTTTAAAAAATTTGTATGTTGCATTACACGTGGCCTAACATTAACTTTTGGAAAGCATTATAGGTTCCACGTTTTGTTTGTTTCTTAAGTTTATCACTTAATGTACTTCAGATGCATAATGTTCGCAAAATTTTCAAAACACATGATCAACGAAGACACGAGTAAATGAGTTTCTTGTTATCTTTTAATTGGAAATTAAACTACTCAATAAAAACATATATTTTAATTGAAAATTAAATTCTTTAACAAAAACATTATTTTTAAAGTTTTTTTAAAATAGAACTTCATTGTTAAATGGTTGTCTTTTCACTAAAACGTTGTGTAACAGGAAAGATAAAAGTTCAAAATGTCAAAAAAAAATAGTTAAAAGAACCGGTATGAAATGGAATTCCAAAACTGTGCAGAAGTTTCACAATTTTATTGGCTCCTGTCAATTTTATTGGTTGGCGGTCGGAAACAAATTACAATTTCATTTAGTATAGTCGTTTTCAAGATGTACATGGCCTACATGGCAAGTTGTTGGGTATTAATGTGAGAGCATTATTTAAAATTGATTACTATTTAATGAAAATTATGGAATATTGGAAAAGCTAGAAGTAATATATGAATAGTGGATTCTTCCCTCTTTACCCTTACCTTGGGACCCCATGAGGGTTCAAGAATCACCTCCCCCTCCAAAGAAGGTAAAGCTAATTGTGATCATCCCGTAGACCCAAGTGAGATGGGCCAATAAAGATTACGAAGAAGAAGAAAATCAAGGGCTTTTGGAACTCCATAACCCCCTTAAAAAAAGAGAATAGTGATCTAGATTGGGGAAAAGAGGAAAAGCAATAAATAGTGACACCAAATTATGACCAATTGGAGGAAATGGAAATCATTGTTAAGAAGAACAAATGCAATCTATCTCGACCATTGATGACTTATATGATAATAATTCATCATTAAAACTAGGGAAAATTTTAAGGATTCATAATTTTCTTAAAGTGTGGAAACCTTGAGAATCTTACTAATTCATAAATTTCCCACCATAAAATGTTTGAAGGTATCTTTGAAAAAATATTCAAATTTATAAGGGTTTTAAATTGTTTTTGGACATGGACAATGTTAAGAATAAAAAAAATTTATCCTCAAATTTGGGCCAATCATTTTAGAAAAAATAAAAATTAGTGAATCTTTTGGCAAGGAAACAATATTTAGTTTTTTTGGCAAAATATAAGAGTCCCTAAAGGACCACTAACTATGCCTACAAGTTTGTCAAAAGGCCACAGTCCATCCATAACTGATAAAAGTGATCAAAGGTAAGCAAAATGACCATCCCGGCACTACATTGGTCAAGCTAAGTTGCTCCATTAAAGAGTCCCACTAGGAAGTCTCTAATAGTGGAAGGAAAAATCAGTGGATGAACTGGAAAGGGAGGAGGGGCTACGTAGTAATCTTGAAAATTTGCAACAATTTTTTTATGTTAAATAATAAAAGTTCATATTTCCATTCTAAAAAATGTTCAAGTTTTTGTAGTTCTAGAGTCTTCAGATAACAAATGAAGAAAGTTGTTTAAAATATCCAGTAGTGTGAGTCCAATCCTAGAGGCTGTCTTCAAATGAAACACTACCCCAGCAAAGTGTGCAAGACAAGCATCTCAAAACCTTCTTCCAAATACACTGAGTAAACAAGAAGACTGCAAACAAATTATTAACATAGTCATCTCCCTGACAACAGAAGACACACTGAAAAGGGCCAAAGATCTCACAACAATCTCCCTCCATGACTTTCAAATCTCAAATTTTGAAAATTAAACATGTTATGAAATCAAATCATGTGAATTTAGAATCTTACAAATACATGTTCAACTCATCTCCCATCCAATCTACCATGCTCTCAAGAAGGCTCTTCGGAACATCACCCACCACATCATATCCTCTACCATTCATAATGTAAGTATTCACAACCTTCTTTGCTTTAATTTGACTTCCCTAAGTCATTATTAGTTTATTGTTCAACGAATTTATTTATGGCCCTTTTATTTTTTTAGGGAGCATCATCACTCTTTACATGAAGTGAGGCTATGTTTAGAATTGTGGGTACACACATCCATAAGATGTGGAAGGTTGTAAGTTAGGGCATTGTTTCAAGTTAATTGAGTTGTAAAGATAGGAAAGATTGGTACTAAGGAAAAGTTTCAGATATACAAGTGTGATTAGCAATCCAAGAAGAAATATAGTTCTTTTGCAATTGTATTTTTATTATACTAGAAATATTTTTATGAATTCAAACCAGGAATAGTTAAATAATTGTCATTGGATTTTTTTAAGTTTTCAAGTCAAGATGAATTAATTTTTTATTACTTTAACTATATTCGTACGAATATCCTTGGGGAATACTAACTATTCTTTAGAGAATACAAATTTGATAATCTTGTGTAATCTTTAATTCCTTCAATAAAGATGTCCTAATTCTCATCATCAATCATTGTTCAACATTCATGAAAATTATATCCATGATCAATGCTGGCTACTATATAAAAGACTCGGCTGATTTTAAAAAGGAGTCTATTTGAAAGTGGGCAATTATAAGGAGATTCAAACTAGTAAACTTAAGCAAAATTTCCAAGAACCGTTTTTTATAAAAGACTCGGCTGATTTTAAAAAGGAGTCTAATTGAAAATGGACAATTATAAGGAGATTCAAACTAGTAAACTTAAAGCAAAATTTCCAAAAACCATTTCTTTTTCAAGATTTTCATGTATTTTTTAAATGTAAGATTTACCAAATTATCAAGGATTAATAATCATTTGAATCTCGGGTTGATAATTTGGTATAAACTGCATGTTACCATTTTTTTCATTTAAAAAAAATAATGAATTCATGATATCATTATAATGTCTTATGCCTCTCTATGTCAACATATATAAAAATGGAATCATTGTAATTAATGACTATATTATAAAACATATGAACAAGTAAGTTCCAAGTTTATGATGTAAAGATATTGGTTTTTTAGGTTTTTTTTCCATAATATTTGCATTGTAACATTATTGTGGAATTTTAAAACAACTTATTAATAATAACATAAGAAATATTAACATTAAAATAGGATATATGAACTATATTTACATTTTGAAATTTCTATTGAGGAGACATAAGATTTTTGAGGTGGAAGTTATTTTTCTATTTATTTATAGATCTGTATTGTTTATAAATTTAAATTGTTATATTTTTATATATGTATAGATAGATAGATAGATAGATATAGATATATATATTTATATATTTATATATTAGTTTATTTGTGATAATCAATAGCCAAAGCATGGATAATGAGTAGTTCATAGCATTTAATTTGTTATTTATTAGTGTTCACCAACTACAAGTTTATCACTGTTCACCAATGACAAGTTAAATGACTATGCTAGTCTATAGATTTGAAGTCGACATGAATCTAAGTTAATAATACTTGTAGAGAATGAATCCCGGTGAACTATCCACAATTTTATGGGTCAACTTGATGAACTGGTCGTGGGGATGGAGTCGTGAATGGGCATGGGCAACCGGTCGTCTATCGATGAGAGTGTTTACACAGGTTATCGTTCACAAGGCCATTAATGGAATCCATCTCATCGTCGACAAAATTTCTACATCCCCTATTGCTGAGAAGCGATGTGGCTCAACATAATTGCTCAGTGGGTTTGCCAGGATGTACAATCACGTGGTTGAATGAGACCATTATCAATCTTAATATTATTTTTATTTATTAAAATATTAACATTCTTTTTATTTTTTATTCAATTTTAATTTTATAACCATTAAATAATTTTTTTCTATTTTAGAAAATTAAATATTTTAGTTTTTTAAATAAAAATCTATTTTTTTCGATATCTTTGTCAACAAATCTAATTAAATTGATATTGATGATGATTATATAAGTTTTATAAGCAATTTTTTTAAATATCTTTATCAACAAATATAAATTAATTTGATATTAATGATGATTATTGCACCGAGAGAAGTGAGGTACTCTACAACCTAATAGAGATCAAATTTCTTGAGTTTAAATTTAAAAAAAGAAATAGGTGCTTGATAGATACGGGTTTAAGATGGATTTATGCTGGTATAATTTAAACAAATATGTTTTTAATAAACAAAATAAACAAATAAATAATTCGGGTTCTTTGTCAATAAAGAACCCGAATCTATCAATCAAGAGAGATCAAATTTCTTGAGTTTAAATTTAAAAAAAGAAATAGGTGCTTGATAGATACGGGTTTAAGATGGATTTATGCTGGTATAATTTAAACAAATATGTTTTTAATAAACAAAATAAACAAATAAATAATTCCATCCAAAAAATAAAATAATAAATCCAAGTAACTAAGTTATGTTTATAAAACTCATATCTTGAAGTCAGTATTATTAAAAACTAATTATTGTGGCTATCATCATATTTTAAATTTTATGGTTTTTTATAACTTTTTTTAAAAAAAACTATTAAATTTGAATATTTGATTCAATCATTCATGCAAGCCCACCCTTTCTCCACGCCTACTCCTATTTCATCACAGACAATATTTATTAGCATGACAATGGTCCACAACTCAACAATCACAAATGCACCCTTAACCTCCATTTCCATGTACCTGACCCCCTCAATCATCTCATTGACGAGATGGGGTATGTTTTCGTCATTTTTATTGGTTCAACCTTTAGATTCCTTGATCCATTTTTCCTTCAATTTCTATATTTTTTACATGGGTTGAAGGCCACACATAATGTCTTCTTAATCTTGCATTTTTTCAATTCAAGGGCTCTCTTGTGAAATATTAAAATATTTATAAGACAAGTGGATCAAATCCCAACTTCTTTTCACCCTTAAATCTGAACATTAACCATTATAGTTATGACTATAATTTTTTGAAAGTTATTGTCGAAGTTTCATATGGAGGTTGTAAATTCTTTAAGGGTGACAAATTGAAATTTTCCCTATATACTTGTCATGGTTAGAAATGGCTCATTTAGCCCTTTCTTAGAGCTCCCCCTCAACAATCCCAAATGCACCCCTAACCTCCATTTCCATGTACCTGACCCCCTCAATCATCTCATTGACGAGATGAGGTATGATTTTGTCATTTTTATTGGTTCAACCTTTAGATTCTTTAATCCATTTTCCCTTCAATTTCTATATTTGTTACATGGGTCGAAGACCACACATAATGTCTTCTTAATCTTGCATTTTGTCAATTCAAGGGCTCTCTTGTGAAATATCTTTGAAATAATATACATCAAGATCCTTTAATGAATCATACCTCGACCCCTTTTAAATACTAGGCCATTAGGTACCTTTGAACAACACTCGCCAAGCCATTTCAAACATCTCAAACCATCCCATTCAAATCATTTCTCGTTTGGCCAATTTGAATGATGGGCCTATCAAGCTACTTCAAAAGAAACCTCAATGAGCCCTTTGCAAAGTTCAATAAGGGCTTTGGCCATTGGGCCACATTTGAAGTTGACCTTTCAAAGATCGATCACTAGGCCAATGTTGAAGATGGCCACTAAGTTGATTTCGAAGAAGGCCCTTCAAGTCACTTTGAAGAAGTACTCCAAGGCTTTAAGAGAAAACCATTGTTTAGGAAATTCAAAAATAATATCCCAAAGTCTAAACTAAAAGGGGCATTGGGCCATTTCAAAAATACACCCTAGCTTTGAAAGAAAGGTCATCGGTCTTATTTTGAACACCCCAAAACAAAAATAAAAGGCCATTGGTTAAATTTTGAAGTAATACCCTTGAGAGAAGACAAAAAGGGTCATGATGCCTAACATCAAATAAAAATACCTTGATCTTAATAGAAGGTACCTTAGAATTTGAATAGTTCTAATTTCCCCTAATTCTATATGTGACCTTTGACCACAACCTCAACAACAAAATTTTCAAATCTTTACCCTTTTCTTTTGCAAAGAATTTATTGGGTGTGCAATCTTAGAGAATCCATCCATGAGTATTTGATAATAAATAACAAGACCCATGAAGGATCTCACATCATTAATATTCTTTGGAGTAGGGAAATCCATTGTGGCCAAACATGACCATTTTCCCAAAAAATAGCTTAGTGGATTAGCTTAAGTGGTTGAATTCTTTGATTTTGATGCATGAGGTCTTTGAGTTTATTCCCTTAGTTGGATATCTATGTTACATGCCTCACTCGATGCACCTCTCAAGTCATGTATCATAATTAGCTTTGACAAGCTTTCACTTGGTACCATCTGCAAATATAGGAAGTGCTTGGGGTTCCCCATGAGTTTTTCTTTAGAAAGAATGAGATCAATCTTTAACTTTTGTCCTATGTCCTAGCTAAATATGGCCTCTATGTGAACCCTTGGATTCCGAACTTCAATCCAACTTTGGACTACATCTCCATGATTCCTGTTTGGGTTAGATTGTCGACCTACACTCGCATTTAGGGGTTTGTGATATACTTGTTGACATTAGAAATGCTTTAGTTGAATTCTATATTAGAATTTAGGAGATTGATCATTGGTGTATCATAACATATGCGTGCATTTGTGTAGATAAGGATTTTAGAAAATGCTTTTTGAAAAAATTCTAGATGGTTGTAAAATACTACATACATCAAGATTGAAAATGATAAACTAGGAGCAAGATAGATTTCACTATAGGGAATGCATCTAAATAGGGAATATTCCTACCCATCATCCCAATCTCTCAAAGGATGAGAAACTAAAAAAATCTCAACAAAAATCCTCCAAGTGGGAAGGAGCAATGAAGGTGCACCATTCAGTTATTAAGGATCTTCTAGCATTTCACACATCTCTACACATCTTATATAACTATGTCAATGGATATACTAAGCAAAGTGTCTATCTGCGAAGAAGGGAATCCTCCATCTCTGCCACTACCTCAAGACTCCTTGCGGCATTCTCAATAAACTTCTATCATAGCACGTTCGTTCGTGGCATATGAAACAATACCCCTAATTTCACTAAATATTGGAAAATACCTTCCAAAATCGCTTTTTTTAACCCCCTCCCAATATGCCTTCCCAATTTAAAAAAAAAAAAATTTTCACTAGATATTATCTGTGTCAATTTTTTCATTTACCATCTTTATACCCCTTTATATTTCTACCTAGTATATTGATATGATACCCCTCTTATGAATATCAACGAATTTCTTAAAATTCAGAGCATTGTTGATGGATACCAATGAAAATTTTAAAATTCCAAGCCAATAATGCTAATTTCATTCCCCAAAATTGCATTGTGACTCAACTCAATTTGAACTTCAATAATATCTGGATTCACATTGTGGCTCAGCTCAATTTGAACTTCAATGACATCTGGATCTAGAATGTCATTGATCTCCAGGGCCAGCCATTTCCTCATCACCTCAGTAAGATTCAATGTCACTGTATTTGTCGTCTTCCTCTTCCTCTCCCTATTCCCCTCCCAAATCTTTTTCCTTCGCATAATGAATACAGTATTCTAAAACATAGAAAAAAAGAAACGAATGATAAAACTAGGCTAAGTATTATATATTAAAACATAATTAGCATACATTTTCACCCAAAAGTCGATCAATCTTGTAGTGCTTGAGCTAATAGAGGGCTTAGTTTTCAATGTGTTCATACAACCAAATAAAACTATACATGTGCTCTGTATCTAAGATTTCAATTTAAGGGAATGGAAAATTAGTTGTCTGTCAACTGAGTAAACACACCCACAAGAATGTTCCTGAAGAAATATTTCTATACGTTGAATAAATAACTCGGGTAATGAGCATAAATACATGAAGTGAATCAACAAATTTGTTGGAGTAAATTTTAATGCAAATTAGGACAAGCATTGATGAATTCACCTTTCACCTTCTAGTCATAAGCATCTCTGTCCTGCATCATTAAGGCCCCAGCCTACACATTGAAAGGATCGTCTGGATTAGGATATAATAGAAGTTGAGGAAGAAATTATTCAAATACATTCACGAGATCTGAAATACCAATAAAGAAGTAAGCAATAAATTGACTAAAAGATGGAGTATAGTAATCAAAGAAACACTCAATTTTTTAGTAATCAAGAAAAGTTGCAAGGTTAGATTTTATTCCTTTCTCTCCTTATCTTAGATTGGAGTCCAAGTTTGATTGAGAATGTCTAGACAAATGGAGCCAGACCTGAAGTTCCAAGAAGATGAAGCCCAGATAGTAAAATAACTCAAATGGAACAATTACAGTGACTCGGCGCAACCAGTTTTCAATCTAGTTAAATTTTTCGGTTTTGTTTGGATAGTCTACAAAATTTTATGTTTGCTAAGACATTACTACTTGTGTGCATAGAGTACAAATATCCTTTTTATGTATCTCGGATAGCATCACAAAAGTAGCATGACCAAGTGTAACAGTTTTTGTTATACAGTTAGATTATATAGTTAATGTTCCACAAGCTTCATAGATTGCATGTGCTACAAAGTACAAACCAGAGTTCATGAGGATGCATCCCTTGCATACTGAGGACACAGGAATGGGGTGGGGATATCCTCTGCATTTGGCTATTGACTGAGAATGCCACAGGAATGTCCTTTAGTTGTGGCATGGGTCGGTATGAGGCTAAATGAACTATCTTGAAGTTCTTCTAATGGTGAAACAGGGGAAGCCAAATTGGAGAAACAAGAAGTGAGAGTGCAACAGATAGATTGGTGGAAACTCATGCCCAACTGAAATCCTGGCAGAATTTGCAAAATCTCCTTTGCAAAATCCCGGTATAATCCCTTCTTCAATATGTGACCCCAAACAAAATCCAAAGATAAAACCTGAACCAACACAATTGAAATTGATGACTAAATTAAAATGAATTAACTATGTGAAGTAACAAAATTAAAAAGTATTTCACTCATTTGGAGTGGGTACTTACGCCTCATTGACATTTGGATGGTAGATCTTATTCACAAAACCAATTGATGGTGATCAGTATGGATAATGAGCTCGTAATTCCACACAAATCTTCCAAAATCCACCTTTGTAAAGACCTAAGATCGGTACAGACAATGGATCCTATTTAGCATCCCAGCCATTTACTCATTAAAAAATTAAATAGTAAACAGTACTTTAAAGTTATAAGCTTATTGCAGAAGAGCTCAGACCACAACACCATCGCATACATGCACAGTAAGTAAATAATGTAGAAGCTAAAAACCTATTACCAAATATAATATTGGTCAATCAAAGAATCTTTCAAATTTGCAAATTACTGCTTCTCATCAAGTAATCTTGAAATGTATTAAATTTACCACAAGTTTAACTCAAGACTCAAAGAATCAACAATAGGTGAATTCATGGATGAACTGTCAAAAGTGAGACAAGAAAGTCTAACAGCATTAAGAGCCAGTGATTTCCATGCATTTCCATGATTTCCAGTGATTTCCATGTCTTGAAAGTGATTAGGGAAGTAAGTTTCATACCTAGTGAGAATTCTGGGACAAGGACACAGCTATTAGAAAATTGACATTACACCTGCCAAACAAGGATGGTACTTGTTCATAGAATCACTTTGGACTTTCTCAATGAAAAAGGGCAATTTGGGTTGATTCCTATCATTGCAAAAAAGTGCTCGGGGAAGTAAGAATTGCATACTCGTGAGAATTGTGGGACAAGGACATAGCTATGTGGTTATCCTAGACAACTCTTAATCAGCCTCAACAACTTCAGGTGGTTGACCTACATACTTTTACTGTAATTTTCAAGATGATCCTCGATGAATAATTGTTTTAGTTAATTTTGAATGTTGAAGGCCACGATGTTCTCTAAAAATGACTTCAAAATCTACTAACCTGGTGGGTTAAGAGGTGTCATGGTATCTAGAAGTCTCACTCTTATTTTAATACAAGTACTTGGGAGGTTGGTCATAACCAACATCCTAGATCTACATCACTAAGACTCTTCTTTTAGCTAGATTTAAACTTTAAAGATAGATGTTGATGTAATGTGGAATTGCAAAGTTACCAAATCATTTTGGGCTTGGGTTGTATTGTTCTTTCTATTTCAACCCTTCAACATAAATAGGTTTGGGGACAACGGATGATGTGACAGTTAGCTTTGAGTATGTGGAATGTGATCAGACTAACAACCATGTCTTTCTTCTGGAGACGATGTTGTAGAGCAACTTTTCATAAGGAAAATACTCAGTTCAACTTGGGAAGTGTTTTTACGTTTAAAGCAGATACAAGAAGAACAATCAAGATTTCAGATAAGACTGCTATCTTTGGAAAGAATATATATTATCTTCAAGTTGGAGCCAAAGCCAACATAAAGGGATCTGGCTTGATCATTCTTTGGCTTCCCTTTCACTCCTGGATATGATGATATTAATGTCCGTTTATAAGAAGATTTACTATGAAATACATGATGCATTGGATAAAGAATTGTGGTATCACATATAACAAATTGAATGGATCATGAAATTCCATCAGGGCCCTATTCCAAGAGCTTGCTTAACAACTTTCTCTATTTCTCATCACCAGATGAAGCTTAATTTTACAATGAATAAGCATTGTTGCATGTCATGGTATACAACCCAGGGCTTGACACTTCAATAGATCAAGATATACTAGTCCTGCCCATGTGTATGGCACTCCATTATGTCTACTATTTGTGAGTAAGACAAACATAATAGGACAGAAATATTCCTCAACCATTTATCTTTGGGATCACCAAACCAAATATGCAAGAAAACACCTACGTTAAACATATTTAGTATCAAGAAAGTCAACTCCTAAATAGGTCAAAAGACTGTTTCTCTTTATGTAAAATATGGTATTCCATAATGTATGTGTAAAAACCAAATCAGTGAAAAAATTCTTACCCTTGCTTTGCTTCAATGTCTTTGCTGAAGTCACTATTGGGCTCACAATCCAGCACTAAGGATTGAACCTAAAGTTGACATGTTTGCATTAGAAGCAGTCAATTAGAATCATAAAGTATATAGCAGCATTAGAACCCAAACTGGTTATGAATATTACATAGATCAGTATTTGGCTTACCTTCTAAATACTGGCATGTACATGTTCTCCTTGCAAAATAAATGTGCGGTCCTTGATCTTAGGGTGTAGAGACCTATCAATCTAAAGAGGTAATTGGCTCACAGACAACAACCCATGATTTTCACATTGAGCAGGGAAGAGCCAATTCTCATGCTTTTCATGCAAACGTCTCAAATAATCTAGTGACACGCTATTTTCTTCTACTCTTTTTCGTAGCTGCAAATATCTATGGCATGTGTCTGGACTGGCCCTCAAGTAAATAAATCCATTAGGAACAAGCTCAGGTAAAACAAAAACAACTGGATCAAACCATGAATCACATATGCTAAGCTCCATTTCATTCATCCATTTTGCCTAATGTACAACTCTCACAAACACCTGGTATATTCAAGACTAGTAAATTTTTTTCTAATTTACTTTTTGCAGTTCTAAAATGTCAGCAACTGCACTAAAAGCAAACACTAGAACACAAAGTAAAGTGCAAAAAAAAAGAATTCAATTAGACTGACTCTTAATAGGGTAGATACTACAACATAAATTTGCTTATACATTTCATTGTCTATATTGGATAGTAATAAAAATTAGACCTAAACAAAGTATACAATGAAAACTAAGACTCTCAAGTTACTACACTATCATAAATGCATGAAAGCCTATTGACCTTTCTACCAAAATGAACTTCAAAACATACCATCCGATCACAGAAAACACTTCTCTCCATAAATCGTAGAGGCTTTAAGCCACCTACAGACTCTCGCTCTTGCAACACCCTTGTTACAAAAACATAATTCTGAAATGTCAAACTAGTTAGTATGTGATGCATTATAGAAGCTTTTCATTTACACATAAATTATTGTGCTTTTCCCAGTTTCCTGTAAATTTGGAAGTGACATTTTTTAAACCTGTACCATTTCCTGAAACCATATGCATGTCTTGGTTCCAGGTGGCAATTGATTTCAAGACATGAATTGGCAATGTTTTGTTGTTGAATGGTTGTGTTTGTATAATGAAGAGCAGAATTTAAAAGAGTATGGACGGTAGATTTCCAATCCTCCCAGCCCAAACTGGCTTGCACTAATGTTGTATCACAACTTAATTCTATGAAGAGCTACAATTAATCCAACACTGTAGAGATAACTGATAACTACACCTCCAAGCCATATCCAGATGTATCATATCCAAAAAGAAATCTAAAAATTGGAATACATATTCTCATCCATATCCTTTATGTGTTATGGTAACTACAGCTCAAAACCTACATAAGTGACATATGGTAAACAAGTAATATCTGACATAAAAGGAAAAATAACACTAATTCTTAGATCAGGGACATGAGAATTAGATGTGTCATTAAAGGAAAAGAGAAAATTATAAAGTAAGCTTCCTATACTTTTCAAGAAAACCAATACTTTTCAATAAAACCAAACAAGGATAAAAAGGAAAGCCAAATAACAAAAACTGTAAAAACCAAGCATGGAATATGCCATGTACATGTCTCCAAAGTACTTGATGTTGAAGTTTAAGGGTTAGAGGAGTTTTTAACTTACGTATTAAACTTTAATGCATGAACATATAAAATCAGATTCAGAACAATACTACTCTAATAAAATTTGAACTGTAATAAACAAACATAATTTTCATCTCTTTCAACTTAACGCTCCATTATTCACTGCGTTAAAGTTGGTCCTTGAGAATCATCAAATGCCATGTACAGTAACAACATGATAAAATAATGTATAGTAGATATCAACAGTAAATAATCATAACCAATATTTGAATCAACCATATACTCATATTTTTTAGATTTGATCTTGTCACCGAAGGGACAAGTCAATCTAGACAAATAATTTACGTACCTTGAGAGAGATCTAGAGAGGGTTAAAGCAGAAGCATACTGACCACATACTGACCCAAACTTCTTAGTCAACAAGCACATTCGTACCCAGTACAGTCATGCTAACAAAGGACACACATTCATGCTGGGTAAGGATGCAGTCACATACTGCAGAGACACACAGGCATACTTTGCATAGTCATGCTTGAGAAAACACAGTCCACCCATAAATTGAAACTTACTGTCACGCTGGGGAAGAACCCACGGTCCACACAAGAAAACAAGCTCATGGTCACCTCATGGTCATGCTAGGGAAGGACCCACAGTCCACTCGAGAAAACAGATAGGGTATCAAAACATTAATAAACATAACCTATGGACCAAGTAATATACATGTAAGATAAAGGATCATGAGTAAACCAAGGGGACCACAACAAAACAAACCACAAATCCACAAGGTCAAGGTGAACTATATAAGGTGGACAGGCAACTCCTTTATAGGACCAACAAGACCAATAATCTTTTCTCTCTCTCAAGGCACACTATTTTATACATTTTTGTCATAACTATATAAGATTCATTAGTTATAGAAAGTAGAACCAAATAAACAACGTATACAAGGAAGAGAAGTGAAATCCATAAAAAGTAGTTAGCTTGGAAACTACAACTGTAGCTAAAATACATAAATAGGCATCAAAGCAACTGCAAACCATCTCAAACAGACATAAACCATGACAAATGATGACAAAATAGTACTAGAAACAAAATAGTATCGTTTTAACTAGACAATATAAGTTTAAAGCATAATTTTCATCTCTTTCAACTTTAACACTCCCTAAGGTCCCTATGTTAAAGTTGAAAATCATACAAAGACAATAAATAACAGCAGTAGTAAATCTAACTCAAAGTACAAAGAAAACTAATACGATAACTGACTTTGGGAGTTGAAATCTTCCTTATACTCAGCTTAGCACACCCAGACAGTGAAACAAAGATATCAGTCCACACAAGTCCGAACACATAGTGTTCATCTCTTTCAACTTTAACACTCCCAAAGGTCCACATTCGGGATTATTAAAGTTGAAAGAGATGAAAATTATCCTTTGAACTTATCTTTTCTCACTCTTGTCTAATTACAGCTAAAAAGCATACAAAGACAATAAATAACATCAGTAGTAAATCTAACTCGTGTCTAACTCAAAGTACAAAGAAAACAAACAATATAACTGACTAGGAGAGTTGAAACATGGTTGAAACCTTCCTTATACTCAACAATATTTTTTTAGATCAGATCTTGTCTATTAAGAGACAAGTCACTACAGGAACAAAGGACATACCTGCGAGAGAATAAATTTAGTTACCTAGTCGACAAGCAAGAAATCCCTAATTATTGGAGCAGCAGAGCAAGGAGTCCCTGTAGTTTAAGCAGGTTTAAGTGGACTAAGATCTCTGTTGCACTGTATGAGTGTTTGGGTCTGCTTAAAGTGAACCATAAGGAAACCCTAATTACTGGAGCAACAAACCCAGAAACAACAATCCATAAAATATCAGGTAATGATGACATTTCACACACAAAATGTGCACAAACCAGATCTCTGTTTGTAGCCCATACAAATCCCATGTATTTATTACAACTTAGCACACTCAAACAGTGCAACAGAGATATTAGACCACTCAAGTATGAAACCACGGGGGTGTCGCTGAAGGACCAATACCATATCACGTCCGTTCATATTGGGGGCTTAATAGTTATAAAAAAAAAACATTATATTGGGAAAGTTATAAATCAATGTAATATTAACTTTCACAAACAATTTGCATTCACATCAACATTTCATCAAACAAATTGGAAACATACTGGGGTATTAAATAATCATGAAAACCAAAAAATTATATTGCTTATATATTAAGGGGCAAATGGGTTTTTTATTTCATATAACAATACACAAATACTTTGGTGTATTTTTTATATGGGCAGGCTGACAAATATCCGTGAAATGGTGATGGCAGGGATCATGACCGGATGAGAAATCAGGTTGAGGGGCTTACCAGTACGCAGGGAAATCGCGTCTTGAGGCGTGCTTGAGGCCAGGGTTTTGTGGTGAAGAGGTAAGGGCTGGAAAGGGCCCAGTACGCACAGAAATCGCACGTTGGAGGTGTGTTGGAGGAATAGGAGTTGTGAGTACAACTAACAGTTTCAAGATTACTAAGGCTTAACCAACCTCAATTTCGGAACCAGACTCTAAAGTAGCATATCGTTTTCCCACAATGTGTTTATTGAAAACATCTTCCTTCTTTACTACATTTTTGGACCTAGTAGCTTTGCCGTGTTGGAGCATTGGGGTTACAAGCTTAGACTGCGTTGTGGGTCAACATAAGATCAAGAGTCAACAAGAGGGGTCAAGAAGATGAAGGTGCCAAACTCATGGTCAAACTGTTATATTCTCTCTCAAGTTATCACCAAGGTATATAGTCCATAACTTATAAGTGTTCCAAACCACAATAGTATGCTTTATCATCACCGTATAAGGAAGGTCCATACCATGTCCATACCCACTCCATACCACAACAAGTGCACAATAGTGAGTTTTATAACAAGAGATTTCCACACCCTAGCCATCTTTTGAATCAACAGTCACAATTGACTAATGAGTTAATATGCACTCCACACAAACATGACGAAATTAAAGAACACTTCCACTGGAAAATTTTAAGATCTGAAACCATAAACATCGAATGGACTATCAATATTTAAACTTGAAAATTTCTCTGATTTCTCAACTTTGTTGTCAATTGTTGAACTATTACCATCAATATTGTTGCCAATAATATATGAAAATACATTTTTTCCAATTCCTGTACAACATGAGACTGAAAAAGACAGTGAAAAGAGATACCTTTGCTTTTAGTAACCATACAAAACTTGGATTGTGCTATGCAACTTCCATGATCTAATACCACATAGTCAGCTAATAATCTTTCAAAGCATAAGCAAAAGTGAAGCAAAATTGTAAGGCATGCTAAATAGCGTGTTAATAACGAGCACATCAAAATTAAGTGTGAATTAAGTCTGAGTATCCCACTGCTTGTTCAATATTTTGGAAATGCATCTTCATACCTCAGGCTTTACATGCATCTTCAACATAGAATTGACTGGTAGGTCCACAAATTTATAGTTAGGGACGTCATCTTTTCCAATAAATATGCATGAAGCTTGAGCAAGTCCTTCGAGACCTAGTAGATCATAGCTGCAAAAACAGAAACAAGTATCCTTAGTTCAAACATTCTTTGGATTTGTGCTCAATAAATCCCACATAAACAATATAAATCCATAGTTTACTTGGAGACAAAATCAACATCCCTTTCATGCAAATAATAAAATCTGTGAATTGTTGGCTACTGGCTAATCTGAGAACCTTTGAGATTGATTGGAAAGCAGACGCTTTAGTTTACTCGAAACCCAGAATGGAATAGAATAATATACTGGTGTACGAAGGGGATCTAAACAAATAGCATTAGCCCAGTTCTGTCTGCCATTGTGGCAGTCAAAAGGGAACAAAAACAATTTTGTGTCAGCTCTTGCTGCTCATACTTCTCAAGCGGTATACCACAAAGAGTGAAAGGCATTCAACTAACTGAGTTGATTCTTTCAGTTTATGATATTATATGGATCTCTACATAACCGTGGTTCTCTTCTTACAAATTGGAATTATGTTGTATTCTGCAGAAGTAGGCATTGCATTGCACTCTGAGACAGATACGTTATGGTTCTAGTTGAATTATAGCTAGCTGCAGCCAAAATCTTTCTCAAAGTTGTTGCAAGGGTTTCCCAACACGAACATGAAACATAGTAAATGACAATATATGTGACAACATATCTTGACCAACATTCAAATATGCTTATTGGCATAATCTAATATTGTGGTTGGATTGAAGCACCATGACTTCTCAACTTCTTGTCAATGATTCTGGAAAACACTCATTGCTTTTACCCCATGTGTGCAGCCAAGATAATTGTTTCAGGATGTTCAAGAGTGGTTCCATCCTCACTGGAATTCATATGGAGAAAGTAGAATTTTAGATCCCATTCAAAATCCAACGGACTTAATAGTTTTCGGGATTTTAGAATTGGCAGGATTGCAACATTTCCACTGGATCCTATCATGTATAAGGGTATGGGATTGGAATTTAATCAAGACCACTAGGAACTCTATGTACATCAATGTTGGTGGTGCTAATTGTTGAACTCATCTGTCATGAACTCAGTAAAAATGTACCCTTCACTCAAGAAAAATCACTGATTAGGCATGTTAAGATTTTTCTACCTTATTTGAACAATTGGATTAGGGAGTTTCATCAAAATTGGAGGGTGTTGAGTCTTGACTGATGTCCTTAGAGGATCCATATAGAGGAAAAATCTAGAGCCCATAGGAGGGGGGTAGAGGGTGCAACTAGTGGTGAGGATACCAACATAGGCGATGCTTTTGATGATAAGTAGTTATTTGTTGTAGCATGAATTTTTGGTTAGATGCACCCTTACTTGCAAGTTTCTATATACAAGATAAAATTGCATATTTGTGTCTAATGGTTTGGATTCACATCAATGTACATGAATATATTTTTTTTAAGTAAAAAATTGAATATTTTATGTAATTTTTGGCCATCTGAATTTTTTTCTAGTTTTCAGTTCCTAGGGTCCACTGGTTCAGTGACTTCTCTAGTTCTGATAACACTGAGTGCAATAGATTCAATACCAAGCTGCAGGAGCATAATAGACAACAACCTAAGGTTGTGTGATTCTCACAAGAACAAAACCATAAGGTTGTAGACATCCCAGGGCCCACAAACCCAAGGTTGCACTAGAACCCCCAAGCTGCAGGAGAACTGTAAATCACAAGAAACATAGGATAAAGAAAATACCAAGGTCTTGAAGGCACAGAGAACACTTGTGAGAACCTTACAATTGGGAACTGAACATATAGCCATCTAGTCTTCCATATTCTAAGCCTATTGTGACTACAATTCAACACATTTACCTTCTCCTACCAAAATTCTAATATAATAGGGGAATTGTTGTATATATTTGTACTTGTATGACATAAGTAAGGCACTTTCATTCGCTTCTATATGTACAGTGTATCTATACAATAGAGAAGAGTTCCAGGAAATGCTTGTATCTGTACAGTAGAGAAGAGTTCCAGGAAATGCTTGTATCTATACAGTGTGTTTTATTTGCAAATTATGCACTTTGGAAATATATCAAGCATTTGTTGGTTGCAAGTGTTCCAAATTATGCAAAATGGAGACTAGAAGACATTCTTTGTTTTCAACATTTCCTATACCTCCAAATTGTAGATGGACAAATTTATTCACATGGAAGAAAAAAATGACAGAAATATAAAGGAAGCATTGTTCTTTGTGTCTATTGCAACATAGTACAAAACAACAAGAGATGGAAAAGATAAAAGTAGAGAGGGAGAAGAGAAGATGACTTGAAGCAGTGCAAAATGGCATGAACATCAATGAATAACAATTGCAAAATAATATATTTTGAATCTGTGACATAAGGTTTTCAAACTATTGCTTTTTATTTGGAAAATCAAAGGGTATTCGATGCTTTGGAAATATTGCAGTCTATTGTGGATGAGAGAGAATTTAGTGGTATTTTTTTCTATAGATAGATGTTGAACAGTATAAAGAAAATAACATATGTACATTGAAAAATATATGTAGCCTAAGCATATTTCAATATTGCATACATGTATCTTAAGCATATACGAATGTTGCAAAGAATTTTGCACATGTGCTATGAACAATTGGTTCATTGAATAGCTCTACAGGAAACATTTTGTTGCAAGCCAATGACTATTTGCAAAAAAAGGAAAAAATACATAAATGTTGGTGCAAGCAACAAATTGATTAACTAAGAAGAATGCAAACATCAAAGGAAAAATAGATGAAGATTAGCGATTTTCAGTCACTGTTTGATCTGCTAGCTTGAGTGGAGAGATCAATAGTGTTATATGAATGGAGTTTAAATAACAAACTTGAGGTGGAGAAGGTAGATAACCCAACATTTACTGATCTTCATGGCTTTAATTGCTTCAACATTTCAGATGCAGGGAACATACTATACTATAACAAAAATGATTCACTTGATGACTACTTTGAATGCAATGACATTAACGTTGACTATCAAACTTCTAAATCACAACAAATAAGCAATTTGAGACAAGAACCACGACACAAATAGAATAGCTATCCAAAAGAGGTTCTCAAATGGAGGAGATCCATTGAGATTTGAACTAGATATATGCAGGGAGACAAAACTAGCCATATTCCCTAACCAACTAGGGATTTTAGTGTGAAATGTGCTTCCATCAAGATGCAAAATTTGTAGGGAATGGGGAGTGGAACCCAAAGGTCCGATTTGGCTCAAACCCAATTGCATTTTTTTCCTTTTTCAAGAAGAACAGAAAAGCATAATTCCAATCCAACAGTACAAAGATGAAATAAATTCTAACTCTATTTCATAATAGCCATAACACAGTCTCCCTTGCAATCAGAACTCCAATCAAAATTTTTGAGACATGGAACAAAAATACCCACCAACAACCTCAATTCCATAACATTTAACAAAAACTATTAAAATTGTGACATACAGTCAAAACTAAGACACACAGTCAAAATTCCATAACATTTATTCAAAGAAACACCATTACATAACAGGTTCATTACATATAGTTATCATAAAACCCATTGACAAGCTAGCTTTCAAGACCATTGACAATCAATAACAAGTTCACAACCCAAAACAGGGTAAGAACCCCTTTTTTGTGTTTCTTCAAGCAAGGGATACAATCAAAATCCCATAACATCAACTCCACATTACATACATGTAAACCCTTGCAAGAAGGGAACAGTTTCATAGCAACCTGCAACACCCAAAGAGAGAATCAACCTAGGGTTTGTAGAAACACCCACATTCTAGCATTGTAACACCGACCACAAACCCTTGAACCAAGGTAACATTGGCTACAAACCCTCAAACTAGACCAAGAAACCATGCAAGTAGCCCCTGATAATATCAAATCAAACCGAAAATCATAGCAGTTTCTCTGCTTACCTCTTCCCTATGAGCTTTCATCCCCAATGTCGAGCCTATTTATCGTGGCAATGCACCTACCACAGCTCTCACCGTCAGTCTCAAAACCCTCCATGACCACAAGCTTCCAAAAAAATCCCAAAAAAACCCATTGAAACCAGGCATTTAAACAACAAACCCCTCATTGTACTAGCAATAATTTCTCACTGAAAAACTCTATTATCGGACCCCCATTGGAAACCAATACATTTTGTTTTATTTGCAAATTATGCCTCAAGCCCCTCAACCCTGCGTACTGGTAATCCGTGGGTAAGCCCCTCAACCCTACATACTGCTAAGACGTGGGTAAGCCCCTCAACCCTACGTACTGGTAAGTCGTGGGTAAGCCCCTCAACCCTACGTACTAGTAAGCCCCTCAACCCTGCTCTCCATCTCGGGGATATTTGTGAGCCCACCCATATAAAAAAAACCCCAAAGTATTAGTGTATTACTATATTAAATAAAAAAAACCCATTTTCCCCTTAATATATAAGCAATATAATTTTTTGGTTTTCATGATTATTTAATACCCCCAATATGAACGAACGTGATATTATATTTCCCCCCTAGTGAAGCCCCCGTGCGGCATTCCCCTTATTTGATGAGGGTGCTAGACTCACCTCACTTCTATAGAAGGTAGAACTTACCTATATCACCAACTCGAGTGAGATGGGCCAAACGGGTTGAGGAAAAAGGAGAAAATAAAGCTCTCTTGGAACCCCGTAATCCCCCTAAATAAATAAAAGAAAACAATGATCAGTATCTGGGAAAAGAAGAGAAAAATAAGTAGTCATGCCAAATCATGACCCACTATAATAATGGACAACCCTTGTTAACAAGAAAAGCTACTATCGATATCAACTGTAGCTGGAGTTTTCACACCATCTCGTGCTAAAAAGAACCAACTAAGGATTCAAGAACCCTTAGTAGCAGTTCATAAACATGGATAAAAACTAAACAATAAGCAAATGATGTATGCAAATAACAAACATGAAATAGATCTAACTACTGCAGTAAAATGGAAAATCAACATGAACCCATAAATGAAATTTGCATTTTTATATTATATGGAAAACAAGGGTTTGCAGTAATGGTTACCTCAAAACAAGAGGTGATGAGGGCCCTTGAAGCAGTACGAAGAGTAGTGTGTCGGGTCTCCAGAGTTCCTTGCTCTTCTCCAAATGCTCAATGGGTTGGCCAAGATTAAACTAACTGGGCACAAAATCTTTAAATGGAAGGCCAAAGTGCAGTAGGAAATTTGGCAGCATGAGGGTGTGAAGAGTGATTCATGTGAAACCGGGGGCCTCCATCACCTTTTTATAGTGATTTTAAGTGGTGGAGTATTGGGCCATAGTTTTGGGCAACTAATGGTATAGGGAAATGGTATTAGGTATTTTCCCTTTTTTTGAATTTATTTTGATTTTTTCCCCTTTTTCTTTTATTTTGGGGATTTTGGACGCTTTTTGTGGGATTTTAACCTTTTTTAAAGGAATTTAATTATTTTTTAGGGAAATAATGCTTTTTTTTCCTATTTGGTTACCAATTTAGGGTTTTTTGGGGTTTTGGAGGCCAACAATGTGGGAAAATGGACAAATGGGTTATGTGACTAGGGAGATGAGCTAATGAACAATTGTTGGGTGTTAACAGATTTCCCCCTAATGTGTGAGGGTAGGATCTCATCGCATGGAAGATAGACATCATAGGTATTGACTTTTTCCAGGGGTGTGAGAATTGTGATGGCAAAGAGCAAAAATTGGTAGGAGACCGGAACATGTGATCCATACAAACTGGAAAGGTTACAACTGAAAATACATGACCTCAATAATGGATGAGGAATAATATCAAATATATGGACGATGTGGGCATACCCATGCTCGTATCAATATATAAAAATAATAATGAGGCCCATAAGGGAGCTGGACAATACATGGAGAACTACTGTGTACATCATAATGGTCCAAAGGGGACACAAATCTGGGACATACTCATGGTCCAACCATGACTGATCTGAAGAACTGATACATGGAAACAATTGCATCCATACTGAATGCAGCACCATGACAACTGATTCTCTACTGGATATGAAGGTGTCCAACAACTGTATGGACTCAATGACTGAGAGTCAGAATCTCAAAGGTACACTGAACTGCATCTTAACTAGACACTCTAGGAAGCATATAGCTAAATGGATTCTGAATATTCTCGCCAATGCAGTTCAGATATCCATAGGAACATACAACTGGGGGGTTCCAAATAGACTCACCAATTTGTTAAAGTCAGGGTAAATCTGGGGTCTTCGACCAATAATTGAAGGGACCAATACCTTCCACGAATCTCAATGGTGTGATGATGGTGTTGAATTCGAGCACGTTAGAAACAACCATTCTAAGAGGCACTAAGGACTCCTCTCAGATGGTCCATAGGAACTCACCAATAATGGAGATGAGTCCAAGGTACAGGGACCTATGGGTCTATCCTATGGAATAGATGTGCTGGCGTCGATGGAGGGAGACCTGTAACTCCCAAGGAAATGATGTTTCATTGATATGAGCGCGAGGTGTCCAACCAAGAGGTGATAGTACTAGATGTGAGACTGACAGACTGTGGGGGGATATGAGGATCACAGAGTGCGGGGACTCAAGCTTCCTTTATTCAGAGTATGACGACAAGGATGACCTGGAAGCATATGAAACTGACTTCAGGGAAGGGGATCATAGGTTAAGGGACCAGGGATTGTGCCTTCAATGGGGGAGACTCAAGGGGGTAAACTAATGAGTGATATCAAGAGACTCCAAGGGTGACACATCACAGAATACTCTAAACAAAGAAGACCATGTTGGGGGTGTTACCATAATGGGGGGGACTAGATGTGATCTGTCATGGCATTGAGAGGTGTCGTTTGGGCCTTATTCATGGTTTAAGGAGCTTAAAGAAGGGATATAAGTGTGCTTAAAAATGGTATTGTCGTGTGGATGTGTACGAGCCCGGGACAACTTATGCTCGTGAGTGCTTTCAATTTTAAGGAGTCTGAAAGCGATAAGAAGACTCTGAATATGGTTATAAGGTACCATCATGTGGATTTATATGAGCCAGGATGGTGAATGCTCATGGTCGCTTTCAATTTTAGAGAGTATGAAAGCAATAAGAATACTCCAAGGGGGTTCATTTTTGTGTGTTAGTCTCCAAGGCCCGAAAAAGAATAAAATTATGCAATGAAGAACTCTTTTAGCCGATGTGACTAGAGTATTCATTTTTCGTAATTAGTCTACCAAGTCCGGAAATGGGTTAAACTTATACCAGATAGATGCCCTTTCGGATACTTTAATGAGCATGAGAGGAAGAAAGATTACTCGGTGATCTTTTCATTCTTTTAGGATTCAGAAAAGAGCTTAACAGAAACTCACTGAGTGCCTTTTTCATAAAGGAGTTTCTCGATCTGAATAAGGGATAAAAGTATACCGAACATATGTAACAGCCAAGCAAGGAGGAAGTGTTCAATCAAGGGACAACCATGGGAACCAAGAAAGAAGGGGTGGGGGGAACACTAATGGGGCATCCTTGCAGGTTGATGAAATTGTGGAAAAATAATGCAATAAATGCAGTCGAGATGGAGTGGAGGGCTCATGGATAGGCCGTGATATAAAAAATGGTGAAAAACAACTATGGCCTGTGTGGCACGTAAATCGAGGTAGCGAGGGGCATGGAAAAAATGTCCAATTTTTTTTTAAGTGAGAGCAAGAAATTATCTCAAGAATCATCATGGGCTCGGAATTCTGAATCCGTTGGTGCAACCAGTGCGAAAAATGGAGGTCATATGAGCCCGAAATGGTCAAAGCAAAAAATAGGGTAAAAATGGCTATAAATAAATGGGATCCCACCAAGCATAGGATGTGGTGGTGGGTAGAAATGATGACCCGCAGGGGTGGAATACTAGGCGTATAAAATCAAATCAAATATTCAAGTGACACGTGACCTCGAAAATGGTCGAGATCAGGCATGTGAAAAAGTGAGCAGGGTTAAGTTCCTGCCCCCATGCTATGGGTATAGGGTTTGTGATTGTGGATATCATATGTGTTGGGTTGAGAAATGGGATCATTGAAATGTCGAGATAGATGTGACGGGGTAGGTTCAAAATTATTAAGCATGCCCCCTATCCCAGGTTCGAGGTAATCTATTATGCCCCCTAACTCCGAGGTGTTAATGTGGTGCAGATGCTGTCTCAAAGAGGGATCAACAGGGCATCGACCAACTGATGGCGAGGGGGGGGGGGGTACCATGAGGATGTGGGATGTGGTGGAATACTGAAGTGATGACATGATTATGGGGAATCCCCCTTGTGGGGTAGATTCCCCTAGTATCTCCGACGAGAATGATGATGATGATGAGTAGGCAAGTTTTTGGGCCTGCCCCCATGCTGTGGACATTATGACATTTTATGATGATATTTATATATGATGGTATTATTTTTTTTTTTATGATTTTATATGCCTATATGATGTATATATGCATGCGGATGGTATGTTGATGCATTTGTATGGTTTACTTCCTACATGTTGTGATTGATGTGCCAATCTAGAATATTATTAGCCATTTGGTTTGCAACACTATTTTGATCTCATGGGACATGAGTGAATGTAATGGATTCAAACTGTCTGATCATTTGTTTAGTGCACAAGAACTTTCTAAAAAGGAATGGATCTTGTACCTGGTAAAAGTTGTTGAGTTGAGAGACAAGGAGCTGGTAGTCAAGAAGCACATAAAGGTGACTTATGCCCAACTGGAGAGCCGCAGTCAAGATACCGGTCATAGCATCGTACTCAGCCTGGTTATTGGTACCAACAACGATACACACTCCGTCGAGGTGGATCAACTCGTGTGAGGGGGAATATAATACCCAAGCTACGGAGGCGAGGCTTGGAGACCACCTACTTGCACTGTCGACGAAACCGACATAGAATGGTGGAGCAGGATCCATCTGTGGTCATGCATGGAAGCAAAGTGTAAGGTTATTGATGCAAAAAGTGGAAAATAAAAATAAGAGAAAACTATACAACACGGCCTATGGGGTCCGAAAAATTGTTATGGGTAAAATCGTTTAAGATGCAACCTATTACGAGGGTTGGTCACAGGGTTCCCTTCAGAGTCAGTAAGTATGTATGCCCCCTTACTGAGGTAGGTTTGGATAATGTACGGGCCTTTCCACATGGATTCAAACTTCCCTTTTACGTGCTTGTCATGAGCTTGGTCATAAACAAGTACTAGATCCCCTTCTCGGAAATTGCGGGGTTGGACATGTTTGTCATAATTGGATTTAGAGCGATGTTTGGCAGCCTCGGTGATTTGTAAAGCTTCTCAGCGATCTTCGTTGGCTTACTCCAAGAGGATTAAGTGTTGCTCAAGTGGTGAAGTGTTTGGGATAAGTTCAACAACAATGTGTAAAGCGGGAATCTGAAACTCAATGGGGAGAACTGACTCTACACCATGAACTAGATGGAAAGGGGTAAAACTCGTGGCATTCTTAGTGGAAGTGCGGTAAGCCCAAAGTGCAAAAAATAACATATGGTTCCAATTGGACTTTTGTTGGATTACAGTTCGTTGAATAATTGTCTTCAATATTTTGTTGATATCCTCAACTTGGTCGTTCCCTTGAGGGTAATAGGATGAGGTGTACTAGTGGTCAAACTTCAGGAAGGTGGATAGTTCTTTCCAAACGGTGTCTTCAAAGTGTTTTCCATGGTCGGATAGGAGTTGTTTGGGGACGTTGAAACGAGTAATAACATGGTTAAAGAATAAACGTGTCGCGGTTTCATCCTGGCAGTTAAATGTAGGCATGGCCTCGACCCATTTGGTGAAATAGTCAACATCCACAATGATGTATTTATGGCCATTCGCCGAGGGTGGGTTACATTCCATAAAATCAATGGCCCACTTACAGAAAGGGCAACAGTGATGACTGGATGAAGAGGGGCAGGAGGGGTCCTGGCCTTGGGGGAAAAAAGATGGAAATTCCAGCAATGTTTGACTGTTGTAATGCAATCAGTGAAAAGGGTGGTGTTGACGCAGAGTCTATCAATAGGGGTTCACTCCGCACTGTCACCAACAAACCATCAACCTGACTCCCTTATACACCTTCCCAAAGAGGTGTAACCCTTTCCAGCAACACTTACAGAGCAAGTGCACTCTCACCCGAGGTGGATAAGAGGGCTGCCAAAACCAAGCTTCCGCAGTTGTGTAGAGGATATGCACACATTACCTTCGCACTAACTAGAGATTATAACATTCATAACATACCATTAACTTGTCATTCGCATCTTAAATCATTCATAATTTCTAACACATACTTTCAAAATGACATACTTATTCAGATTAGCATTACAACATATTCGCATCAATCAACAAAGAACATTGACATAACCCATTATCCATCCTCACACTTTTACACAAAGATAGAATCATATCATAACCGAACATCTTCATTCATTCATCAAACCTACGGAATTAACCTCGTAGAAACCGTCAATACATCATGTTGTGGATCCAAAGCAAAACCCAAAAGATCAAGTTAATCTCCCAAACTTTGATGCCCTTAGGCTTACAATCCTACTCTATTTATATTCTTCTATTCTATTACAAAATGGTCCACATGACTGACTTGATTAATCTAATAAATCTTATGCTTCCACAAAAGTGGTGAAAGGTCCTTTTTCCGTGGATTGACCCTTTCGCATCTGTCGGCTTCCGCACTTCCTGTGGATCTATCCTGTGCCAACAAGTGGGCCAAAAATACCCAATGCAAGTGATCTTTTTGGTAGTGGCCATTCTAGATAAATGGCCACCACAGGCTCCACTATGACAATTTTTTAGAACTTGTTCAGCCTCATCATGTGTGAGGCATCGATGTAAAATGGTGTCAACATCGCGCCAATAAAGGACAGTGCCAAGGAGGTGATAGCGCGAGGAATGATGGCGTATGCAACATCAATCATCGTGGTCTATTTTGGATTGAAATTTTGTGTTCTCAGGTACACTAGGATGTCTCCATGCCAGGGGTCATCCGACAAAATGGTGAACACGTGGTTGTCGGTCAAGTTAGTGATGATGGGAGGTGATGCTAACGAAGATGGTAAGTCAGTCATGAGGTGGGCCAATGCAAGGGCATTGGTACTCTTGGGTGTAACAAATTTTAGTTCATACTCTTGAAGGATAATGATCCATTTTTCCACACAGCCTTGAAGAAGGAGACAACTGAAGAGATAGACCATGGGGTTGGAATCTACCACAACTGTGTTTTGGCTCATAAAAATGTAGTGGCGTACCTTATGAACCGAGAAGATGATGATGAGGGCAAAATTCTCTTCATGGGAGTAGCGTAATGGTGGGACAGATAATTTCTGACTCACATAATAGATGACGTGTCCTTGACGCGCACTGTCTTCCTAGAATAGCATGCCGAAAACAACATAATCGGATGTTGAAACGTAAAGGATAAAATCCTTCGAGAAATCAGGAGGTGAAATCAAGGGGGTAGAAGTCAATGCTTGTTTGAGTGCTTCAAAATCCGCTTGTGCTTGTTCATCCCAAACAAAAGGGACATGGGTCCGAAGCAAGCGGAGGAAACCATGAACTTTCGTTGCATAGTCTGGAACGAAGCGACTGAGAAAGTTGGATTTCCCTTGAAGGATTTGTAATTGGCGTAATGTACGTGGCGATGGTAGTTCAAGGATGGCTTGAACCTTCAAAGGATCAACAATGATCTCATTTTGGGAAACAATGAAACCCAATAACCAGCCAGAAGGAACGCAAAAAACACACTTGAGAGGGTTCAAACGAATGTTATATTTTTGACAACGCAAAAATATTTGTCGGAGATCGTTCAGGTGGTTGTATCGCTTATTGGATCAAGCGATGAGTTCATCCAAGTAGAATAGGATAATGTGGACTAGTCATGGAAGAAAAAGGTCATGGCCCGCTGAAATGTGGCCCCAACATTTTTAAGACCAAACGACATTACTCAATAGGAAAAGGTGTGTTGAAATATTGTAACTTCTAAGAATATTATATTTGTACTTTATTATTCCAGATATGTTTCATTCCTCCGTGAAGACCTTATTGTATATCCGGAGATGTTTTATTCCTCTATGGATAATGTGGCAACTTGGGTTATTAGACTTCCCTAGTGGGGGTCGACCCTGTATGAGTCATGTGGGTTAAAGGGTTATTAGACCACCCCAGTGGGATCGGCCCTGTCACATTATGTTAAGTGGTTAAGTTGGGGCCGACCTAGTTAATGTAAAATACAAGTTGGAGTAGTGTATAAATAGAGGAGGTGTGTTCCTCATTTATCACACTCACTCATTATTCACTCACTTGTGAATAACGCATAGGTGAGAGAGAGAGATCTGCTATGGAGGAGAAGGAGCTCATGTTTGGGATATACATCTCTGTATTGTTGATCATCTATATTGAGGAAGCTTTGTTGGGTTTTCTACCCCATGAGGGTTTCCCAGGATAAATCTATGTCTCTTGTGTTTATGCTGTGCTTTTTGTTCTTTCAATGATCCTGTATATGCTATTGTTTGATAATGAAATGCAATGCTAATATTTTTTGTCTTAGCATATTGAATCTTAACATGGTATCAGAGCTAACCTGAGAAGAAGACACTGTGCAATTGTGGAAGCTAGGGCTTCTTGTTTTTTGGGTTTCTCTCCGCATGTATTGAAAGGAAAGAGGCTAGATTGACTCTCCTCAACAAGGCGCATCTTTCTGTCGAGACAAAATTCAAATTCTGAGCATTTTTAGTTTTTGACCTAAAAATTAGGGTTTCAGAGAAAATTGGAAATTTTGGAATCTAAGTCCATGGCTAGATGCTCCTCAGAAAAATCAAATTTTAGAGACCAAGATCAAACTTTTTGGTTGGGTGAAGCTCCAGGAAAATCAAACCCTAGTTTGGGGTCCTGTCTAGTAAATCCAGAAATTAGGGTTTCTGCAAAAATTGGAATTTCTGAAATCTAAGACCATGGCTGAAATCTCCTTGGAAAAATCGAAGTTTAGAGCTTTGGATCGAACTTTTTGGCTGGGTGAAGCTCCGTGAAATGCAAACCCTAATTCAGGGTCCTGCTTGGTGAATCCAGAAGTTTCAAAAGAAATTTTGAGGGGTGAAACTTTGCAGTTTTCAAATTCTGAGTATACCAGCTTGATCAGCTCAGCAAGGCGCATCTTTCTATCCTTTCAGAAGTTTGAAATTCAAAGTTTGAATTTTTAGGGTTTCTCTAACAAACCCTAATCCAGCTCTAAATCCAGTTTTCAGCAAATCAAGTGGATTGGGTCAATCCTAAAAGAGAATGAGATCGACACTTACATAAGTGAAGAGGTTCTAGTCCCAGAGGGAGAAGAGGCTAAGGCCTTACATAAGAATGCTACAAGCAATCTCGACAGGTATGACTTGAGGAGATATAGGTATGTTTTTTTTTAATCTATTCATGATTAAGGTTATGATATCTTTGTCTTCATATTATTGAGGTTAGTACAATATTGATTAATTTTAGGCTTGTCTTATCACCCTAGTAAAAAATATGAATGTATGTGAATGATAGAAGACATTCATTGATTAGGGTTATGACACCTATGATTCTACTAATGCACTGTGGTATTGTATGAAGATGATGTTGTCCACTAACATGAAAGGTACAAATCAAGTTCTAGATCAAGAACATATGACCATGGTGACATGAAGACAAAAGACTCATGGACCACATAGAATCTCTACTTCCAAGGTATGTATAATTTGATGGTTAACTTATGAGTTATGTAGATTCTAGCACAAGGTCTCTAAATCATTGAAGAGAACAAAGAAGATATTGTTTGATATGTTTTCCTATATCAAGTTAGAATCCTACTTTGTGTTAGGATATTAGGTAAGTATACCTGTGTATGAAATGATCATGACCATACATAATGTTTTAATAGTATTGAGATTATACTAATGAATGTATGATTATGTATGAGATCATGAGGATGACACTAGTGCACACTTAAGCATGCTTAGTGGTACAGAATGAATAGAAGTTCAAAGACATATAGAGATCAAGCGGGAGGCAACCACACAACATAAAAGATAAGTATTTGGGTTGTTATTTGAATCTCTGAATAGTTAATTATATTGCTTGTAATAGTTGCATGCGTATTTGTATATATCATGCATAGTGTGAGCATTCATATAGCATTGAACAATATACTACTAATATGCATATGATGGGTAAGTTGGACAAACATTCCATTGTTGTTTATCTAGAATGAAACCTATTTGTTGACATGTTGAGAGCTGTGCACACTCTTGATAGTATGTTCTGGTAGAGATGGAAGGCATCTAGATAGCCACTGTATGCATACAGGATATGGAAAAGTGTTGTGCCAAAGTATTGGTCAAGATAGTTGCATAACTATGTGAATCATATCTGTATGCATTATAGGTTATCATGTCAACATGATTTGATGATTATGAAGTATTTCTTATCATGTATTTAACTTTGATTTGTAGGAAAGATCATGTGAACACCGAACAAGTGATGGATGTTCAACAAGAAGACTTACAAATCAAATGTAATATAGAAGGCTCATGGCTAGAGGATTCTCTTATAAAGAGGAAGAGGATCATGACGAGATGTTTGCTCCAAGTGGCTATATAAGACCATTCTCTTAATGGTGCAATTGAAGAAGAAGCTAGCTACAGAATTTGAGATGAAAGATCTCATATTGATGCATTACTTCCTAAGTCTGGAAGTATGGCAAGGCCCAGAAGGAATCTTTCTCAACCAGGGAAAGTATGTTGTGGAAACCTTGAGAAGATTTGATATGTTGGATGTTAAGATATTTAGACACTTAGGAGTTAGTTAAGATCAACTTGTGTAATATATCCGTTAGGGATAGTGTGTTTCTTTAGTATGCATTAGTATGCATTTGTAAATACTTAATCCGACGGTCACGATATGTTTCCGACATAGAGTGATCCGACGGCTCAACTTCTCTTAGATCAAACCTAACCTTGATTCGTGGCTTAACACCCGATTGGTCCATGATCTCTATTTAAAGAGCATGGAGGGTCATTGTTTAGTTGATCGATTATGAGAAGCTCATTTGTAACTTTCTTTCTTTGCATAATAAATTGTCCCGTAGAAGCTATTTGGTCGGGGCCGTGGAGTGTTTCCCTCAAGAGGGTTTAAACCACGTCAAAACATCGGTGTGTTGATCTGTGATCTATTTGTGTGAAGTGGTTTCTCTTGGTGTTCGGTCCTTTGGTAGTACCCTGTGTACCCGAACATGGTATCAGAGCTTTTATGAAGTGCCACTTCCGGTTATGATCTAGATCTTGAACTGTTGTTGCCGAAACTCGAAAGGGTTTCTAGTTCTAGTATTTCTGTGCATTTCTGGGATGTGGGAGGTGTTCCATTGCGTCCGGAGCGTCGTTTCCATTGGGAAATAGTTTTCGTTTGATCGAAAACGGTTCCCGGTTGCTCCAGAAACGCGTATTTTATCAGATCTGAAGGTATAATGTTACAGTGATGCATTTTTTTTTATTTCGTTTTTTGAAAAGAAAAAATCTCATATTTCATTTTTTTTTCTGTTAGATTTTTTTTGGTTCGGACTGTTGCTTTCCCGTCTGCGTATGCTCTTTGCCGTGCACCTTGAGTGATCTCAGTAAATCAGAAACAAAAAGGGAAAGGGTTTTTTCTCGGCTGCGTATGCTCTTTGTCGTGCACCTTGCGCGATCTCGGCAAATCAGAAACAGAGAGAAAACGTAGACTTTCCGAGCAGGCTAACAAGATCTAACTCCACAAGTGTGGAAAAGTTTTTTTTGTTTCGTTTTGTGGTCTGTTTTGCAGGAAAAAGGGCAAGCACGCAAACCGAGCAAGAAGAGTTAAAAAAAAAAAAAAAAAAGCCCCCTTCCTCATTCCCGTATTTTACATACCTTTTAATCTAGCTCACTTGGTTCAAAGTTGCTTTATTCCTTAATAGGTCTTGAGTTCAAGTCTTAGGAAGTTACTTTTAAAGGAAAAAGTGCATGCAATTTTTATTTTCAAGTTGCTTTATTGTAAAAGTGCATCTCACTTAAATAATAAAAAATAAAAATACAAGTGAGTCACTTAAGTCTTTTATTTATTGTTGCACTATTTAAAAGTAATATCATTGTAAAAGTGAAATCACTTATTTTACAAAAGTGGTTCACTTAAAGCAACTTTCTTGTAAAGTGATTGTCAAAAGGTTTATCTTAGGAAGAGGGAGGTTCTTTTTTTTGCTGGACATTCTCTAGTTGCCACGTCACTATTGGGGACATCTTCAACAGTTTCTTTGTTCAAGCATAACTTCATCATACAGAGTCAGTTTTCAGTGCCGTTTTTTTTTAAACCGCCTATTTTTTCGATCTCTTCACATCCAGACTATTGGTTTCTACTTTTACAGCCATTACTTTACAAATATGGCCGCCCATTGTGATATTCTACTTAACAGTTCCAACTATTTCTCATGGAAATCTCGTATAGAGGATGTTCTACGAAGTAGGGGACTTTTCAGAATTACCACAGGGAAAGAAAAAGAACCCACTGATGATGATAAGAAAATAAAATGGGCAAATAGATGTGATGAAGCTCGTGGATTGATTGGGATGTCAATCTCTACTGATTTGCGATTCCACATATCTGGAATTGATGAACCTAATACTGCTTGGGACAAGTTGGAAACTGTGTTTGGTAAACACAATGAAATTCGAGGTCACCAACTCGAAAATGAGTTGATTTCTTTAAATCCAAGTGACTTTTCATGCATTTAAGATTATTTATCTAAGTACAAAACTCTCAAGCTCTTATGTGCAGAATGTAAGATTGAGAGGGAAGACAAACAATGCATTTATCATATTCTTTCCAAACTTGGACCTGCATATTCTGTTTTTGTATCTACATTTTACTCCATGAAAGCATCCTTGAATGCAGCTAGCTATCAAGAGCCTAGTCTTGAATCCTTTTGTGATTCCTTCATTAGAGAACAAGATAAACTCATTCATCTTGGAATAATAAACAATGCAGATACATCTGGGAAAGCCTTAATGTCCCAACAGAAAGAAAAGTCCAAGCCTCCCAAGAAACAAAATTTTCGCAATAATAAGTCAAACAAGGGTCCAAAACCCTCTTAGTCAGCTCCTTCTTTTAAAAATGACAAAGAATCCAAGCCAAAAGGCAAGAAGACTGAGCGTCATTGCAACTATTGCGGGAAAGATAATCATGATGAATCTAAGTGTTTCAAGAAGATGGCAGCCTTGGAAGCAGCAATGAAGAAGCACCACATCAGCCTAGATTCGTCTTCAGAATCTACCTCTCATGGACATGCACTTTGTGCTTCTGGTTATTCTTATAATGCATCTTCTTCTTCTAATTCAAATGAATGGCTCATTGATTCTGGAGCATCTTATCATATGGCTAAGGATCAAGCCATCTTTTCTACTATGCATGAATGTAACACCAAACAAATATTTGTTGGTGATGATAGATCTCTAAGTGTTGTAGGAGCTGGAACAGTTCCAGTAGATAATGGTCATTTTAGTGATGTACTATGTGTTCCAAGAATTTCTTGCAATTTGTTATCAGTCTATCAGATCACTCATTCTGGTGAAGGTAAAATTGTGACCTTTACACCTCACCAAGTTGTAATCAAGGATTTTAAAGATCCTCAACAGGTTCTAGCTACCGGAATTGTTGATGATATTACCAGGTTGTACAAGTTTAACAACTTTGGGTCATCACCTTTCCCTTCAGTTTTTGTTGCTCATAGTGATAACTTGAGCAAACTTTGGCATGAGCGATTTGGTCACTTAAATTATCGCTCATTACAACAACTATGTAAATAAAATATGGTGACAGGTCTTCCGATGGTATCTTATAGGGATGGTGTTTGCTCCGGTTGTGTACTCAGAAAACATCATCAGGACAGTTTTGACAAACGTGCCTCTTGGCACGCCTCGGTTCCCTTGGAGCTTGTGCATAGTGACTTGTGTGGTCCTCTTCCATCTGCTTCCTTTTCTGGTTTCAAGTATTTCTCAACTTTCATTGATGACTACACCAGACGCACTTGGGTTTATTTTCTAAAACTTAAGAGCAAAGTATTTAACATGTTCTTGGCCTACAAGACCCTTGTTGAAAAACAATCTGGTCATCAAATTATTAAGTTAAGATCTGACAATGGAGGAGAATATGTTAACAAACAGTTCACTACTTTCTGCACTGAACAAGGCATCCAACAACAGCACATTGTTCCATATACACCACAACAAAATGGTGTAGCTGAGCGGAAGAACCGCACTTTAAAAGAAATGGCTAATTGTATGATCCAATCTAAAAGACTAAGTCTTCAATTTTGGGCTGAAGCCATAAATTGTGTGAATTACATAGTTAATCGCACCCCCACAAAATAATTACAAGGTATAACACCAGAAGAAGCATGGAGTAAAATTAAACCTGATGTAAGTCACTTTCGTGTGTTTGGTAGTGAAGCATGGGCTCACATTCCGGATGAAAAACGGAAAGCATTGCAGCCTAAAAGTGAAAAGTGCATATTTGTTGGATATTCTGAAGATGTAAAAGGTTATAGACTTCTTCAACCACATTCTCATGCTATAATCATTAGAAGATATGTTAAATTTGATGAAAATATCTTGGCCTGCGAACCTAACTCGGTGAGTGTGCCATCTTTGGCCTGCGAGCCTGATTCGGCGTTTGTGCCTTCTTTTTCTTCTTCCAACTTCCTTGACAGGTTTCCAACTCCAGTTTCTGATGATGACAGTGAGGATGAAAATCCACCTCCGCCTGCTCATGTTCCTCCAGTTGCACCAGCACAAGTGCTTCCTCGATGGGTCCGTTCAACATGTGAAGCAGCTGGTGATCTTGCCGGTGATCCTAGAGATCAACGTCGAACACGTTCTCAGTTTCAGCTGATGACTCATCATAGGACATGACCACTCCCATGGATTCCAACTTGAAGCTGTTAGCTGATGACTCATCATAGTTATTGGATGTGACTCTGTACAGACAGATTATTGGGTCATTCATGTATCTGACACATACCAGGCCAGATATATGCTTTGATGTGAACACCTTGAGTCAGTATCTAGTGGAACCTAGGCATGTTCACCTGATAGCTACAAAGCATGTGATGAGGTACCTTAAGGGTACGATAGACTTTGATCTATGTTATCTTGAAGATCATGAATTCAGATTGTATGGCTACACAAATGTTGATCAGGAAAGAAGTGTATGAGACAGGAAGAGCACATCGGGAGGATGTTATTGTCTGGGATCTTCCATGGTCTCATGGTTTAGCAGGAAGCAATCTAGCGTGGCTCTCAACACAGCTGAAGCGGAATATATTGCTAATTACTCTGCTAAGTTGTGAAGCGATATGGCTTCGGAAGTTGTTATCAAGATTGTTTGACTTAGAGATGGACCTCGCTATGATATTGTGTGGCAACCAGAGTTGTATCAAGATGACAAAGAATCCAGTGTTCCATGATAAGTCAAAGCACATAGAGATCCGATATTTCTATATACGGGATATGGTGCAGAAAGGAGCCATCAAGCTTGAGTATGTGAGCACTGACGAATAAGTTGTTTATGTATTGACCAAACCTCTGTCTCGAGTAAAGGTTGAGTATTTCCGAGACAAGCTTGGTGTTGTTCAAAAGGACCCTCCTCGAAAGGGGGAGTGATGTGGTCGATGATGATATTTGGATACTGGTATCGATGTGGATACCTTTATCGATGATGAGATTGCCTATATTGATGGTAAGGTCAATGATGAGGATACTTGTATCAATGATATGGATACTTGTATCGATGATGAGGATACTTGTGTCAATGATGTGGATACTGTATCGATGATGAGGTTACCTGTTCCGACGATGAGTTCGATGATGAGGTTGCTAGTTACAACGATGAGGTCGATGCATGGTCCTTAGACTTTGTCTAAGTGGACGAGAAGGGATTGTATCATCCCTGGACTTAGGTCCCTGAACAGATCCATAGATAGTTGTCTTCGAGAATTGGTCCCTAGTGGACGGAAGGGATTGTATCATCCCTAGACTTAGGTCCCTGAACATAACCATAGACAGTTGTCTTCGAGAAGTGGTCCCTAGTGGACGAGGGGATTGTATCATCCCTAGAGTTCAGTCCCTGAATAGATCCGTAGACAGATGTCTCTGAGAAGTGGTCCCTAGTGGACGAGAGGGGATTGTATCATCCCAAGACTTCGGTCCCTGAATTGATCCGTAGACTCTTGTCTTCGAGAAAGATGTTGGTGAATGATGTAATGTGTGCTCCTGGACTGCTCAGCATAGCAGTAGGTGATCATTCACAAAACCTATAATGATGTAATCTTTACTCCCGGATTAGCAAGTGATCATTCACAGGTTGTAAATCCTAGATTTGATCTAGGTCACACCCCAGTTGAAATAGTACTGTCTCTATGGTTGTAAATCCTAGATCTGATCTAGGTCACACCCCAGTTGAAATAATACTAGCTCTGTGGTTGACTGGAATGATGTAATGTGCGCTCCTAGACTGCTCAGTGTAGTAGCAGGTGATCATTCACAAGTCCTTTAATGATGTAATGTTTGCTCCTAGACTGCAGCAGGTGATCATTCACAGGTGCTAAAATCCTAGATTTAATCTAGGTCACATCTAGTATGAAAAAGGACTGGCACTGTGGTCGGGATTGCATCGTCCCTAGACATGAGAGGTGTCTTAAAGTGATAAGGATTGATCATCCTGTAAGTAGATCGGGATTGAATCATCCCTAGACATGAGAGGTGTCTTAAAGTGATCAGGATTGATCATCCTGTAAGTAGATCGAGATTGCATCATCCCTAGACATGAGAGGTGTCTTAAAGTGATAAGGATTGATCTCCTGTAAGTAGATTGGGATTGCATCGTCCCTAGACATGAGAGGTGTCTTAAAGTGATAAGTATTGATCATCCTGTAAGTAGATCAGGATTGCATTGTCCCTAGACATGAGAGGTGTCTTAACGTGAGAAGGATTGATCATCCTGTAAGCAGATCGGGACTGCATCATCCCTGAACGTTTGGTTCAAAATGTACGTGATAAGACTGCATCATCCCTGAACGTTTGGTTCAAAATGTACGTGATAGGACTGCAACGTCCCTGAAAGTTTGGTTCAAAATGCACGTGATAGGACTGCATTGTCCCTGAACGTTTGGTTCAAAATGTATGTGATAGGGCTGCATCATCCCTAAACATTTGGTTCAAAATGTACGTGATAGGACTGCATCTTCCCTGAACATTTGGATCAAAATGTATGTGATAGGACTGCATCGTCCCTGAACGGTTGGTTCAAAATGCACATGATAGGATTGTATCATCCTTGGACATATGTCCTAAAGTGAGCGGGATTGATCATCCTGTAATTGGATCATGTGTATTGCAGAGTATGTTGTTGATCAGGTGATCTAGATGATGACGATGTTGTAGCTGATCGAGTGATACAGAAGGTGAAGACTCAATACTGACGATGTTGATACTCCAGTATTGAAGACCTGAAGATATTCCAGTAACTGGTTGAGTTACTGATGATGTTGAGAAAGCCTCCAATGATTTATAGATGTATCATGTATCGTGTAGTTGATGACTCCTTGCTCTTGCAGAGGTTGTTATAATATCCTTCTCGTTAAGGGGGAGTGTTGAAATATTGTAACTTCTAAGAATATTATATTTGTACTTTATTATTCTGGAGATGTTTCATTCCTACTTGAAGACCTTATTGTATATCCAGAGATGTTTTGTTCCTCCGAGGATAATGTGGCAACTTGGGTTATTAGACTTCCCTAGTGGGGGTCGTCCCTGTATGAGTCATGTGGGTTAAAGGGTTATTAGACCACCCTAGTGGGGTCGGCCCTGACACATTATGTTAAGTGGTTAAGTTGGGGCCAACCTAGTTAATGTAAAATACAAGTCGGAGTAGTGTATAAATAGAGGAGGTGTGTTCCTCATTTATCACACTCACTCATTATTCACTCACTTGTGAATAACACATAGGTGAGAGAGAGAGAGAGAGATATGCTATGGAGGAGAAGGATCTCGTGTTCGGGATATACATCTCGGTATTGTTGATCATCTATATTGAGGAAGCTTTGTTGGGTTTTCTACCCCATGAGGGTTTCCCAGGATAAATCTGTGTCTCTTGTGTTTATACTGTGCTTTTTGTTCTTTCAGTGATCCTGTATATGCTATTGTTTGATAATGAAATGCAGTGCTGATATTTTTTGTCTTAGCATATTAAATCTTAACAAGGTGCCCCATGGAGTAGTGAAAGCAATTTATACAGATCTTCTTTATGAATTTGAATCTGATTATAGCCGGAGAAACCGTCCATGAAGGAGAGAATCTCATGACCCACACATGCATCAATAAGTTGGTCAATAAAAGGCGTAGGAAAGTTGTCTTTGGGAAACTCTAAATTCAGATCACGAAAATCAATATAGACATGAATGGTGCCTTGTTTTTTGTTGACTGGAAGAGGATTGTAAACCCAAGTGGTGTAAGCAATGTGATGAATGAACCCAGCTTGATTGAGTTTCTCAATATCAGCTTTCACTGCGGGTAATTTAGAGGGATGAATGGGTCGTTGCTTTTGGAAATTAGGTGGGACATCGGGACAAGTATCGATACAGTGCTCAACGATGGCGGGATCAAGACCAGGCATCTCAATGTATCACCAAGCGAAAATATCCCGAAACTCTCGAAAGAGTTCCTTATAGGAAGCAACTTCTTCTGGAGTGCATGAGGCACCTAACGTAATATTCTCCACTATACTGGGTGGGATAGAAATGTTGACCTGTATGGTAGGTGATATGTTATGAATGTTACCTTCCTCGAAGGCATCGGGGGCTAGGATAGGGTTCTTAAACCAATCCAATTGGTTATGGATGAAGGCCTTTGACTCTTTGGGAATGAATTAGGCTATATGATGCATGTCATCCCAAGGGAAGTCCGATGCCGTTAGTGCTTCGAGGATTTCTTCGCCACTAAGAAAACACTGTGTAGAAAGATAGGTAGAGGCAAAGCTAGAGGGGGTTGTTTCACAGGTTTAATAGGATGTGGAGCAGTATGATTCTGCGTGGCTCTGCCCCCGGTGTTCTTGGATGGTTGAGGGGCATTGTTGGATGAAGATGGTGCTACCACATTGGGAGGTGGATTAGTGGCTGTAGTGATCGGTTGGACCGGTTGAAGAATGACTTATGGTGTCAGAGTGGAGTTGGGTGCAGGTAAATACCATACTGGAAGTCCTAGTGCCAACCCTGGGAGGTTCAATGTGGCCATGATGGGAACACTCACTACCCATGATGGTGGGAACAAGACGAGATTGTGTGGGTTGGTGTGGCTCCAACATGGCTGGGTACTGACGGTAGTTGAGGTAGCAATGGTGGTTGAGGGTTAGGCACCAATTGATTGGATGAAATAGTGCACAAGTCAGATATCTCAACGGTTGGCAGGGGATGTGGTAAGGAACGAAAAATGGAGACCATTGGGGTCTTCGAATAAATTCCATGGGAGACAGTGGAAACCAAAGAGGTAGGTGTACCAAATACCGGTTGTTCAACCATGAAGAGAACATTCTCTGGTGCAATGGGCGCGTTCGGGTCATAGTAAGTAACTTGGTCGATTTTAACAACCCCTCCCTCATGGGGGAACATCGTAATGCGGAATATTGATGAAGCAACAGCCTTCATGGCGTACATGTAACTTCATCCTAGGAGTAGGTTATAGTCGAGCTGTGCGTTGACGACTTTGATGTCCATAAGGATAGTCTTACCATCCAATTGAACTGGACCATTGGCCAGCATGCCCTGGGATTGAGCTAAATGACCATCATAGGCTCATAAGGCAGTCGTGGATGGCTTTAGTGTAGGAGATCCGAGCTTCTGCCACATGAATGTAGACATAACACATGTAGAGACACCTTCATCGATGATGCACCGGTGGATAACAAGATTCCGTACTGAAACATAAACTTGGAATGCTAATCTAGAAGGCATGCATGGTTCAGATTGGTCTAAATCGAATGCCATCATCTGTGATTCAAAAGGGTCTATCGCACCTATGGCAGATAGCATTGTTTTGCGCTGCGCTGGGAAGTTCTTTAAAACTTCAAGGGCTGACATAGTAGCAAGGGACTGGACTAAGTCATCCACGATATTATGGTTAGGGGTAGCACGAGCATTGGGTTTATTAATAATGCGACACAGAGGAAAGCGGGGAGATTTGGGGGCCCCATCGAACGGTGCTAGGGGTATTCGTAATGACTGATTTGTGGGAAGAGTGTTAGCATCCTAGTCGGGAGGAATGGTTTCGGTGGTGGAACCATACTAGTTATGGCGTGTTTGAAGGTTGATATTAGTTGAAGACATCGTCAAAAGGTGGTGGGTGCCTAAGTTAATAGGGTGACTAACAAGCGCAACGTAAGTGATTTGTTGTTGTGGTGTGGAAGCCCCTTGAGGGGGAGCCAACGGTTGGTAGGTTACTACCCCTTGCGTGGGTAGGGGGTTCTGCAACACCATATGTTGTGCATGAGGTTGCGAGGGTTTTGGTGGTGCTAAAGGTGCAACATGTCCTTGGCGTTGGGCATCATGATTCCACAGTTGGAGAGATCACTCCAAATGGGGACAATTGTGTGTATAATGGCCATATATTCCGTAGATAGAACATGGGTGGTTCATACGTAAATTGGGGTTTTTACCTTGTCGCGGTTGTCTATCAGGATTTTGGTTAGCTGGAGCAACACCATTGTTGTTTGGAGGGTTTGGTGGAGGGCTGCCTCTATTTGGAGGTTGGTTGTTACCACAGTTACGGCCTCGTCCACTATTATGTTGTCCTTGTTGGTTCCGTTGGGTAGGTTGGTTGTGCGGTTGGTTTTTTTGGGCATAAAATTTCCCTTGGGGAACTGGGGGATTATGTGGCTGAGCAGGTGTTGGGGTAGGCTGCGGTGGATAATAAGCTGGAGAGGATTGGGGTTGTGTAGGCATAGGTGTTATTGGTGGATGGTAGTAGGAAGGTGGTGCGGTAGGGGGGGCGTATGCTGGCTGTGTATGTTTGTAACAATGTGTCATACAGGAAGGTTCGTGTATATGGGGGGCTTAGGATGGGGGAGCATACGAAGGTGTTTCTCTCGACTAGGTGGTGGCCTGCGAAAGGTCGAGACCACTCATGGCGAGGTTAGGTGTAGGATTATAAGCAGGGGTGGTGGCATGGGGCATATGGAAATATGGTTGACTATGAGATGCAACATGTCCAATAATTTCGTCCGCACGATGGGATTCCCCCTACGCATCCTTCCTAGAGGAATCGTCGCGGGGATCATTAGGTAAAATGGAATATAGGTATCCTGATTGAGCGTAGATAAGATCGAATTGTTGGGATTTGAGGATGGCTTCTTCTTTGGTTTGGGGCCATTCAGATGCCACATCCTTGGCAATAATTGGTATGAGGGATTTCCAAAACCAATCTAAGAAGATGCGGTCATCTAGCTTGATCTTGCATAAACTACGGTGTCTACACCATTCATGAATATGGTCAGTGATATGGGTAGCCTCCATCACCTTTTTATAGTTATTTTGAGTGGTGGAGTATTGGCCCATAGTTTTGGGCAATTAATGGTATTGGGAAATGGTATTAGGTATTTTCCCTCTTTTTTGAATTTATTTTGATTTTTTCCACTTTTTCTTTTATTTTGGGGATTTTTGGACCCTTTTTGTGGGTTTTTAACCTTTTTTGAAGGAATTTAATTATTTTTTAGTGAAATAATGCTTTTTTTCCTATTTGGTTACCAATTTAGGGTTTTTTGAAGTTTTGCAGGCCAAAAATGTGGGAAAAGTGGACAAATGGGTTATGTGACTAGGGAGATGAGCTAGTGAACAATTTTTGGGTGTTAACATCAACAATATATTATCTATATGACAATAAATTATCACTGAAACCTATTTTAAATATATATATATCGCTTTTTTATGTTCTCAATTTACCTATCATTATCTATACAAACTAGGCTGAAATGATTTATTGAAAAAAAATAACACTCAATCTCTATATGTTTTCCAACCTAATTAACCTAATTGATGTTGGGAAAAACTCCAAGCAACTCTCTATGATACACTTTAACCACAAGTTTTTAGTATAAATTTTTTCCCTTACTATTGGTATTAAAAGAAAAGGAACAATTCATTTTTGTCTTCCAAATATTTCGAAGGTGTGGAAATAAGCGTCTCGAGAAGTCAACTACATCATTATTTTTATATCATTTTTATTTTAATATTTTTATCATTATATGAAATTTTAAAATTTTAAACATTACTGCAAAAAATATTTATATTATTTTTATATATTTATATTAATTATTATTATATAATCTTGTGAGCATCTTTGGATACTGATAGGATGTTTTGTGTTGATAGATAGAATTTTTAATGTCAATAGGTGTTTATATCTTAGAATTTGGGGAGATTGCACAAGGATGAGACAACTGTATTGTCTAGATTGATTTTATGGCAGTTATTCCAAATTCGAAATAAATAATTATTAGCATAGCCACTTAACTTGTGGCTGATGAACATCGATAGGTCACAAGTTAAGTGCCATGAATATAAGTTATCTATTACTTGTTCTCCATGCTTAGTTGTAATCACTTGTTGTTGTTTATGCCTTAGCTATTGTTACCTTCTTTAGTTAAATGGGTTTTCTGTTCACTACCTGTTATCCATGCATGAGCTATGAGTTATCCATGCATCAACTATCAATTATTTTTTATATTTCTTTAAAAAAAAAAATTATTTAGAATTTTGAATGACAACCATAAAATCAATCTAGACAGTACACTTGTCTCTCCCTCCTTCAGTATAGGAAAATAATAGATGGTAGTCCACCCCAAATTCTAAGATGTAAAGATCTATCGGTGTAAACAAATATATATATATATATATATATATATATATATATATATATACTAGCACAACCACTTAAATTGTGGTTGGTGAACACTGACAGGCCACACGTTAAGTGTCATTAATAAGTTATATGTTACTTGGTCTCTCATTTTTCTTGTTAAACTCTACCATGAACTACCCGTTATCCATGGATCACTAATTTGGAACGACTTCCATAGAATCAATCTGGATAGTACACTTGTCTCATCCTCGTGCAATCTAGGAAAAACATAGGTGCTAGTCCACCCTAAATTCTAAAATAAAAATACCTATCAGTGTAAAAATAGCGGGTACTTATGCATGGATAACTAATAGTTGATGCATGAATGATGCATGAATAACTAGTAGTTGATGCATGGATAAAAAAAAGTTCATGCAATTAAATATGAATAAAAGATAACCTATTCGTGGCACTTAACTTGTGACCTATCTATATTCACCTACCAAAATTAAGTAGCTATACTAATAATAAAACAAATAGAATCTAATAATATAATATTAATATTATTGTTATTAATATATGTTGATTAACCTTTTATATTATTATTTATATTTGCATGTTTTTTCTACTTGTTTTACACTCTCATTCATATATATGAAAGAGAATATTTATAAGTCAATATATCAAAACAAAAATATGTTAAAACGAATGCATGCATTGAAACAAATGCATGCTATCACCCCTATCTAGTTGAATGTGGTCCATTTTCTATGAGGGGTTGTTATCTTGGTATCTCACTTTTCTTTATCACAATTAGGAAGGGGTTGTTATCTTGGTGTCTCTCTTTTCTTTATCACAATTGTCATAATTGAAAGTGTCTATTATTTATTTCTTAATGAATGACATTCATTCAATTGTTATATTGAAGATAAATTAAATTGTTTTAGAATTTCAAAATTTTTAACATGAATTATTTCAGTTTTGTATGTTTTTTAAGTTAATATTAATTAAATTAATCGATATTAATTTAGTTAAAAATCATTTCCATTCAATATAGTAATTTAGATTTAATAAAATAAATTGATTTTTAAAATTATTTAGATATAATATATAATTGTTTTATAATTTAATATATACTAAAATATTATTATTATTTATAAGAGTGATATTAATAAATGTTTTAACGATAGTTTGTTTAAATATATTAAAATTATTTTTATAATTTAATATGCATAATATTATTTCTATATAAATTAGAGAAACAATTATTTTATTAGAGCTAATGATAATAATTCTAATTTTATTAAAATTAATAAAAAGTTTAATCAAAATATAATAATAAATTAAAAAATATAATTTAATTTCAAAAAATATTTGAAATATTAATGAACCTGTTATATCTTTGTATACAACAAATAATTCACTTCAAAGAATGGTTCAACATCATACAATGAAATTAAACTATTATAATGAGAATCCAAATAAAATGATTTAATATAATCATAGTTAAAAGTGATATGACATCTACAATTTATAATTTAAATGAGTAATACATTTCAAATTTAATTTAAAATTATTAATGATGTTAATTATTAATTATATATATATTAAATTTAGAATCTCAAATTTAAATGAGTGATATCTTTCTCTATATATATCAAAGATGTTAAACTTAGCATCTTCATAATAGTATTATGAGAATTCTTACTTAATTCTAATCAAACCAATTTTTTCATGTTAAAAGATCTTTGAATCAAGCTTTGAAAATAAAGTTTCTCATTTTTATCAAGGAACCTTATCCGTCAATGGAGGCCCTATACAACAATTTTGGATTCCCTAATGTATTTATGGATACTCTTGTGCTATTAAAATTCTTAAATTTGGAGATTATGTTAAGTCTCCTTGACATTTGTCTTATTATGTTGACCGTTATGTGGAAGGTGTCTCTTCGTAATAATCCTCAAGGTGGTGATGGCAGAAATATTAATTGTTATAGTAAGATCATGATGGAAAGTTGTACATTGGGTTTGGCATTCATCAAATTCCCGTGTTTGGAGGATCAATGGTGTTAATGTGTTTCTTCTCCTTGAATATTTGGCATTTGAAGAGCTATGAAGGTTACTTCGCTTCAATGTTTAGGATTTGCTCTTTTGGTATGGTGGAAGGGGATGCTAATTCATTTTCCTTCTCCTTAGCTCTAGGAGTTAGGTATCCTGTTCAACTGACCATTATTCCTTTGTAGGTAATTCGTTTCGGCTCTACTCTTGCTTTCATTTGGAAAGTATGGGATACTGGTCTTTCATTTTTTATGGAAAACTTCGGGTTAGCATTGGCTAGGGATGAAAATATCCTATGCTTAGTTATAAGGGAACACTACAAGGAAAATAGCTTATAGTGGAGGTTTTTAATGTTACAAGATTGGAAAAAATTGTCAAAAAAACCTCCGCTACAACCTCCGCCAATGGTAGAAGATGTTTTAATGGAGGTTATTACAAATATATTTTATAACTAAAAAAACTCGGCGGCCAGATGTTTTAGCAGATGTTTTTTTACTGGTGCATTTTGTTTAAATTGTGTGCACCAATGCGTGTAGAAACATAAAGCACCAGTGTTGTACGATGTAAAAATATGCACCAGTGCACTCAAATAGAACAAGCACTAGAAAGAAACAAATTTCAACGTTGCACCTGTGATTGCGCTTAGATTTTATGCGCCAGTGCTTATGCACAAAATAAACGCACCATTGTGATATGTTACATCATACACACCAAACTATTTTTAAATTTTACTAGTCTTGTCCATTTATAAGACCGCACCAATGCATTCCATTGTAAAACGCACCAGTGCTTACAAACTATCAAAATGACATGGTGCATTTAAACAACTAAAACACATTGGAACGCTTAAACACAAAAAAGCATCGATTCGTATAAGCTTTGATAGTTCTTGGTGAGTATAAACCATTGACATCCACCAGTGCTATAAAAAAACTAAAACGCACTGAATAAGCCAACTGGCACGTGGAAATTCTTATTTTTAAATTTAACGGTGTGTCTAATTTACATTGGAGTGTCAGGCCTTCCATTGACATAAATGCACTAGTGCATATAGTTCGGGTAGGTGCACCAGTGAAACATTAATTATCAAAAGCATCACATATGATTCTTTGAACAGTGGCTACTGGAATTGAACTCAAATATATATATTTTTATTTTTATTTTTTAATTCCATTATTCATCTAAAATTGAAAGATTTTTTTTATAGTACTATTCATTTCAATTTTAATTATTGCGTTTGTTTGGATTAATTTCTTACATCATAGATGCAAGCATCTATTGCAATATTTAATCATCCATACATTTAATTACCAATGCATCATTTCACATGTAAAATTTGAGAATAACCACTACTAGAAAAAAGACCTTTAGAGGCAGTCATTTTCCACCTCCAAAAGTGGAATTGGCAAGGGTTTTACAATTAGTGGCGGTTTTGCAAACCCCCCCTAAAGGCATCACTACTAAAAGTCAAGACTTTTAGTGACATTTTTTGAAGAAATATAAAACGCCCTCAAAAGTCACTTTTAGGGACGGTTCCGAACTGCCCCCAAAAAATGACTTTTGGCAACGGTTTGCAACCGCCCATAAAAGTGACTTTTTAGGGGCAGTTATGAACCACCCCTAAAAGTCACTTTTTGGGGATAGTTTATATCTCTTCAAAAACTGTTGCTAAAAGGATTGAATTTTAGCAGCGGTGCCTTTAGGGTGGGTTTGGAACCCCCATTGAAAAGTGACTTTTAGGGGTGGTTTAGAACCCCCCCTGTGTAGCAACCTATAGGGGTGGTTTATATCTCCTAAAAAGCTTCCACTAAAAGGATTGAATTTTGGGGGCGTTTTAGAACCCCCCTCATAGTAACCTATGAGAGTGGTTTAGAACTCTCCTTGTAGTAGCTTTTGGGGATAGTTAGAAACCCCCCTTGTAGAATCTTATGAGGGTGATTTAGACCCCCCTTGTAGCAACTTATGAGTGCAGTGTAGAACTCCCCTCGTAGCAACCTATGAGATTGGTTTAGAACCCATGTCATAGCAACTTACTGGGGAGGTTTGGAAACCCCCCTCATAGAAACCTATGAGGGCGGTGTAGAACCCCCCTCATAAAAACCTATGAGGGAATTTTAAAACCCCCCTCTTAGATAGTTATGAGGATGGTTTAGAACTCGCCTTGTAGCATCCTGTGACGACTACTTAGAACCCCCCTTGTAACAACTTGTGGAGTCTTTTTAGAACCCTCCTTGTAGCAAGTTACAGAGCCGGTTTGGAAGACCCCATAACAATATACATGGATGGTTTGAAACCCCCCTCGTAGAAACTTATGAGGGAAGCTTGAAACCCCCCTCATAGAAGCCTACGTGGGTGGTTTATAATCCTCCTCATAGAAACTTAGGAGGGTGATTGAGAAGCCCCCTCATAGAAACCTACAGGGGAAATTTGTATGTATGTGGGTATATATATACATATACATATATCCATGTTTGATATTTTTTTCTTAAAATTTCTTTTACATTATTGATTTGAATTTGAGTTTCTATTTTTAAATATTATGGTAGACCTACTTTTTTCACGCATCACATCAATATTATGCACAAACACTACATATATAGCTCAATGAAATGCACCTCACTTATCATAAGTCATTATTAATATAATGAGAACAAAAACAAAACCATGGCATGAATTTCCTTGAAGAAGTTTAGCAATGCTCCTCTTCATATGCATTAAAATTTGAATGACATGCAGGTAAAATTTGAAAATATTCAAAATTTATATCGAATTTTTTTTCAATATGTGCATGACCATGTAAAACAACTTACAACCATGAAGCTCCATCAAGATTAATGCCACACATTTAGAAGAGATTGCTCCTATATATGTCTAAGAAACCTTCAGGTGATATTTCTATTAAGCTCAAAGGGAGAGAATTCTCCTACAATCCAACTATGCCTTAATAATAGAATGAGGTTCTTTTAAATAGAACATAAGGTGAAAAAGGTCACCCTAATTAGGGATTACAAGGGTCATAGAAGAGTGCACCATGTAATGCCCCATTTTTATTTTACCTTCTAAACTACCATTACCTATTTGTATTTTCTTATTATTTCTTAAACTCCAGCAATATGATAACACTGTGGACATATGGACCTATTATTTTGTGGAAGTTATGTATATATGTGTGGTGTTAATATTATTAATGATGGTTGTTCTTTAATATTACACTAGCATCTAAATTTAATTGAGGTGCTTTGATAATGGGTTAATGCCGGTTGTATCCTTAACAGACTTGTGGCTAAAAGGAGAAGTATGATTCTTTACTTTAGAAAGAAAAAAAAAAAACAAATACCTTTCAATAAAAGTTAGGAAAAAATTATACGAGGAAAAAAATAAAATAATATATATCGATCATGCTCTATTACCATAGAACTTGTGTAAGATCACGTTTTTTAAGTCAGAAGTTAATGGGATGTGTAGGTCGGTGAAAGATGGATGTGAATCTCAACAAATATTTCTAATAAAAAGAGAGTATTAAAAGTTACATGAACACCATGTGCTTAAAGAAATTTTCCACTTATCTATCTATCTATCTATCTATCTATCTATATATATATTCCGTAAGGAAAATATCTATCACTCTAAATAAAGAGTGATCATAAACTTCCCTTGAAGGACTTCCATATCATATGCTAAAAGTGCAATAGTTGCATTACAAAATTACTGTCCCATACATTTTCTGCATTTTGGCTCATAAATTTCACTGTCCTCTTCCAACATTACAAAATTTGAATCAAATTCATGATTCTGTTATGGCTAGTTGCCATATTCAAAACAGTTGCCCAAATATCAAGTAATTACATAAAAGTTCAGTACACCAAAGAGGGAGAGAATTTGTTATTTACCTCTTTCCCAAACTTCCTCAACCAGCGTCCTTGTTGGCCCTCAAAGATATGCCTTTATATTCAGATCCGTTCACTTCTTATTGCTATAGGTGTGTTGGCTAAGAGTGAGGAAGCTGAAATTCCACTCTTATTTCTCCTAGTGGAATCAGCAGCACTTTCTTTGAAAGCAAGTCAGCTTCTGAGTTAAGTTCCCTGTAGACATGGTTGAATGAGATCGAGCTAAAGAGGGATATTAGGTACTAAATTTGTGTCAACAAAGGTTGAAGGTGCGGAGCTCTGATCTGCAGCCTTTGATTTTCCCATTCAATTACCATTCTAGAATCTCCTAAAACTTGAAGATTCGATATGTGATGACTTAGTGCAATGTGGAGTACTACCCAGAGCGCAATCAGTTCGGCTTTGTTGTTTGTACTGTTCCCAGGACAATAGAGGATGATAATTTTACTGTGATCATTTAAATATATGACTCCTCCTGAGCCACCAAGTTGTGGGTTACCTTGACATGCACCGTCGAGATATGCCCAAGGAAATTTTTTGTCAATGATAGGATGAATCAGAATTCTTTGTTTTTTTCTGATTCTCTACTTGTTTATGATCCTTTGACCACTGCACAATTAGGGTCGATGTTACTTCAGCAGGGATGCTTTTTTCGAGAAAAATAACAAAGTTTCTTTCCCACCAAAGACCATATATAAAAAAGGAGGGGAATGCATCAAAATTGCATACCAGTGGGTTCTTCCACCATTTTTGACACCAGTTCTCCACTGATGTTTCCAAGGGGATTTCAGTATCAACAAGTTTCTTGGTGGCGTCCTTCCAAACTGCCTCTACATAATCACAAGAAGAGAATAAGTGAGATGATGTTTCAACAGATGCTTGGCAAAAAGGGCAGCGACTGGGGCCTATCCATCCACGTTTAAGCAGGTTGTCCCAAGTAAGAATTTTATCACTTAGAGCAAGCCACATTACTATCTTTGCTTTCAAGGTGCCACCCGTCTTCCATGCCACATACCACCACCATTTTTTTTGCCATGGAAAAGGGTTTTGTTGAAGGCTTTATATCCAAGTTTGGCCGTGTAGTCTCCATTTATGCTATTCAATGTCCAAACTAGCTTATCTTCTGAGTCTTCAATTGGAACTACAAAATTCAACCTAAGAAGAGAAATGAAATTTGAGCTCAATAAATTCTTTGTCAAACTTCTTTTGACTTGCCCTCTGAACGCCATTCAACTGAACATCTTCCTTCACTTGACTGTAATTATTCTATGGATTTCTTGTATGACTATAGATAGTCACCTTATTCTCTATTTTCATGACAGTGTCAAAGTACTGTCTTTCATCTCTCATGTCTGAGCAACCTGCATGACCATAATTAGTCATTTTATCCTTTTCTTGTATGACAGTTTCAAATGACTGTATGTCATCTTCTAAGTTTGGACAACCTGCAAACACACACTAATCATCAGTTTCAAAATCATAAGGCCTTATAGCCTCTTTTGTTGTCTCAGACATTAGCTCTCTCGGCTGATTTTCATCCCATATATTCATCATCATCACTACTCTCCCCGAGAATAGATCCTTGTTCCGGTTCACATAATTAACCCTCTTCCCCAGCACATATATTATGCTGCAGCTCAACTCTTCTGAGTTCTTCCTTCAGTTGTACACTTGTCTTGTATCTCAGCCTTCTCTGCAACAAACTCCACTAGACTCTTTTCTTCTAAAGAACCCAACCATATATCTGGTCTTCCATATCCTCTGTAGCAGCCCCATCAACACTCCAAGATGGGCCCTTATCTCAACCTTCTCTCTAGCATACTCTTCATCACTCATCTACTTCCATATGCCATTTTCCTTGGCACCTTCTCCCTCTCTTCTGTGTATTTTCTCTGAACCTCTGCCATGACTGTCAGTAGTCATCTTCTTCTCCATCTCCATGAGTTTCCTCCCACTCATTGTGAGCTGCACTAAGCCTCTGCAATAGCAGTTCTCTTCACCTTGCTACAACTACCTCACCAAGCTTCCCCTCCTTGAACCTGGACTTTTGGTAACTTAAGGTCCTCTCTCTAGAACCTTCTCTCTGATCTTCCACTTCTCAATAGGATTCTACACTCAACTCACCTTCTCTTGAGAACACTTAACTGTCCTCCTGCATTCCAACCTTAGCTGAAATAACTAGGTTCTGGCCACACTTCTCTTTCATTTAGAAGTCTCCACTTGCTTCTTTCATCACTGCCTTAATGCAGTGATCTTCTTGCTGAGATACCCTCCAACTGTGGTTTGGGTTTAATCACAAACCTTCTTTCACTTCTAATTTATCCACTAGGATTTCCTTATGCCCTCTGCACTCAATCACTTACTTCCTCTTGTCACTACCTCAATCAGTCTTCTCAACTTTTCAATGCTATAATTATGAGTCCTTTCTCCTCTAACTTCTTGGGACTTCTTGTGAACTACAATCTCAGCCTCTGGAGTGATCAAGGGCATCTACTGGTTCTTTTCTCCTCATAACCTCTTGAGTATAGAATACTCCTCATTCAGGCTTTCGTTCTTGCAATCACCTTCACTCACTTCCTCAACAAAGGTATTTCCTATCACTTAATTACAGTTCCAGTTTGTAATCTTCTTCTAGTTGCTGCTGTCCTATTCTTCCACTTATCCAGAACCTAGCAGTCCTAGACCTTCTCACTCTGTTCAATCTGGTCACCTGAACAATCAACCATCTCTCCACCAATTTCTCACACAAATATCTCTTCGTTCTTTCAAAGGAACTCAACTACCACCACTGTGTCTCTTTCCACTCTCCACTCTTTACACAAGTAACTCAACTTAGAGCGATCATTTCATAAACCAAGAAAACACCGGTTCACTTATTCTTCATGCAGAGTTTCCTAACTCAAACACATTAACTTCAAGTTCAATCAACATTCATAATTCACTTACAAGTGAACAAGATTTCATTTCATGGGCACGATTTCCCTCTTCTCTATCTCAACACAAATTTCATCAATGTTGTACAACCTTCCGCATATTGTTCCGTGGAGATCGTCCTCTTTCCCTCTCAAGAGAATTCCTGCTCTGATACCAAAACATTATGGGGGTCGGATTGACAGAAGCCAGTCCAACCTGCACATCCAAGTAATTATCGTGATTCTCTGAAATCGAACCACTAGACTTAGCTAAAATCTAGCTAAGTCCTTCTCAATTGCGGCCCTTACCTTTAAAATGGGCTTTCCGCAAGGTTCTGTAGCCTTCCGCAAGCTCTGTGCATCAACAATACAATCAACATGCACACGCTCTGAATATAATCAATGGGTATGGACGATAATATAACCTATGTTCACATAGGATGACACAATCAATACATTTGAGAATTGGGTAAGTCATCTCCATGGGTGTAATAAACCTATGCATATGAATATGTATATGGACTAGTCCATGTATGAGTATAATAAATCAATTTCACTTGGATATAAATTATTTATGTGAAAAATATAACATTTTTGTGCATAGTTAGTGTTTGGAAAATAAGTTGTTTATATCGACATTATACAAGATCCATAAAGAAGCACCTTTTTTAGTCATCTCAAATTTTCAATCTCGCAAGTCTTCAAAATTTATTCATATCTTTCACATTTTGAGTTATATTGAGTCAAGATCATGAGTCACGTTCCTAGCTTACTCTTCACCAAAATCAAATGTCGAAGTTGTTTTCAACTCTAAACCAAGTGTTTCAACTGTATATTATAATTAAAGTTGAAATTTAGAACGAACCCACACATGAAACCAAAAACATGTGTAAATAATGATTTCAATATGCTTATTATGAGGCGTTGTCAGGTGGCAACATGGCACTATGCTTATTATGTAATATGCAACTTCATGTGGGTTTTCAGTGTCACGGGAAGGTTAGCCATTGCATTGGCAAAAAATATTCCCATTTGTCTTTCATTATTCGTAATTCTGCCAAGATAATATATATTATAACTAACATGTAGTGGGACTTGTATAATGTGTGGAATCTAAACTTTATATTTATATTAATAGGTAGCGTCTTGGGCAACGTTATTGTCGTAATAAAGTCTGTGGAACCCACTATATTATACTTATCTATTGCTTGCCTGTCTGTGATTATATATATTAATATTATTTTTTATCGTTTTTCATTAAGGGAGTATTAAAGTTGAAATTTAGAACTTCTGTCGGCATATGGATAATAACATTATTTTTTAATCTATGGATATGTTATTGTCCTTTTATATTCAATTTTAAATTTTTATAATTAAATAAATATATTTTTCTTAAAAATACTAAATCTTTTAATTTTCTTTTCTCAAAAATGTTATTGAAAATATTTTAATTTTGGCTACAAATCCAAACTTGGCAACCATGTTATGAGCTCAATCAAGCATTTAATAACATGGTGATAATATCAATCTAAATTTTACAAAACATAAAATAATTTTTTTTATGTATGAACATATCCACCTCGAACAAAGGGAATGAAAATACAATGCTAAGCTTTTAAAATAACCATCATTGCATTTTCTGCCAAGATATCTATGAAGTATTTTAAAACTGACTTTCATAGATGTTAAATAATTACTATTGCTCTCAAAATATCCTCTTCAAATAAATAAAATATGAATATAAAACTAAACTTAAGAGATCCATCTTTCAAATACTAAACACATCACTGATTAGATGTTTCATTATTTTATAATAATAATGCAAGTGAATTCCAGGTTCAAAAGGGTTATTATAATCTTTCCATAGTACACCAATTAAGTATATAGATTCCTCACAACAACATACCTAGATTCTCGACTTTCACATGTTAATTTAATGTAAACATAGACCATGCCTAATTGAATACGGAAATGGTATCAGTCTATAAGAATAATGATGTGATAGGGAAAATGAAAATGGGCACACTGATGACACATGGAAAAAAGAAAATGGGAAATAGAAAACACATGCACAACACCTTCTTTTCTTTATCACATTGGGAGGCAATTTTATTTTAATTGGTTAATTTTTTTTTGGTCTTAGTTTATCCTATCTTTTAAATATGCTTTTTTCTTGGTATTAAATTATCTTATCTTTTAAGAACAAATTGGTAAGACTTATCCATTAAGTTTACTAAGAATGATAGAATCTCAATAATCTTCGTATTTAAAATAAAAAATAAATTATCAAAATGTAATTTTATATAATGATTACATATTAAGTTTTTTATTTTTACTTTGGTTATTCTATAATCATTGTGACTATGGAATTATATTGTTCCCCACACATACTCAATGAATTGTTTATGAGGAGCCCGATTGAGCTCCTTAACACACCCAACTCTAAGTTTTGTTGTGTTTATAGGGTCTTGATTATGAGGAGCCCGATTGAGCTCCTTAACACACCCAACTCTAAGTTTTGTTGTGTTTATAGGGTCTTGATCAAGCTCAATAGCTCAACAATTGAGCAATTTTTCAAACCACAAAAATTTTTGATAGAGGGTTCACTTAACCATAACTTGAGTTATATAAAAAATATTTCAAAATGTTTGATTGGTTTTTAAGGGTTAGGCTTCCATACCACTTGCTATGAGACTTTTTGCAGCTGCAACTTCTAGAGGGTGAAACCCCTTCATCTCATTCATCTTAGGTCCCAAATTTAAGGCTATTGGATTCCTTGATGAATTCTCTATCTATTGGCATGTCATTTTTACACTTTTGATTTCAAAGGTGTATACATGCGATTCAAATATTAATGGGTCAAGTTTAAAAAAGTGTGTGTGTGTGTGTGTGAGGTCTAATACATTATCTTGAACATTGAATTATTGGTGTGAACAAAAGTCACTTGTTAATTTTTTCATAAATTTGTAAGGAGAAAGACTTTTAAGTAAATGAAAATTTTGCACATTTAATGACATTAATATTTTTTGTAAAAAATACCATTATAAAGTCAACAAAATTACGTACAAGTTTCATTTTTGCTTCAGATCAAAATTCACAAGGCTTATATGAGTTCATAGGGGATTTACCTCGTTGACCAATATCTTATCACGTTCATTCATAAGGAAGGTTTGTAAATTGTGAAAAATAAGGTCAATATATTGTAGGTATTGGGGGGTGGGGAGTAGGTTATGGGGGTTTATAGGAATTGGGGGGCTTAAAAAGGGCTATCTAGTAAAAATAGGGAATGTCTCATAAAAATAAGGTTTTCTAATTGGAAATATGTATTGGGAGGGGGATCAACAAAAGGATTTTGGTAGGTATTTATCAATATCTAGTGAAATTAGGGGTATTCCTTAATATCCCATAAACAAAAGCGCTATGGCATAGGTTTACTAGGTGAAGCCCCTGTGTATGACCACCTGTGGGTATTGCTGAAGGGTTTTCCTTTGGCTCTGCGGTCTCGCGAGGTTTTCATCATTTTGGCGAATCTTATCAGTACCTTTGTTTATTTTGATGAAAAATCTCTCTTTCACGAAGATAAACAATGTGCCTGGATTCTGGTTGCTATCGATAGCTCTATGGGCCTTCCAGAGACGGTGCAGATACAATGGGGGGATAAGGTCATCTGTCAAGACCTTGATTATTGCCGGACACCATTTCGGTGCTTCACCTGTGGGAAGACTAGACACTTGAGACAACAATATGGAAAGGGCTTAGCTACGAAGCCTACTGTATCGGTGGCTACTATCCAGAATACTCAGGCTTCCTTGGCTCTGAAGGAACAGATGGACGACGTGACCATTATGGAGACTTCTTCTTTTGCTGGTAAGTTTAAAAGTCTATTCCCTACCCTATTCAATTCTTTATCTTTGAATGATATCCAACTACTGGAGGGATGGGACCTAAAAAACTTGTCTGTGAAACCAAACCCTACCACTGTCTCTAATTTGCCGCCATCAGACCCTGACATTGGGGGATCCTCAGATGTGGCCCAAAATACACCTGTTGTCCTTCCCTCCATCACGGAATCACAATTATTAAGGGATAAGTCTACTGTTTTACAATCTGTGACCCCTTTGCCTGGGAATACTAATAGTGAGGATGGGGAGGTGGAATATAACCGGGGCCTTTGCTCGGCCCCATTACCTATTTATTGTGGGGGGGCATTAATGCCTGTTTCTGAGTTTCCTCCTATCCCTAATGTAACTATCCGAAAGAAAGAGGGTGGGAGGCGTAGAAAAGAATTGGCTTGGGCTTCTTGTGGGGGTTTGGGAAATCCCATGTTCTCGGTTGATGACTTATCTCAGACGGGAGACGATTCTATCACTCAGTCCTTCTTTCGACCACTTAGAGCGGTGGGGGCCAAGTCAGGGTCTTCTAAATGATCATTCTTACTCTCAACATCCGTGGGGTTGGAGGTGCCCCAAAACGCTACACCTTTCGTCGGCTTTTGGAACTTACAAAACCTGACATTATTCTTTTACAGGAAACCCTGTGTGATGAGACAAGGGCTAGGGCCTTTATCTCTTATGTTTTGCCTTCCTGGTTTGTGTGCTCCATTGGGGCAACTGGGAGATCGGGTGGGATTCTTACAGCTTGGAACCCGTCCTTATTCTTGGCATAGTCCTTTACTGTGGGTAGTGGCATCTTACTCTCGGGTAGGAGCAGGGCCAATGAAACCCTTATGCATGTTTACAATGTCTATGGACCACAGGTGGAAAAAGCCTCTTTTTGGGAGGGTCTTGGAGATTTGGGAGTTCTGGGCTTGTCTAATCTGATTTTGGCGAGTGATTATAACTTGACTCTGGGGGCGAGGGACTCTTGGGGTTCTCGGGCTCAGCCTGCTCTCAACACATGGTTTTGTAACCTATTCGATTCTTTTGGCCTTACAGATATTGTTCCATGTCCCCTGGTTCCTACTTGGAGAAATGGGCGCATGGGGGATGATGCTGTGGCAAAGCGCCTGGACCATTTCATGATTAATGATTCCCTACTGGATTCTCTTTCATCTGTTTCTTCTTGGGTGGATAATACTCATATATTTGATCACTCGCTGGTTCTGCTACACATTGGTTTGGATGCCATCCCGACCTACTATCTGTTTATTTATTGTCACATATGGTCACTGGATGAGCGCTTTATTTCTATGGTGAGAACTTTATGGGATACTATACTTATGGATACTACATCTCCAACGATGATTCGCTTGCATGGTTTTCTTCGTCTGCTAAAGACTAAGGTTTCTCCATGGCTCCGGGAAAAGAAAACACATTTGACTTTGGATTTAAGGAATGTTGAGTTGGCTATCTCGACTATGATGGAGAGCCCCTATGAGGATACTACGGATCCATCTTTTATGGCTGCATTGACGATATTAGAAAAGCAGAAGACATCTTCACTTGCCTCAGAGGAGGCACTCTGAAGATTGCGTAGTAGAGCTCTTTGGCTTGAGAATGGAGATCGAAAAATGAAATATTTCCATGCATATGCTGAAGGTAGGAGAAAAAAGAAGACAATCTGGGAAATAAAAGATTCTTCTGGCAATACTGTCTCTGATGGTCTCGGCATTGCACAGGAAGCTGTTAAGTACTTCTCTAGCATTTATAAGTACTCGGGTTCTACAAATTTGTAGGAATAGATGTAGATCATACAGGTGATGTCTCGTATTTTACTGATGAGGACTGTCACAGGATATATGCTCTGGTTACACTTCGGGAGATTGAACTGGTTTTAAAAGATATGGAAAAAGATAAAAGTCCAGGGCCGGATGGCTAGACGTGTGAGTTCTTCTTACAGTTCTTTGATATCTTGGGGCCTGAATTGGTCTATTTTGTTGAGGAGGCTAGAATTTCGGGTAGAATCCCTGGTGATGTGAATGCCACTTTCATCTCTTTAATTCCAAAGATCTCGAATCCCGCCACTTTTCAGGATTTCCGCCCTATATCACTCTGTAATCTTATTTATAAAGTGATTACAAAGACCATTGCTCAAAGGATTAGGGGTGGATTATCTGTTGGTATCTCAGCTGAACATTTTGGCTTTTTAAATACAAGGTTGATATTTGATGTTGTGGGGACAGCTCAGGAGGTTTTACATACTATCAAGATTAAAAAATTGGGAGCAATGGCTATGAAACTTGATTTGATCAAGGCATACAACCTGGTCGACTGGTGCTTTCTTAAATTAATTCTCTTAAATGTTGGCCTTGACTTCTCGATTACTCAGTGGATCATGGGATGTATTAGCACTACAAATTTTTCTATTCTGGTAAATGGATGTCCCACTACATTCTTCAAAGCATCTCGGGGCCTGAGACAAGGCTGCCCTTTATCACCTTTGTTGTTCATACTGGTCATCGAAGATCTCAGTAGACTCATTCTGCGGGCAAAGGAGGATAGTCTTTTTAAGGGCATTAGGGTATCTGCACACTTGGAGATCACTCATTTGTTATTTGTGGATGACATTCTCATTTTTGGACTTGGTAGGGAACATGAAAGGTTACATTTCAAGTTTATTCTAGATGTTTTTTGCAAGGCGGCGGGGATGCAGGTTAGTACATTGAAGTCTCGTCTGTTTGTTTTAAATCTGGATGATGATGTTGAAAGGGCATTGGATGGTATTTTTCTTTGTGAGACTATGGATATGGGCCGGGGATTGACATATATGGGGTACTTCCTTAAGCCAAATGCATACTTGGTCAATGATTGGTTATGGCTGGTTACGAAGGTTGAAAATCAGATCCTAGGCTAGCAAAATCGGTGGCTTACATTGGGTGGAAGATTAGTCCTACTTAATTCAGTGTTATCAGCTATGCCTATTTACTAGTTTAGTCTGGCTGTTGTCCCGAAAACAATTCTGAATATGATCCGAAAGGTACTTTTCAATTTCCTCTAGAAGGGGCAAGCCACATACCGTGGATGCCATCTAGTTTCATGGGAAATCATCTCCAGACCAAAGGAGACAGGCGGATGGGGGATTAGCAACTTGTATTGGGTTTACTAGGCTCTGCACTTAAAGTCACTTTGGAGAGGTCTGCATGATGGTGGTTTATGGGAAAATTTGATCCGAGACAAATACATCTACCCTGCCTCTATTGCAACGTGGTTATGCTCTGACAAGTTGATAAAACAAAATTCTTCAGTGGTTTGGATGGGTTTGGTTAAGATGGTTCCTCTATTGCAGAGATGGCTATGCTGGCGGGTTGGCAATGGCTATCAAGTACATATTGGATGTGATAAAATTCTGGGTCATCCGCATGCTGTTTTATCTATGGAAACTATTGCGCGGCTGCAGAATATGGGTCTCATGCTCTTAAATCAGATATATGATCGTGGGACAGAAAATGATTCTAGTGGAGAATGGATGAATGCTATGAGACTTGGACTACAGGGTTCGGTTGCTGATGATTAGGAGGCATATATTGCAGGTCTGAGACATGTGGGCATCCGACTTAATACTAATTTAGACAGTCTATGTTAGGATTATGGCATTGGTGATGGCTCGGTGACAACCTCACAAGCTTATTCTGCGTTGGCTTTTGAAATTGTGGATGAAAATGAGGTGTGGTGGAAATATAAAATATGGAAATGGAAGCTACCGGTTAGATTAAAGCTATTTGCCTGGCTTGCATTACATAAACGTATATACACAGGGGATAGATATTGGGCACATGGAGGTATTGGCCCTTCTGTCTGATTCCTGTGTGTTGGAGTAGAGGAAAGCTGTGACCATCTCTTTTCCACCTGTCCTTATACTTTACAGTTATGGGATGAATTGAAGCTGCAATTTGGGCATTCTGGGCCATGGATTGGCTAAAATCTTGCAGATTGTTTAGGTGGCTGGCATGAAGTATATAAACTCCATATGCATTATCCGATCAGCTTCATCTGGGGCATTTGGAGCTTGAGGAACTCTATAATTTTTTACCACAAGCCTTACTCTTTCTCTAATTCGGTGTCCTACATAAAATGCTTCATGACCAAGATGGTTTGGGAATCTAAATTTCCTGAGAGTGTTGTTTTGGAAGCACCGATCCTTGGGCTGAATAAACCAACTAGTTTTTTTGATGGAGCTGCCTAGGGGGGGCGTTGTGGAGCTGGCTGCTTCATCAAGTGGGATATTGATAGGAGGGCAGAATTATGTTTTGGCTGCGGCTTGGGTAGTAATTCCAGATCTGAACTTATTGCTCTATGGGGTATTCTTATTCTGGCACTCTATCTAGATATTAAAATTATAGATATATTTGGTGATTCCAGAGTGATTGTTGATTGGGTATCCAGGCGACATAAATTACAAATCCCTGCTCTTGATTCTTGGAAATCAAAGGTTCTGGAGCTTACCCATTAGTTTGATGCTATCTCTATCAGACATGTGAAGAGAGTTTTCAATCAGAGGGCTGATCAACTATCCAAGAGGGGCCTTTTGCTGGATGAAGGCAGTGCTATATTGAAGATCTATTGTGGCAGCCAGCTTTTGGAAGAAAAGCACTACCTCATTTACTGATTATCTTTTTGTTTTTGCTAGTGGTAGTTATATTTGAGACATTTGAAGAAAAGTCTTTATCTTCTATAGGTCTATGGATTATCTACTTTCTTGAGTCATGTTTTTTTTGTATAAGTTATTGTAGAGTACTTGTACTTTTATATGGATGCTCATGGTTTTAAGATACATTCTGATCTATTTATACTTCTGCAAGAATACTGGATCAAAGTAGGACCAGCTTATATATGTAATTTTCTTTATGAAGGAGCTCTGGTAGTTTCCTTGATTCACTAATGAATAGCAGGAAACTCTTTTTCTTTTGGAAAAAAATGGAAACAACAAAAAATGGCAATAATATGATGCTAATCAATGCAAGTATGTCAAAATACAGAAAAGAAAAAATGTTTGTCAACATTGTGGGTTCAACACAAACTCGACGCCAAAATCATGTCACCAAATCTTGACACGTGGAATGACAAAATTTTGAAAATGAAAAAATGGATTATGCCAATGTAAAAAAACAATGATACATATTCACAGTAATAATGACGACGGTTAGTTGCTATCATTTAGTGATGATCGATGGAGCGGTGTTGAACTACCATGTTAGTAATAAGGAGCTATTTTACTTGAGCACAAATTGTCAAATAGTCAATAAAGTATCTATTGGAAAAAACAAAATCCACGGTAACAACTAACCGTTAAAATTCTTGGAAAATCAAAGTAACCATTTGGAATTAAAACTCACGTAAGTGGGGAGGAAACCCAAGAAGGAAGGCTAGTTCACTGCAATTTAGTAGTGTACCATGGAGGAACTTGTTGAACTGTTCTACCAATAATAAGGATCTGTTTGTGTTAGTACAACCAATTAAAAAATGAAAAAAAAAATCTATTGGTTAAGGAAATCATAATTCACATTGATATCAACCATTATAGTTTTTGTAGGGTCAACAACAAAGATACTTTAAGAGGATGAAATCTCTGCAACAATTCTATTTATCAAGTATAAAAGAGATGACAAAAACAAATAGATATATTATTACGACCAATCCTATAAACGATTACAATTTTGGGAGTTATTTTGCATCTTGATCTCTTCATGCCTTATATTTTGAGTGAGCACTACAGGAGGACGCTAGAATATTTAGACATTGATGAGTTAGTCAATATCAACTTGGCCTAAAGTATCTTTAGGTAAAATGTGTTTCTTTAGTATGCATTTGTAATTATGTAATTTGATGGTCATGATATGTTCTAAACATAAAGTGATGGTTCATCTTCTCTGCAATCTTAATGGCTATTGATATGTAGCTTAGCAACTAATTGGTCCATGATTTCTATTTAAAGAGCATGGAGGGTCATTGTCATGATATTTTTCCTTTTGCATTAATTAATATATTGCCTCAAGTAGTTATTTGGTTGGGGTTATGGATTGTTTCCCTCTTTGAGGGTTTTAACGATGTAAAACATCAATGTGTCGATATGGGATACATTTGTGTTAATGGTTTCTTAAGGTGTTCGTCCTGTGTGGAAATGTTGTATTTTAGTCAAATAGATGAGACTATTTTTGGGGATTTACAACTTTCAATGAATATCATCTTCAAGGCAAGCTAATCTATAAGTTAAGTAAGTTATGTATACCTCAAGGATGGAGAATTTAGTGGATAAGGGAAACTCATACGTCACAAATTGTTGAACATTTTGATGTTGGGAAAGATCATTGCAAATCTATAGGGGTATATTTATTGGGTTAAGTTGTAAGAACACCTTTCCAAGCTGATTAGTGGTGTGTTCTTTGTATCACTAGTTAACTAAATATATGGAAATTTGTATTGTATAAGCCATTATCAATATTACACAAACTTTGGGAAATAATTTGTTTGATTTTGTTGGAGGTTTGCCTATGCGAAGGAAAGGACATGACTATGCCTATTTATGGTTGTAGAGTAGTTCAACAAGAAGTATGTGCTATTATTGTAAGAAAAGCATCTCACGACACGAAGGAGGTTCTTTGTTAATATATATTTTTATTTTATTTATTTATTTAGTTTTTTTTTGTGACCGAGAAGTTAAACCATTGCACTGCTAGCTTGATAGACATCACAACTGATAAACTCGAGCCGATTCTAGCTTACATGTTGGATGCAAGAACGAGTTGTCCAGCGACAAGTAGAACTATCACCGTGGTTGCACGAGGCCTTAAAAGACAACTATCTCCCCCACAAAAAAGAACTGCAATCCCTCCTTAGAAAAAAAAATTGAACATTAACTTCCATCGGATCATCCATAAGACCTCATTGCAAGCTCTGCACAACCCCTTATTTGTCCATTTATACTTGCATGAAGGTTTGTCAATATATACTTGCATGAAAGAGTTGAGGAGTTGAGTTGTTATTTGTCAATATATACTTACATTTTGGTTTGCCGAGTCAAAACCCTAAATCTATGAACAAAGGGAAATAATGGATACACAATTAAAGCATTCTACTACTTTTATCGTTAAACCAATAAACAAAAGTGAAGGAATATAATCCATAGACAAAAAAGTGATGGGTGTTTTCCGATGATGTCATCCCAATAGCCTATTGGCTATTGTTATATATGTTCATGTATTTTAGAATTGATTATAAACTTTTAGCGTACACGAAAAGCAATCTTTCACAAAAGTTGGAAGGATATTTATATATTCATATTTCCTCGGTGTCATCAAGTCTGTTATCAAGTCGGCCGCCGGCGTGGGTTTCGTTGTGTTTTGCTTTTTTAATAAATTTTGGTCAAAAGTTGTTCGGGAATTGAGGAGTCGTATTGCAAAACTCTAATCTGAGCAACGACTTTCACAATTTCAATAATGGACTGCTCTTCAAATTCCGAGGAGTTTACCAAAAATCTAAATTTCTTTCAACTGCTCTTCAAAATCCGAGGACTTTACCAAAAATGTAAAATTTAATTAAAAATTATTTTTTCTTAAATTTAAAAGAAACATAGTAACGAATTAAATCTTAAAAGTTAACCGATTATTTCAAGTGAAGGAAATTTTGAACAAAAACCAGATCCATAACGCTCAATATTGTAAACAAATTTTCCGCTCAATATTGTAAACAAATTTAAAAAAAAAAATCGTCGTATGACATCTTCAATGACATATTGAAAGATCGGACGGTATTATGTATGACATCATCTATTGAGATATTTATTGATGAATGAAAGTATTTGGAATTTATATCCAACTCTAAATCAATATTTTTGTGTTTTTCTGAATGTATAAATGAATTTAGAAAAAAAAATAAAAATATTCACACCTAAAAAGTGCATAATGTTATTACATAAAATCAAAGTTGTTGCATGATGTCTTTACATCTTCAGTCAGAGAATATGTCTATGTCAAAATGAAATCCTCCAGTACAACCTAACATATAGACAACAATCTACTATAAGTCAGAGACAAAAAACATCACCTACCTAACATATAAACAACAATCTACTATAAGTCAGATACAAAAAACATCACTTAGATAAGTTTTATAGCAAGACCAAAGACCAGTACCCATGAAATCTGAAAACTGAAACATCTGTCAAAAAATGCAATATGACCTAGAATCTAGCATAATACCATCTCTGAATTCCTCAAAATATAACCTTCCATCCATGTCAATTATACCCAATTTAGATAATCTATCAGTAGCCTCATTGTATTTGCCATAGATGTGATGAAAAGAGATATGATCAAATAATAAGAGCTACCTAACTTTTTCTAACCAGTGCTCAAGAAAATTAACTGTATAGTCGAAACACCATTTGCCCAATCTATGATAGCTTTGAAGTCACCACCAATCTGAATATCATAAACGCCATGTCTTCTTGAAAACCAAAGTAGTCGCCACATTACAAAAAGTTCCCGTGTATTTGAGCCATAACCTGCTCCCATCCAAAGATTAATCACATGATTTAGTTTAATCTGGATCACCATTTCCTAACCACAAATGCCTTAGTGCATAGCCCCTCCAAAAAACCAATTGGAATATTGCCATTGACACATGGCCCAATAACCATCCTCTTTGGTTTGTCACACTGACCACATCTTAAATATCTCTTTTTTTATTTTGTTGGCAAGCGGTAGTACCCTTTGACGAGCAGGAGGATTCATCATTAGCTGAAAAACTACGAACCAGGGGCATCTAAGCCATTGAAATCACCCAGAACCAACCCTTAATAGAGTTTCGAACAGGTAACCTTTCCACTTAAAGATGTCTTAACCATCACCAGCCACCAAAATGTTCTACATCTCACATATTCATCTTAAACATCTCGTTTAAACAATTTTAATACTGATTTTTTAAAAATTATTTCCCAATTATTTCAAAATCCTGCCAAAAAATGCTACCGGGAAAAAATCATTACACTAATCGAATTCGAATCGATGTGATGGCGGGACCTGCGAATTGCGATGTGTATTAATTAATTTAATCATCCGGTTTAATATAATTAAAATTTCCACGCAACGTGAAGTGATTTGTCGAGAGATTCTGTTTGTATTTTGTGTTCTTCTAGATTTATTTTATTTGGTAATGACCACTGATTGGAATGGATGCAGCAGCCCTAAAAGACTAAGTCGTCGCAGGCGCCATTAGCCATTGGGAAGAGGAAGCAACATATGCGGCATAATTAGCACTGGCCATAGCCGCCTATGGCTGAAGAAGAAAGAACATGAAGATGAAGAAAGCCCACTTCTGGTTACTTTTTTCTTCTGTGCTACTTCTTCTGCCACTTGTTCTCATTCTCAACTCCTTTCTAGTCTTCCATGCCAGTCTCACCCCAAATCCTGTTTTTGATCCGCACAATCACGCCTCCCCCATAATCCTACACAGAGAATACATCGCCCTCCGAGAAGAAATTCTTCATGATCCTCAAGTATCAGCAATCAATAACGCCCTCCGAGAAGAAATTCTTCATGATCCTCAAGTATCAGCAGTCAATAGAAGCCTAGGATCGAAACCATTAATGAAAGTTCCAAGCTTAGAACACACTCCCCTCAACATGACCCAGGAGGAGAGGATCAAGTGGTTCAGGGACAGCCTCCCCAGCTTCAAAGACCTCCACTCGGATTCGATCTCGCGCCAATTCTCAGCCAAAGTCAATGGCTTCTTCAAGCCCTGCAAGCTGCGTTTCTTCGTAACGTGGATATCGCAGATCGAATCCTTTGGCCCGCGGGAGCGGTTATCGCTGGAGAGTGTCTTCAAGTGGAATCCGTCATGCTGCCTGCTGGTGATCTCCCGCACGATGGACTCCGAGGCGGGGGAGGAGATTCTACGGCCTTTTAAAAGTCGAGGGTTTCGTGTCATGGCAGCGGCGCCCGATCTCCACTACCTCTTCAAGAAAACCTCGGCGGAGCAATGGTTGAGAAAGATCAAGAGCGGCGATATCGATCCTGGGGAAGTCTCATTTGCACAGAATCTGTCCAACATCCTCCGGCTCGCCGTGCTTTACAAGTACGGAGGAGTGTACATCGACGCGGACATTATAATTCTTCGAAACTTCTCTGGCCTGAAAAACACCATTGGAGCGCAGAGCGCAGATCCCCAAACCGGGCAATGGAATCGGCTGAATAATGCGGTTTTGTCCTTCGATAAACGGCATCCTCTGCTATTGAAATTCATAAAGGAGTTTGCGCTCACGTTCGACGGCAACAAATGGGGTCACAACGGTCCTTACCTTCTCACTCGAGTCGTCACCAATCTCGCCAAGAGGGCTCGCCATGACTTCAAAATCATGCCCCCCATTGCATTTTATCCGGTGGATTGGGGTCACATTTCCAGTTATTTTATCAGTCCCAGTGACAAGGAACACAAGAAGTGGAGAAGTGCCAAGATTATTCAATTGAAGACGGAATCATATGCAATCCATTTATGGAACAAGCAAAGCAGAGGGCTGAACTTGGAGGAAGGGAGCATTATGGATCATATTTTCAGTAACAACTGTATTTTCTGCTTTTCTGCACATTCAGACACATGAAGCTGGAAGTGGAAGTAGAAGGTGCCCTTTTCTTCTTCTTCTTCCTGCCTGTCCATGGATTGATCTTGCGTTCTGGTAAAATAAGGAGTGCAAATTTCTTTTCCGCGTTCAATCATTTTGCGTCTCCCTTTGGGTCGGATTATTCATTACAACGATCCTGTATTATACTTCCAGTTTTCTCCGAATTCGAAATAAAATTCTATGGGAGCCCAGATTTTTATGTAAGTGAAAATAGCAACGCAATTTAGACAAAACTGAAAGTTTTATTCCATGATTTACATGGAACAGTGCAGTGTACAAACATTGTTTGGTAATAGCAGCGGAAAACATTTAATACTGTCACCTTGATACAGTAAAATCTCGAGGAATTTGATACTCTTCGCCGTCATCAGTTGGCGAATATTGCAATTTAGCTTTCTGCTGTTGTTGTTGTTAATAGGAAAACATTGAAATGGTTAAAGTTGTTTAATTTTGTTACTGATGATTGTGTTAATATGGAAATAACTAGTACATTTAGGTACTTAACTTATGATCTGTGGACATTGATATTTCCAATTGTCCAACCGTTAAACTAACAGTAGGATAGACCAGACAAGCAGAATCAAGAATCAATAATGACTCACCAAGGAGGCGCTGTATAAGGGCTAACTAAAAGGTTCAGACTTGTCCAAAAGGCTCAGCCTTGTTCCGGTTTCAGCTGAGCAATTTTTGTCAAAATAGCAATTTGGAGTGTTCTGATCCATTTTCAGTAATCCAAGTAATTTTAAAATTAAACAATTAATTTAAAACAATTTTAAAATTCAACAATTAATTTAAAACAGACAATCGTAATTACAAAAATTATAAAATTAAGATAAAAATTTTAACAGGTTTTTATACCAAAATCACAAAAAAAAAAAATGTTTTAGTTGTCTTTTATCTTAAACCTAAGCATCCTTTTCATATCCATATCTAAACAAGTTAAATGTTACATGCATAATTGAAATCTAAACAAGTTATATTATCCATACATAATTGTAATCACTCTTTACATGAATTACTACTTATAAAAATGTTATTTAATTTAAAATAAAATTTAATTTATTTCAAAATTATATAAAATATTTAGAAAATTTTAAATTTTTATTTTACAAATAAAAAATAAAAAATAATAAAATTTGCTATGCTTAGTAAAATTATATTTTCTTTAAACATTTTATGAATTACTAGTTATAAAAATGTTATTTAATTTAAAATAAAATTTAATTTATTTCAAAATTATATAAAATATTTAGAAAATTTTAAATTTTTATTTTACAAATAAAAAATTAAAAATAATAAAATTTGTTATACTTAGTAAAATTATTTTTTCTTTAAACATTTTATTTTTAATTAAAAAAAATTATTAATTATAATTTAATATAATTAATATTTAGAATTATTATTACAATATAGTTTTAAATATAGATTTATGAATAATTTTAAAATATTTAATTAAAAAAATTATTAATTACAATTTAATATAATTAATATTTAAAAATATTATTACAATATAATTTTAAATATAGATTTATGAATAATTTTAAAATATTCTTAGTGAGAAGAGGCAGAATGTGAAGACAACCACGGTGAAACTCCCATGCGCCCATCCATATCTATACCATCGACTAAGTTTAAAATCTTATTTTTTCTCACAAAGTTGTTGGAGTTGACTCGTGCTTCATTCTTTTATTATATGATTGTTGTAGATAGCATTATCACTCAATATGAAACACTTCATATAGTTTTGATTATTCAATTAAATGAATTGACCACAAATTTAAAATTTAATAATTGTCAATGGTTAATATAAGTAGATGTATAGAAATTATATTATTAATTACTAGTAATTACTTCAAGAAGGTGTAATAATACGTCGATAAGGTTGTTTTTGGAGGGTAAAAAAATGAAAAGGGGAACTAAAATCGAGTTGTTGTAGACTTGGCGATGTACCTTGAGGAGCTTCAAAATTTAAAACTTCGAAGTTCTAAATTTATAGCAAGTTCTAGCATTAGACAGTATACTTAAAAAATTGCAGAAAATTTTAAATATATTTAGAGTATGCTCATTTTGACCTGCCAATAATTGTATAGCAAGTGTGATTTTTTAAAGTGTCAATTTGCTTATGTTTAGTACCTGGATTGTCTAATATCAAGGATTCCTGCATATGTCATCTTCGATAAACATGATTATTATCTATCAAAGAGAATTGTTTACTGTAAGTCTGTAACTCATGCAACTTCAAAGGTGTTTGTGAATCCTGGGCCTTGTCCTTATTATCTATTGCTTTTGATGCCGAGGCATTCATAGCTGTCCTGTCAAAATTGTGTCTCCTATTAAGGATCAGAATTCCAAGAAGTTCATTTTTTTACAATAACAAGATTTTGTGTTATTATCTATAAATTTACGGCAAACCAGCTATAGTAGTTATTTGTCAAAAGATAAAGCTATTTGCACAAATAACAAACATTAACAAAATATACCAAATTTTGGTATAAATTACCAACTTTTTTTAAGTATGAATCTGTAATTAGATTTCTATTTTTCTAAAGCCAATCTGTATACCAAGTTTTAGAAGCAAAATTATCCAAAAATCAAAATTGTTTGTGTCAAAAGACACTAAAAACTGATTGTGTCAAAAGGCACTTTCTACAGCCCAAGTGGGTAAGATGTGTCAGATCTGTAACACGGATGTGGCACATGTCACATGTTTGCCCCAAAAAAACAAATATAAAAAATTAAGAATAAAAATAAAAACACACAATATAATAAAATCAATCATTTTTCATTTATAAGGTACACTTCCATTATATATATCATATTATAGTCTTTCTCATAATGACCTTGGTACACAATAGAGGTGGTCTTGAGTTGATAATACCACACCAATTCAATAGTGTTTTGTCACAAGGAATATTTTTTTCGAGGTAATTATGGCAATGATATGTATCATAAGTCCAAGGGATAGCTGTATCATTTTTCTTATAAATTTATAAGGTACACTTCCACTATATATATCATATTATATCATATTATAGTCTTTCTCATATTGACCTTGGTACAGAATAGAGGTGGTCTTGAGTTGATAATACCACACTGATTCAACAATGTTTTGTCACAAGGAATATTTTTTGAGGTAATTATGATTTTTTTTAGGGGTTGTTTGATTTTTTCATAGATACTTTTTGTATTCATGTTGAAAGAAATGGTGAGTCCTTCACACATTGTATTTGACTCCAGTCAGAAGTTCAATGGTCACAACTTCGATGTTTGCAAGCAACACATGATTGCCATCTTTTAATACAAGAAAATAAAATAGAGATCACAATGATGAAGATCAATAAGAAGAATTTGCTTCTAAGAATAGAGAAGCAATGGTGCTAAAAAGTTGTCTGTGATAAATGGAATTTTCTCACAAGTGCAATAGTTTGGTTGAAACTTTGTGTGAAATGCATGAGACTTTCAATGAAGGTAGGGAATTTTAACTCAATTTTTTTTGTTTGTTTTCGATGTAGATGGAGGAGGTTGAATTTGATTCAATGTCAAAACACTTACTGAAATTGAAATTTATTCGGGATTGTGTTTAGTAGGCAGAGAAGTAATTGAGAAAGTTCTTAATGTGAATTACTGTGAAGAACATGGCTCCTTTTTATAATTTTGTTGAAACCTTAAATGCCACCTTGGAGTCAACTGTCATCATATTTGAGAAGTCATGTAGTTAGTTATTATAGGACATGTGGGAAAAAGTTGAAAAACAATTCGGAAGCAACAATGGATTCAAGAATAATTTCTCATAAAATAGCTTGAAATGCAATCCATTAACCCACCCCACATAAGAAATTCTAAATTGTAAAATATAAATCAAAGATACTAGGCAAACAACTTCTGCAATTGCATTTGGACAAAAAACTTACACAAGCATTTTTAAGATGAGACAATTTAACTAACCTCATATGGGTGGAGTCCAGAGCCTTCGATGCTTCTTCTTGTGATTGGTAGCCGATTTTGGAGCTTCTCAATGAGGGTTTCTTTAGATTTTTCGTTCCTGATAAACTTCAACTAGTAGACCACAAGAATTGTGCGATCCTGACAATTATTTCGGTGCTAGATTTGTCAAACTCAGCTAAGATTTGTCTTAAAAAATGAATTTCTTAAAGGTTGCATTTTACAATTCCTAAACATTATCCTCCCCTCTCCACAAATAAAACTGAATAGTTGGTAGACAACGTTGCAGCCAAGTGGCAACCGACCATTCCTCCAACTACAACGTAATCGTATTTTCTTGCAATTGCTCTCTCCCCATCGACAGTCATTAACAGAAACGAAAAACCTGCAAAACATCATAATCACATAGAAAACAAACAAGAAGGAATCCATTCAACCATATCATCTCATAAACTATATAATGGCAAGTCACTTCAATATGATCCCATGCTCTTACCCTAGGGTGTTGTGGCTGCGTGAGAAGAGTATAAAAGCTTATTGTTACTCAAAATGATTATCTTGAGCATAAGCGGAAGCCATGCACGAATATTCAAGGCCATTGTCATCATCTTCTGCCTCACAAGGAATTCAACTATGCTGTGTTTAATTCACTATATTTGGGATCTTGAAACAATGGTAGATTTCTTCATTGTAGGTGTGAGTAACTTGTTATACACTGATGCTTGTATTTTTTGTTTCAAAGTTCGATATATGGATTTCTTCTATGTCTTTTTTGAGGTAACCAGTTCAAAAGAAAGTCCCTTGCCCAAAGACTAGAATTGATCACTTTTATATATGTATAATAGCTCCAAGAGATTTGTTTTGCAAACAACCCTCCATAGAGAAAACATCATATAAGTAAACAGAGTCAATGCAAAGTGAAAACAATAAACTTATTGTTGTCTCACTACTTGCAACCATGCTTGATTCAATGGAATCCGGAGATGATGAAGGTGTCAATGTCGATTTGTCCCCAGAAATATGGAAAGACAATTTCTTTTTCTTTCGGTGGCATCCATTCGGGCACTTTCCTGCGGTAGGGCGACCCCGATAGGGCAACCCTTGCCGGAATTTAATATTAAATATCCTCTTCATCGCCTTATTGCAACACTATCCTCACCATTTCCATGAATTCTTTTGTTAAAATCATCACAGCTTTCTATAGTCACTGCTGGTGATGATTGACCCACACACTACCCAGAAGCTGAGAACACATGCCCCATTTCAATTTTTTACTCAGCAAATGTGGGATGCGCCAGTTTGATCTCTCAATAATCTTATAAAGAAGGCCATCCATTATTGAAACAAGATTCATTTATAAATCCCAACAAGCTGTTTCGTTCTTGAGAGGTCTAGGATGCATAGAACACCAAGGTCATTAACATAAACCCAAATATTCTTACTTAATGTTGATCGGGAGTTGAAACCCATGACTGAGTCTACGAAAACATTGGGCCTCACTGCACAAGACTTCGGAAATTCCATAACCCTCTGTCCTTGTTTGCTTGGTTCCAGTATAGAGAATACTGTGCCCCCCAACATCCAGTATCTTTAAAACTTGTTCAGATCGGAGGCTGATGTCTCCAGGGTTTTCAAATGGGCACCAAGAGTGTATTACTACTATGATGTTTCCATAGTAGTTTGTTGTGAATTGGTTTTTGGGCTATGTAACTCCTAGTAGTGATAATTTGTAGATCCGGTTGTTGTATGCTAGGCTGCTTGGATACTTGTTGATTGGAGCGTGTTGAATGACCCATCGTAGATTGTAGCTTTCTGTTATGAGTGAGTAGGTTGGTGCTGACCTGTTGTTGTGTGATGGATGGAGGCTCTATATATTGTTTAAGCAATAGCAGAGAATTGAACTATATACAGTGCTATTAGAATTCTTAGTGTTCCAGAATTTGCTTGAAGCTTTGAGACGAAGGATAAAATTGTCACTGAATCAGTGAAAATGCTGAAGATCAATGAAGATTCTAGTGAGGTACCAAAATTGAGTGAAGATATGGTAGAAAAATTTGAGATTGTTGTTGAAATCAGTCGATAGATCAAAGATTGCCGACGAAGATGTGGAGAAATCAAAGGTTGCTGAAGAAAATGTGGAGAAACCAAAATATCTTCAGTGCAAAGACTTTATGGACATGCAAGAAAGAACCAAACCTTATCTGAAACCCAGTTTCTGACCGAGGAGATGTGTGGTGGTTTCTAGTTTCCAATTTGCAAGTTTTTCTGCCTTGTCTTCCATCTATTGGAGTTCATTTTCTTCACCTTCCATCGATCACAGAAAAAACCCTCTTGTGTCAGAACTCCACATTGTTGGTAGGATGCAATGCAATGGAAAGAACTTCTGGATCATGCTTTGTCTACAGGATGTGGACGGGATGCCAGGAAACTTCCAGAACACTAAGAAATATGTTTATCAATAAGTGGTCAATTGCCTCCAATTCGTTTATCACGCCTTGAGCTTCAACTATAAGATTGAAAAGCGCTAAAAACCTTGTGTTTTGGGTTTGGGAGATCACTCCTTTGCCTTACTCGGTCAAGGGACAGACGAAAAGGGATCACATCCGCAATGACCAGCCACTGGTTGAAATAATTCAGCGACTCCTACCTACATCCTTAAAGATAAAAGGAAAATCAAGTGACCCGGGTTTGATTCCCCTAATGGAATCATCGTATGTATTGTTATTTCTTTATTTCCCCATCACCTTACCTCCTAACATGCATGTGAAGGTTCTTGCTTCACGCCATCCAATAACCTCTCAGTTTGCAGTGCAGTTTGCAAAATTTCCAACCCTAAAACAAGCATATCATCGATCATCAAATCCTAGGACCCCTCCCCTTACCATGTCAACGATTTCAAAAACTTCAAGTCGTGGTGAAACCTAACAGGAGTTCACAGCTGGCTTTGCTAATCTCAAAATCTTAACATAAATTCATATGTATTCCGTCACTAGAATTGAATGCAAACATATTGGAATAATTTCCATGTCGAGAATAATCTAATGACATGGAAGAAGAATTTACTTTCCTTTGATCTTAGCTTTCCATGAGCCACATCACATTTGCATCAATCGTCAAGGCATTTCCTGAGCAGTTATGATGAAATAAATTCTAGTTCAGGAGGTGTAAAGACCGTTAGATCAGTGCATCGTGCTACAGATTTAGTGTCAACGGAGCTTTTTCTGGATGGAGTGAGACCATGATTGATGTGGACGTAGGCTCTATGATGGCAAGCAATAGGAGATCGACATACCAACGATGGTTGTGCAAATGTGGAGAATAAAGATTGGAACTTGGAAGGACAGTCATAGTGATCTTAAAGCAGAAACGTAACTTCATAAACATGAAAGTGACGTGGTGGTTAAACGGTAGAGAAACTTTATTAACATGAAAGAGATGTGGTGATTGGACGTAGCTTTCACCACGCGTTAAGACTCTTGTCTCGAACGACAAACGACAAACGTGGCAGCTTCTTATTCGTGAAGTGTGTGGCAGCTTTTCATTCACCAGAGGGATGGCGAAAAGCTACAGTGCTTTTCAAAACGCCTCTCGGGAAAAAACGTCTATCGACGTAATTAATATGAGATTATTATTTATTATAATTATGATTATAATAATTAAATAATTATTATTATAATAATTAAATAATTATTATTATAATAATTGTTATTATAAAAAATAATACTAATTAAATATTTGAATTAAAATTTAACAATAATAAATAATATGGTTAATAATAATAATAATAATAATAATAATAATAATTAAATATAATGGTTAAACATGGTTGATCATGTTTGGTTGACCATAGTTGACAATTGTGAAGCATGGTTGATTATAGCTGACCATTATTAAGCATGTTTGACTTTGCTTGACCACAAATTTAATAATGGTCAACCATAGCCAACCTACACCAACCATGGTCAGCCAAATTCAGCCATGGCCAACCAAAGTCAGCCATGGTTAATTATTGTTAACCATGGTCAACCATATCCAACCTAAGTCAAACTAAGCTAGCCATGGTCAGCCAAATTCAACCATGATGAACCAAAGTCAACCATGGTTAACCAAAAGTCAACCAAAGTCAAATTTAGTCAACCAGATCCAACTAAAGTCATCCATTGTCAAACATGGTCAACCATGGACACCCATAGTCAACCATAGTCTACCAATGGTTTATCATTGTCAACCAGAGTCAACAATAGTAAACCATAGTCAAGCATTATCAACCATGATCAACCATGGTCAACCATAGCCAACCATAGTAATCCATGGTTAACCAAAATCAATCGTGGTCAGCCGTGGTCAACCATAGTCAACCATGGTAAACCATGTAAACAACCAAAACCAACCATGGTCAAGCAAATTCAACCATGGTTGACTATATTCAAACATGGTTAACGAATGTCGACTAAGGTCAACCATAGTCAACTATGGTCAACTATAGTCAACCATGGTCAACTATGTTCTACCATAGTCAACCTGATGAACATCCAAAGCCAATGATGTTCAACCATAGTCAACCATGGTTAACCAAATTCAACCATAGTTAAGCATGGTCAGTTAAAGTCAACTAAGGTCAACAATAGTTAACCATTGTTAACCGTTATATTTAATTAATATATTTATTATTATTTGATTAATATTATTAATTGTGTAATCATAATATTATTTTTCATTATTATATTAATAATAATAATTCACTAAACCTAACTAACCATATTAATTAATTAATATGATTTGCTAATTATATCATATGGATTCATTAATATGATTTCCTAGTTATATGATTGTTGTGATTGTTATATAGAACACTATCACTCGATATTTCATACCATTTTGATTATTCAATTAAATCAATTGACCACAAATTCAATAATAAAAAGTTATTATGTACTCTCCTTCAATTGCCATATTAGATTTACTAATACATTTAATCATAACGAGTTAAAGTCATATAAATAAATTATCAATTTAATATGTAATAATAATAAAAAATGTAAAAACATAAATAAATTATCAATTTAATATGTAATAATAATAAAAAATGTAAGAACATAAACAAATGCCAAATGTCGAAGATATTCCAGGAACACTTGCAAATGCTGAAACATTGCTTCTACCAGCAAATAAAGAGAGGAGTACAATAAAAAAGAATAAACTCAAGTAGATGAACTGAACTTCATAATGAAAGTGAAACTTGCAATACAATATAAAAATCATTTGACAATGTGATAAATTTATTCATGTAGTACACTTTTGAATATTTTGAGCTGTGTTTCTGGTTGAATGGCGCTTGTTAGGGTTTCGGTGGAGCTGTGTTTCTGGTTTCTGCAGGGTGGGACTGTAATCACCAGTTGTAGCTGAATATTTGGTAGGACCGACATGGAGTCAAGTTGGTTCACTCTGAACCAACCTAGTACCAGCCATGTATAAAAATAAGTGGGAAGTTTAAGTGTACGTGTGCTACTATTTATTCACTACTTTTGGATGTGTTTTTTTCAGTCCTGCTACATTTGGGGATATTTGTCTTGTCAGCCGATAGTACTGGTCATTGGTTTGTTGAGTGGTATTGTTTACTATTTTGTGGGTTCTGTTCTCCTTTGGATGACACGTCACTATGGTTCGGACAACCTTTGACAGCTGTCGGTTTCTAAGGTTGTAATGGGTGACCTTTCGGTGTTACCTGGCTTGGATTCCCCTTTTGCCTCATTGAGTAATCGGTTACCATTCTCTTCTGATGCGCGGGGGGGACTCTATCATCCTGCCTCTGGTGTGGTCCCTCTATGGGATTGATGCACTAATTCTGTTGCTCCTTGGCCTACTCGATTTAGAGGGGAAAAGGCTCGTAAGCACCGCTCGGCTAAAGCCATCAAGGTTAGGGAGGGCCTGGATAGCTTTCACATCCCGCAGGAGACCAACTTAGACCGTATTGAGACGCTTTATTCTCGTGTTGTGGTGGGGAGGTTATAATATACTGCGGGTGATCAGAAGGATTTGGTGGAGTGGGTTTGGAAGCATTGGGTGCCATTGGTAGGGGATATGCCGCGGGTGATACAACTTCTGAACGGGTGTTTGATGTTTATTTTTTCAAAGTCTGATCATGTTGGGATCATTCCGAAAAGATTTTGGTGTTTTAAGGAGGGTTCTTTTTGCTTGAAGCGTTGGTACTTGGCTTTCGACCCTTTGAAGGAAAAGCAACGCTTCTGACATCTATGGCTCCTAATTCCTGGTTTGCCGATAGAGTTATGTTTGGAGAACATTTTGATGGGCATAGTGAATTCGGTGGGGCACTTTGTGAGACTTGATAATTCTTCACTCTTTGGTTTTGACCGTAGAGCAGCTAGGGTTATGGTGGAATTTGATATGGCTTGTGGGCTACCTGCTGAAATTGAGCTGATTTAGGGGGCTCAAGTGTGGCGTCAGAGGTTGGACTACTTTAAGATTCCATTCCGGTGCTATCTCTGCCAGACTGGACATACCCGGTTACATTGTCTTGAAGTGTTATCTCCTTGTCCTTCCACTCCGTCGCCTTCTCCTGAGCCGGCGGTGGATGCCTTTGCGAAGGAACAGGTCGACGTCCTTGAGACTTGTCCTGGTAAGTCTATTTTTCCTAATATTCCTTTATCCTAGGTTATTTCTGATGTTGAATTTGTGGGTATGTGGGATGCGGCTGCATCTTTAGATAAAAGGATTATAGTTGGGGTTTCTGGTCAGGCTATTGATACTTCTGAGAAGGATTTGCTCGATCTTCGGTGTGAGGATATTTGTTCTAAAACGAATGCTTGTCGGGATCTTTTTGGGGAGGGCTCTTTGTCGCTGCAGGTGGATTCTCCTTGTCATGGTCTTTCTCCTATGGGCCAGGGGGATGATTCTCTTGGGGGTGTTTTCTCTGAGGGGAGGGATTCCTTACCGATTGATTTGGAGGGAGGTCATGACCAGTCTGGGGAGTCTTTGTCTTTGGGGGATGCTGGTGTTGATATTAAGGATGTTGGTGGTACTGTCACCCCTTTACCGATTTTCTCAAAAAACACTACCTCTAATTCTTTGGTTCAATCTATAAACTCTGAGAGATTTCGCAATGTTACTCTTCAGAAAGCCAGGAAAAAGGGTAAGAAGGCTTGGGACTCTTATGAAGGAGAGGTTCCCATCTCTATTTCCTCCAAGATTGATTTAGGGGTGGAGGGTTTGGATTCATCTGTGAATTATGGGAGCCTTAGAGCAGCTACCTCCCCTTCTAGGGTTCCTTAATGTTAATTTGTTCTCTTAACATTCGAGGTTTCAGAAGGGTGTCGCGGGTTAGGGCCCTTACCAACCTTATTGCTACAACCCGCCCTGGTGTTCTTTTGCTACAGGAGACTATGTGTGATGATGTTCAAGCGATTTCAAAGATTGTTGGTATTCTTGATGGATGGGAGGTTTCTGCCATTATCTCGTCAGGGTTGTCGGGGGGTCTTTTGGTGGCTTGGGATCCGAGATATTATTCATTTTCTATGTTTCAACTTCTTGGGGTATCTTGATGAAAGGTGTATGTCGATTCTCTGATTATCCGTTATCTATTCTGAACTACTATGCTCCCTATAAGCATAGGGAAGGATTCTGTCTCGGTTTGCAATCTTCTCATATCCTTGATTTGGAAAATATTATAGTAGTGGGTGACTTAAATTTTACGAGGCTTGCCCAAGAAATTTGGGGTCGGAAAGCTCAAATGGATGTTTTGGCTTCTTTCTTCTCGGAGCTGCTTATTTCTAATGAGTTGATTGATGTATGTTCAGGGGTTCTGGTGCCCACCTGGTTAAATGGTAGGGGAGGTGATGATGGAATTTATAAGAGATTAGATAAGTTTTTGGTAAAAGATTCTTTGTTGGATAGCTATGCTCGGTATCGCTCATGGGTGGGAGATTCGAAGACATCAGACCACTGGCCGGTCTTCTTGCAATTGGAGGATAGTTTTTTGCAGCGCAATTACCCATTTCAATTTGATTGTTCATGGTTGGATCATCAGGATTTTGAAATGTTTATAAAGGATGTATGGCAGAATTGCAATATTTCTCAAGAGCTTAATCCTGTGGATGGTCTGTGTTGTAAGCTTAATGTTTTAAAAAAAAATGTTTCAAATTGGATCCACCAGAGGAAACGACTGAATAAACAGTCTGTATTGAAGGTAGAATCGCAACTTCATGTCCTATATGCTCAAAATGCGGAGTGTCCATTAGATAGTCAGGGATTGGAACTTCTTCAGAAACTTAAGGCTGAAAAGGAGGGATATTACTTGAAAAGGAGCAAGAGTGGCGACTGAAGAGTCGGGCACTCTGGATAAACTATGGACATAAAAATAATCATTTATTTCATAAATTCGCCTCAGATCGGAGGAATAACAATACCATTTGGCACATGTCAAATGAGGAAGGGATGGTATTCTCTAGTGAAAAGGACCTACAGGACTTAGCCATGAAATATTTTAGCAAAATATATGCGGATGATTTGGGGTGTGACTTGTTGTCTCAACTTCAGGTGGCTCGTCTCTACCCTAGATTTTTGATGAGGAGGCTGAGGAGCTCTGCAAAGAGGTTACATTAGATGAAGTGGAGGGGATCCTTAAATCCTTTGCTGAAGAAAAGAGTCATGGGTCGGATGGCTGGACTGTCGAGCTGCTCTTGCATTTTTTTGAGCTTATGGGGGAGGATATTTTAAGAATGGTGGAGTACACCAGACATAGAGGTTATGTGTAGGGAGCACTTAATTCTACCTTCATTACTATCATCTCAAAAGTTGGTGATCCTAAGACATTTGGGGATTTCCGTCCCATTGCCCTTTGTAATCTAGTGTATAAGATTGTCTCAAAGATTATTGCATGCAGACTAAAGCCGGTTTTCTCCAAATTTATTTCTCCGGAACAATTTGGTTTTTTACAGGATTGTCAAATCCATGATGTTGTTGGTATAACACAGGAAGTTCTACATTCTATTAAATGTAGAAAGAGAAGAGCTATATTGTTAAAAATGGACTTAGAGAAGGCTTATGACCGTGTTAGTTGGGATTTCCTTAGGATTGTTTTGATTCAGATAGGAGTGCCAGCTCTTGCTATCAATTGGATCACGACATGTGTGTGTACTATGAGCATTGCTGTTCTTGTGAATGGTGCACCCACTTCTTTTTTTAGCTGCTCTAGAGGCATTAGACAAGGTTGTTCTATGTCTCCACTTCTTTTCCTTTTGGTTATTGATGGGTTGAGCAGATTGATCACTTCGGCTCATTCAGAAGACCGGTTGAAGGGGCTGAAAATTACTAAGGATCTTTATCTCACACATGTTCTTTTTGTAGATGATGTTCTGATTATGGGTAGCGATTCAGTTGAAGACTGGGGGGTCTACAAAGGTATCATTGATTTATTCTGTAAGGATTCTGGTATGCGGGTTAGCTTGAGAAAGTCTTGCCTTTATGGAAATTTGGTGGAAGGGAATCATATATTGGACATTCAGGCTTTTATGCCATATCAGTGTCTGGAACTTATTGAAGGCTTCACTTACCTTGGTTTTAGACTCAAGCCAAATGGTTATCTTATCCAGGATTGGAAATGGTTGATTAAGAAGTTTGAAGCTCGGATTTCACATTGGACATATTGGCTATTGTCCATTGGTGGTAAGCTCACGTTGGCAAAGTCTGTGCTAGTTGGAACCCCGATTTACTGGTTTTCTTTACTTCCGGTGCCATGCTCTATTATTAACTCCTTAAGAAGATTACTGTTTACTTTTCTATGGACTGGTGGATTAAAAAAAGCTTGCTTATCAATGGTTGGATGGGAGAATATTTCACTTCCTATTACTTCTGGTGGTTGGGGAATTTTGGATTTTACTGCCTTTAGTGAGGCTCTTCGGTTGAAGAGTTTCTGTAGGGCTATTACAAGTTACTCACTCTAGACAAAGGTAATTCATGCAAAATATATTAAGTATGAGATCTCTCACTGGTTAAGGAATCCACAGAAGCTAGTACGGGGGGTCCCCCCGATTTGGAATGGCTTTATGAAAGTATACTGTTGGTTAGCTATGGAGTTATGCTGGAAGATTGGGAATGGTCGGGAAGTTTCCATTGGTATTGATCCCATTATGGGTTTGTCTGCTGAGTATAAATGATCTTCTGGTCTTTTAGTGAAACTAAAATATGCCAGGTTGATTACGCTGAATACTATTGTCAAAGATAACCGATTGGGATATTGGCAGGATTCTGCTGATCTACATTTGTCTCCAGATGTTGCTGATGAGTGGGATTCTTACCTTTGTGCTCTGAATTCTGTGGGGATTCGTATCAATCATGAAAGAGATGAGATCGTATGGGTTGGGAATTTGACTACGGGTCAGGTGACTGCAAGCTCTGCCTACAAGTGTATCATCAAGCACTGGTGTATCTTTCCATCTCAATGGTAGTATCAGGTCATTTGGAAATGGTCTATTCTGCAGAAACATAAGTGCTTCATTTGGTTCCTGTTGCTTGATAGGTTGAAAACCTGGAACAATCTCATTTTGATGGGTTGGAATGGACCTAGTCGGTGTATCTTATGCAAATGTTCTTTGGAATCTGCTATGAATTTATTTGTGGAATGCTCTTTTACATGTAGTTTATGGGAGAAATTTTATTCTTCCCTGGGTATTGCAGGCAGATGGGGTAAGGGAAATGTGGACTCTTCTTTGAGATCATGGCTTGGGGACTTTAAAACACATGCTACATTACCTGTCTTTGTGTGCTGGACTGTCTGGTGGATGAGAAATAAGGCGACTTTCGAAGAGACTTCTCCAAACCTGGAAGGTGCTTTCAACTCTGCATTTAGTCAATACTTGAATTTTTAGACTGCGCTAAAAGCTCCAGGCATGCATAATATTGGAAATTTTCACTTTATCTTTGATGATCCCATTCTTTTCTTTGATGGTGTGGCAAATTTGGGAGTCTGCGGTGCTGGAGGGGTTATTCACCTCAATTTCAATCATTATTTCACTCTTAGGATGAATTGTGGAAGGGGTTCCAACATGAAGGTAGAACTCCTGGCATTGTGGTGTGTGGTGCGAGTGTCTAATCTCTTTGGTCTTGAGAAAGTGAAGATTTTTGGTGACTCAAGAGTCACTATCAAATGGGCTCAGGGAGATTATGCTATGAATGTTCTGAATTTGGCTTATTGGTGTAATCGTATTAAATATGAGCTTGGTTTGTTTCTCTCTGTCACATTAGCTCATATTTTTCAAGAGCATAACTCCCGGGATGATTTGCTGTCGAAAGCAGCATTGGACAGTGATGGTGGCTACTTGTTTTGGGATGAGTACTTTGATAATTAGTTGATTGATTCTGGACATATGTATTTTCTAGATTAGCATCTGTTTGCTACTCTTTGTTAGGATTCCGGGTGATGTAATATTTTGATATTATGTATGGGGGGGACTCTTGATTAGCGGCACATGTAATTATCTTTGGGTGACAGTGTTACTCCTGATCTTTCATATGATCATATCATGTACTATTTGATTCAGCAGTTTGAATATCAATAGTATGCTTTTTTTCGCGGGGGAAAAAAAAGAAAGTGAAACTTGCATCTCACAAATCTTAAAATACTAAAGATGATAATTTTTCTTGGATGCCAATGTCCAAATGATAAAGATAATATTTATTTTTCAAAACATTTGATATATATATATATAAACCAAATTTTATCATTTTTGGGTTACCAACACTTCTATTTTTTTGCGAGTATGAGAGTATGGTGAGATTATTTCTCACACATATTATTATAAAAAAAATATTTGAGAGATCATAATATTTTAAAATACATAAAAGTAACTTCTTATTAGGTTGATTGTGTCCCGAAATGGCGGGTGAAGATTCTGTGGAGAAGGCATATTCTTCTTAAAATTAAATGTTTATGTTGGTTAGCTTTGAATAATACAATCTTATATTGGGACAATTTACAAAAAAGAGGTTTCTAAGGTTTGCCTTTGTAATCTTTGCATTAAGGATATTGAATTTGTATCTCATCTTTTAAGCATATGTCCTTTTTTCAATTCTATTTGGAGGGAGTTGGGAATTATACTTTCTTTTCGAGTTCCTTGGAAGATAAATAATTTTGAAGATAATTTTTACAACTCGCTAAAGCATATTCCAAAAAAACAATCCATCGATTATGCATACTAGTGCCAAGATAGTTGCTTCCCTAAAAGAGTGGTCTAAAGATAGAGGGATGGAACCTTTAAAGGTCTATTTTAGACCCATCCTTGATAAGGATATTTCATATGGTTTCTTTGATGGGGATCAACAAGTTGGATGGTGTGGTGCAGGTATGGTTTTGCATGTGAGAAGGAATCATATTATTAGACTGAAAATGGGGGGAGGATAGGGATCTAATACTTTTGTAGAACTCTTGGCTCAGTGGGGGCTATTATAGTTTGCAAAACTCATGGCATTTTGGAATTAAAGGTTCTGGGAGATTCAAAAGTTATCATTGATTGATCAAATGGTCACAATACTATGTAGTCTTTGGCCTTGTCAAATTGGATGAAGAGGATATAGATTTTGATCCAACACTTTTCTTCAATTTCTTTCAGCCACATTTACCATATTTTCAATTAGGAGGCGGACTCTATCTCCAAAGAGGCAATTGGAGAAATGCACGGTTTGTTGTGTTTCTCGAAATTCCTGGATGAGAAGCTCATTGACTTAGGCTATTAATTTGTTCTTTGAGGACTGATGAAAGGGAGTCTTCTAGTTATTTTTCTTAGTCATTTTGAATTTTTTGCTCCAGATTTGATGGACATACAGTCTTCTGTTTTGTCTTCTTAATCTATGGATGTTTTTTGTTTAAGCTATTAGAGGGTTGCAGAAAACTGGTTTGTTATACTATTTTGGTCTGATAGAGATAGTTGGTTATAAGTCAGGTTGTATAGTAGTCATATATGTTGGATAGAATGATATAGTCATTGTGAAAAATGATTGTTTTCTGTAACTTTGATTCTTCTTTTGAATAACAAGTTACATGATTTTTTTTTCTACTAAAAAAACATTTCAATTTCCTTTCAACTCAATGTAACCATGATCAGTTATATATTAATACTGTAGAGAATTAAGAACATGTGTTTTCTCTTACAAAATCAAAAGTTAAAATCTAGATATTAAGTATAACTTGTGTGACCTTTTTTCCAGCAAAAAAAAAACATACTATTGATATTCATTATGAATCAAATAGTACATGAAGAACAAGTCTTTGAGAGACCCACAAAATATGCCCATCTTCCAGAGAGAGCCAAAATATGACATCCTATACATAAAAGAACAGGGAAAAGTACTGAATGTTCATGTAGATATACCTGAACAATTTCAGCAAAAAAGAAATCCAACAAAAAACCATCAAATTGCACAACTTAGAGCTCAAAGATCCGAAAAACTCCCTGATTCCAAGAGTGGTGTTCCTGGATTTCATCCCATCGAATGACACCCTCTTCACATGCCAGAGATTCCTTAGAAAGTTTATCTTCCCTGGAATTGTGTTGACAATATATATGTTCCAACTTAATAGATTTAAAAGAGTTCATAGCATCCTTGATCCTTCGGCACCAATGAGCCATCGATATGACCTTTATACTGAAATCTACTTCTACCCATTTAATTGTAACCTTGGAATCACCATACACCTTTAACTCTCCCATTCCAAAATATTCTGCAACTTTAAGCACACACCATAAAGCCATTAATTCAGCTTTCATATTGGACCCTGATCCACAATTTAACCTGAGTGAAAATAAATGATCATGGGCAAGGAAGATCACTCCACTAGCTACACACAACCCATGGTTTGCAGCACCATAAAAAAAAGATACCAGAATGTTGTACTGAGTAGTGAATAATTTTTTTTTCTTAACCTTAGGGTCCAATTTCTGAGAACCACAGTCTTCAATGTAATGCATGATCCGGGCACAAGTCAACTAAATACAAGGTTTAATATCTTCAAAAATGAAGTTGTTTCTAGTGCGCCAAATTGACTGGGAAATCCAAGCTGGAAGAGTCGGAAATAATTTGCATCTATTCATCCAGAATCTTATACAGACCTCAAACTAACCATGACCCTAGATGTTTTCCAATTGTAAAATATTATAGCACCAGTCCCAAACCTGCTTAGTAAATGGACAATCAACTAAAATATGATATGTGGTCTCAGCAATGGCTCTACATAAAACACAAAAGCTTGGCCCATTCCAACCTTTTTGCTGTAAATTGTCCCATGTTTCCAGTGTTCCTTGAAACACGTACCAAAGAAAACACTTAAGTTTTGGAGGAATTTGCCATCTCCACAAATTCTTATACCACCAGTGTTGTGGAAAAATACATTTATGTTTCATCACTGCAGCACATGCTGATTTAGTAGTCACTAGGCCAGTTTCCAAATTTCCACCCCAGATCAATCCATATTTTTCTTTTGATATTCTACAACCCACATAATTTAGCCTTTTGATGTATAAGTCCCAATCATATGCTACAGGGCCCAAAAATCCCAATTCTATTAAATTGGACCAATAATTCCCTTGATGCTTCTCTAATCATACATTTTTAATCTGATTTAAAGTAAAAATATCATAATATTTCAGAGTAGACAATATCCTTTTAGAGAGCTGATAATTTTCATCCAAGCCTAAGATAGGATCAATGGCGATCCTAACATCCTTACCATCTCCTACCTGCCATTGAAGATCAACCGCTAGCAAATTATAGGTTTTGAGGAAACCCATCCAAAAAGGTGAAGAACCTTTAGATTTTTTGTTTGTATCCCTAATCCAATTCACCAAATTGACCTTGATATATTTCTCCTTCAACAATTTGGACCAAAGGGTGGATCCAGTGTTGGCAGGCGGTTTGGTGAGTTAGCATCGCGGATGCTGTGCAAGGCCAAAGATACCACGAAAGGAGGAAAGCAGCAAGCAAGGCGATAGGTATTTTTGTAGTTTTGGGTCATTTGGACCGCGCCATGTATATTTTGGGTCATTTGGATTGCATCATGTATATTTTGGTTCATCTGGACCGCACTATGGGGGTTTTTGGGTCATTTGACCGCATTTAGTGGGATTTTGGGTTAGTTGTTGTAGAAGTTTGTTAAGAAGTAGTTAGGTGGTTGCCTAAGTGGACCACAAATGTAAAGGCATAAGCCTATGAATAGATGTAGGTTTGAAAGTATAGAAAAAGGCTATCTTTTGGGAGATCATCTTGGTGAAGAACTTGAATGTACTTTGGGTTTGTGCGAAGATAATATGATGTGGAAGAGATTTTGAGCAGAATCGTTGTGTCTTTCCTGTTTATCTGTGGTAATGCATTTTGCGATATGAATATACGAATGATGCGATGTTTCCTTGCTGCAATTAATGCATTACTGTTTTATCTATTGCAATAATGAGCCTATTCCTGTTGAATGATGTCGCGATTATGATTAATGCTTGAGTTGAATGCCTAGATCTATTTCTGACATGTTGCAATAAGTTAGTCAATTGATGCACAACACCCTCCTTCATTCGGCGAAAACATGGTTCCGTCAACTCTCCCTTGAACATCTCGGGTGAGACCTCATTTGCTCTGCAGGTGTTGCTGGATGGGGTAAAACCTGTCTGGGCCAGTGCTCAGGGAGATCTACGGCTTGATCAACGATCATCTAGAAAATCTGCGATTGATGTTGGAGCACTGTCGATAGCATCAGATATCGTTGATCTTGAAGAAGTGCATCTTCTATGCACCATTTTGGATATTACTGGGTCACATTGTGTGCAAGCAGGGATTGTTAGTTGACCCAGCAAAAATTGTGCTCATTCTAAGCTCAACACCACCGATGAATGTCAAACAGTTGAGAGCAACATTGGGACACACTGGGTATTATCACAAGTTCATATTGGGGTATGCAGCAATCATGGCCCCTATGGAGAAGTTGCTGAAGAAAGATGCAGTATTTCAGTGGAGTCCTGAATGTCAAGTTAGTTTTGAAACGCTGAAGGCTAAAATGGCTTCAGCACCAATATTGGTATTTCCAGACTGGAGAAAGGAATTCCATGTCCATGTCGATGCCTCATCGATAGCATTTGGAGTCGTGCTCATGCCACCAGGGGAAGGGGATCTGGATCACCCCATTTCTTTTATGAGTCATAAGTTGTCATCTGCTGAGAGAAACTATACAACGATAGAGAGTGAAGGTCTGGCAATGGTATATGCGTTGCAGAAGTTTAGGAATTACCTATTAGGCGGTCACTTTAAGATGTTCACAGAACACTCTGCATTGAAATATGTGGTCAATAAACCTGTGTTGGGGGGGAAGATATGTTGCTGGCTACTTCTTTGATTTTGAATTGATTGTGAAGCTAGGACGCTTGAACGTAGGACCAGATCATTTGTCGTGGATTGAGACAGGCGAAGAACCCACTAACATCGAAGACGAGTTACCAGATGTGCAACTGTTTAAGGTTGAAGTAGCTGATGAGTACTATGCAGAAATCATTCAGTTCCTAGCGACAGGTACCGCACCGGAGGGGTTTACCACCAGTCAGAAGAAGCAGTTGGTGGTCAAGGCTGCAGACTTCCAGCTGATTGCAGGTGAGTTATACAAAATGGGATTGGACGAGATATTAAGGCGCTGTGTCTTGCCTCATGAGAAAGGGTAGATATTGTCAGAGGTGTTGAGATATTGTAACTTCTAAGAATATTATATTTGTACTTTATTATTCTAGAGATGTTTCATTCCTCCGTGAAGATCTTATTGTATATCCAAAGATGTTTATTCCTCCATCGGAATGTGGTAACTTGGGTTATTAGACTTCCCTAGTGGGGGTCGATCCTGTATGTGTTATGTGGGTCAAAGGGTTGTTAGACCACCCGAGTGGGGTTGGCCCAGTCAGTTGTAGTGGGGTGTTTAACCCAGTGGTAAAGTTGGGGCCGACCTAGTTAATATAAAGTACAAGTCGAAGATGTGTATAAATAGAGGAGGTGTGTTCCTCATTATACACACACTTCCCTCACTCAGAATGTAGTGCACTTGTGGAGGAGAGGTCTGCTATGGTGGAGGAGGAGATCATGTCTTTGGTTTGCATCTTTGTATATTGTTGGTCATCTATATTGAGGAAGCTTTGCTGGGTTTTCTACCCCATGAGGGTTTCTGTGATGTACCTGCAATAATTAATTAATGCAAATACACGAGATATCATAAATAATAGAACAGAATCGATTTTATATTGATCACGGGCCACTTCGAGGGGGCAACCTCCTTTGAGCAAGCTCAATACAATTAACTTCACGGTCCTTCAATGACCTCAACACACACTTATATACTAAGTCTATGCCCAATACTATGAGTCAAAACCATGGGACATATAATACTACAGGACGACTTACAAAGCATATGCGTCCAATACTATGGGCTAATATAAACTACGGATCAACAAATACTACGGGACGACTTACAAAGCATATGCGTCCAACAACAATATACTAACATAGTAAAGAGAAGGGTTGACATAGGTTCCTAACATCCCCTCTCCCTTAGAAAAATCTTTGTCCTCAAAGCTTTGGTTGGAGAAATTGTTGCAGAATCTGAAGGAGTGGTTCCCCGGTAGCATCCTTGGTTTGCATTTCGGGCCACTAACGCCTTTGGAGTGTCAAGGAGGATTGCTTGGAAGGCTGTAGATGAAGAAGAACCCTGTCAGCTGCGTGGAAAATGCGCTCAGAACGGTGCTGATCAGCTTGTTGTTTCAGGCGAATTCTAGCCATGTGAAGATTGTCCTGCAGAATGAGAAGAATCTGATCGTGGTTTCGAAGAACCGAGTCAATTTCCTGAACTGGGGAGCTGCTAAGGGTGTATGGAAGAAGAACTGGCGGTGTTTTTCCATAGACTGCTTCATATGGTGTCCTTTGAGATGTGGTATTGTACCACCAGAGTGCTGCTAGAAAATCCATAGAAATAGTTGGCCAAAGCTGTGTAGTGATGGGCAAGGGTTTGATCAATCCCGAAAGGAGTGTCGGTTCCCCCTTGTTGACTTGGAAAGTATCATCGTTAGCCACCATCTGTTGAATTGTCATTTTTAGTCCCAACCAAAAGAAGTTACATTGTTCCTGGTCATACATTTTGTAGAACCCAGAGTGCCCTGTTGATGAAGAAGCATGGAGATCATAGAAGAGATAGCCCTGTTGAACATATGGCAACCAATTTGGAACAAGCAGAGAAAGAGCTGTAAGAGAAACTGGGTCATCAATTGTGCGAGAAGGAGAATCTTCCACCATATTGTCCTTACCCTTCTTGTAAGTGATCACATAGGGATAACCCATGAGTTGGATAACCCATTGCAGGTGTGTTGGGGAGGAGACCCATTGTTCCAGAAAATTTTCCAGACTCGGGAGATCAGTCTTGATGTAGAAAGAATTACCGAATAGGTATGGCTGCCACTTCTGTACTGCATGCAAAATAGCCATCATTTCCTGCTGAGAGGTAGATGTGGTTACATTCTTACCGGAAAGGTCTCTTGAAGGCAGCAAGCTCATTGGTTCAGTAAAGATACCTGCATATCTATCCAAGGAAGTAGTGGAGACTGTTGATGGGTGCATCTGAATGGAATTGAGCTGACCGATGACACCATGTGAATTCTTCTTAAGGAGTTTTTCTAGGCGATGTGAACTGATGATGCAGAGAGACCCTGGTTGTAAGCCCTGAAATTTGTGTTGTGCCCCATTGACTTTAAACGGCATCCAAAGTTTAGCAAAATCCCATAAGATGGGGCCAAGTGTGCGTAACCATTGAACGCCCAAAACCACATCACATCTGCCTAAGGACAAGGCAAACATGTCGGAGCGTAGGTTATAATCTTCCATAGAGAGACGCACATTGTGAAACTTCCCCTTGCAAGGTAAGGTGCCCCCATTGGCAACCATGACTTCAAAGTTGGAGCAATGATGGAAAAAACAATCAGCCTGTTTGGCAATTCGAGGGTCAATGAAGTTATGAGTGCTACCAGAATCAATGAGTATGGTAAGAGGGAGCTTCTTGAAGTATCCCTTGACCTGCATTGTTTGTGGGGTGGTGACGCCGGTTACAGCATGGAGAGAGATCTCGGGTGGATCGTCCTGAGATGGGGTGTCAACAGGCGGGTGTTGCATGTCGACCGGATCATCTACTGTATCTGTAGCTTCTTCACCAAGTTCTAAGGCAGGCGGAGAATCCACATCCAAGATATAGAGCTTTTGTTGAACACATCTATGTCCCCGAGTGAATTTCTCATCACAATTATAGAAAAGCCCTTTTTCTCGGCGTGCCTGCATTTCTATTTCAGACAAATGCTTGATAGGAGTTGGTTGAGGAGCAGGCGTGATGGGAGGTCGTTGGGAACCCATATTTCTGAAGGAAACAAAGGTGGGTTTGGAGTGTTGTTGAGCTACGATCTTGTCCTCAGCCAACTTAGCCAACCCTAGGACTTCCATCATTGTGTTGGGACAAAACATTTTGACCTCTGAGCGGATTTCATCCTTGAGACCACTGATAAAACAACTCCTGTAGAATTCATCAGACAATCCTTCTGTGTGATTGGCTAGTTTCTCAAATTCCATCTGATACTCTCTCACTGTGCCAGTTTGGTGAAGTTTAGTGAGTGCTCCTGTGAAGTCGTCAAAAGCACTAGGACCAAATCGTGGCAAAATGAGTTGGCAAAAATCTTTCCAGTTTGGCTTAGGATGAGCTTTGATGTACCAATGGTACCATTGAAGGGCTTCCTGTTCCAAATGAAAGGATGCAAGTGGAACTTTATGAACATCAAAAGTATTATGCAGACTGAAATATTGTTCTGCTCGGTATATCCATCCAGTCGGATCAGTACCATTGAAGCGAGGAAAATCAAGCTTCGGCCCACGAAAAGTGCTAGAAGCAGAGAACCCGGTGGCTGCAAAAGATTCTGGCTGTCTGGTATTTTTCATGGCTGAATGCTGAAGATGGAGGCTGAGAAATTTTTCATCCAGATCTTGGAGTTTGGTTTGGATCACTGCAAGTGCTTCCTCCATGGTGTGTGCTCCTGCACGGGTGACAATCATAACCAAGTTTTTTTTTTTCCAGATTGGAGCGTCTACGGCTCGGAAGGAATCTGGAACAACGCCGAACGGCTGGATCTGGAACGACGTGCAAAATGGATCTGAAACAGTGCAGCAGTGATCGGCAATAGTTCAGCTGAAAGTAGATATGGACCCCAGGTATGTGCGGCTTCCTAACAGTTCAAGGTTTTCACTCGACCACCAATGTTGTCTGACGGCTTGCGTATTGGGGTAGTACCCCTCACTCCACGGCTCAGGTAAAACTGATAACCGCTTTGCCACAAACGACAGCTCTTGGTTTACCTCACGGGTGGGAACTAGTCAATCAGGTAGGGGTCGTTGCCCTTTTCGCTTGGCAGGTTCTCTCAATGGCCAGCTACTTCGGGGTTCCTGTGGTACTCCTCACAATGAGTTTTAGGGCTTATGCCCAATTACTTCCCACAGTTAAGCGGATAGGGATTATTCCCAGATCCGAACCTGCAACAGAAAAAAATTTGGGCAGAAATTCCACCAAATGTTCAAAAACCGGATCTATATTGCTCAGAATCACTATTATAGCATGTTTCTGGAACTGGAACAACCACTCTGCTTCTACCTATGAAAGTGGAATAGAAATCTGGGCACTCGGTCAAAAGATTTTCTCGCCGCAATTTCCGCGGCTGTCACCGAAATTCTGAAAAATTGTTGATTTTAAATCTGCGATATCTCCACTTTTAGAACTCCAAATGAGACGATTTTTTCTTTTAAACTGCGTATTTTTGAAAGAGAAATTCAGATATGCAATTGGTTTCTTATGATTTTGTGGTTTCAGAAATTGATCTGAAAGTCGCCGCCCAAAAAAAAAAAAAATTCCCACTTGTGCCAAGGAAAGTGCTCTGATACCAGATGTGATGTACCTGCAATAATTAATTAATGCAAATACACGAGATATCAGAAATAATAGAACAAAATCACTTTTATATTGATCATGGGCCACTTCGAGGGGGCAACCTCCTTTGAGCAAGCTCAATACAATTAACTTCACGGTCCTTCAATGACCTCAACACACACTTATATACTAAGTCTATGCCCAATACTATGAGTCAAAACCATGGGACATATAATACTACAGGACGACTTACAAAGCATATGCGTCCAATACTATGGGTCAATACTATGGGCTAATATAAACTACGGATCAACAAATACTACGGGACGACTTACAAAGCATATGCGTCCAACAACAATATACTAACATAGTAAAGAGAAGGGTTGACATAGGTTCCTAACAGTTTCCCAGGATAAATCTTGTCTCTTGTATTTTGTTGTGCTTGTTGTTTCTTCAGTGATCCTGTATATGCTATTATTGTGAAATGGAATGTAATGCTGCTATTTTCTGTCTTAGCATATTGAATCTTAACAAGAGGCACACGCAGGAGTAGTTGGTGGGCACTACAGTGGTTGTGCGATTGCCAGAAAGGTGCTTAACGCAGGGCTTTGGTGGCCGATGCTTCACAATGATGCAATAGATTATGCACGGACCTGCGATGTCTGTCGAAGAACTGGGAAACCCTCTAGGAGGGATGAGATGCCATTGAAGCCCCAAGTTACACTGCAGCCATTTGATAAATGGGCAGTGGATTTCGTGGGCCCTATCAACCCACCTGGGAAGCGCAGTGGTGCAAGATACATCATCACAGCGACGGATTATTTGACAAGATGGGTGGGGGTTGTACCAGTCATAGATTGCACTGCTGCCATAGCCGCACGCTTCTTATTTGACAACATCGTCACTCAGTTTGGCTGCCCGAAGGTGTTGATGAGCGATCAGGGTAGTCATTTCATTAATTGCACCGTCAACGCATTGACAGCGGAGCTGCAGATACAACATAAGAATAGAACGCCATATCATCCGCAAACAAATGGGACAGTAGAAGCTTTCAACAAGGTATTGGAGCACGCGCTGACCAAAGTTTGTAATGTAAACTGCGATGACTGAAACCTGAAAATTCCAGCTGTCTTGTGGGCATATAGCACCACTTGTAAAATATTGACGGGACAGACACCATTTAAGTTGGTATATGGGCAAGAAGCGATTATGCCTATGGAGTACATCGTTCCGAGTCTGCGCATCGCGGCAGCAACAGGGATGGACGATACAATGGTGTTAGGAGAACGTTTGGCGCAGCTTGAGGAAGACCGCTTTATCGCAGGCTTTCACCAAAGTGTGGAGAAGGATCGGCAAAAGGCTTGGCATGACCACCATATCAAGAACAAACAGTTTCAGCAAGGTGACTTGGTGTTGTTGTACGACAGCAAGTTTATGAAGCATCTAGGGAAATTACAGATGCATTGGCTTGTTCCATATCGCATCAGTCACATAACTTCAGGCAGAGCAGTATAGTTGCAGCAGTTAGATGGAGCGATGCTCCCAAAGTTGATCAATGGTAGCAGGTTGAATCCCTACAGGACGGGCTTGGAGCAGCATGATACTTGAGTCGCATCGGCAAAAAAAAAATGAAGGTTGGTTGGTGGCAGGATGGTGCACCAGTAGGGACAGAACACGCAAGCATAAGTGCTTGTGTCGCAGTGTGAGCACAGGATCGCGATAGCGGCAGGGTCGCGACTGGGTCAAATCGACATTAAATGCAGGAAGTGAAAAATAGTTAATTGGCGCCGTGTGATGGAATGATCGACATTTATGGCGGATCCGACTGTTGGATTGACCAAATCGACAGTGGATTCGGGTAATTAAGGTGTGATTTGGTCATGATGCATAATTCGATTTGGTAATAATGGTTAAGGACACACTTTGGCACTATAAGAAGGGGGATGGCTTTGGTCTGAAGGCACCATTACGTCGAGTGCAAAGAAGAGTTCAGTGTTACATTGTTCAGTTGAATTGTTGAGGTAGGAGTTGAGTGGTTGCAAGTAGCAAGTTGGGTTGGTGAGTGAGGAACTTTTCAACCACGAGGAGCACTCTTGCGACATGCCGAGCACACTCGTGGTTGAATTTTCTAGTGGAATAGAATCACCAGCTAGGGCGGTAAGTATCAAGGAAGAGATTGTCAGCATGCTGGGTGAATCAACGTTTACAACAATCCCCAAGAAGTGGTGGGGGGGGGTCAACAGTCTGAGTCCCTGTAGAGCAAACAACAGTTACGCTCATCTGCATCGGTTGTGGAGGAGGCCCAAGCGGAGATAGGACAGTCCAGCTGCAGAGTTGAGGAAGCAGCTGCTTGGGAAGGGTTGTCTGCTACGGATATCCCTAGGTACATCCTCCCTTGCCGACCCGGTATATTGCCCTAGCAGGCATGGAGTGCTCTGTCGATATTGTGCCGGCGTTGATGCGGATGAAGTATGATAAACATGACATGGTGGCATATCCGGAGATTACGTCGGACCCCTACGTGCCGCGGATGCAACTTAGTGGTATGCTGGTTTCACAAGATTGCGCGCTCGGGTTGGCCCAAGAAGGATTGCTAGGACTCATTAACATGCCACATTTTGGGCGACTACCGGAGGTTAATGCTTGTGTGAAGCAGCTGCTGGCCTGCTTCTACGATGGTACATTTTGGATGGACAGACCGGTTCCAGTCATTGTCGACTTGATTGTTGAGATCACCGGGTTGCCGAAGGCTTTGGTAGATCCTTCACAATACTTCCGTGAGAAAGAGAACGACAAAAAGAGGGCAGCATAGTTGGTCAGGAAATACACCTTGGAACGTGATGGCCACACTTACAAAACCAGCAGTATCAATGATAAGGCGGTCCTCATCGGCGCAAAGATATTAAGTTACAAAGTGGTTCAGAAGAATTGGCCCAACCAATGCAATTTAGGGGTCGCCACATGTGCAGCACAATGCACAGAAGGCATGCAGATGAATTGGTGCTTATTTTTGTTGAACCAGCTGATGGAAGATGTAGCAGCCGTCCAAGATGGGAAAGGATCATTCACTTACAGCTGGCTCCTCATTTTGATCGCACTAGTTGCCTGGAAGGAGCCTGACACTTACCAGGGAATGGAAGTTGAGGCCGTGAAAAGCCGTAAGGGTGCGCGGTATCAGAACTTGTGGTGCGTGCAAGAACCTGAGCGCCTTAGAGAATGTGCGTTACATTTTTGGCTGTATTGGGATATGTTAAGAGATGTGGCGACAAAGGTGCCTCGCTTAACTGAAGAAACCGTGGCGAAGTACAAGCCGATTGAACTGTTCGCAATTCGGGCTCATGTGATTCACGTGCAGGCAAGGCGTGACCTACGCGACAATGGTTGTTGACACACTATAATTTGTCTGAGGAAGTACTGGAGGGCATCGTCAGTGATTGGCCAATTGAATGGCAGGAACCTGTTAGTTAGGTGGAGATTGAGGCAGGACTCCCAGCGCAGGGCCCAGAGGATACATTGTCTGCACAAGACTAGCAGAGTCACCATGATTTGGATCAAGAGTCATCTGCAAAGACACCTACGGATGAGGATATCGACCGTGACCTCGAGGAGGGTAGAACGAAGGCATGTCATGAGTATGTGACAATTAGTGGGGCCTCTCCAGCGATCGAGGCGCAGTTGGGATGCCTCATAGCAGTTGTCACCAATGCGACAAATGTGGAAGCTCGAGCGATGACAGTGAAGGAGAAAGTTGGTTTCTTCAAGGAGGTAAACAGTCATCTTGATTCTTTAGGCATTGTTGTTTAACAACGAATGATGGAGATGGAAACTGAGAAGGCAGTTGGCACAATTCACACAAAGCCCCAGGGTCAGAAAGTCAGTATTTCCCCGGCTGTGATTGTGACTGAAAATGAGACTCTATAGGCCATGCTATAGCAGTTAGAAAAGATGACCATTAATATCAATGAGTTTACTGCAAAGGAGTTGACGACTGTGCAAGCGGTTTCCAGTCGAGAAATGGCGAACATGATGCATGAGATCAGCGAGAAGTTCTTGTGATTGCAGGGAAACGAGGCCACAACCCAGCAAGAGGTCACAGAGTTAAAGGACAAGGCAGTGGAGGCAACGAAAGTGCTCAATGAATTGGAGGACAAACTTGAGTAGCTAATGGCGGAGAAGAGAAGTGCAGTAACAGAGCTCAAGAAGGAGCAGGATCAGTTGACGGTAGAAAGAGCTGCTATCTGGGACAACAAGGTATGATTGGAAGAGGCAGTCTCTGAGGCCTGCCAACATGTTCTCGAGCCTACCACATAGTTGGATCCGGTTCAACGAGCACAACGACTTGGGGCTTTCATCACCCAGTTACAGCATGATAATGTGGAGTTAGTAGCTCTGTTGAACTCGCGCACACCCGAAGCACAGGTGGATGACCGGAAATGCGCCATTGAGGAGGTGGTCGCACATATGGGGGAGCCGAAATAGACAGCGACAAAACTCATGGAAAACACCGGGTAGTTTTGGGGAAGCATTGTTCAGGATGAACAGATCGAACAATTGACCAAGTTATGATAGGAAACGAAGGGGCAGTTGGTGACATTAAAAGAGGCAATGCGAACGATGCTGCTAGTGGCTCAGGTCGCCAAATCAACAGAATTAAAAGAGTTATAGTAGTGCATCACAAAGGCTGAAGAACGTCAAAAGAAGCACACCATGCAGCTGGAAGAATTCCTGGAGATTGGCGGTCAGTTTTTGCTTAAAGAAAGTTCTGCGTTAGAGGCTATACAGACGGGTCTCCGGCAAGTTTCTTCCAGGATAAGAGAGCATCCATCCATGTAGGACATGGTAGAAAGTTAGGCGGTGGTTGTGGCAGTAAAGGAGCAAGTCACGGAAGTCGACCAACAGTATGAGGACTTCAGGGTCAAGACCTCCAAGTACACCATGTCCTCTTGACGTGGCTCGAGGGCGAGCCACAAGATTGTGTTGGGGGCCTATTGGCAGGCAGTTTGGTGAGTCAGCATCACAGCATCGTAGATGCCATGCAAGGCCACAAATACTGTGAAAGGAGGAAAGCAGCAAGCAAGGTGACAAGTATTTTTGTAGTTTGGGGTCATTTGGATCGCGTCATGTATATTTTGGGTCATTTGGACCGCGTCATGTATATTTTGGGTCATTTAGACTGCACTATGGGGGTTTTTGGGTCATTTGACTGCATTTTGTGGGATTTTGGGTTAGTTGTTGTAGAAGTTTGTTAAGAAGTAGCTAGGAGGTTGCCTAAGTGGACCACAAATGTAAAGGCATAAGCCTATAAATAGATGTAGGTTTGAAAGTATATATAAAGGCTATCTTTGGGAGATCATCTTGGTGAAGAACATGAATGTACTCTGGGTTTGTGCGAATATAATATGATGTGGAAGAGATTTTGAGTAGAATCCCTGTGTCTTTCTTGTTTATCTGTGGTAATGCATTTTGTGATATGAATATATGAATGATGCGATGTTTCCTTGCTGCAATTAATGCGTTACTGATTTATCTGTTGCAATAATGAGCCTATTCCTGTTGAATGATGTCGCCATTATGATTAATGCTTGAGTTGAATGCTTAGATCTATTTCTGACATGTTGCAATAAGTTAGTCAATTGATGCACAACATCCTCCTTCATTCGGCAAAAACATGGTTCCGTCAAATCTCCCTTGAACATCTCGGGTGAGACCTCATCTACTCTGTAGGTGTTGCTGGACGGGGTAAACTTGTCTGGGCCGGTGCTCAGGGAGATCGCGGTGGCTTGGGCATCGACAGTGTTGGGAACCCCTGTCGACTGGGTTTGTGTCAACGTCCAGTCAAGCCACACCAAAAACTCTTTAACCTGAGAGCCACACTAAAAATTTCCAGGTGCTTTATCCCCCACCACCATATTTCAGGGGTAAAGTGATCTTGTCCCAACTTTCCATAATAATACTACTCCTGTCCTTACCACCAACCCACAGAAAGTTAGAGAACAGTTTCCTTAGAGAATTTAAAACAGATTTTGGAACCCGAGCAAGAGAAAACCAATAAACTGGAATTCCAGATAAGACAGCTTTGACCAGGGTTAATCTGCCACCGATAGAAATAATTCTATAGGTCCAATGACTTATTCTCCCTTCAACCTTTTTCAATAGCTACATCTAATACTTAACCCTATAATCATCGGGTTTCAGAAAATACCCCAAATACTTGAAACCATCTTCTAAATTGCAACATTTATAAGGCAGGATTTTAATGATTTCATCAACCTTTTCCTTCTCCGAATTATACTAATAAAAACATGATTTGGCCGAGCTAACAACCATTGCTGAGGCTTTGCAAAAGATATGAATTAATTCTTTATACTGACTCCACTCTTCGGCAGAATCTTTACCTACAAGTAAAACATCATCTACAAACAAAAGATGAGAAATAGAAAGATCTTTTGAAATTTTAATACCTTGAATATGTTTCTCAGATTTAGCATTTCTAATGAGCCTGCTGAGACCTTCTATAGTTAGAAGAAAAACAAGAGGAGATAGGGGGCATCCCTGTCGTATACCTTTGCTACATTTTAAAAAACCAGAAGGGATGCCATTGATAAGAACTGCTATGTTTGAAGAAGAAATACATGCCATAACCCAATTTAATACCAGAGGAGTAATACCAATCTGAACTAGGATAATCTGAAGGAAGACCCAATCAACTCTGTCATACGCTTTCTCAAGGTCCATCTTTAGGAGAAAGGCCTTCATTTGTTTCTTTTTGATAGAATGGAAGATTTCTTGAGTTATACCAATGGAATCCAAGATCTGATGATCCTGAAGGAAGCCGAATTGCTCCGAAGAAATGAACTTTTACAATGCAGGCTTCAACTTGATTGAAATGATTTTTGAAACTAGTTTGTAAATTAGGTTATAAAGAACTATGTGGCGATAATCTCCAAAATAATTTGGCTTCCCACACTTAGGAATAAGTGTTAGAAATGTGGCATTCAATGCTCCAGAAATGAAACCATTAAGTCTTGAAAACTCCACCAACTCAAGCAGCTCCTTCCCCATGATATCAAAGAAATGGAGGAAAATTCAACTGACCAGCCATCAGGGCCCAGACTCTTCTCTTTAGAGAAGAGTTTTAAGGTCTCTCCCACCTCTTTCAAAGTAACCTCCTTACCCAAATACTTATCCTCCTTATCATTAAAGAACCTCGGGTATAATTTAGAAATATTTAACTGAGAACAAAGATCACTAACACCTGGATCAGTGAAAATATTCCCAAAATAGTTTTTTGCATCTTGATGAATATTTTCCAATCTAGATACAATATTCCCTGATTCATTCTTGATGTCCCAAATGGCATTGCAATTTCTTCGATTTGAAGTATATGCATGAAAAAACTAGTATTTTTGTCACCAAAATTTATCCACAGGGCTCTAATTTTAAGCAGCCACTCTTTTTCAAATTGTAACAGATAATTTTTTATTTTTTTTCTCTGCTCAATAAACCTTAATTTCTCAAATTCCTCATTTTCCAATGGAAGAATGATATTCTTCTTGTAAATATCCTAAATCTGACTCTCGATATTTTTCAATTCGTCATTGTCTTTCTTGTTCTGTTCTTTGATCCACTTTGTAACAAATTCTTTCAGATGTCTCAACTTCAGTAAAAAGAATCCATAATATTCAAATTTTCTTCCACAGAAACCTTTGACCAAAATTTTCGAACACCAGTGCAAAACTCGTCATTTTTTAACCAAGAACTATTAAATTTAAAGGAAAATTTCATCTACGCTGAGACATCATCAAGCTGTAAAAAAATGGGCCAATGATAAGAGAAAATAGTTTCTCCAACCCATGTTCTGTAACGCAGGATGGACTGAAGCAGATTTGACTTAATAAAAAATTTATCAAGTCATTTATGGATTCCATCAGCACCCCTTCTCCTATTTGTCCATGTAGGGGTAGATACAAGAGGAACCACATCCACCAAATCACATGACACCAATAATTCTTTGAAATAATCTGCCAGTTCATATACTCTGGTCGTAGAACCCCATATATCAAAGGTCGAACAAGTAAAGTTCAAATCTCCTGCAATAATCAAATTTTCCAATTTTAGGACCCCATAAGAATTGAGAGAGTCCCAAAATTTCACACGCTTGTTATAAGGCCCGTAGCAATTAAGGATATTTAGAGGTCTTTTGGAAACTAGTCCCCGCCCCATAATAAGAATGCCCCACAAATTTTTGAAAGCTCTGAAGCAAAAGAGTTTTGGGTTCCATCAAACAAGGAGACCCCCAGATAAACCTGTAGAGCTCAAAGCCAAAAATTCCCAGCTGGGAAAAATATTGGACAATTTTAAGATAGCATAAGAGTCCACGTAGATAGTTTCTTGCAACAAAATGATCTCCGAATTAGTAGTGTGGATAAGGTTAGATAAGGCCCTAATCTGCATAGCATTCCCCAACCCCCGAACATTTAAAGAAAGAATGGACATTAAACACAATTCTCAGAGGGAAACGACGTTTTAAGTGCCCTAGAAGAACCACAATGAACAATTCCATTTTCTGATTCCACCAGTATATCAGAAACAGATAAATAGCCAGAAGAATCTTCAACCCTAAAAGAATCATTTTGACCTTTTCTAGATTTCCTTATTGTAACATTTTGGAAACGAAGACCAGGGAAATTTTTAGGGGCGAAATTTCGCCAATTGGCTATTTTTTGGGCCTTTTTTCAAAAAATAAATTCGTTATTTCGTCATTTTTAGTCTCTAATATCGCCTATATTTACATAAAATATGTTTTTTTTATCATAGTATTCGCCAAAATTTACAAGTTTCAGTAGTAAATTGTATGTTTCATATTTAATATTCGCCTACCAATCTATATTTATGTTTTTTTCAATCCAAAATAATAGCATAGAATACTATACTTAAGTATACTTTTATAATCCTTAGAAAATACCTTGACGTAGACTCTGTGCAGGTTTTACATCTTCATTCAAAGCAGGATTTTTAGAGAAAACCAGAAGAGGAGAAATAAAATCAAGCGAAGCTTTAGGAGAAATAAAATCTCCCATAACTTGTGTGACCTTATATATATATATATATATATAATGAATTTTAAATATTAATTTCTCCTATAAATTGTGTGACCTTATATATATATAATGAATTTTAAATATGTCAAATTTAAAGATGCCAATTTATATATACATTTAAATTAATTGTATTTTTTTACAACAACAAAAATTCATAGTCCATCAGATGTAGCTTAGGTGGTTGGGAGTATTGATTGATAACTTCTCCACAAGAGTTTCAAATCTTTATAAGTGATATATAATGTTCTTGTTATTAAGCACATAATAATCAAACTATTTTCAACCTAAAAAAAAAATTTATTATATTTTTTTAACTTACCACACTTTTCTATTTATAAATTTGCATATTAATATAAATTCTTTGACAAATTTGTTTTTGAAATTTATCAAGTGAATGAGTACCCAATCACTTTGTCACTATTACTTTTAAATTTAACATAATGTCCTTTAATAAAAAATTTATTAAACAATACTCATATTAAAAAAAATCAATACAATTTTTATTTTTTATAAATAAAAATATTGAGATTTTTAAATTTTATTTTTTCATATTCATAAATATAAATAATTGTTTGAGTGGATTTTGACAAGATAAAGTTTTATATGGTTATTATTATTTTATTTTATTTACACAAACGGATAAGATTTTATATATATTACAAAAGGCCAAAGCAAACATACATAGTGTAAAACCAGGCCAGCTTTCAAAACTGTAGCTACCGAGATTTTACCATCACCTTTGACCGACTTAGCAAAAAACTGCAAACATAAACCCAAGAAGGATGCATAAGTGCCATCCCTGAGACTAACCTACAGCGTTTGAGAATGACTACTATAATACGGGAAAACTGAAAGAGAGACAAACCATTACATATTGCATAGACCATTACATAATGCTTCCTATGGACCTAGAGAGAATACAGTATCAAGAAAAAAGACAAAGAGGCTGAACTTAAACTCGAATCAGTCTACCAACATCAGTGCTTTACTACCTTGCCTCCACCATTTCCACCAGAATTAAGAATTTCCTGCCACAGCTCCATGATCTCCAAGCGCACAGATTCAATTTTTCCCTCGATAATCTTGGAGATGCCGCGAATGACCCTAATTTGTTCATCCATATTGCAAGGATACCCGTTATCCAGATCTGCAGCCAAACTGTCCACCTTTTCTCCCAATTTTCTGAAGCTTTCACCCACCTCCCGACAAGTTGATAGGTCCGAAGCATAGAGGTGCTGCAGAGTCCTTTTGGTCTCTAAGTTCTTGTTTCTTAGCAAACGAACTTATGCATTTAGAATCACCAAGTGGTTGTCAACCACACTAAGAGAGGCAGAAATGCCATGAAATTCTTCCCTACTGATAGAGTCCTGGACCTGTTCGCTTGGTTGCATGCCTGCCGAGCCTTCTTGAACCTCTAGCACTAAAGGGTGGCACTTTTTGGGATTAATTCCACCGAGATAAACAAATTCTGAATTCAGAACCTACTCACCCTAATGCAGATGGGGTGAGCTAGCCTGACCACCTGGCCAAGAAGGGTGGCATTTACTGAAGTCCGGGATAACACTACCAAGGCGAGGAGCAGTATTCTTGCGGAAGTTAAGGGGGTCTGCCATCTTCACAAACTCGAAGCTGGAATGACACCAACATTCCATTTGACCATCTATAAATAACAATGGGCCTCGAAGAAGGCCCAAATTCAATGCATGCATGTGAGAGCCATGTGATCATCCATCAAATTGAGGAACCAAAGGGGGTTTTGAACTATATAGTAATACTGATAAACCATTTGCTAGAAAAGACTATCCATAGCAAGGGATCCAAACTTTATTATTCACCTGATGGTTACTAACTAGAACACCACCATCTAAACTTGCTCATTTGTTTTCCATGGCATCAGCCTCGAGATTGTTTGTTCTCAAGATGTGAAGGAAAGTGATAGTGTTGAATTCGCTTAACAGACACCTTAAAATGATGTGAACCTTAGTAATCAGACTCTTTCTGTTCATGGTCAATTCCCTAGGCTCCCTAATGACCAACATGGAGTCTCCACAGGCCACTAAATCAGTGATATCTTCATTTCTAGCGAGCTCAAGACCTTTAGTGAGGGCCATCCATTCAACAGTGTTGTTTGTGCTTCTACCTAAACCCCATGCATATTCTACCTTATTGATTCCATCAGAGTTGAAGAGAACTCCACCCACACCTGCCAACCCAGTTGGTTGTTATTATTATTGATTATAACAATTTATATTAATTTTGGTTTATAAAATTTATTTATTAAGTTGATAGGAATTTATATATTACAATTCCATACAAAAGAAGAAGAGTATTTTTGCAAGAGATATGCACCACATGTACATTTAGGATTTAATTGAGGGGTGTCATATTTTAGTTAACTTTAATAATTTTCTTAATGAATAGGTGAGTGCAAGCTAATGATGGCCACTTTTGGCGCATTAGATGCAAAGAAAACTAAAAAAATAGGCATCCCTCATCTTTCAAGGCTATTTTGAGACACCTACACAATGAATCTTGGTTTCATTTAAAAAGATGAAATGTAGGAAATCGAATCACCTTTATTAGTATGGGTGTGTGCAATCTAATGAGGGTCTCTTTTGACACATTATATGCCATGGAAAAATGAAAAAACATGCATTTTCCAACTTACATGGATATTTTGAGATACATAGACAATGAATCTTGCTCTGAGTAAAAAAGATGAAATGTAGAAAATTGAATCGTGTTTCCAAATATATAAATTTTATCTGTTGATAATGTTCATAACTATATAAAGTTCGATGTTTTCTAACATGAAATTTTTTGGGGGACAAATGATAAGGTATATGTTTTTGTGGGTGCAACCTTTTAGTGCCTAAATGATGGAATCAACCTTCGAAAATTGGTATACATATAGAGAACAACTAGGACTAGTGCGACGCTATTTTTACAAAAAAAAAATTAATAATTTATATATTTTTTTAATTATCTAACTCATCGAACCTCAAAAATAGTACACCAAGTGTGGGTGCAGCCTTTGAAGGTCTTAATGCAATGATCATGAAACAATTCTTTTATAGCATGTAGTGGTCAGTGTTTAGTAGTGCAACATACAATTTTTTTTAAATGCTTGGGAAACGAAAACGTTATGGACAAAACACTAACAATGTGTTTTTTGAGTTAAGGAGTCATGACACAAGAAAAATAAGAAAAAAATAGAAACAAATATTTAAAAAAAGTTATATATTTGGAATCCGTAGAAAAAAATGATATCTCGATCTAGATTTTCATAAAAACTTATGGTGTGTAGCATATTGTAATCAACAGTGAAACATGAGCATATTGAGAAAATGGATGAAATACTCAATTAGCCATGGTTTACCACATTCCATTGCACAGGTTTGGTTATCCGAAGCAGACACATAGGCATAGGGATGACACACCAACATGTGTGGAGGGTCGGTCCTAGTGCTACGTGTTAATTTTTTATCTTTAATTCGGAAATGAAATAGTACTTGAAATCAAATACAAATCATACACATAAGCAATCACATTCGACACATGAATTTACCCTGGGGAAACCATCTATGACTTAAGGGAGAAAACCCCAGCAAAACCTTCCTTAGTAATTGATAGATAGTAGAGAATGTCTTTTACGTCAAACACCCCTAGTGCAATTACAGAGAAATACAAATATAAATAAGAGAGACTTATAATAATGTCCTACACAAATAAAAGCGCATTGCCTTCAAGAGAGAAGAGAATCTACTTCACAATGGATTCATCAATCTTGTATAAGATAATTATATATTCTTCTCATGCATCGAATTCTATTTTTATCTTCTGAATTCAGGATGAACTCTCTCTCCATCTCGATGCATCAATCTTGAATGAAGAAGTGTGAACCAATTCTCATGCAATGCATTAACTCACTGAACTAAATCTTAGGATGAATTCGCCCCTTAACTGAAAGCTATCCCATTTAGTTAGGTTTGTATCTTAAGTGTCATCATGCAAGTGCCGCAACTCAAGTGTCGTCTTTTATTTTAACATAAGTGTCGACATTTAGTTTAACATAAGTGTCGTCATGCAATAACACTTAGTTAACTAGATCTTCTTTGTTATCACTTAGTTAACTCTCTTAACTAATTCTTTCTTGTTAACATCACTATAGTGACCAATTCGAGTTCTCTGATTTACTGAAGTCTTCACTAAATTTTAACAATTCGAATTTCTCTCTTAATTAATTCTTTATGTGCAATTTGAATTCTCTCATATCTTATCACATCTTATATTTATCTCTTGAATTATCTCAATGGTCCATATGTGCCAACTTAATTATCATATAAAATATACTAAGGATATTTTCCCAATGATGTGATCAAATTGTTCTACTATTGTTCCAAGTGGTTATATGCTAAAGTAATTCACTCTAGAGGTGTCCAGTCTCTAGAGGAGACTTAATAGCTCAACCATGGTTAGTAGTACATCGCAAACCATACATGCTTCGATATGCAAAGCATAACCTCAACACATGAGGATTTGTCTTGACACACAATACCTTAGCCTTGACTAGAAATACTATACAACATCATCACTTTGACATGCAAAGCACTTTCCTCAACACATGAAGCTTCATTATTCTTGAGTCCAACTCAAGATTCTTCTCCAAGTTTCCTGAGTCCAACTCAGGATCATATAAGGCACTACCTCAACACACGAGGTTCAATCTTGACACATAAGATTGACCTGGATAATGACTCATGATGATGTAACTTTAACAATCCCTCTCACCGAGGGAGGTATTCTTTTCCATGCCAATCTTGTCTCGAAAGTACCTATACTTCATTACTAACAAAGGATTAGTCAACATATCTGCAATTTTCTCACTAGTAGAAATGTACTGAAGTCTTATGGAACCTCTCTATACCATGTCTCTGATGTAGTGATACTTCATCTCAATTTGTTTCTATCTATCATGAAACACAAGGTTTTCTGAGAGCTTAATGAAACTTTGATTGTCAGAGTGAATGACAATAGTCTCAAGCTTCTCACCGAACAACCCAACAAGTAACTTCCTAAGCCACACAACTTATCGTCAGGTGGTACTATCTACAATATACTCTACTTTTGTAGTATTCTGGGCCACGGGGCCCTGCTTCCTGCTGGTCCAAGAGATCATAGCTGATCCCAAGCTAAAACAAAATCTAGATGTACTCTTTCGATCCACAATACTACCACCCCAATTGGATTTGACATATCCAAGTAGCATCACTCCACCACTAGAATCATATATGAGTCCTTAATAAATACTACCTCAAAGGTATCTAAGCACATGCTTGGTAGCAAACCAAAATATATGTCTTGTATTATACATGAAATGACTCAAGATAGTCACTGCATAACATATGTCTGGTCTAATATGCATCAAATACATCAAAGAACCAATGAGATGTCTATACATAGTTGGATCCAATAGATCTGATCTAGAATCTAACTCATGTAGCTTCTTTAGATTAGACATCATAGGAGTATACATGGACATACATTCCATCATACCAAATCTTTGCAACACATCAATTGTGTACTTTCCTTGTGAAAGAAAGATTTCAACATTCCTTTTCCAAACTTCTAGACCAAGAAAATAGTGCATAAAACCTAAGTCTTTCATTTCAAACTCAAAAGTGAGCTCTCTCTTGTGCTGAGATATTTTTTTCTCCTCTCCAATAAGGAACAAGTCATAAAAATAGAGAACCAATATCAATGGATGATTCTTCACAACCTTGAAGTACAGGTTGGGGTCATCTTCACTTTTGGAGAATCCCAAGCTGAGAAGATAGCTGTCAATCCTCAAATACCAAGCCCTCGGGGATTTCTTAAGCCCATACAATGCTTTCTTAAGTTTACATACATGGGACTCATTCCCACGAACTACAAGCCCCTCAGGTTTCTATATGTAAACCTCTTCCTCAACCTCACCATTGAGGAAGGAAGTATTCACATCCATTAGGTGAAGTTTCCAACCCAAAAATGAAGCAAGGGAAATTATGGTTCAGATAGTAGTGAACCTGGCCACATGAGAAAATGTCTCATCATATGCTATCCCTTCCTTTTGGGAGAAACCATAGGTCACAAGTATTTATTTATACTTTTCAATACTTCCATCAGTTGCATGATTTATTTTATAAAGCCACTTGGAAGTTACTATTGAATTCCCATTAGGTTTAGGAACCACTTCCCAAACATCATTATGCATGATGGATTTGTATTCATCCACCATCGCATATTTCCACACTTGTTGCTTAGCAACTTATTCATAGAAAGAGGGTTCTTAATCATTGATGTGACTCATCTGTGCTACATATCCTAAAAATATTTCAGGTCTCTTTCACTCTCTAGATGAGCCTAGTGGCGCAACATGATTTTCTGCCTCTTGCAAAATGTCTCAACACCATGTATATCTCCTCTTAGTATCACTCCACCACTGGAAGCATATATGATTCCATAAGCAATACTAACTCGAAGGTATCTAAGCACATTCTTGGTAGAAAACCAACACCTATGTCTTGGCTTAGACATGAACTGACTCAAGATACTCACTGCATAACATATGTTTGGTCTACTATGTATCAAAAACATCAAAGAACCAATGAGCTACCTATACATGGTAGGATCCACTAGATCCGATATAGAATATGACTCATGTAGCTTCTTTATATTAGACGTCATAGGAGCAGACATGGAATTACATTCCATCATACCAAATATCTACAACACATCAACTGTGTACTTTCCTTGTGAAATAAATATTTCAACTTTCCTTTTCCAAACTTCTAGACCAAGAAAATAGTGCATAAAACCTAAGTCTTTCATTTTGAACTCAGAAGTGAGCTCTCTCTTGCACCGACCTATTTGTTGCTCCTCTCTAGTAAGGAAAAATTCATTAACAAAGAGAACCAAGATCAATGGATGGTTCTTCACAACCTTGAAGTACAGTTTGGGGTCATCTTCAATTTTGGAGAATCCCAAGCTGAGAAGATAGATGTCAATCCTCAAATACCAATCCCTCATGGATTGCTTAATCCCATACAAGGCTTTCTTAAGTTTGCATACATGGGACTCCTTCCCACGAACTACAAACCCCTCAGGTTTCTATATGTAAACCTCTTCCTCAACCTCACCATTGACGAAGGCAGTCTTCACATCCATCTGGTGAATTTTCCAACCCAAAACTAAAGCAAGAGAAATTATGGTTTAGATAGTAGTGAACCTGTCCATAGGAGAAAATGTCTCTTCATATTCTATCCCTTCTTTTTGTGAGAAACCATAGGTCACAAGTATTTCTTTATACTTTTCAATACTTCCATAAGTTTCATTCTTGATTTTATAAATCCACTTGGAATTTACTATTTAATTCCCATAAGGTTTAGGAACCACTTCCCAAACATCATAATGCATGATGGATTTGTATTCTTACACCATGGCATCTTTCCATACTTGATTCTTAGCAGCTTCTTCATAGATATAGGGTTCTTAATCACTCATGTGACTCATTTGTGCTACATATCCTGAACATATTTTAGGTCTCTTTCAATATCTAGATGAGCCTAGTGGTGCAACATGCTTTTCTACCTCTTGCAGAATGTCTCGACACCATGTAGATCTCCTCTTAGCAGAAGGTTCATCAAGGGATATTTCTATCAATTCTAATGGTTCTTCACAATCAAGTGGATCTAAAGGATCTTTTGAATTCTCCCTCTCAACACTTGAAAGGGAGAATAAAAATATGGATCCTCCATCACAAGAGTATCATGATCCTCCATATTTGAATCAAACTGAATTTCTTTGAAGTGCTTGAAGGAAGCATATTCATGAAATGTTACACATCTGCTGACTTCAATGTTTATTTTACCTAGAACATAGATTCTGTAAGCTTTGGAGGATTCATTATATCCAACAAATGTTCCTTTATTTATGGATGGTTCCATATTTCTCCTCTTCTCTTTTGGTATATGAATGTCGACAGGACAACCAAAAATATTCAAGTATCCCATATCTTGTTTTTCACTAGTGAAAACCTCTTTAGGAGTCTTTTCTCCCAAGATAGCACAAGGGATTCTGTTTCGAATATAGACAACAATGCTGAAGGATTTTGTGTCGTGTCCCCTCAATAGTGATTACAGGATCAAGTTCCTAACCCAACCAATCCCTTTGGTTGAGGAGACAACTTCAATTACTTGGGGTAAATTTTGAAATTTAGGCATTTCATTAATTAGGATTGTGACTTAATTTTTGCCTAAAGTTTATTATGCACTTGAGAAATATTATTTTTCATCAATTAAGTAATTTTATTTTGAATAAAAGAGGATAAGGATCCACAAGTGCAACTTAGTGGATAAGCTTGACTTGAGAGATGACTTGCATAAGAAGTTAGGAGAAAGCATCCAAAGATAGAAAAGCAGGAAAAAAGAAAGAGATGGTACAAATCAGAAAAGCAACAAAATCTCAGGAAAAACATCACAAAGCAGAAAGCAACACAAAATCATAAATCATGATAAAATAATAAAAAGAGGATAAAGCAGAAAAGTAGGATAAGGCAGAAAAGCAAGGAAAAACATTAAAAAGCAAAGCACAATAGAATAGCTAAAGTAGAAAAGGTAAAAACAGAAAGCAAAGTAGAAAAGGAAAAAATGAGGAAAGCAAGATTTCCTTATCCACTCATGAGGGCACATTAGCTTAGATGAATTTCTCCTCAAGTCATCCTCCATCTATAAAAGGAGGGTGCAACACCTTCACATATTTTGTCAGTTTGAGTATTGGAGTGAGTGCAATTGTGCCTCAGAGACTTGGGAGACGTGCCCCTAGTCCAAGCCGGGATATGTTTCTTTGCTTCTTGTGAGAGGATGATGGAATATATCCATTTTAAATTATTTTATTGTAGGTCTTGTAGCTGATTCAAATCTAGTTTGAATCTCATTGAAATTGTCATGAAGCCTATGGTTCGAATTCTCAAGTTTTCCAATGATTTCCAGTGCTGGCCTGTTGTATTGTAAAGGATTGAATCCTTGGAATTTTATGAGAATCCTATTGGATCCCATATGATGTATTTTCTGTTATATTGATCCTATGATATCATTCATAAACTTTTATAATGCATAATTCTGAATTGTTTTTAGTTTTCCACACCCCTGCTAGATTTGCATAGATTTTGAGCTAGTTTCAAGATTGTATTTGATAAATGAATAAGTATTGATCCAAATGAGATGATTTATATTTCTAATGTTATTTAATATGTTAAATTAATTAATCCATGCCTGATATCATAAATTCATGAGCCTTCCTGACTGTTTGGGAGATCCTGGCAATTGTCTAGTTGTGCAATCCTAGAAGGAAATTTTTCTTGTAAGTTTGTGAATCCTCCTCAGAACCTTCCAAAAATTTATGGAGTGAAACAAGGATTTTATTTTACTTCCATTTGATTTTATTTATCCTCCCTGAGTCAAAATCCTTCACCATTAGCTTCCAGAAAATGTATAGTTGAAGTACTAGTTTGCATATGTTGGGGTGCCCAGGATCCTTTGAGTAGATTTCATCCTGGATGAATTCAAAAAATTAATGGTCCTAGTTCTTTTTGAAAATGTATTATCAACTAGCATATTCCTCCTATCCACAATACTTGACTTTTCCTACCTACAATAAAACTAGCCCATTGAATCCATTGTTTTTCAATTGAGTCTTCCAAGGGAGCGAGTTAGTGTATAAAAACTCTTGGTTGGTACATTACATTACACCCATAAGGATGTGGGAAGATAGTGATCACACATCATGGATTTTGCAGCCTCACATATTGTTTTTTTCTTTCTTTCAACAATCCCATATTGTTGGGGGTTGTAGGGTACAATCAGCTATATTTTTATTCATGCATCTCAACATAATTCATTGAATTCATGGGACTCAAAATATCCTCCATTATTAGATTTCAAAGCACGAATGCACTGTATAGTGTGATTCTCAGCTAGGGATTTAAACTCTTGAAACTTGTTGAAAGTGTCACTCTTTGTTTTTAGAAAATAAACCCATGAATTGCGAGGGAATTCATTTAAGAAAAGCACATAATACAAATAACCACTCAAGGAGGGTGCAGACATAGGACCACATATATCAAAATCAATTAAGTCAAGTATCCCTTTGGATATTTTTGTACTACTTGGAAAAATGTTCTTAATGTTCTTTCCAAGAGCGCAACCTATACAAACACTATCAAAATCAGATTTATACATGGGTATACCTTTCACCATCTTCTGCAATACAAGTAGTGATTTGAAATGAATATGACCAAGACTTCTATGTCACAACTCACATGGAATAACTGTGTCATGGATCATTAATTGAATGAGCTTTCCAAGAACTTTTTAGAGGCCTCCCTCTCTAACTCCAATCACAGATGTAAAGTTCAAGTCTTCATGATTAGGCCACATGATAGCTTTGTTGTCCATAAATATAACACTAAATCCTTTATCTTCTAGAACAAAATAGACAAGAAGTTCTTCTTAAATGTGGGGACAAACATAATTTCATCCACATGTAGTACATCTTCTGAATCCAAGTGAAAATAAGTGGATCCAATACCTTGGATCGAATAGGTGGTATTATCTCCAAGCTCCACCTTACAAGAAAATTTATTTTCCTTCAGATTTGTGATAATGCTCCTATATCCAATCATGTTCTTGGATGTGCCACTGTCTACCAGCCATGTCTCAACACCAGTGGTAATGGATCAAGCAAGGGTTGAGCCAAGATAGTACTCCTTCCTCATCTCTTGATCATTGGATGAATTCTTACTTGTAGGTTCATCTTCTGTAGCAGTAGAAGCATGAAACCTACCCTTGAACTTTCCTCTTTCCTTTGCACGACATTATCTTCATAATTACCCTTCTTATTGCAATTTAAACATTTAACTTTAGACTTATCAAAGTTCTTGAAATCATTCTCCTTTTGATGAGAGAATTTGTTGTGATATTTCTTACCTCTCTTCATCCATGCCGCAAGAGCAAGGTTCTCTTCTTTGGAGGTAGAATATTTGCTCTGGATTTTCCCTTATTATTGTAGGAAATCATGCCATAATATCTCAAAGTTAGGTTGCACTTCTTGACCATTTACTACATCTAAGAATTCCTCCCATGAGGATGGAAGACCATCAACAACAACCTAAATGATATCATCATCATCGACCGTCACACTAATGCTCATGAGTTGATCTCTTGAGAGATCTTTGTGAAGAAGGAAGCCAAAACTTTGTCCTTTTCCATTTTTAGATTTCGAAGCTTGTTCTTCAATGCTCTCTTTTTACTGGGGCTCCTTCTTATCATAAATATTTGTCAAACTGTAGAAGCATTCCTTGTTGGTCTTCAATGGAGTAATCATGGGCATCAAGTTGTCTTTCACGGAATCATAAATGATTCTCTTTTCTTTGGCTTGATTCTTCATGAAGGTATTGGGCCCTGCATTAGAAGTAGGCTCTTCAATAACACTAGATACATATCCATCCAGATCATGCTCTTCCGAGATATTTAGGATCCTGGCCTTCCAAGTATTGAAGTTCAAAGTTCCTTTAAGACAACCTTCCGATCTCACTGAGATTGAAGCCATTGCTCTTCAAGTATTGTGCTCACTCAGGATCTTCTTAGTCTCAAGCTTAATTGTTGAACTTATCTCTTTCACGCCCTGAGCTTTGATACCATGTTAATTTTGATCTTTAATTAGGAAATGCAATAGTACTTGAAATAAAATAACAATCATACACATAAGCAATCACATTCGACACATGAATTTACAATGGGGAAAACCTCTATGACTTGAGAGAGAAAATCCCAACAAAACCATCCTTAGTATATTGATAGATAGTAGAGAATGTCTTTTACATCAAGCAACCCTAGTGCAATTACAGAGCAAGATAAAGATAAATAATAGAGACTCATAATAATATCCTACACAAAGAAACATGCGTTTCCTTCAAGAGAGAATAGAATTCACTTCACATTGGATTCATCAATCATGTATTACATATTTATATATTCTTCTCATGCATTGATTTCTATTTTTATCTTCTGAATTCAAGATGAAATTTCCCTCCATCTAGATGCATCAATCTTGCATGAATAAGTGCACCCCACTTCTCATGCAATGCATTAACTCACTGAACTGACTCTTAGGATGAAATCACCCCTTAACTAAAAGCTTTCCCAGTTAGTTAGGTGGTTAACTTAAGTGTCATCATGCAAGTGTCACAACTCGAGTGCCGTCTTTTAGTTTAACAGAAGTGTCATGCAATAACACTTAGTTAACTAGATGTTCTTTGTTATCACTTAGTTAACTCTCTTAAATTATTCTTTCTTGTTAACATCAATGTAGTGATCAATTCAAGTTCTCCTTTGATTTACTGAAGTCTTCACTGAAGTTTAGCAATTCAAATTTCTCTCTTAATTAATTCTTTATGTGCAATTCAAATTCTCTCATATATTATCACATCTTATCTTTATCTCTTGTCTTATCTGCATGGTCCATATGTGCCAGCTTAATTATCATATCAAATATACTAAGGATATTTCCCCAATGAATTGATCATATTGTTCTACTATCGTTCCAAGTGGTTATATGCTAAAGTAATTCATTCTAGAGGAGACTTAAGATCTCAACCATGGTTAGTAGTACATCACACACCAACATGCTTCGACATGCAAAGCATCACCTCAACACATGAGGATCTGTCCTGACACAAAAGACCTTATCCTTGACTAGAAAGACTGTACAACATCATCACTTTAACATACAAAGCAATTGCATCAACACATGAAGCTTAACCATTCTTGAGTCCAACTCAATATTCTTCTCCAAGTTTTTGAGTCCAACTCAGGCTCCCATAATTCACTACCTTGACACATGAGGCTCAATCTTGAAACACAAGATTGAATTGGAGAATGACTCATGATGCTGTAAATTTAACACTATGAAACACGCACGTGTTTGTTTTAAATTCAAATTGACAAGCCTTCCAAAAAAGGTTTCATGGTAAACAAAATGCGTACACGATATGCCTTACAAAACGCATACGTGATGTGTAAAACTATAATTGCATTATATGGTTTGGTGATAATAACATTAAAAAGAATTTGATGGCTAGGTAAATAAAATGAAAATCGTTTGACATGGATTTGGATGGCTAGATATATAGAATGAACATGTTTTGGATGTGTTTCACTTGGAGACTTGTTGCATTAGACTTGGCTTGGTGATGATACCATTAAAAATATTCAGGTTGCGTTAGACCTAGTTTGGAAACAATAACATTAAAAATATTTGGATGGATAGGTATATAGAATGAACATGAATTGGTGCGTTATACTTGGCTCAATGATGGTAACAAGTGAGAATATTAAAAAGAGTTGGATGGATAGGTATATAGAATGAACATGTTGCATGAAGAAAGTGAATATGAATTGGTGCGTTAGATTTGGCTTGGTGATGATAACATGAAAAATATTTGGATGGATAGGTATATAAAATAATAGTAAATATTAGTAATGGTTACGGGGAAGGGGGAGATGGAGAAAGAAAGGAATAATATTAGTAAGGGTTAGGGGAAAGGGGGAGAGAGATAGAGAGGGGCGGGGGGGTTGGAGGAGTAGGGCGATTAGAGAGAAAGGGGGGCATAGGAGTGGGGGTGTTTGGGTTAGAGAGAGAGGGGGGGGGTAAAGGGAGAGACATGGGGGGGTGTTTAATGGAAAGGGGAGGGGGATTAGGATACAAATATAGAGGAGTGGTTAAGGGTAGAGAGAGTAGGAGAGACATAGAGAGGGGGGGCTAGGGGTAGGGTGAGTATCAGAGAGATAGAGAGTGGGGGTTGTTAGCAGGATAGAGGTAGAGAAAGGGGGGTGTGCTAAGGGGTTAGAAGTAGAAACAATGGGGGTGTTAATGGGTTATAAGTAGAGACAACGGGGGGTGTTATGGGATTGGGGGTAAGAGGAGTAGGGGAGAAAGAGAGTGAGAGAAGGAGCTAGTAAGGGTTAGGCGGAGGAGGGGAGAGAGGGAAAGACAGAGAAGAGGGGGGCTAGTGGTAGGGGGAGGAAGAGGGATGTGTGTGTGAGAGAAAGAGAGAGAGATAGTGAGAGAGAGAGAACCAACGGGGAGGTGGTGTGGTAGGGATTTGAGGGAGAGAGAGAGGGGTGGGGGTTAGGTGTAGGTGGAGGAATAGAGGAGTGAGAGAGAATGAGAGAGGGTGTTAGTAAGAGTTAACGGGAAGAGGAGAGAGAGAGAGAGAGAGAGAGAGAGAGAGAGAGAGAGGTGGGTTGTAGGTATGGAGAGTAGTAGGGGGTGAGAGAGGGAGAGAGAAGGGAGTGTTAGGGTATTGGGGGAGATCTAGAGAGGGTTAGGATTTATGGGTAGGAGAGAGAGAGAGAGAGGGTTAGGGATTTGGGGAGGAGTAAGACGATTAGAGAGAAAGGGGGGTATAGGTGAGGAGTGGGGGTGTTGGGGTTAGAGAGAGAGAGAGAGAGAGTGGTTAGTGGCAAGGGTAGGGGGATTAGGAGAGATAAAGATAGAGTGGGGGTTAAGGATAGGGGGAGTAGAAGACACATAGAGAGGGGAGGTTTAGAGGTAGGGGGAGTATCAGAGAGATAAAGAGAGGGGCAGTTGTCAGGGGTTTATAGGTAGAGAAAGGGCGGGTGTTAAGGGGTTAGAAGTAGAGACAAAGGGGGTTGTTATGAGATTGGGAGAAAGTGGAGCAAGGGAGAAAGAGAGTGAGAGAAGGAATTAGTAAGTGTTAAGTAGATGAGGGTGGATATGGAGAGAGAGAGGAGGGGGGCTTAGTGGTAGGGGGATGCATAGGGATGTGTGTGTGTGTGTGTGTGTGTGTGTGAGAGAGAGAGAGAGAGAGAGAGGTAAAGGGAGAGACATTGGGGGGTGCTAAGGGGTTAGAGGTAGAGATAGAGAGGGGGGGTGTTAAGGGGTTAGAGGTAGAGATATAGGGGTATTAAGGGGTTAGAGAGAGAGAGAGAGGGAAGGATATTTAAAGGGAGAGACATTGGGGAATGTTAAGGGGTTAGAGGTAGAGAGAGGGGGTGTGTTAAGGGGTTATAGATATATATATAGAGAGAGAGAGAGGTAAAGGGAGAAACAATGGGGGGTGGTAAGGGGTTAGAGGTAGAGAGGGGGGTGTTAATAGGTTATAAATAGATAGAGAGAGGTAAAAATAGAGACAATGGGAGGTGGTAAGGGTTCAAAGGTAGAGAAATAGGCGATGTTAATGGGTTAGAGAGAGAGAGAGAGAGAGAGGTAAATGGAGAGACATTCAGGGGTGGTAAGGGTTAGAAGTAGAGAGATAGGGGTTTTAATGGGTTAGAGGTAGAGAGAGAGAGAGAGTGTGTGTGTGAGAGAGGTAAATGGAAAGACATTGGGGGGTGGTAAGAGGTTAGAGGTAGAGATCAAAGAGGGGGGGAGTGTTAAGGGTTAGAGGTAGAGAGAGAGGGGGGGAGTGTTAAGGGTTAGAGGTAGAGACATAAGGGATTGTTAGGATATTGAGGGTACGTGGATTAAGGAGGAAACAGAGTGAGAGAAGGGGTGAGGAATTCAACCTAGGGCCTCAAATATCGCTAATATAGGGATTTAATGTGATAAATATCGAGCAATAAATGTTGTAATTTTTCAGTTTGATGCACATAATCCAACGAAAAATGGCCATGGAATTTATCACCAGAAGGGCGGGATAAATCCCTACAAACAATGCCATCGACACAGATCCAAAAAATAGGATAAGGGAAGGTATTTTTTTTTAATATTTTAATTATTCCATGTGCTGTAGTTTGAGTACGCCTACTTGATTGGAATGTGTGTGTATGAGAGAGAGAGAAGGTCACAACCCCAAATTTACCCAATTTTTTTAAAAAAATCTATAAGTAATTTATAACGACATTATTTTCTTATGTCGCAGGTGTACAAGTTGAATGAGGATGAGGCACATCTCTGCATCTCTCTATCAACAAGTATAAATCAAGTTTTGGATTAATGATAACTTTTAAGTCATTTTTGCATAAATAAATGATAGGTTCTATATGACGACTATTACTTCAAGAACCAATGTATAACATGATCTTGTTTATACTCATATTTTAAATTTCAAGTTTACCCTCTCGTTACATAATAAATAATTGTATTGGCCTTTTTTCCAATATCTACTAGATCTTATCCTAACCTGATTGTCTTATGCATGAATATAAATACATGGTATAAAAGTCCATACAAGTTTAATCATTTGCTTAATATAGTTTTCATGCTATAAAATCCTGGGTTATTACCCTTAGATCTAATAGGTGCTTGAATTAAATATCAAGACATAATTACACCCTACTTATGTTAACCTTAAACTAGGATCAAAATATAGTTATCTACCTTATATCCTAAGGTCATATACTGTAGGTTTTATAGCCTAAGTATCGAGGTTCAAATATTTTTGTATGCTCTAAACCACGAATATATTAAAGGTCGAAATTCCCAACATGATGTTCTATTCTATGAAATCTTTTTATACTATGGTTTGCATATGGCATAACCATAGAAGGTCAAAGAAAAATATTTGACATGATTTCATTTCATTAATACAATGATATGCATCATTTATTGCAGATCTATATTGAGGTGCCAATGCAGATGTAAGTTGGTGTGGCCATGTGAAGGCATTTACGAAGGTTGGCAGTACCCAACATGCTCCTTCACGTGGCTTCCTGTGCACCATTGAAATATTTTCTTGGGATAGTAACTAATATTCTCAATGTTTAATCAGATAAGATTGATAATTACGCCATTGTTGTTCGTGATATTGGGGTTATGTTGTTGTGTTGCAGAGCCTTGGATATGCCCAGAGATCACCCTAGTTGTAATGTTGCTCATACTCTTGTTGAAGTGAAATTTTATCTTCTTGATAATGTTGTTAGAAACAATAAGCATTAACGACCTCCTTATGGAGTGTTCACAGTGATTTACAAGGGTTTTCCCTCTAATTGGAGTTTTTTCTTTCCGCTCTAAGTTTGATTCTGTAGTTTTTATTTAGCTCTCTCAATCTGTGCTCTGCTCTGTAATTTATTTTGGTTTGGCTCTGTGACTTGGAAATTGACTCTGTGTTTTTAGTTCGGCTCTTTTCATTTGGATTTAGTTATCAATTTTGATTTCTGGATCAAGGAATGGCACCGTGATTCTCCTTATGGATCTCTCATGTTTCTTCGTTCCTGCTTCTTGGGTTTGGTTATTATTTTAAGTATGGCCATAATGCCATGGAGACTTGGGTAAATACAGGGCTTGTGTTTTTCCTTAATACAATGGGTTCGCATTTGTCATTATTCCTGGCTAAGAGCGTAAGGGTTCTCCCACCTTACTTCGTCTCTCTAGTGGTAAGTTCAATTCATAATTACATTATTTGCAAGAGTTTATATATATATATGTACAAACATTTGATTTTAACAATGACCTTCATGTTTTTGTGCAGGTGTTCCTGTGAACCCACAAGAGTTTGGAAGCTTAATGTATTTCAAAGGGTACATTATTGCTTGCACTTTCTCAAGTCCTCTGGTTTTGAAGTGAAACAAATAAATAATAATATAGGGTTTGGCTTGTGGCCTTTAAGGTCGACTGCGACTTCAAAAGGTAAGACACTACCCTTGCATCTCAGCTTAATATATTCTTTTTTTTTAAGTTTATATGTAGTAATGTTTAACCATTAGTTACATGTAGAGGGTTGGAGAAGGTAAACGCCTCTATGTTTGGGGTTCAACACTTGTCCAGCATTTTGGTCCCATCGTTCACCCTGTATGTGTTAGTTCTTTGCTTAATCTTTCCAATTGATTATTAGCTTACCTTATAATAACCCTAACCGCACTCATTTTTGTTTTTATTTTGCATATACTTGTATAGACGTGATGGATTCGGATGCGAATACAGGTAGGTGGTTTCTTCTTGTCTTTGCCATGGTGAAAGTACCAGTTACATGCTCTATGCATGAATCTTGATAGAGCCATGGGAAATGCTTCACATTTTCCCAAGCATTTAATGGTTTACCTAAGACAAGGGTGAGCCATACAAATTCCCTCATAACTTCAACATTGGATATAATACATGTAATTTGAAGCCTTTCGGCTCTTGCACTCTGAATTTATAAACATGAAAGCCTTTCAGATCCTTGGATTATATGACTCATGCGAAGTTTTAGTTTCGACTATGTATGTTTTTAGTTTTATCTATTTGCTTGGTCATTTATGATGTCTACCTATGAAATGAATCGATTTGCTTGAGAAATATTGAGCCAAGCGGTTTTGTGTATAAAATAACTTTGGTTTGTAAATAAAAATGTTGTCTCTATATAAATGGATTCTATTTATTTGATCTATCTCGAATATTTATAATATTTGTATTGATGTGTTTTTATAATCTATTATGAACAATAGTAATATATAATACTCTAGCTGATAAATATACATTCTTTTATCTCTGGTTAAAACTGTATAAACCATAGGTTTATATGTATGAAACTCAATTCTACAAAAACTTTACAATAACCATTAATATTGTTAATAGAGACCAGTAGATAAAATTTAACTTCACTATAATAGTACCAGAATCTTAACATGGTAAACCTATGCATAAAAACAAATATAGGAACAATGTAAACATATACTTGATAGCATAAATCATGAGGTTAATACATTCTAAGATACATCTATTAATGAAATATTCAGGCATTCAATGAATAAAAATAGTTTATCCAATCTATAGGAAAACAAAGGATCTAAAATAAAATGCTAAACATAAATCATTTATAAATAACCTGTCAACAATGTGTAGACCGAATCCAATCTGAAGGTCGTCATTCCTCCCAACCAATCTTCTATAATAGCTAAGATTACTTGCTCTGAAACCCCCTAGCCTATTTGTTGGACCACAAGGACAAATACTGTTGAAACTATTTCTGTACCAACACTTAATTCCACTCTTTTACTCAACCATGATATTTTCCCTCTTCCATCCAAGCCTCCTGCCTATCTGATGGACTGCATATTTAACTTTGCCTAGTAATTAGGTCTCTCATGAGCCTCCTGGTCTAGAACCTCCATCTGGAGTTCTGACCTGAATTATAGGGAAGATGCCTCCTGCACCTATTGGTATATTAATTTCTTGTTTCTACCACTTGGGATTCTTGTCCAACACTTGTCATTTCTCCTTGTGTGCCAACAAACACTCTTTCAACAGCTACTTCAGATTGGATTCTCCTATTTTTATTTATTAAATAATAATAATTATTCAAAATCCTCTCACAAATGTATTCAGACCACACTTGGTCAAAATAATTGTTCAACAATAATTAACACAATATTATAAAGTATTTAACTTTAATTAAGTTTCTAGGGGTATTACATACACCCCCCCTTATAGATAACACTGTCCTCGGTGTTATTCAATCTTCCATTGTTTCTTCCTATAATAGAATTGGATATGCCTCTGCCATATTACTTTCCAATTCCCAAGTAGATTTTTCTGGGCTAAGGTGCATCCATTGCACCTTTACCTGCCCAATCGTGCGGTTCCGAAGAATAAGCTCTCTCTTGTCGAGGATACATTCCGGTTCCACTTGGAACTCTCCTTCTGTTTTCACTTGAATAACATTACAATCCACAACATGAGTAGCATCATGTACATACTTCTTTAACAATGAAACATGAAAAAAATTATGTACTTTTACTGTATGTGGTAGTGCCAACTGATAAGCTACCGGTCCAACCCGATCTAATATCTCAAAAGGGACACAATACCTGGGTGCTAGTTTAGCACATTTCCCTAATATTAAAGGAATCTTATTTGGTTTCACTTTTATATAAACATGATCCCCTACCTGGAACTCTCTTTGAGTTCCTTTTAATTCTGCATAGCTCTTTTTCCTATCTTGAGCTATCTTCAAATTATGTTGTACATGTTTCACGGTTAGTTCCATATCCTTTAACACTTCAAGACCTAACATTAATCTATCAACTGGAATACTCCAAGAAATTGTAGTGTTACATTTTCGTCCATAAAGTATTTCAAATGGACTCATCTTAGAAGAAGCTTGAAAATGGTTATTGTATGCAAATTCAACCAAATGTAAATAGTCTTCCCATTTTCTTGGTTTATCCATGGCATAAATTCTAAGCATGTATTCTAATATTTGGTTTACTCTTTCTGTTTGAGGATGAAAAGAAGTATTGAAATTTAGTTTAGTATATAATCCCTTAAAACAAATCCTTCCAAAAATTTCCTGTAAACTTTGAATCTCTATCAGAAATTACTATCTTAGTTACACCATGCGATATGAAAGTTTCTTTCATAAAGATATCAGTAATATGAATAGCTTTGTATGTATATTTAACAAGAATAAAATGTGCTACAAAAACCATTATAGAGTCATTATGTTTAACATTTTTAGGAAAACCTGTTATGAAGTCCATACTAATGAATTCCCATTTCCATTAAGGAATGGGTAAGGGTTGCAAAAAACCTGCTAGATGTTGATGTTCAGCTTTAACTTGCTGACATTCCATGCATTTAGCAATGTATTATGCAACTTCATTTTTCATATTAGGCCAAAAGAATTCTTTCCTCAACATGGTAATCATTTTCGGGTATCCAGGGTGTCCTAAATACAGTTTCTTATGCATCTAATTCATAATTAACAGCTTAACTTCTTCAGAATTAGGTATATATAATCTATTCTTATACATCAATAACGCTTTTCTGTTCAATTTAAATTCTATTTTTATTTGTCTTGCTTCATTTTCTATTGTTTTCTCTTTTAATTTCTAATATTCATCATCGAATCTTGCTATTGTTTGTACTTTTATTTCTAAATCTGTTTCGTAACTTCTTCTTGCAGTTACATATATCATATTAGTGTCACGACCCCTCTTATCTATTAACTCAAGGAAGGGAACATGATACCCAAAACTTGGGCTTTTATAGAACTTAGCCCATTTCACCATTAATAAACAAAGCAAAAGGCAGTACAATAAAATAAATATGTGTGCAGATGCGATTCAAATCAAATGTGCACATTAGAATAAATTATAATCCACACACCTTTCACATGCATCCATCATGATAAGAACAACCTTCCATTAATTAAAACAGTGTAGAAGTAAATACCCATAAGAAATTATACTTATCTCATTGTAATGCTGTCCCAAGCAACTAGCTATGTCGCTGCAATGTTCCACCCAACCATAGGTCTCTGCCCAGTCTATATTCTTTCAGCACTCAGAGAGCACCCCTGAGATGGGCATGATATCTACAAGGAAAAAAGGGAACTCTCAAGCTCAGCACAGCCCAAAGCAATGGATACCCATCTCAAACCCAATATTCATTTACACACAGCAACTCAAAACTGGGCATGGATACACATTTCAACAATGGAATTCACAGAATATGGTTTATGGGTCTTCCCCAAATCGTTGCACACCCAAAACGGATTGTGGGAAGAGGGAATCAACCCCAAGGAAGAAAACCGATTTCTCCCACAGATGTATGAGCATACAGTGGGCCAAAACGGCCTCTATAAAACCCCCAAATCGTTTCCCCTTCTTCCCCACTATTAGCCACAACAAAACGCCCTTCCCATCTATGAAAAAGAAGGATAACACAGGAAATCCATGGAGAAAAATGCCCAAGTAGCTCTAAAATCGTGAGAGAGCAAAACTGATGGGTGAATAATGGCTTGGGGGCAATTTCATGGCTCTTTTCTTGCCCAAGAAGCCAAAAACATGAAATTCTAGGAAGGGTGTCTTGCCCATACTTGAATTTCGACAGCCATACCTCTCCATTCCCCAAGGAATTAACTACCTCAACCAAATCTTGGGAGAAATGAATGATTGGGCACAAAAGTCAACATGGGTAGTTGAGGGTTCATGGGTTCTCTCATTGACACTTGGCTTGACTTGATTGGCTCAAGGGTTTGAATATTTTCCTCCCAATTCCTTGTAAACATCATGCCCCCATCTCTTGTTGCATTGCATAGCTAATTGTGGCCATTTATATTAAAACACATATTTACAATTCCCATGGCTCACTAGCACACGGGTAGCATAATATCCAATACTTGCCTCTTCAAGGTCGAGTGTTCACTAGCGGGGTCTTGGCCTTGAGCTCCACGCTAGGAATCATGCATAATATGCATACAATATTACATTATAGCCCAAAATATTATAGGGGTCAAAATGGGGGTATTACAATCCCCTCCCCCTTGGAATAACACCATCCTCGGTGTTCCAATACCTAGGAATACATACACGCTATATACATGTCCAAAAATTCACAAAATGTGGCAGGTTTGTCCTGCATTTCATTAATTGGATATGTCAAGGTGAGGTTCTTTAACCTCTGCACATTGCTCCTGTTGGCTGTCACTTTTCTTGATACGCCTTACTGGGCATTTGCGGAGGATGTGACTTCCTCCACATCCCCAACATTCTATTGGAGATAACTGCCTTTGTTTTCCTTTGTCAACATTCCTGTTCTCTTCCACCCTTGGACGTTTCCTGATGGGGTGATTGGACAAATGTTTCATCATTGGTCCACTTTCCTTTCCCTTACTGATTGCTCCCAAAATACTTTTTACCTCTTTTTGCAGACGAATAAAGTCCCGCAAAACCTTGTGGTTCATCGCATTCTGCTGCTTCTATAGCTTGAGCATTTCTCCAAGATTTTCTTGGGTCCTGGCAATTGTTTGAAGAAGACTTTCATCCAAGTCCAATAGCCCTTGGCCTGCTGCCATGGTCAATGCGCACAACTTTCCTCACTTGCTTGCTAGCACCACTTGTTTGTTTGTAATGGCTACAACCAATTGCGTTCAATTTATACCCGTGAAATTCATTATTGCAATTCTTCGTTAGGCCAAGCATAACATAAGCATTAAAATTAGTCAATTAATTTCCCAATTGACATGGAACGTCCATGCTTTATTCATGAGACTTCCACACTTTTCGTGCTTTCCCACATACATATGAACTCATTTGTGTTCATCCTTTCATAGGTAATTAGCTTTTTCAACATGCACAATTTATTTTAAGCTAATAAACACAGTAGACTTTCAGTCATGACATGCATTCAACAATTTTCTATTTCTAAGATGCATCAATCAAAATGAAAGAGAAGAGTAAGAGTTTCCCCCTCTTATTCTTGTTCCAATTCAGAGCCACTACATCACTGTGGTTCTATGCTCCTTAGCCTCTTTCACTTTAATGTGAATGCCTGACTTGCCCTTTCTTGGTTATGACACTTAGTGTCTAAGGTCTGTCTCAGGCTTTTCTCCATCAGGGAATCTCCTCCCCATGGTTTTTCTACAGAACCTTTGGCTGCTAGGACTTGCCCACACATATCCACTAGCATCATTCTTATCATTGCTGCTCATACAAAGCTTTCTAGGATAGTCACGTGTCCATATGCACCCTTAAGATGCAATCAGGGCTTCTTGCTTTCCTACAAAGACCAAAGTTTCCAATCAAAGAAACAACAGTGTATTAGCTTGGCAGTCATAAGACTTGTTCATGAAATTTTCATTATCCAAAAATGAATGAAAACCAAATACTTATCTGTATTAGGCAGTTCCTTGCTACTCCATAGGTTTCCTTCTCTACTTTACAAGCCTTGGATCACCTATGGGGTGGATGTTTAATGCCCAACCAGAACACCTTCATGCCAACTGGTTTTACCAAGCATTTGTGGTGCCCAACCAGTCCCATACCTAGTTGGCCCTCTCCATTGCCGAGCCAGCACATTCGTCTGGGTCATCGACCAATGGAAGGAAACTACGCCACTGACCATTATAGGTCAAATCTCTACTATGGAGCCATAGGTATATAACACCTTTCACTAATACCTCCACAACAACCAAGTAAATAATGCCAAACCAGTGCACCGACTGGGTTTATTAGGAATACAACAACCCTTCATCAATACCTCCACAAACCCCACAACATCCAAGTAAATAATGCAAAACCAGTACACCAACTAGGTTTATTAGGCATGCAACAACCCTTCATAACAACCTTCACAACACCCACAGCATCCAAGTAAATAATGCCAAACCAGTGCACCGACTGGGTTTATTATGAATGCAACAACCCTTCATAACAACCTTCACAACACCCACAACACCAAGTAAATAATGCCAAACCAGTGCACCGACTGGGTTTATTAGGCATGCAACAACCCTTCATAACAACCTTCACAACACCCACAACATCCAAGTAAATAATGCCAAACCAATTCACCGACTGGGTTTATTAGGCATGCAACAACCCTTCATAACAACCTTCACAACACCCACCACATCCAAGTAAATAATGCCAAACCAGTGCACCGACTGGGTTTATTAGGCATGCAACAACCCTTCATAACAACCTTCACAACACCCACAACGTCCAAGTAAATAATTCCAAACCAGTGCACCGACTGGGTTTATTAGGCATGCAACAACCCTTCATAACAACCTTCACAACATCCAAGTAAATAATGCCAAACCAGTGCACCGACTGGGTTTATTAGGCATGCAACAACCCTTCCATTATGCTTCTTCTATGTGTAGCCCCAAATTGCATCTGTTTTAGCTGGCAACACAAGATGGATAAGCAAACTCATCAGTATTGTTGCTCTAAAATTGAAGCATAATTCATACATTCGCTATAAAGTATTGAAACACCAGGAATGCGTCCATTCCCTTAGGGTGTAGTCAATATTGAAAACCCTATCATAACCCAACAACTGAAAGGTGTGCACCCCTTTCCTATGTGATCCATGTAGGCCCTTATCACACTCAAGCAACCTGTAATAATAATAAAATAATAAAACATATTAAATCTAATAATCAGATATGTATATCCTTAGTTAGGGTTACCGAATACTTATCCTTTTTCATATGTGTTCTCTCTTCATTGCGAAGAATGGGGGCTCCCTTCTCTGAGTCAACAGTCCTTCGGTTTTCCACCCCAATCGTTTCACGTTCCATAACCCACACATGCCTTCTTGGCATAGCTTCACCATCTCACTTATATGGCTTTCCAACATGCATTTCAGTGGAGATATTATCAACATCTACAATGGCGTTTCGAAACCCATTTCCAAAGCATGGGATCCTTCCCATCTAGTTTGGCTTTTGCAGGCCATCACACATGGTCTTCCTGCAATGTGTCTTCCTGGAACACTTATCAAATAGCCAAACAATCAGAAAAAATTTAATAATAGAATTCAAATTTGATCGTCTTATAGCCAATCAATGGCATTAAGAATTAAATTCAATCATGAATTTGCAATTCTGTCTACTACAGAAATTGACTTGCTTAGTCATGAGGTTATCCTCATATGGCTTGTCCATTGCAAGTGGCACCCATCTTCCCATTTCTACTATAACATGAACATCCACTTGCAACACATCCTCCTAACACAGTTCTATGCAAGCCAATGGTGATTGGCAATTATAAGCAAATTCTCAAATCCGAAATCTCCAAGTTCAAAATTGACAACATGTTCTGCACATAAACTATTTTTACAACCATGAGACCCTTCTCATGAGGTTTGGCTCTTGCACATGGTAGATTCCAATCATCATCATGGACTTATCCACATTTCCATGCCCAAAACAATCTACCTAGAATCTGAAACTTCAATCAGCCAAACACTTTGTAAGTCCTTATGCATATATTATTTCATTGTTGCAACAGTCATTGAAGTGATCTCAGAATTACAACGCTTAGTAACTCAAACAATTTCAGTTGTTAATATTTTGAATGCAATGAAATATATATATATATATATAGGCATCATTATCATAATAGAATTTGCATGACACAGTCTCATCATTTATGCAATTTAAGGGAAGCTTTAGATACTCATTACTTCGTATCCATACAAATATGTCCTTTCAACAGAGCACTCTTGGTAGCACATCAACGTGTCTACCTTCTTCATGCAATAATTCTCTTGCATTCACAACAACTCCTGAAATGCTCTCAGGATTGACAATAGTTCACCATTTCATCTATTATCTAATTGTAATGAAACATACACCACAACCATGCATTCACACAATGCATCTCAATATGTGCACCTACACCTTATGCATGCACATTCACAACATTTACAGAATGTTTCAATGCACATCTCTTCAATGCAACCTTGCATTACTTCACGAATACTATGCATTCAAACATAATATGGCCTAACCATGATTTCCACACACAACATTCACTACCAAGGCAGGTCCATAAGTCATCACTTGCTTGGGTTGTTAAAGTCAAAACCAACATACACAAATGGCATGATATAATTTCATATGAATGCATTGAGGTTTCTAAGAAACTATAGGGTGTAAGGCTCATTGCCTTCACTTACCCACACCTGACCATACTTGGTAGGATTATATTCACATTTAGGTACTCAGTCTCACATGCAAACAATTCAACATAGTTTAAACATAGTTGAAGGGATCTTACCAAATCCTCTTTCAACATTCATGCAATGAAGCACAAATAATCATTACCTACATGCCTGTCATTAACATTGCTTGATGTTACTTGATTAGTTGGCCTCTTACCAAGGCTTCACAGTCCTTTTTCCAACCTCATGATCATAGTTTTGTTGCACCATCACTTCCTCATAAGGTTGTTGGTCATATGCAACAATCATCACCCACATCCTTAGCCATGCTTCAGTTGTCTTTGGTCCTATAACCAATGCGAACACAACTAATTATTGGCAACCACAATAATTATCTTAAGTGGCTCATTGCCTGTGTAAAACCTCACTATTTTACCAATGTGCAATATCATATATATATTCAAAAACATTTTCACATGCACTGTGCAATGTTTATTAATATGCCATCTAGTGTATATTCATCTTATCTAACTATTCTCTTTCATTTTCAGTCATGCTTCTATGGTCTGATTCATACAACCATTATCGACATCATTAACTGTCATCAATCATGGGCAATACCATTAATGGGCCATTTCATGTGTAACTTCACTACCTTTACCCATGTGCAACATCATGTTCATGCATAAGCAATTCACATGCACTATGCAATGACTCTTTAATCATGCACACTAATTCATATTTAATCTGCTACTCTCTTTAATTTCCAACAACCCTATGCCATAATTTTGAGTGTATAAAACTCAGGGAGTATAAATACAATAATAAGAGAGGAGTTAAGCAATTCTCCCTTTTAAATTTCCTCATTGTAGCATGGAATTTCCTCTTCCACATCATAGCTGATCCAATTTCATGGACTCTCTACCATGCACACAAGCAATCATTAGCTACGATCTTCTCACAAATGAGCAATTCAATATATACATATATGTATAACATTCATTCTTGCTACTTTCTAAGCATACAATTATTATGTTATAAACATAAATAGTTTAAGGTGAGATATTTCCCTTTCATCCTCCATAGTGGATATTACAACCAATGCCCTTGATGAGAATTCAACACCTCCTTTATGCAACTCATGGAGCAAATTCCAAGCATAGAGAATTCCTTTCACACTTTCAACGTCTGTCTCTGGGGGATGATGGGGGTCAAGGGGGCTTGGCCCCTTGTGAATCCCGCCCATGTCACGGATTTTATGGTTAAAATTGCCGCCACATCCTAGATTTTATGGCTAAAATTGTCGCCCGCGTCGCAAGAGTTAAGCTTAAAATTGTCGCCCGCGTCGCAAAAGTTAAGCTTAAAATCGTCGACCGCGTTCACACAAAAACTTCGTAAAATTTCATCGAAACGCGTCGCAGCATTTAAGCCTAAGATTGCCGCTCACATCGCAAAATTTAAGCTTAAAATTGCCACCTATGTCGCAAAAGTTAAGCTTAAAATCTCCAACTGCGTTCGCTCAAAGACTTCGCAAAATTTCATCAAAACGTGTCACAGCATTTAAGCCTAAATTCGGCAACCATGTCGCAGCATTTAAGCTTAAATTCGTTGACTATGTCATAGAATTTAAGGCTAAAATCGCCAACACAAGCTTAGCAGCAAACACTTAGAAAATTTTCAAATTTTCAAAAACAGTTAGAATTTTTCTTGAAATATTTCCTTCGTTTCTTTACATAGGTAAGCCTCTTAGAGATCATACTCGCATAGAACAAAAAAAAAAAAGTATATCAAGAAAATTGCACCTCTTCCATGTCAAGAATAAAACAACAAAACAACAAAATAATATAAGATGGCAAGAGGTTGCGCCTCCTCTCTCTCGTCCATGGAGGCAAGCAAAATAAATGCAAAACAAAATACTACTGCATTAGGAACAATTTAAAGCAAGCATTCAACTTGAAAAGGGATTTTCGCCCTCCTTCCTCATTTTCATAGAATGAAATCAATGCAAACAGTTTTGAAATAATCCCGAAAACAGTCATGGAAATGACTTCCCATCCTAATCAATTAGAATCCATGGGACCTTCAAGTTTCTTTAATTCATTTTTAATCCCAAATACTAAATACTTATACACATAATGATTTATACCTCTATGAAAAGTCCAAACAGCTGTAGTGTTGAATCATAAGCTCTGATACCAATCTGTCATGACCCCTCTTATCTATTAACTCAAGGAAGGGAACCTGATACCCAAAACTTGGGATTTTATAGAACTTAGCCCATTTCACCATTAATAAACAAAGCAAAAGGCAGTACAATAAAATAAATATGTGTGCAGATGCGATTCAAACAAAATGTGCACAGTGGAATAAATTATAATCCACACACCTTTCACATGCGTCCATCATGATAAGAACAACCTTCCATTAATTAAAACAGTGCAGAAGTAAATACCCATAAGAAATTATACTTATCTCAATGTAATGTTGTCCCAAGCAACTAGCTATGTCGCTGTAATGTTCCACCCAACCGTAGGGCTCTGCCTAGCCTATATTCTTTCAGCACTCAGAGACCACCCCCAAGCTGGACATGATATCTACAAGGAAAAAAGGGAACTCTCAAGCTCAGCACAGCCCAAAGCAATGGATACCCATCTCAAACCCAACATTCATTTACACACAACTACTCAAAATTGGGCATGGATACACATTTCAACAATCCAATTCACAGAATACGGTCTATGTGTCTTCCCCAAATCGTTGCACACCCAAAACGGATTGTGGGAAGAGGGAATCAACCCCAAGGAAGAAAACCGATTTCTCCCACAGATGTATGAGCATATAGTGGGCCAAAACGACCTCTATAAAACCCCAAAATTGTTTCCCCTTCTTCCCCACTGTTAGCCACAACAAAAACGCCCTTCCTAGCTATGAAAAAGAAGGATAACACAGGAAATCCATGGAGAAAAACGCCCAGGCAGCTCCAAAATCGTGAGAGAGAAAAACTGATGGGTGAATAATGGCTTGGGGGCAATTTCGTGACTCTTTTCTTGCCCAAGAAGCCAAAAACATGAAATTCTAGGAAGGGTAGCTTGCCCATACTCGAATTTGGACAGCCATACCTCTCCATTCCCCAAGGCATTAACTACCTCAACCAAATCTTGGGAGAAATGAATGATTGGGCACAAAAGTCAACATGGGTAGTTGAGAGTTCATGGGTTCTCTCATTGACACTTGGCTTGACTTGATTGGCTCAAGGGTTTGAATATTTTCCTCCCAATTCCTTGTAAACATCATGCCCCCATCTCTTGTTGCATTGCATAGCTAGTTGTGGGCATTTATATTAAAACGCATATTTACAATTCCCATGGCTCACTAGCACATGGGTAGCATAATATCCAATACTTGCCTCTTCAAGGTTGAGTGTTCACTAGTGGGGCCTTGGCCTTGAGCTCCACGCTAGGAATCATACATAATATGCATACAATATTACATTATAGCCCAAAATATTATAGGGGTCAAAATGGGGGTATTACAATTAGCATGACGAATCAAAGCGTATTCTACCTTATTCTCTTTCTCTTTTATGTGATTTATTTCGAAATCATATTCACTTAGAAAAGACAACCATCTAGCTTGTCTTGCATTTAGATTTTGCTGGTCAAATAAATATTTTAGACTAACATTATTAGATTTTAGTAAAAAGCGCTTACCAATGAGTTAATGTTGCCACATTTTTAGTGCGTGTATTATAGTAGCCAACTCCAAATCGTGAGTCGCATAATTTCTTTCATTCTCTTTTAGTTTTCTAGACTCATAAGCCACAACATAGTTATCTTGTATTAACACTCCACCTAGACCTTCCTTACATGCATCTGTGCAAATAGTAAAATATTTGTAAGGGTCTGCAATATTTAAAATAGGAGTTTTTGTTAACAAGTGCTTCAGTTTATTAAAACTATCTTCACATTTATTATTCTAGTCAAACCTTTTTCCCTTCTTCTGTAAAGAAGTTATAGGGTATGGAATTTTAGAGAAACCTTCAATAAAATTTCTGTAATACCCTGCGATTCCCATAAAAGATCGTATATCCGATACGTCTTTAGGAACTGGCCACTCCATTATGGATTTTACCTTATCAGGGTCAACTGATATTCCTTCTTTAGATATCATGTGTCCTAAATACTGAATTCTATGTTGGAAAATATAGTTGCTCCTATGAATTGATCGAATAACTCATCAATCCATGGTAACAGGTATCTATTTTTAATTGTCGTCTTATTTAGTTGTCTATAATCAATGCATAATGTTAGAGTACCATCTTTCCTTTTCACAAATATTACCGATGCTCCCCAAGGGGATACACTTGGTCGGATATATTTATTTTAAAATAAATCTTGAATCTGATATTTTAGTTCATTTAATTCAAGTATATTCATTCTATAAGGAGCTTTCGAAGATGGTACTGGTCCTGGTATGAGATCAATCGTAAAATCTATCTCTCTTTTATGAGGTAGTCCGAGAATTTCTTCTAGAAAAACATATTTAAATTCTTTCAGTACTGGAATACCATTTATATCAATTTTATCACTTTTATCTCTATCATCAAGTATATCAACAACAAAAACTTTACATCCTTTCCTAACAAATATTTTCATTTGCAAAGCAGAAATTTCTCTAATCATGACCTTCCTAGGAATTCCTTTTACTACAACAGAATTATTTCCTTCATCAATGCATGTAAAAGATTTATCATAGCAATTTAGAATCACTTTATGTTTTTCTAACCAGTACATTCCTATTAACATGTCATAAGTTCCTAATGGTAAAACATTCAAATCTGCATATGTTTTAATTTCATTCATGAAAAACTCACAGTTCTTAACAAAGTTCGTTACTTTCCTTTTTGTTCCAGTAGCAAGTTGAACTAACCATGACTTTTCAAACTTATCTTGCTGAAGTGTACATACTTCTACCAATCTAGGAGATATATAATTCAAACTTGCACCTGGATCTATCAACATAGAAATAGGTTTGTCTTTTATCATACCTTCTATTTCGACCATTGTCATTCGATGATTTGCTTGTCTATTCTTCAGCACTACGCCAATCCTTGGTATGCTCCTGGATACATCTACTACAGTATCATCTTCTTGCATGGAATGTAAATTATTAATATTCCTTCTTCTCTTTGGACAATCTGTAAATTAGTGAGGTTCCCCACTCCCAACATTTCAAAGATTCATTCTGATTATTAGTTTTATTATATGTAGCAGGTACATATCTTCCCTTATTATTAATTATATTTTGAGGTCTATTTCTGTAATTATTCCCTTGATAACTTGTATAGTTATTTCCAGTATGTCTGAAAAAATCATTTCCTCTTTTCTTTTGATCATAACTCTTTCCTTTCGAGGCTGGTATATTATCTTTTCTGTTGTTATTTTGCTCATAGCAAAAATTTTCTTTTCTCATTTCTTCTTCCAAAGTTTTAGGATTATCATACTCAATCATTTCTTTATATATTACCGGAAAACAACTTAGGAACGTTGTACCTTCATTTTTTTTCAATGATGTAGGGTACATATCGAAGTAAACTTAAAAATTTGTCGCATAACTCCTTGATAGTTAATGTACCGAGTTTCAAATCATAAAACTCTTTAGCCTTCTCTTCATAATATTGTTCAGATAAATATTTTCTTTTAAACAGTTTCTTAAAAGAGTTCCATGTTACATAACGCTCTTTTTATATTTTTCACTTTTTTAATGTCTTGCCACCATATGTATTCATTTCCGGACAGATTATAAATGGCCATTTTTGCCTTTAATTCTGTAGAGTAATTATAAATTTGGAATTACTTTTTCATTCTGGATAGCCATGATTTTGCTTCTTCTTCGGTTTCAACTTCACCATTAAAGATAAGTGGTTTTATTTTCTTAAATTCTCCAGTAATTTCTTCATAGTGTTTACTATTTTTCTTAATTTGTTTGTTGTCACTACTTTCACTGGTATTATACTTCTGTTTATTTTTCCTTACTGAACTTCCACTAGATGAATCAGTTTCATTATCTGAAAATTTTAATTTTTGTGCTCTTCGCTTATATGATGCAATTTTCCTAATTTCTTCATTTGATAATTTGTTCTTTTATGTTTCTTGATGGTGTATCTTATTAAGTAGAACATTGTTTAACTCTTCTTGTGCCTTTAGGATACATTCATTATCCTCTTTCACACTTCGTATTTCTGCCTTTAATCCTTTTACTATTTATAAGAATTCAGATTGATTATCATTCCTATTTTCATTCAAATATACCCATAGGTTATCATCATTAATATTTTCCTGTTCTTGATTTCCTTGTTCCCTATGATGTGATCCTTCTTCAACATATGTTTCTACTCCTTCCATTTTCCTACAAAATAGAGGTTATATTTCTGTCCCTGTCATAATCATAAAGAAACATAAGTCAATTTTTAATTTTGTCTCATCATGTTCATATGTGTTGAGCCCATTCTTTAGGCCTAGTGTTTGTAACCATGCTCTGATTCCAACTTGTCACAACCCCAAATTTATCCAATTTTTAAAATTTTTGCTATACGTAATTTATAACGACATTATTTTCTTATGTCGCAGGTGTACAAGTTGAATGAGGATGAGGCACATCTCTGCATCTCTCTATCAACATGCATAAATCAATTTTTGGATTAATTGTAAAGTTTAAGTCATTTTTGTGGAAATAAATGATAGGTTCTATGTGACGGTCCTATTACTTCCCTGATCCTGTTTATACTCATATTTTAAATTTTGAATTTACCCTCTCGTTACATAATAAATAATTGTATTGTCATTTTTTTCAATATCTACTAGATCTTCTCCTAACCTAATCATCTTATGCATGAATATAAATAAATGGTATAAGAGTCCATACAAGTTTAATCATTTGCTTAATATAGTTTTCATTCTATAAAATCCCGGGTTATTACCCTTAGATCTAATATGTACTTGAAATAAATATTAAGACATAATTACACCCTACTTATGTTAACCTTAAACTAGGATCAAAATATAGTTATCTACCTTATATCCTAAGGTCATATACTGTAGGTTTTATAGCCTAAGTATCGAGGTTCAAATATTTTTGTATGCTCTAAACCACGAATATATTAAAGGTCTAAATTCCCGACATGATGTTATATTCTATGAAATCATTTTATACTATGGTTTGCGTATGGCATCACCATAAAAGGTCAACGAAAAATATTTGATATGATTGCATTTCATTAATACAATGATATGCATCGTTTATTGCAGATATGTACTGAGGTGCCAACGCGGATGTAAGTTGGTGTGGCCATGTGAAGGCATTTACGAAGGTTGGTAGTACCCATCATGCTCCTTCATGTAGCTTCCTGTGCGTCGTTGAAATCTTTTCATGGGATCATAACTAATCTTTTGAATGTTTAATCAGACAAGATTGATAATTACGCCATTGTTGTTTATGGTGTTGGGGTTATGCTGCTGTGCTACGGAGCCTTGGCTCTGCGTAGAGCTCACCTTGGTTGTAATGCTGCTCATACTCTTGTTGAAGTGATAATTTATCTTCTTGATAATGTTGTTATAAAAAATAAGCATTAATGACCTCCTTATGGAGTGCTCGCAGTGCTTTACAAGGGTTTTCCCTCTTATTGGAGTTTGTTCTTTCGGCTCTAAGTTTGATTCTATAGTTTTTATTTAGTTCTGTCAATTTGTGCTATGCTCTATAATTTATTTTGGTTCGACTCTGTGACTTGGAATGTGACTCCGTGTTTTTAGTTCGGATCTTTTCATTTGGATTTAGTTATCGGTTTCGATTTCTGGATCAAGGAATGGCATCGTGATTATCCTTATGGAGCTCTCACATTTCTTCGTGCATGATTCTTGGGTTTGGTTATTATTTTTAAGTATGGCCATAATTCTGTGGAGACTTGGGTAAATACAGGGCTTGTGTTTGTCCTTAATACAATGGGTTCACATTTTTAATGCTTCCTGGCTAAGAGCGTAAGGGTTCACCCACCTTACTTTGGCTCTCTACTGGTAAGTTCAATTCGTAATTACATTATTTGCAAGAGTTTATATACATGTGTACATACATTTGATTTTAACAATGACCCTCATGTTTTTGTGCAGGTGTTCCTGTGAACCCACAGGAGTTTGGAAGCTTAATGTATTTCAAAGGGTACATTACAGCTTGCACTTGCTCAAGTCCTCTGGTTTCAAAGTGAAATAGAGAAATAATAATACAAGGTTTGGCTCGCGGCCTTTAAGGTCGATTGCGACTTCAAAAGGTAAGCCACTACCCTTGCATCTCAGTTTAATATATATATATATATATTTTAATTTTATATGTAGTAATGTTTAACCATTCGTTACATTTATAGGGTTGGCAAAGGTAAACACCTCTGCATTTGGGGTTCGACTCTGAACTGCACCAATACTTGTGTTACCTGATTTGCATCAACCCTTTGAGATTGAGATGGATGCATCGGACTATGCCTTGGGCGCAATGATCACTCAATTTGGTCACCCAGTCGCTTTTCATTCCAAGACTTTTAATGACACAGTTAGAAGATACTCGACGTACGAAAAAGAATTGTACGTCATTGTACAAGCTCTCAAGCAATGGAGGCATTACATCCTTGGAAAGGAAACGGTCATTCTCACTGATCACAAGCCTCTACAGTTCACTCTGACAGAATCAAATTTGCAGACAAACCGACAACTCAAGTGGATTAATTATCTACAAGAATTCCAGTTGGTGATTAAGTATCAGAAAGGTAAATCCAATGCCACCGCCAATTTCCTCAATCGACCACCCATTACTCTCCTTTTGACAGTGATGAGTATGCAGGGATACGACACGACCACTTGGCCACAATTGTATGAGGACGAAAACGACTTCTCAGCAGTCTTCCGACAGTTACATACTAACAAGTTGTCGACCACAAACTCCGACTACTTCCTGAAAGACACCTTGCTATACAAGCTTGGACAGCTTTGTGTACCGACCGGTGAGCACCGACAGCAGCTCATTTGGGATGTGCACTACAGCAAGATAGCATGAAACTTTGGAGTAGAAAAAACACTTGCTATTCTGCAGAATTATTTCTTTTGGCCTGCACTTAAATCCGACATCAACAAGTACATTTGATCATGCATGGTTTGTGCCATTGCTAAGCCACCTAATCGATGGCAGGGATTGTACACACCTCTGCCAGTTCCTAGTCGACCATGGGAATCTATTTCTATGGACTACTTGACGGGTTATCCTACTACCAGACATCAACATGACGTGATCTTAGTAGTAGTCGATCGATTTTTCAAGGTGGCCATTCTCATACCATGTAAGAAGACCACGATAGCGCAACAGACCGCCCAACTCTTCTTTACACATGTTTGGAAACAGTATGGTTTACCAATGACCATTATTTTCAACCGAGATTCCAGATTCATCAACATATTTTGGAAGACCCTCTGGCAATTGCTAAACACACGACTCTCATTGTCGATAGCTTTCCATCCTCATACCAACGGACATACAGAAGTTGTGAATCGCTTGGTAGTACAATTGCTTCGCATGTACAATCACCAGCATCGACGCACATGGGATGAAAGTATTCCATACATTCAACACAGCTACAATCGAGCTCAGCACAGCTCTACAGGAAGGAGTCCATTTGAAGTCTATTACAAATTTAATCCCTCAGCACCTATCGACTTGATCCACTCCTCAACACAGCTGAGCGACACTGACTACAGCCAGCAAGAAGTTGATAAAGAAGTCAAGTTCAGAGATCAGATATGTGACATCTAGAAGCAAGAACAAGAAATGTTGCACATAGCAAACGAGAAAGCTTAGGACCAACACGAAAAGCATCGTATTCCTCATTTATTTCAAATTGGGGATAAGGTCTGGTTACATCTCAAGAAGGAGCACTTCATAGGTCCATTCAAGAATCTCAAGCCTTTGCAATATGGTTCGTACAGTATTCTTCGACAGATTGGCGAAAACACTTTCCAGCTCGACATTCCTGCATGCCTAGGTCTGCATCCAGTATTCAATGTGGATCTACTTTGACCATACCATGCACCCTTGTTGAAACAGAATGACTTGCAGACAACAGAAACCGAAGACATCCATCCAGATGTTCAGGAGCCTCTTCCTTGCGACACCATTGTGGGACAATGAGTACCCCATACAAGGACGAACACAATTCCCTTGTTTCAGGTTTCCAAGGCTGGCCAGATCCCATCTCAAGGAAAGTGGTACTATGTTACTAAATTAACCGACAAGTTTCCTCACCTTTGCGAGCAAACAATGGGGTCCATTGTTTCTTAAGGAAGGAGGTCTTATCCGCATCGTAGTTGGAAATTGTGTTGAATGCTAACTTCCCACTGCAACAAGTCATCGACGTCGACACAACTCTGACGAGTCTCGACTTCCACATACTGTGACACACTCCGCACTTTCAACATGTTCAGCAACCTCACAGTTCGCGACATTGACCAGCAGCATCAACATGCGACCAATTTGGTTTTTTTTTTTTTTTAATTAAAACATTTTTTTATTTTTATTTTTTTGTTTTGTTTGTAATTTTAAAATTTTGTATTTTTTTTAATTCATTATAATTTTTTTTTAATTTCTTCTTACAAATGTTTACTTTTTAAAAAAAATGGATTTTAAATTTTGTTAGAAATTTTAAACTTATTTTAAAATTTTATTAATTTTTTTTTTTAATTTTGATTTTGTTTTTAAGTTTTTTTTTTTTTTTGGGGGGGGGGGGCGTTTTTTTGAATTATTTTTTGATCTTTAAAATCTTAAATTACATAATCAAAATAGTTGAAAATACATTAAAATGGTTGAAAATTACTTTATTTTCTATTTTTTTCACAAATTTGCCCATATAAATTACTTATTTATGATAAAAGTTCAATGAAAAAGCTTCGAAAAAATATATATGTTTTTCATTCGATCTAGCTTCTAAAATTTTAAAATTTTTGAAAATGTATATTTTTTCATTATAACTAGCTACTAAATGTATATTTTTTTGTAAAAGTCGAAAAAACACATTTGTAAATAAAAATTATTATTATTTTTAAAAAGAACTTTCAAAATCGCAAAAAAAAGGCTTAAAATGAAAAATGGTGCTACCGGTATACACACTTTCTGAAATGAAGGTAAAAACAACTACTAAATTTGACCCCCCAAAAACTGAGAACAATGACGGGTTATCGTTAAGTTGTATAACTTGTTGGACTGCAACTTCATGTTTAGGGTTCATAATTGAGTGTATTTATAGACGTTGGAAAGCTTATCTAGAGGGGAACAAGTTTAAGAGTTAAATTATGAATTGGTGATTCATATGCTTCTATGATTTGATCATAAAAGTTATGATAGACATAATTGAAAAAAACTGTCAATATGGATATTTTTCAAAATACACGAAAATTGAATTTTATTTTGTAATAAATATAACAAATTTGTTTATATCAACACTTTTGCAGATTCAGAACCATATCAGTGACTATTAAGGGTCAACGGTGAGCATAGTGCAGTTAAGAAACCTCTGATCTTAGCTGGGCCAAGGGCATCATTATGGATGATGCACATGATTCTTATGAAGTTGAGGCAGATGCAATGGGAAAAAATATACATATTGATAATGAAGAGACTAAATCCAATGGTAGGAGAAACCAAGTGAATCCCCCAAACATTGTAGAGACCATGAGGAGCCTAAGGGTAGAGCTGCAGAGTTACATAGAATACAATGAGAGGCTGCTTAGAGCTCAAGAAGAGAAGAATTAGTTGAATGCAACCATGCTCTAAAGTATGACATACATTCAGAGAAATATTAACTCTGGACATCACTCAGAAAATCAAGAGAAGAGTAGGAGTATATCGAGGAAGCATTCTCACAAGAGGTCCCATAGTTCATGAAGAATTTCTAGAGGCATGCCATATACTCCAGAAATATCTTATAGCGATTCATCTGATTCTAAGGATTCCACTAAAGGATCAATCCCTTCATCTCATGGGAAGAAGAGGAAGAGGTATTCAAGGAACAACTCACATGAAGAATTTAGAAAGGCTAAACCTCCTACTTTTGATGGTGAAATAAAACCTAGTCAAGAAGCTAAGGCTTGGCTTCTTGGGATGAGGAAGTATTTCCAAGTCCAAGACTACTCTGGAAATATGAAGGAAAGAGTGGCTATCTTCAATCTGAATGGGAGAGTATCTATATGGTGGGATCACCACAGGAAAGTGAAGGAGATCAACGAAAGGAATATAGTGTTAAAGCAATTCAAGAAATACTTCAAGCAAAAGTACCTCTCTAATAGGTATTATGACGGTGTTGGCACGAGATTAGGCCGCATAAAGTGTGGAAGCCGACAGTGCGAAGAATGACCATCCGTGGAAGCAAAGTACATTCACGGAGAACAAGGAGCTGACGAAAGCGCAAAAGTAGTTTAGTTAGTTAGAATAGGTCACGTGGATCATTTTGTAACCATTTCGTTTCATATAAATCGGAGTATGATTGTAAGCCTAAGGGAAGGATAGTTGAATTAGAGAATGAGTTGTTTTGAGCTGTGTTCTATCCTTGATAAGATGTTTTGACTATTTCTGCGAAGGTTATACCATAGGTTTTGATGAATGCGTGAAGATGTTCGATTATGGTCATATCTTTTGTCTCTGTTTCTGTTAAATAATGAATGCAAGTGTTTGTGATATGTTTAAGACTCTCTGGTTTGGTAATTGCTGTTAGTGTGAGTGATTGGTTTAACCATGTTAATGTGAATGTCTATTATGTATTGAATCTGCGAATGATGAATTTGTGAACATATGCGAATCTAAACCTATGGTTTCTATTGTGGTAGAGTTGAAGTGATTGCATGTCCTTTCCCCACAGCGGAAACTTGGTTCTTGCAGCCCCCTTAATCATCTCGGGTGAGACTTCACTCGCTTCGTGGGTGTCACTGGAAAAGGTAAAACCTTTCTAGGTTAGTGCTTAAGGGTGTTTGGTTGGATTTGTTAACAAGAGTGCGAAGTGAACCCCTGTCGGTAGCTATTATGTCAACAAATGGTTCCATTGTCGGGACCCGAAGAAAAAATATAAGACACGTTGTGGCACCCGACGAAACTGAATATCCAGGACTAGTTTGACAAGAGAGGAGAAGAATTCGCGGACGAAGAAAAGAAAAACCTTGGACAGACAGTAAGCAACTAGTTGCAAAATCACATTTATTTGGATATCCACAAGGTATTCTTCTGCGAATTCCCGGTATTACTGCATGAATGGTTAGTGCAACTAACATTTCAGAAGAACCATTTCCAAAATACTGAGCCGAACTATTGGACTCCATAATTGATTCGACAGCTGAAATGGGTCGACAACAAGGTGTCACAGGCTGTTGACTTCTAGGTAGATAGTATCTTGAAAAGATACATCACTGAGTTTGTTGTGGAAATGATCAAATCATACAGCGACGCTAAAAGGAAATTGTTCAAAGGACCAAGGGGGAGATTCCTGCTGTCATTGAAACTATGGATTAAGATGCTCATCTTTGAAAAGGGCATACTAAGGATGAACTCTGACAAGTAGAAGATCAATTTTTTTGAAGTTGTGGGTACCGCGTGGATGTTGGTCTGGTAGAAAGATGTGGGGTAGATGGACATGAGCGACGACGAATTTTTAAAGGAAGTTGACGAAGAGTGTGGTACCTTTAGGAGTGGAGTGATATTCCACCTTCCTAAGAAGAAGAGGAGGACTGAGAGAGAGTCTCCTGAGAGGACCAGAGTAAAATACTATGAAACAGGACCACAAGGGAGGAAGCAACCTTATTCCAATGAAGAAAGTGAACAAGCTACCCCAGAAGCCAAAGAAGGACGAACCCTGAGCTACAGCGTACCTTCAACTCCGCGCACTACTTAGAATTTGATAAAAGCAAATACAAGTTAGTCGCAGAGCTATCCTACGTGCCGAAACAGTAGTAATAGTAGCACATCAGTAAATAATAATAGTAGAAGTACAAGAATGGCGGGTGACGAAGCGAAGATGCCAACCTTCCAAGGTAACGGGACCGAGGATCCCGAACAATACTAGATTTTGTGTGAAGCAGTATGGATCGTGAAGCAGGTCCAGGATGAAGATATCAAAAAGGGACAAATAGCGACGACCCTCAAGGGTCGTGCACTAGAAGGGTATATGAATTTTACTAAGGTACTGGCGGGAACTCCAGGTAAAACATTGCTAGAGATTAAAGCAGGGATGATCGATGAATTCAGAAAACTAAAATCTGAGTCGCAGTACATTACTGAGCTCAAATAAATCAAACAGTTTCCCAATGAGTCGATATGGGACTTCGACTAGCGATACAAAACACTAATGGAGAAAGTGAGTTTTGGGATGAACGATATGCAACACAAAGAATGGTTTATCGCTGGGTTGGTGCCGCACATTCATAGGCTCCTGATGAAACAGAAGGTAGCGACTCAGGCAGAAGCGCTGGAGATCGCAATGAAGCTGGAGGCTTCACCCATCGGCGAAACAGGTTTGGGGATGGATCAAATACAAGCACAGCTGGAAAACTTGACGATCTAGCTACAAGACATGAAGAAAGGAAAAGAGACCCATGAAGATGTATGGTGCACTAGGTGCAGGATAACCGCAAGGATCAGTGCCTAGAGTTTCGGGAATATTTGCATTCGGGTGCACCAAATCCCCTCAGTTAGGGAGGGATTCCTTGGTGTCATGTTTTTCAGTCATGAGGACATCGGCCAGAATAATGTGTGTACATGCAGAAGATGGTGTCGAAACCAACGAACTTGTATTGCAAGTTCTGTTGATTGGTTGGTCACGATGAGAAAGATTGCAGAGATTATGACCTACTCTAGGAGAGGACTACAGATACATACTTCATGAAGGGAGAAGAGCAGCCACCAGTACAACAACAACAACAGTATAGTCAACCACAGCCTCAATATATTCCACAACCACAGTATGAGCAGCCGTAGTATGGTCAGTTGCAGTATGTCCAACCGACATATCCTCAACCAGAATTTCAACAACCGCAATATGGTTAGTTGCAATATCCGCAGCCGCAGTATACTCAACTGAAGTACCTGCCATATGAGTGCGAGGAGGATTTAGAGGGGGTTTCATGGCAACCGAGGTGCTGGTGCTGACTGAGGAGGAGCTTCTGGATGAGGTCGAGGACACATCATATGTTACAATTGTGGTTAGCATGGTAATTATCAGAGGGATTTCCCTAATCGAGCACCATAGTGCACTTATTGCAGCGATGTGGACCATGTGGTCGGAGATTGTCCTCAGCTCATTGCAAAGTGGAAAACTAAGAACCTGCCCCCACCTCCGCAAAATCAAAACCAGAATCTACTAGCGGTATAGAAGATCTCAACAGAGGTTAGAAGTCAAAATGCGACTGTCGAAATAGTGACTCGAGGAGGAGCCGTGACAGGGGATGACAGGTCACAGACTAGTGTCCAACCGACAATAAAAAAACAAGTCACATTTGATGCGGAAGTAGAAAGGGACATTTTTCGGAAAGCATAGCAAGCAATAAGGCAGTTGAGGTAGCCACCTCTTCAGCAGGAAGAAGTTACCTATTACATGCCACCAATATTCAACCCAACAAATTCGCAGAGGAAGGCGAATGCCTTAACAGCCTTTTTAGAGAGTTTCCTGGAGCTGGAAAAAGATCAAGATACATTAGCGAAGATATCCAACTTGCTACATCGACGGGAGGGTGCATGGATGGAGCGGACAGTCAATCGCATACATAAGAGAAAAAACAGACGAGAGATGCGGATGTCTGTGCAAATCAGAGCATTCGATGTCGACTCCATTATCTTGGACTTGGGGTCAGATGTGAACATCCTAACCAAATAGACGTGGGAAGATATGGGGAAACCGCAGTTGGCCTGGTCCCCAGTGCAACTGCGCCTAGCCAACCAAAGTAAGGTCACCCCGATCGGTTGCCTATGCCAGGTCCCTGTCGAGATTGAGGGCCTCAATACTTATGCAGATTTCGATGTGATTGAAATTATGGAAAATACAAGCCCCTACCCATTGTTTTTAGGGATAGACTGGGCGATGGATAATCAAGCTATTATCAACTTCAAGAAAAGAATTATGTCGTTCGAGAATCGGGAGATAAGGGTCATCGCACCTCTTGATCCCGTGGAAGGGAAAAGGTATGTAGAGCCATCGAGGGACGAGTTAACCTAGGAATGGGATAATATATACAACATTTCCGAAGATTGAATAACCCTACTGCAGATGTAGAATTAGGTTGGCGCAATAGTAGTTCAGCGTCATAAGATTCAGATGAAGCACTTGAAAATTGGCAGAACCGGCTGCATGAAGTGTCATTCAGGAGGTGTGCAAGGATCACTCAATCACTTCGAAGGGTAGACACAGAAGAGTGCGAGATACCAACATACAAGGGATTTCTCAATTTGGCTACATTTCTCACTAAATTTGAAGAAAAAGTGGCAGAACCACAACGGCTCTTGGCCTTGGAAGAAGCCCTAAAGGCTACACCAATGCGATGGTGGGAAATGCACAAGTACACCATAACTACCTAGCCACTATGTCGACACCTAATGACGGTTAGGTTCAGCGACATGGAAGGATATAGCGTAAGGAAGTTCGATGGTAGAGGCGATCCGAAGGTGCATTTGGCTAAATGTGAAAGCAAATGGGGACCATGAGTGAAACAGGAATGGGTCCATGTGTTTATTCACACACTAGATGAAGTACCACGTAGTTGGTATATCACAGCAGAACTACGACGCGGAACAATCTCTTGGGACCAACTAACAGTTGGATTTAGCCAAACATTTAGTTTCCCCGACGAAAACCCCTTCATCCATAGTGCATTACAGGCGATTCGGGAGAAGGTATTTGAAGCAATTCCGACAGAGCAACCACTGGGGCTTCAGTGGAATGCGACACCATAAATTTTAATGGAATGCTACAATATCACAGGAGAGTCGGATGATGAGGATGATCTGAGGGCTACGTATGTATCGGTTTCAGAAGGAAATCGTAGTCTCGAGGCACCAAAAATTCCTTCCGACAAGTTTCAGCAACCGTTGAAAATTAAGAAAGTGAACATTGGGTCGAGGGAGAATCCAAAATTTGCAAGTATTGGATATTATTGGGATGATTCGACTATTGCGAAGATGACTGATATGTTGCATGAGTTTCAGAATTTGTTCCCAATGAAATTCTTGGAGATGAAAGGAATTTTTGGGGACTTAGGAGAAATGAAAATCCCCCCTGAAACCTAATGCAAATTCAGTCAAGTTGTGGCGCTATCGGTTGAATCCAAGGTACAAGGAGAAGGTGAAGGATGAGATTGAAAGAATGCTGGAAGCAGGCATTATAGAACTAGTAGAGGAATCAGAGTGGATTAGCCCGATGGTGGTCTAGGATAAGAAAACCAGTGAAACCAAAATCAGTGTCGACCTAATAGCGCAACAACCGTATCAGTTGAACCTGAGGTTCCAGGAGCACGACAAGCACAACAAGGAGCGACTCCAACGAAGGCCTGGTATCGCAATATAAAAAAATAGGGGTGTCGACAAGTTAATCATAGACTACACTAAGACACGGTTTGCTTCGGCGAGTCGAAAGTTGCCACGATGTGGAAGGGTCCAATCCAGCCATAAATGCAGTAGTTAAACCACAACGACCGATGGGAAAAATGAAAAACCAACATAATTAATGCCCGACGCATGCGATAGATTTGGGGAATCAGTGTTGAATTTGGAAATTATTGTCCAAATCAGGCGGATGCGGCAATTCATCACTATAAATATGGGGCAGAGGAGCAGCTCAACGCATTCTGTGTTAAGCAAGAATCCGTGGAGAAGTGCATGGCAGTTTATATTTCGAGCGCAAGTACCGAGAAACCAGAACCGATTCCAGTTATGCAGGAGAAGCTAGAAGTCATGTCCAACATACCAGTCAGGAAGAAGAGGGATGCCAATCGGCCTCTAGACATTGGCCGCGTGCCGAAGAAAGGGACCTGGGCCTTTGCACAGTTCACCGACGAATTTGCGGGCACTTCAGGTGCTGAAGCACTGCAGGAAGAGCATTATGGCCCAAATATATCAGGGTATGTTCCGCCACACCAGAAATGGGCACCAGTGATGCAAATAAACAAGAATGAAAATTATACTATCGTGATGTCGTCGATACTATAGGGAGTTCCTCAAGTCAGGAACATTGTGGCAAATTTGCAGAAGCTACAGTATACTGATCATGACCTTGTGAATTTCCTAGAAGGCTACATCGATGTCTGCCATGAAGGAGGCCCAACCATGAAGGAACCCGCAGAATGGGCGCTGGGAATGGAGCGTTCGGGGTTGTTAGGCCTCACCCAGATACCGCACTTCGGGCGGTTGGCACCGGTCAATGCATGCATCAAGAAATTGCTGGCGTGCTTTCATCGCGGGTATCTTTGGATGCATGAGAAGATTCCAGTCACAGTTGACTTGATCGCAAGAAACACCGGGATGCCTAAAGATGAAGACGACCCTTCCCAATTTTCTAGGGGAAGGATAATCACAAGAAGCTCACGGAACGGTTGAAGATGAAGTACGGTATGGAGAAAAATTCCAGAGGATACCTAATCCACACAATCAAGAACCAGGCCGTCCATGTCGAGGAAAAGATATTATCCGTTAAGGTGGCATGAAAGAATAGGCCCAGGGAATATACTTCGGGCATAATCACCTCTGCGGAACTATGTGCCACAGGAGAGCAGATGAATTGGTCAAAATTCCCGTTGCACCAGTTGATCGACGATGCATACGATGCGCAGGAGTACGGGAAGGCATTTACATACTCATGGCTCATAATACTAGTCACATTAGCAGGTTGGAGGGAGCCTAAGAACTATCAGGGTATGGACACAGTAGAATCCCAGGCACGCGCCAGAACTCATGGGAAACCACTGATAAAGAGCAATAGACAGACAACCTTCTACAATTTTACGTGTTTTTGGAGAGGATGCAGATAGATGCGGAAATGATTCTATGGATAACAGAACAAGCATTGAAGAAATATCGACCAATTGCAAGGCTATTGGTTGAACCCTAGACAATTTTCCTTCAATCCCGATTGGATAATTCAAAGCAGTGGTTGCCAACGCAATAAAAGCTAACTGAGGAGGAGTTAGAAGCCATCTTCGACAAATGGCCCGAAGAATGGAAAGTCCTAGTTGATGAGAAGGAAATGTCAAACATAGAAAATGGGAAGGCAATAAATCGACTGAACCAGACCGAGGAAGACAAAGGCTCAGTCAGTCGGAAGGACGGTGCAGGAAAAGATGACCCTGCGAAAGAGCAATTGGAGGGGTCCAGCCATGATGGAGCCTCAACAGCACCCACCTTGATATATTCTGACATAGATGCACAGTACAAGGAACGAAGGACAAAGTAGAGGATGGACCAAGGCGCAAGAAGCACCAGTGGTGGTCTTCCGGAGGAGAAGGTGAATCGGTTCCTGGAGACACTGACTGAGGTCTGGTTACCATAAAGTAAGGATTAAGGAAGGATATATTCACAAGAAAACCTTTAGAAGAAGGTATGGACACTATGAATTTGTAGTGGTGCCATTTGGTCTCACTAATGCACCCGCTACCTTCATGTGTCTCATGAATAGCATTTTCCACAAATATTTGGACAAGTTTGTTCTTGTTTTTCTAGATGACATTATTATTTACTCTAAGGATGAAAAGGAGCATGACGAGCATTTGAGGATGGATTTACAATTGTTAAGGGATCATAAGTTGTATGCAAAGTTGAGCAAATGTGAATTTTACAAAAATAGAATTCATTATTTGGGGCACATTATTTCATAGGAAGGAATATCAGTGGATCCATAAAAGATTGAATCCATCATGAATTGGCCAACTCCAAAGAATGTCACACCCAATCAATTCCTTTCAAAATAAGGGAAAAAAATTTGAATGAACCCATAAATGTGAGGAAAGCTTCCAGTTGTTAAAGAAGCTTCTCACAAGTGCTCCAATTCTGAAAATTGCAGACCCAAAAAAAGAATTTGTGGTGTGTACAAATGCATGTAAACAAGGACTTAGAGGAGTTCTTATGCAAGAAAATCATGTGGTGTGTTATGAGTCTAGAAAATTGAAGGAGCACGAAAATAATTATGCCACACATGATCTGGAACTTGCAGCCATAGTTCATGCCTTAAAAATGTGGAGACATTATTTAATGGGAAGAAAATTTGAATTGAGGACAGACCATTATGGTCTGAAATAGTTATTTGAGCAGCCAACATTAAATGCCAGGCAAGCTAGATGGCTGGAATTTGTATGTGAGTTTGATTTTGAAATCAAACACATAAAAGGAAAAGAAAATAAAGTGGATGACGCACTCAATAGAAAGGTGCATGAAATGCATGTGGAAGCCATCACAACTTGCCAATCAGATTTAAGACAACAAATTGTTAATTCTCTTGCTGAAGATGAACTATATGTGCAAATAAAAGAAAAAATGCATCAGCAGAATTTCGAAAAGAGGTATGAAGGGTATCATTTGGAAGAGGATGGACTCCTTATTTATAAAAACATAATTAATATTCCAAATGTGGTTGAATTGAAGATAAATTTTATGGATGAAATCCATAGAATGCCATATTTTGCTCACCCAGGATATCATAAAACAATTGCTACAACTAGGAAGCAATATTTTTGGCCAAGGATGAAAAATGATATTGTTGAATACATTTCAAAATGCATAAAGTCTCAACAAGTGAAAGTTGAACATCAACACCTAGAAGGTTTGTTGAATCCTTTACCAATTCTGGAATGGAAATGGGAAGTAATTTACATGGATTTTATTACAGGATTGCAAATACTGTGAAACAACATGATTCTATCATGGTTGTGGTGGATAAATTGTCAAAATCAACACACTTTATTCCAGTTAAATCCACATACAAAGCATATACCATTGCAAATATTTTCATGAAGGAATTTTTCAGATTGCATGGATTTCCTAAGGAAATAATTTCAGACAAAGATACCAAATTTACTTCAAATTTTTGGAAAATTCTTTTTGCAGACTTGGGAACACAACTGATTTTTAGCACTGCCTATCATCCATAAATAGATGGACAAACATAAAGATTAGATCAGGTTCTTGAGGACATGTTTCACATATATGCGATGGAAAAACCATCAAAGTGGGAAGATTATCTACACTTGGTAGAGTTTGCATATAACAATGGGCAACACGATTCATTGGGCATGACTTTGTTTGAAGTTTTATATGGCAGAAATTGTAGGACACTAGTGACATGGGATAATCCAGTGAACATAATTATAATTGGGCCATAATTGATTAAGGAAATGGAACAAGAGGTTGCAAAAATTAGGTAGAGTTTAAAGGCAACCCAAGATAGGCAGAAAATCTATGCAGATAAGAATAGAATGCATAAATAATTCAGTGTTGGGGATCATGTTTACCTTAGAGTGAGGCCAAGGAAGAGTTCCTTGAAGCTTGGAAGTTGTGCCAAGATGTATCCAAGATATTGTGGGACATTTGAAGTGCTTGAAAGAATAGGACCATTTAAATATAGAATTGCATTTCCTTCTAATACTAGAGCTCATAATGTTTTTCATGTTTCTTTGCTTAAGAAATATGTACACGATCCTAACCATGTGATTGATTGGGATGTGATTCAGGTGGAACCCGAGGGGAAGTTCCAAACCGAGCTACTATGCATCATAGACATGAAGATAAAATTTCTCCGGAACCGAGCCATTGAACAGGTAAAGGTGCATTGGAAGCACTTCGGTCCCAATGAGGCTACATGGGAGTTGGAGGATGCCATGAAAGAGGCATACCCATTTTTGTTTTGATTTTTAGCAAACACTGTGGACGATGTTATTCCAAGGGGGAGGCGATTGTAATACCCCTAGTCTTGTCTTGGAATGTATGTATAATCAAAATTATGTAGATGATGTAAATATGCTAGTATGGATTCCTAGTGTGGAGCTCAAGGCCAAGGCCCAACTAGTGAATGACTAGGCATGTATGATGTATACATTTATTTTGGACCATATGATTGGCTTATTATACCAATTCGAAATGTATGTAAATATTATGCTAAAAATTAATAAAATGGTCCAAGATGGCTGTGTAAAGAGCACTAGAGGGGCTATGATTCCACCAGATGGGAAGAGGAAGGGGGGTCTATGGGAAAACCAAATCCTATGCTTCCATTTTTTGACCTTAGAAATCATCCAAAATCTGCCATGTGCTTTAATTGAGCCAATTACCTTCTCTTGACTATTAAACCCAATCATTGAATGCATGTGTGAGGTTGGTGGGGAAAGTCATTTCATGCAGTTATTGAAGCATGGGGGTTGTGATAGTGATGTCAGCTACAGCTATCCTATTTCTTCTATGGTCAAAATCCATGTCATTTGTCCTTTCACCCTTACGTCATATCCTTGAACTCAACAATATTTTGATCATTATCTCACACTCTCATTCTCATGCATGTTCCTAGACCATGTAGAGTTTTTCCATTGCTGTTCATGTCCATTACCAGACTGTGTTTAACCCATAAATTCAAATTTGATGATAGATCTAAATTTATGGAAAGGAAAATAGATGGATGTAGGTGAACATGGAGGTTGGGAAAGATAGGAACCCTTACCCATTGAGAACTGCTACCGGTGGATGCTTGAGAAGCCATGGATTAATGTTGCAGGAGGTTCTCCATTAGCATACAATAGGTTTGACTCTTAATGCACACACTAGTAAGCACTATAAGGGTTGGATTTCTTGATGGAACTATGGATCTGTGAAGGGAAATGTCTTCCTTGTGTTGTGTGGGGAAGATGGAAGGAGTGCCATGGTTTTGATGGCTTAGTGAGACCCCTGTAGAGCTCTGGTTTAGATTTTGGATAAGCACAATGGGAAGAATTGTTTGTGAGATGAGAGATAGAATCCTATAGGTGTTTCCTTTCGCCCTGGTTTCCTCATAGCCCAGCTTGGGGGTGGCCTCTCAGTAGAAAGAGTATATGCTAGACATAGTTCCTATGGCTGGGTGGAAAGTAGCTCTTACACAACCAGTTGCTTGGATCTTCTTTGTTTAAAGATAATTATTCTTATGTATATGACGTGCAATGATTTTTACTTATATGCATGTGACAATTAAGCTTGAAATTGCATGTTATGTGTGCGTGGATCAATTTATTTTCCACTGTGTGTTTTATTTAATGTCTGCACATGCATTTGGTTGTATGAATTTGTAATTATGGCTATGGGGAAAAATTTTGAGGCCATGATTTAGTTAGTGTCCCCTCCCACCGGTCGGATTGATGGATGGGGTCGTTACAGATCATGACCTAGGCTACTAGGCATATTTTTTCTTCCACTCTAAATTACTCATAAATTGTTGGTTGACAATCCATATCCTACTAAAAGACCACAAGATGAGTGTTGTGACTTGTAAAGAGCCTGCGAGCTAGGAAGAGGGTCCCATATCCTACATGGAGGTAAAATAATAGAGGAAAAGGAAGAATAGTCAAGGGAAAAACATACCATGATTATCCACATCAGGGATACAATTAGAGGGGAAGTAAGGGGTATGATAGGTTGAATAGATGTAGAGTGGGTAGTTAATTTGATTGAAGTGGAGTATGAATAAGGAATTGGAGTGAAGGTAGAGTGAAAAGAGACTAAGAATGGATGGGGGTGTGGGGATCTGTAGATAGCATATTGACTAGAGAGTTGGGAGGGGATAACAATGAAGAGTGGTAAAGGAGGAAGACATGGACAAGGACAAGGAAGACATGGGCAGGGGAAGACATGGAGGAACCAAAGATGGAGAAACCATGAATTAAGTGGCATAATCTCACATTATCTAGCACATGATGTGTTCACATTGAAAATAATATAAATAAAAGATAAACCAAATAGTGAGAGGAATGTCAATATGCCTCTATTTGAGAAAAACAACAAATGCAAGTTAGAAATGGAGAAGATGGCATTGCAAACATATAGATAAAACAATGATGAGAATACCATAGGGGGTTCACTCACTAAAGAATACCCTTAATATTTTCCACCTCTCAAAATATTTTTGCTAAACACCCCTTTGAATACACATTTCCGGTTAAACCCCCCCATCCCCCTTAATTTCACTAGATATCCTTGGTATCATTGTTTTTTTTGTGATATTTGTCACACATCTTTTTATTTCGACCCTTAATAAGTTGATTCCAATATTTATCTTATTTTTTAGCTTTTACATTAAAACATGTTCACAACTAAATTTATATTTTATTTTGTGAGAAAAAAAAGTATATTGCACAAAGAAAGTCTCTACTTTCATTATCATATAACAATTGGGTTCATGTAACAATATTTTCTCTTTCAACATGGAAGATAACTAATAAATTTTCTATTTATGCATAAGAATATCACTAATGAGGAACATGATTTCATGTCATAATTGTATCATGTTATAGTGGTAGTTTATTGATATGCTCTCTATTTATGGAAAATGTGTAATAAATTTGTAAACCTTTCCATGTTGAGATGGATAACAATAAGATTAATAATGATGGCACCAGTGATTTATAAATCAAGATATTGGGTTGGGTATATGCATGTCACAAATGGTCATATAGATTTATTACTTTGCATGTCCTAGTGATTAGAGAACACCAATAAAATATGAGAAAAGAAAATAGAAACAAAACCTTATATGCAAAGATAATATTTTCCACCCATATGACACATATAGTCCAAAGAATAATTTTGCAATAGTTGTGTGGTGGTTTTGGATCATGTACATGATGAATGATCAATAAAACCAACATAGATCCATCTTAAACTTGGATCTATTAAGCACCAAGAGGGATCCAATTTCTTGAGGTGTAAATTTTTTCTTGATGTGTAAGAAATTTTAGATAAAAAAAAATTACACCTTAAGAAATTGGATCCCTCTCAATGCTTAATAGAAATAGGTTTAAGGTTTAAGATGGGTCTATGATGGTTTTATTTTTATTTTTTAAATTTGAGACAAGATGATTTTTTTTTTTTTTGGAAGTTATGAGCTGACATGAAGTTTTTATTTTTTTAAATTTTATTCTATTTTTTGGAATGTTACGTTATGTAACGTAAGTACATGACAACATATCCCCAATATTGGTTTGTATAGCACCTCACTAATCTCAGTGCAATTATATTCTAATCCCTAAGGCATTGGTATTCCTCCTCGGGCCATGTCTAAGGCCACAAGAACCATCTTGGGTGCTTCTTTTTGGGACTAAATTATGGGTTTACTCCATTGATCATGAAAAGGGCTACAAAAATGAACTTTGGTGCTCAAAAACTTTTGATGGCAACCATATCCCAACTTGGATTCCAAACATCCCATAGAGAGGTCATATGTGGTGCTTCAAGTAATGACTAAGACCCTTGAGCCATAGAAGCAACCTTATGTACTAAGGCTTATGTTTTATCCCCCAATAATGATCAAGGTTACATGAGACCCATAACTAGTGCCAATAACCCACGATTGGCACTCATATCCCCACTAGAGGACATATGTGGCTGTTTGAGGCATCCTTCTTGGACTTGTATGCCTAAAATATTTAATTAGGGACTAATCCTTGGGAATTCTTCCAAGACCATTTCCAAGGCCTTGTGATCCATCCTCGGTGCTCAAAACCTTGTAATGATGCCCATGTAACCCCAATTAAAATCCAAACATATTATATATATATATATATATAAGGTCCTAGGTGGTGTTTCAAGGTGTTGTTCATGTCCCATAAGCCATAAAATTTGTGTTTGGGACTTAAGGCTTGATTTTCCTCCCTTGAAAATGGTTAAGGAATTAAGACCCATACCTAATGCTCAAAATGATGCTCATATGCCCACTTGGAGATCATGGATACCCTTGGAAATATTAGACATGAGTTTTACTCTTTGTAGGTTCCCATAGAAAATGTGGTTTGGGGATGGAGCGTTCAAAAGAAAAAAATTGGTATATTTATGGTATGTTTTGATATTTTTTGGCCAATGCTTTTTTGACCTATTGTAAAATCATTATGGTTAAAGAATTAGGGTGGTAATGTAATATGGGTTATTGGATTAGGGTTTTGGATGGTATAATAGTGTGTTGTAAACATAAAAGATAATATAAAGAGATATAGAGCAGATCTAAACTCGTAGGTAGGTTGGTTTTCCCATTTTAAGGTTTTCAAGGTAAATCCTTGTGTTTTATGTGTGTGAGACATTGTGAGTTATTGTATTTTATATTATGTTGGTATTTTTTTTAAATAGGTTTATCAAACTCCTTAGGGAGGCTAGGTGTGGTGGTTTGATGTGTCATTTTTAGCTCTACATTACTATAATATTCATTTAGGGCATGCACCCTAAGTTTACTCCTTCAACCATGTTCAAGGCCCCTGAGACCCATTTCAATGCTCAAAATTTCCTAATGATGTAATATCCTTGATATGATATTAAAGGATATAAACTCAAATTCAAATCATAAAATCATAAATTTTGCAAGCAGTAACTAGTTCTCCAAACTAGTGAAGAAGGAACTAGACTAGGTCACTGATTAACCCACCCAGAGTTTGACTGATGGACACTTTTGGATCTACAAAATGTAATAGGGAGTGTGCAATAGCATTAAAACCAGAATCAAGGCCAACTTCAGATTCCTATGCACAAGGTATTGGGGCCATTTATGTTTCAACAATAGCTGTCGTTGAAGTCTATTCCAAGGCTTCCTGGGCACACCAACATATGCATACTAGAGAATTCCACTTACACCTGAAGGAAAAAAAAGAATGGATATCAGAAAATAATATCCTAATATATTTCTGGATAGGTTTCACAAATTTTTTGGGAGGATTTGGCAGAGTTTTGAGACAAAAGGAGGAAGAGCGCTATGTAGGATTGCTTAGCTAGTTTCTTTACATGTTCTCCCAAACAGGAAGAAAAGGCCGGAAATTCTTAGTATGATGATTGTGTGGAATTAATAACTGTCCTAAGAACCTATGTTGACTTTCAGAACGAAAATGAGCATCCAAATAACTTTTAATTAAAAATACTGAAAACCTAGTCAAATATATATGCACCATGAGCTAATCTTGAGAAATATGAGCTCAAACAACCTATAAGGCCCTCAAATTATTCTTATGATATTTAATATGACTCAAAAATGAAATAAAAAGCAGCAAAAAATAGTAAATGAGCTTATTAAACAATACACGGAATTTTCATAGCTCATACATTACAGGGAGTTACCAATTCTTGGATTTTTACAATGATTGGAGAAGATTGCTCAAAGAAGAGTAAGAAGGTGAGATGTAAACATTGGATATGATATGTAGGATGAACATGGCATATTGGATTATCATGGGAGGCACACCAAGATTCAAGATATGCTCATGTGATAATTTGGAGGCACACCAAGACTCAGGATATGCTCATGGGATAATTCACCAAACCATATAGAAAAGCAAGGGCGCATTCTTCAAAGTTGGAACCCCCGGATCTAATAAAATGGCCTTAACTTGCTCATCCGGACACCTTTTTTGATGAGAAAAAAAGTGTTTCCTACTGGAAAATATGCTATGGATGCAATGGAATATGTCTCAATGTACATAATTTATCATAAATGTTGAAACCAAAGCCTCCATTCCGACCCTCCGACACTGTTCCTACTGAATGAAGGAGTTGAACCACACAACGATATCACTAACCAATGGATCAGGCTTTAGGACCTGCAATAGATTCATTGATTAAGACTATATTTCATCATCCTTTTAGTATAATCATGGGGCGCATATCCTAGGTAGGACTAGGGGCACAACTCCCAGGTCAATCAGGAAAAATTGCACTCAATTCAAATCACAAATGATCAAAAGATGTGAAATGGAGTTGGAATCCTTCTTTTATAGATTGAGCTGAATTGTTGAGAAAGTAACATAGGATAAGGCACCCTCATGGAGTGGATACAATTGATTGTCTTTCTGCTTTATATTTGTCCTTTCTTTCTGCTTTGCTTTGCTTTCTGATTTAACGTTTACCTTCTGCTTTTGCTTTATCCTACTTTTTCTTTTCTATCCCGCGTTTTCCATATTTTCTACCTTACCCTGCTTTTCTGCTTTTGTCCTGCTTTTCTAATTTGTCTTGCTTTTATTCCTTGTCCTTCTTTTGTGCTTTATTATGCTTTCTTATCCTTTTCCTACTTTCCCTTCTTTGACTACTTTATCTTTATTATCTTGCAAGTTACCTCATATCAACCTTATCCTCTAAGGCACTCTTGTGGAGCATTATCCACTTTATTCCAAAATAAAAATATCTAATTAATAAAAATTTATTCAACCAAGTGCATTTCAAACTTAGGATAAAAATAAAATAAAATTTCCTAACTAATTAATTCCTTAACTTTAGAATTAACCCCAAGTGCATGAAATTTCCTCCTCAACCCAAGGGATTGGTTGGGATAGGAACTCCTTCCACTAATCATCAATGAGGGAACATAATAGTCCTCCCCTACCAAAATTGCTTGTCCTCAAGCAATAATAAAATACAAACCAAATAAGCATCATGAGCCATCATGCTTCTGCTGCACCACTCTAATTATAAACTGCTCATGAACTCTCCCAACAAATTGTTCTATTACTTCCAACCATGCACTTAGTGTGGAAACCAATCAAAATTGATACCAAGATCCCAATTGATCCTCAAGAATACAAGGTGCAATATGTATTCTCTTATACAATGCATAAGAATCACATGGAAGTCATGATAACACCCTGCAAGAAAAACACAATTCCATCAAAAAATATGTTTTCCATGTAGGAAACCATCACCATCTGCTTCCAAGATGAACCCATGGGGAAGAGAAGAGGATTGATTTCTCAAACAAACCAACCAAAATGTGCTCCCAATGAGCTGCCAATGATCAACAATTCCTAGGTCCCATTGCTTGTGCACCCCCCTAGTGCACAATATCATCAAGAACCAATCTAGAAAGTATGGGATGCCAATATCCCAACACTTGCACACCCCAACAATACATAGTGTGAACACATATAGATCATAATGTGGGATTACCATGTCCCAATGCTTGTGCTTTTCTATCATGCACAAGGTCTACCAAAACAATACCTCAAAGTAGGAGGTGTACAATATCCTCCAAATTATTTCAAGCAAGACTTGTGGAATGCCAGGATCCCATTCTCTAATGAGCATCCTCCCAAAAATCATAAGTACAAAATATAGATCATCAAATATACATATCAACGTCATACAAATATACATCAAGAAGGTGCCTCACCAAAGGATCGTGAAAGTGCTTGTCCATCCAAGCAAGTAGACCACCACTTGCAAAGCGTACACAAGCATCAAGTGAACAATCAAATAGGCTCCAATGAAATAGGATAGGATCCCATGTCCTATAATTCTGCTCCAAAATAATGTAAGAATTAGCTTCAAAACAATCAACCATGTGTTCTTTCATCCAAGAAGTGAATGAAGAACCTCCACCAAAATTTGAACCAAGTAAGGACCAAATAAATCAAGGAGACTCCAAGTGGATCAAAGAAGTATCATCAATACATACATGAATATATATATCATCGAATAATAACAAAGGATGTTTCTTCCAATAAGCATGTGCTCTAGCCATATATCTCTTCACCCATGTTTTGGATGAAGTTCCTCCAACATCAAATGAACTAAGCAAGGAGAAAGGACAATTATAAGTATTCAAGTGACTCAAGTGAAAATCATAGGTGCATCCATGTATGTGAGATTCATCAAATAAGATCAATGGATACTTATTATGCAAAAGAGAATGTGGTATACTCACCATAGAATCATCATGTAGTGTAGGGGTCTCACACTCCTCATATGGCACCAATAAAAAGAAACCTTTCACCCATACTTCATTAGGATGAATGTTGCGAAATGTGGAAGTGTAGGATGTAGGAGAATGAACCAACTCACCCAAATGTTAAGAGAGGGAGAGAGTTTCATCATGTCAAGGCTACATAAGGATAGGATCATGCACCTTCCTCAAAAGTGTGAAACTTTCCTCATAGGTTGGTTCCAAGGTAGTGGAATCATGCACTTCTTCAAAAAGTGTGTAACCATCATTAAGAGGCAACCCAAGTTCCTCTTCCATGGTAACAAGTGCTTGGCTCTCATCAAGATCATCTTTAAACACATCAAGCACATGCAAATTTCCATGTTTCTCATGATCCATCATGTCGTGAGGATCCTCCAAGCAATCTACCACATGACAATCTGAAACATAGGAGGAAGAACAAGTATCTTGCAACCTCTCAAGAAGTTGCTCATTTTGAATTTTGAGCTTATGAATATCCTCATTATTCTTCAAGTATGCATCATGTAACCATTCAGTAATCCCAACCAAATTGTTTCTATAAAAAACCAAAGACATGAAATTACCTTCGATGTTTCACATTTCTCTTTGAATCTTCTCCATGTCTTCAAGGAAGGATGGCTCCTCCAATGAAGAGTCTCTCCAACAAGAATTTGATACCAATGCTTGAATTCCATGGAGTATGCTAAGGGCCTCATATATCTTCCTTTCACTCATCTTCAAAGACCCTTCAATGATGGGTGGTTCATGAGAGTGAACATCCTCTTCTTATTTTTTGTTGGGATGAACTTCACATAGAATCTCAAGTGGTGACTGGGAAGATGATATTGTTTCATATTTTTCTGCTACAAGGTATTCTTCTTCGTGCTCCATGGATTTGGGACTTGCAGCAACCTCATCAAGGCTGATATCCATGTCACCAATATAGAGATGAGAGCGTCCATCAGTAGATGTCTCCTAAAAAATTAGGCACCCATAAGTAGGTACCTCTTCATAGAATCCATCAGGAGATGCTTCTTCATGCTTGCAACCCTCCTTAGTAAGTATTGTACCTTCATCTTCTTCAGATGGATGATTTGTACTTTGTTTTTTATCCTTCAAGTGAATTGGTGTATCTTTATCCTCTATTGTCTTAGAATCAGAATTCTTGGAGACTTTGTTTGAAGAGAATCTGAAAAGTCTCTTCATGCCAGAAACAATGACATCCAATGAGGCTTCAGTTTTGATTGCTCTTTCTTATTCTTTGATTTGAGTAGTAGAACAAATTAATTTGATGCTCTTCAATGATTCCTCATCTACATTATTAGGATCAAATCCAAATTTTCAATAAAAATAATCTTTGAAAGAAATGGCTTTACAAATCTCTTCCCCCAAGGAAAGATAATCCTGATAGTGGTGGGGCAAGTTCTCACATGCATATATCACATTTTCCAAATATTTGTTAGGATTATCCATCTATGGTTTAGCCCATTAATCTTCACTGTCCATTGGGTCACTAAATTAACCATCCTCATCTCGTGGTAATCCTCCATCTATGTAGATGATTTATTGTTCCTCATCCCCGTCAGACTCTTCTTCAATGAACATGGACATGGCTGCAAATTCTTCAAATTAAGAGATCAGAAATTTTGCAAGCAGTAACTAGTTCTCCAAACTAGTGAAGAAGGAACTAGGCTAGGTCACTGATTAACCCACCCAGAGCTTGAATGATGGAAAATTTTGGATCTACCAAATTTACTGGGGAGTGTGCAGAATCATAAACATCAGAATAAAGTCCAGCTTCAGACTCCTATGCACAAGGTACTAGGGTCATTTATGTTTCAACAAAAATTGTCGCTGAAGTCTACTCCAAGGCTTCCTTAGCACACCGACATATGCATACTAGAGACTTCCACGTACACTTGAAGGAAAAAAAGCATGGATATCATACAATAATATCCTAATATATTTCTGGACAGGTTTCACATAGGTTTTGGGAGGATTTGGCAAAGTTTGGAGACAAAAGGAGGAAAATCTCTATGTAGGATTGCTTAGCTAGTTTGTTTACAGGTTCTCTCAAACAGGAAGAGAAGGACACAAATTATTAGTTTGATGATTGGATGGAATTCGTCACTATGATAAGTACCTATTTTGATTGATAGAACTGAAAATGATCATCCAAAGAACTTTTAATTAAAAATACTGAAAACCTAGTCAAATATAATTGCACAATGAGCTAGTCTTGAGAAATATGAACTCAAACAACCTCTAAGGATATCGAATTCTTCTTATGATATTTAATATGAATCGGAAATGAAATAAACAACAATAGAATACAATAACTGAGCTTATTAAGAATTATACAGAAGTTTCATAGCTCGGACATTACAGGGAGTCATCAATTCTTGGATTTTTACAATGATTGGAGAAGAATGATCAAAGAAGAGTAAGAATGGGAGGCATAACCACTAGATATGATCTGTAGGATGAAGGATGACCATGGGATTTTTTCTTCTCATGGGAGGCATACCAAGACTCAATATCTTCTCATGGGATAATTCACCAAACCATATAGAAAATCAAGGGCGTGTTCTTCAAAGATGGAACCCCCGGATCTAGTAAAATGACCATAACTTGCTCATCCAGACACCACTTTTGATGATACAAAAAGTGTTTACTAGTAGAAATGATGCTACGGATGAAATGGAATAGGTCTAAATTTCCATAATTGTTCAGAATGGTCGAAACTAGAACCTCCATTTTGACCCTCCAACATTGTTCCTATTGAATGAAGGAGTTGAACCGCACAACGAGAACACCAACCAATGGATCAGAATTCAGGAGTTGCAATAGAATCAGTGATGAAGACTAGATTTCATCATCATTTCAGTAGAAATGGGGCACATCTCCCAGCTAGGACTAGGTGCACATCTCCCAAGTCAATGAGGCAAAATTGCACTCAATTCAAATCACAAATGATCAAAAGATGCGAAATGGAGTTGGAATCCTTCTTTTATAGATTGAGGTGACTTGTTGAGAAAGTAATATAGGCTAAGGATCCCTCATGGAGTGGATAAGGTTTCTTTTCTTGCTGCTTTAGATTTTTTCTTGCTTTCTTCTTTGCTTTGCTTTCTGCTTTAGCTTTTTCCTTGCTTTCTTCTTTGCTTTGCTTTCTGCTTTAGATTTTTCCTTGCTTTCTGCTTTAGATTTTTCCTTGCTTTCTGCTTTTGCTTTTTATTTTTCTTTTGATTTATCCTACTTTTGCTTTTCTATCCCGCTTTTTCCTTCTTTTCTACCTTAGCTTGATTTTCTGCTTTGTCCCGCGTTTTTCCTACTTTTCTGCTTTGTCATGCTTTTGTCCTACTTTTCTGCCTTGTCTTGCTTTTGTGTTGTATTATGCTTTCTTCTCTTTTTCCTACCTTCCTTGCTTTGATTGCTTTATCTTTTCTTGTCTTGCAAGTTACCTCTTAGTCAACCTTATTCTCTAAGGCACAATTGTGGAGCATTATCCACTTTATTCCAAAATTAAAATATCTAATTAATAAAAATTACTTCTACCAAGTGCATTTCAAACTTAGGATAAAAATAAAATTAAACTTCCTAACTAATTAATTCCTCAACTTCATAATTAACCCAAATTGCATGAAATTTCCTCCTCAACCCAAGGGATTGGTTGGTCTAGGAACTCCTTCGACTAATCATCAATGAGGGAACATGACAATGTTGCCCATATCCCCACTCAAAGGTGAATGATCATCTTGGAAAGACATGTAGTGATTCAAGGTGTTGTACATGTCCCTATATATATAGAATAGGCCCAAGGCCCCTTTTTCATCCCTCAACCATCTCTGGGGATCCATAACCCATACTTAGTGCTAAAAAAATCATAATGGAATGCATAACCATATTTGAAGTCCAAAGATATAATTGGGAGGCCACGTGTAGTGGTTCATGGTATTGTTGTTGGATTTGGATTCTTATATACTGCATTTAGGGAATGAGTTCCAAGTTTCCTCATCTCATTATGTCCGGGGCCCCAAAACCCATACCTAGTTCTCAAAACTTCCTAAACACACCCATATCCCCACTCAAAGGCCAAGGATTCTCTTAGGAGGTTATGTGTGATAGTTTAAAATTGTGTTTGTTTGAATGGATGCCTAAGATATTCTCGTCAAGCCTAAATCCTAGGTTTCCTCCCCCTACTATTTCCAAGTCCCCTAGACCATACCTTATTATAAAAAGTTCCTAATGGCACACATACCATCACTTAGAGGCCAAATATACACTTTAGAGGACATATGTGGTGGTTCAAGGTGTTGTTCTCATCCCTAGATGCCTAAGATAGTATTTAGTACTTAGTACTTAGTACTTAAGGCCTAATTTTCCTCCTTTGACCATGTCCAAGGTATCAAAACGTAAGCCTATTACTCAAAAAATTATAATGGCATCCATATCTTCACTTAGAAGCCAATGATACCCTTAGGAGGTCATGTGTTGTGTTTTGAGGTGTTATTATTTTCCCTAGATGCATGGACTCTAATTTTAGGGCATAAGGCTTAGGTTTATTACCCTAATCATGCCAAGAGATCCAATATCTATACCAAGATCTAAAAAACTCCTAATATGTCCACATTCCCACTTGAAGGCCAAACATACCCTTGGGATTCCATGTGTGGTATTTTGATGCATTGTTCTTCTTCATGGAAATCCAAAAGCTTCCTATTGGGAATAAGGGTTAGGTATTCCCTCTGCACCATGTCCAACACCTCTAAACCCATACCCAGTGTTCAAAACCTCCTAATGATTCCCATATACTCACTAAGAGGTCAAAGATACCCTTGGGGGGTCATGTTTGATGGTTTAAAGTGTTGTTATTGGACCTCAATCTCTAGAAGCTTCCCGTAGGGATTATGTCCCAAGTTTTATTTCTCAACCATGTCCATAGCTCTAAGACACATATTTAGTGCTCAAAAACTCCTAGTAGCATTTATATCTCCACTCATAGGCCAAACGTACCCTTAGGGGGTCATATGTGGTGGATTAAGGTGTTATTCTTGGCCCTAGATCCCTAGTATCACCCACTAGGGACAAGGCCCATGTTTCCTCTACCAATAATGTCCTAGGTTTTGGTTGTGGAACCTGATCTTCCTGAATCAGAGGTCATGTTTCAGCCATGTATGGATCCCATCCCATGAAGGGGGGTGTGAGGGGGATTTCCCCCCCACTATAGTCTCCATGGGGGCTCCAGGGGGAGTGGCGACTACTTTTAGGAGCCCCTCGCTGGCAGGGGTTCAGGGGTAGAGCTCCTGTAGCGAAAATTTCGAAAAAAAAAATGCCTTGTAAAATGTTGTAATTTCATAGTCATGACTTGGTCAATAATGGATAATTTATGGGCCCATGGTATTGGCTATCCCATGGTATTTTTCCATGGTATCCCTCTTTAAAAGGAAGGCATTGTAATATGGTTTTGTATTGTAGTATTGTAAATATCTTTATGACTGTGTGAGAGAGTCTGAGAGAGAGAAGAGGAAGTTGAAGTGGATGTGTTGTAGGTTGTATCCCTTCATTTGTTGGATAGATTAATAAAAGGACTGGAAATTTATCTATGGATGTACCCAAGATTGGGTGAACCACTTATATTGGTGTCCTTCTTGTATTTTTTTTATGTGTTTTATTTCTGCATCTTATTTTATGTTATTGTTTTGTGATCCTTTTTTTCTAACAATTGGTATCAAAGCCAAAGGCCTATTTGGCGCATAAACTCGTAGAAAATAAGGGTTCCTGGTTTGACTGGGATAAATGGAAAAAGAAGGAAAGTTTAGGGTCGAAAAATTTCACATCCAAAACTACCAGTTATGGAAGATGCAAATGGAGGACTATCTATTCCAAAAGGATCTATTCCTACCATTGGGAGGAAAAGAAAAACATTTGGCGGCTATGAAGGAAAAAAAATGGGAGGTTCTTGATAGAAAGGCACTAGGAACAATACAGATGTGCCTGGCTTCATCGGTGACTTTCAATATTTCAAAAGAAAAGACAATGGAGGGTCTAATGAGTGCATTGGCTAAACTATATAAAAAACCCTCGGTCTCCAACAAGGTATTTCTAATGAAGTGTTTATTTAATATGAAGATGTCAGAAGGTGGGTATGTTGCTAACCATTTAAATGAATTTAATACAACTACTAATTAGCTAATTTATGTAAAAGAGAACTTTGAAGATGAGATTAGTGCTCTTCTAATCTTTTGCTCATTGTCAGAAAGATGCAATGACTTGGTCATGGATGTAAGTAACTCCATCTCTGGTTCAAACACTTTGAAATTTGATGATGTTGTTGGTGTTATTATTAGCGAGTAAATGTGAAGGAAAAGCATAGTTGAGACATCAAGTAACTTTTTGACCATGGAGAGCATGGGAATACAAAAGGATAGAGGAAAGAGCCCAGGTTAACATGGGAAGTCTAGGAAGGGCAGATCCAAGTCCATATTGGGAAAGATAGAGTGTTGGAATTGTGGAAAGAAATGACATTTCAAGAAAGACTGCATATATATAAAGAGGAAATGATATGGACAATATGAGACTACTCAGGAAGCAAATGTAGTAGGTGATGTGTTACACGATGCTTTGATTATTGCATTGGATATTACTAGTGATCACTGGGTAGTATATTTAGGGGCGTCATTTCATGCTACACTCCATAGGAAATTTTTTCATGATTATGTTCCAGGGGATTTTGGACATGTTTTATTGAGTGATGATGAACCATGTAAAATTGTTGGAATGGGTAAGGCACGGATAAAGTTGAAGAATAGAGCTGAATCACTATTAAAAGATGTAAGGAATATTCCTACTATGAAAATAAATTTGATCTTAATAGGGAAGTTGGGAGATGGCGACTATTTATCTACGTTTGGAGAAATGTGGTGGAAAATCACTAAAGGATCATTGGTAATAGGAAAAGGATATAGGATAGGCACGTTGTATTTATGTCCTCATAATACTAATTCTTCTATCTCTATAGATTCCATAGAAATAGATACAACATTGTGGCATCATAGGCTTGGCCACATGAGTGAGAAGTGGATGGAAATTCTCCACTCAAGGAAGTTGTTGCCAGATCTAAAGTAGGTAAGTTTGGAATTATATGAGAACTGTGTTTATGGAAAACAGAAGAGATTCATATTTCTTAGAGTTGGAAAGAAAAAGAAGAGTGAAAAGTTAGAGCTTGTGCATATAGATGTATGGGGACCCGCTTAGATACCATATTTTGGTGGCTCTCATTATTATGTTAATTTTATTAATGATGAAACTAGAAAAACTTGAGTTTATTGCATTCAACAAAAATATGATTTTTTTCTACTTTTAATAAATGGAAATATTTGGTTGAGAATGAGATAGGAAAAAGGTTAAAGTGTCTCGGATCTAATAATTGAGGTGAATACTGTGGCAAGGAGTTTTATATTTACTATTCATACCATGGGATTCATAGAGAGATGACTATTCCAGGAACACCACAAGAAAATGGTGTGGATCAGAAATGATGAACATAACAATCATAGAGCGTGCAAAGTGTATGAGATTGCATGTAGGGTTGTCGTTACATTTTTGGGAAGATGTTTTAGATACTATTGTTTACGTAATAAACAAAGGAACTTCAAGCACTTTCGATGGTGGGATTCCAGAGGAGGCATGGACATGTAAAAAGGTAAACTACTCATTTTTCTAAACTTTTGGTTGTGAAGCATTTGTCCATATTGATAAAGAAAATAGAACAAATCTTGAGGATAAATCCAAGAAATGTACTTTTATTGGATACGGGGTTGATGATTTTGGTTATCTCTTATGGGATTATGAAAATAAAAAAATCATTAGGAGTAGAGATGTGGTATTGAATTAAAATGTCATGTATAAGGATCAGTTTTAGGGAAAGAAACATGAAAAGGAAAATACAGAGTACATGGTGCTTGATGAAATCAAAGAAAATGAAGTTCCAAAGGTGCCATAAAATAAAGAACATCAGTAGGTACCTCAAACTACTGTAAGTGTGAGAATATATACCAGGTCAAGTGGACCCCTGAACGATACTCTCCTTCAATGTATTATTTACTGATGATTGACTCTAGTGAACCAAAACATTATGAAGAAGTAATGCAGGTGGAAACTAGAAAGAAGTGGGAGAAAGGCATGAATGAGGATATGAACTCATTGGTAAGTGTTAGAATTTTGATACTTCCTGAATGGTTATTTTAGATATTCAAAAAATTTATATATATTATCACAATAACCATATTCAATAGGATCACTGAAACATATACAAGCACAACATACAAAATAGACATAAATATTTACCCTGGGAAAACCCTCGCATAGGAAAAACCCATTAAAAATTATTCAATATAGAGTCGTCAGAAAGTACAATGTCAATCGCATACAATAACCCGAGAACAAGATACAATAGAAACCCTAAGAAAATATGTCTTCAATGTAGCTACTCTTTCTCCCAAGCAAACTTGTCCTTCTGCTACTACTCATGTAAACTTGCTTGAGTGAGACGATGCACCAAATGCGCTAGGAACCACCCTATTTATACTGGTCACAAAAATGTCTTTTTTACTTAACTGGGTCGACCTAACTTTTCCTAACTGTGGTAGTTATTCCCATTTTTGGGGGTAGATTTCCCATTGTTTGGGGCAGTTTACCCACTGGGATGACTTGTCTATTTTACATGATTTATTTTAGGGTATTTACATAGTCAAATACAATATGAATATTTCCTAAAGGAATTACAATAAGAATATCTCCTGAATTTCATTCTTCAACACTCCCTCTTAAAAAGGAAGGTATTCTTCCAGTTATATCATCATCATCATTGATACTGCAACTCTGTACTATGATCATTGACTTATGACATCTCTCTCGAATCTATACATCACTAGAAGTTTTGAACCATCCAGTGGGTACATCCCAGGAGCGTACATTATGTCTCACACAGTGACCACCCGGATTACCTCACCCTTTATTTTGAACAAGCAATCCATCCAATGGGTCTATCCTAGAAGCATACATTATGTCACACACCGCGACCACCCGCGTTACCTCACAATGTGTCCAGATAATCTCGTGAGTGTATCTTGGGAGACTCAATTACGTCACACACAGTGACTACCAACTACCATGTCACATATCATCATCGGGACAACACAACTTTGTGAGTGTATCCTAAGAGACTCAATTATGTCACACACCCAATGAATACCCACTACCACGTCACCTCATGTGGAGAAAAATCCTAGTTTCAAAACCTACGTCTTAGCACATGTGTGTTTTCCAACATATCACTGCATTCAGGAGACTCAATTACGTCACACACAATGACTACCTACTACATCCTCATGTGTGTAATCCAGGAGACTCAATTACATCACATAACCCATTACTACCCGCTACAACCCCATGAGTGTAGTCTAGGAGACTCAATTAAGTCACATAACCCATGAATACTCGCTACAACCTCACATATCAAGTAGAGACACGACCAAGAGCTCATTTACGTCGCTACGTGACTACCTGCATCTCACACATGATATGTTACTCATCACTCCCTCTTGATATGGACCACTCCAAGCTTTTCCTTGAAGTACTCAAACTTCACTCTCAACAGAAGCTTGGTCAACACATTGGATATCTGTTCCTTTTTCACTATATACTGGAGCCTCACTTCTCCTATCTGCACCATATCCCATATATAGTCATAACGTATCTCGATGTGCTTCGAGTTGTTATGAAACACCGGGTTCTTAGAAAACTTCACACAACTCTGGTTTCCACAAAAGATGCAAGTCGCCTCTAACTCAAGATTGAACAATCTTGTAAGCAATTTCCGAAGCCACACTACCTCGCAACTTGCCGAACAAGCTTCCATGTACTCTGCTTTGGATGTACTAAGTTCCACAATCATTTGATTCTTACTGAACCATGAGATCATACCCGATCCCAAACTGAAGCAACATCCTGATGTGCTCTTTCTACTTGTGACACTACCATCCCAATCCGCATCAACATAACCTTGTAGGTTAATCTTCTGATTTGACGCATATCTTAAGCCATAATCAATCGTACCACTCAGGTACCTCAACACATGATCTTCTGCAATCAAGTGAACACATCTTGGCTCTTCCATGTACTGACTTAATTTTTTCACTGCAAAGCATAAATCCGACATTGCGTTAATTAAGTACATCAACGAACCAATCATATGCTTGTATATAGTGGCATCCACCACCTTTGAACAAGTATCACACAACAACTTCAGATTCTATACCATTGGTGTGGTCATGGCCTTGCAATCCACTATCCCAAATCTCTTCAATATATCTACCGCATATTTTCCGTGAATCAAGAAAATTTCTTATGGGGTTTTCCACACCACGTCCTGGGTTCCTATTCAAACCGTACAATGCCTTCTTCAATTTGCACACATGTGTCTTCCTGACATGTGTCTTAAATCCTAGTGGTTTCTCCACATACACTTCCTCTTCTAATACGTTTTTCAGGAAGGTAGTCTTCACGTACATCTAGTGTTCCTTCCACTTCATCGCTGCAGCTATCACAAGTATAGCTCTAATTGAAGAGTATCTTGCTACAAGAGCAACAATGTCTCGTCACAATCGAATCCCTCTTTCTAAGAGAAACCATGAACCTTGCCTTGTAATTTTGTAGTATGCTTGATTTTGTAAATTTTCTTGAACCTTGATCACTTGTTCCTTGGAACAAGTCTTATCATTCTTATCTTGTCGTTCATAGCACATGATCTTTCCTACAAGTCTAGTTTAGTCATATTAGTAGTAACATTCCATGTAATGACAACTTATTATGTATAATGAACACATTCATGTAACCAATGTATATTAGCCAATTCTTTAGCACAACACTCATCCATATCCCGTATACACATGGTAACTATCTAGATGCCTTCCACCTCTACCAAAACATACTATTAAGAGCGTGCACTACTCTTAACATGTTAGAAAAGAGGTTTCATCTTAGACTAGATCCATCAAGGGATCATGGGATATTGTGCAACACTATAGGTCACTTACCCATAACATGCACTACATGAGCCTACTGCTAGTCAATCTTAGTCATATATAAGTGCATAAAAGAAAACTACATGTAATGGTTATGAACAATATCCTTTAACGATAACCATAAATTCAAATGACAGTAAATACTTATCTTTCATGTGTGTTGTAGGCTCCCTCTCTTGGTTTCTACCTCCTTCCAGAAGTGACTAGATTTTTTGGAAGCGTACTTTGCTCCATCATCTGATTCTGAAGACCTTGGTCTTCTTCCGCATCTAGTATGGAAATTTTTGAAGTCTTCATCCTTGGTTCTCATGTACTGGATTCAATATCTCCTTCACTTTGTTATCATTTCTTGAAAAATGAACTCTTCACGTTCTTACCTTGTGCACATCCTTTGCATATTCCTTCATGTTTTTTTTGGATCTCGAGTAGACTTGTTGGTAAAGCCTTTTAGTGTTTATGTGTCATAGTTCACTTGGTTCCATAGTGTCATGAACCAATGCTTGATATGGTTAGCCTTTTAATTTGTACAAGCCTCCCTCTTGCTCTCCAATTACTATTGTATCATCAAAATTTCAAGACATATTTTTCATCAGTTGAGGAATATTCCCTTTCTTTCTTCTTAACTGGTTTTTCATCTACTACAGTATGAGCATGATGCCTCTTCTTATTTCCTTTCTTGTTGTTGCCTTTCTTCTTGGGGCAATTTATTCTAGTGTGTCCCATTTCATTGCAATTGTAACACTTGAATTTTTAGTAGTCTTTGGGAGGTCTTTGACTCTTGTGGAATCTTCTAGGCATGTGAGAGTGATCTTCTTTCTTGCTCCTCTTTGCATGAGATGCTAAGGATTGGTTATCATATTCCCCCATATTTTCTTATTTGGCTCCAATTCTAGTTTCTTCCTGAGCGCAAGTTTCCCAAAGCCTACTGAAATTGATGAGATTCCTTCTAGAACATATTCCTTGAATGAATGCTTCCTATGATCTTGGGAGACCATTCAATGTAGTCATCACCGATTCTACACTTTCAACATGATATCCAATAGATTCCAGTCGTTCTTTGATTTGGGAGATCCTTGTGAAATATGATTGAATGCTTTCTGAGCTCTCCATATTCACACCCTTGAGTTGAGTTCTTAAAGGTCATATTTCTGTTGATGTTCTTCCCTTCAAATATTCTCTTTAATGCATCGAACATCTCTTTAGGAGTATTCAAAGATGATATTTGGGGGATCAAGTGATCCTTAATGGAGTCTGCAATGATCCTCTTGGCCCTAGCCAAATTCTTCTTGTGTTTAACTTTGTCTTCATCTCGCTCTGGCTCCTTAACTTCTTCTTTGACATAGTTGTCCAACTCATTCTCTTCTAGAATGAGCATCACTCTATACTTCCAAGTACATAAGTTATCTATTCCTTCAATATTATCCTCAAGCTTGGTATTATTTATCATCTTGATGAAAATGAGAACCTAAAATGGAAATAGAGATAATAGGACTTACCAATTGAGATGCTCCAATCGAGTGCTTGCTTCAATGTCTTCTAAGATTTGACTTCTGGATGACCTAGGGTTTGTTAGAGAAACCATAATTTTTCAACTTCAGGATCTTGAAAAACTGAATGGAGTAAAATTTGTGCCTCCCTAAGGCGAGATGAGCAAAGGTCTTCTTTCTCCAAAAATGTGGACAAAACTTCCAAAAACTTGATGCCCTAGTTTTCCCGAGCTCTAGTGGTGGGCCCAAAAATGAAATTACTTCGATCTGACTTCTGCCTCCACATAAAATGTTCCCTCCTTGGGTGAGTTTATTTGACCTCCTTTTTCATACAAACTATGGTGAAAAGCCTACAGAAACAGAAACCCTAATTTTCACTTCCGGTAATTGCAGTTGCACAATGTCTTCTTTCAAGCTAGCTCTGATACCATGTTAGAATTTTTATACTTCCCGAATGGTTATGTTAGATATTCAAACAATTTATATATATTATCATAGTAAACATATGCAATGGGATCATTGAAATATAGACAATCACATCATAGAAAAGAGACACAAAGATTTACCCAGGGAAAACCCTCTCACGGGAAAAACCTAGCAAAAATTCTTCAATATAGATTCAAAAGAAAGTACAATGTCAATATCGTACAACAACCCAAGAACAAGATATAATATAAACCCCAAGAAATTATGTCTTCAATGTAGCTACTCTTTCTCCCAAGTGAACTTGTCCTTCTGCTACTACTCATGCAAACATGCTTGAGTGAGATGATGCACCAAATGAGCTAGGAACCACCCTATTTATACTGGTCACAAAACTAGCGTTTTTACTTAACTGGGCCAACTGACTTTTCCTAACTAGGACGACCTGAATGGGAAAGTTATGCCCATTGTTTGGGGAAGTTTACCCACTAGGATGACTTGTATATTTTACATTATTTATTTTAGGGTATTTGCATAATCAAATACAATATGAATATTTCCGGAAGGGAGTACAATAAAAATACAATACGAATATCTTCTAAAGTTACATTCTTCAATAATAAGAAACCAGACTTGGGATTTGGTTCAGTTTCCTGCAGGTGAAGGAGCATTGCAGAATAAATGGGTTTACAGGTTGAAGGAATAAGATGGAGGAAATAAGCAGTACAAGTCCAGACTTGTTGTAAAGGGGTTTGCACAAAAGAAATGTATAGATTTTGATGAAATATTTTCTCTTGTTGTTAAAATGACTTCAATTAGAACTATTTTAAGTCTAGTGGGAGTAGAATATTTGCATCTTGAACAGTTAGATGTAAAAACAACCTTTCTCAATGGGGATTTGGAGGAAGATATTTATATGCAGCAGCCACAAGGGTATGAGGTCATAGGGAAGGATAATTTAGTATGTAGGTTGAAGAAGAGATTGTATGGCATGAATCAAGCTCCAAGGTAGTGGTATTTAAAATATGACAGAACAAGGTTATAGTAGGTGTCATTCTGACCACTGTGTTTGTTTCAAGAAGCTAGATAATGGAAGATATATTATCTTGGTATTGTATGTGGATGACATGCTTGTTGCAGGGTCTAACATGCAAGATATAAATGTGCTCAAAAGGAAATTAGCTAATTCATTTGCAATAAAGGATTTGGGTGCTGCAAAGAAAATCCTTGGTATGAGAATAACAATATATAGGAAAAATCGCAAATTGACGTTGTCTCATGATGAGTACATAGAAAAGGTGTTGGAGAGGTTTAGAATGCATGATGCAAAACCAGTTAGTAAATGTTTGGCCAACCATTTCAAACTAAGTAAGGATATGCATCCCAAGAAATAGGAGGATATAGAATACATGTCCAAGGTTCCCTATTCATTTGAAGTTGGCAGCTTGATGTATGCCATGGTGTGCACAAGACCGAATATTGCACATGCAGTGGGAGTTGTGAGCAGGTATATGAACAATCCAAGTAAATGTTGTTGCACTTTGAACAATAGAAGCATAGTATGTTGCTGCTACAAAGTAGGGATAATTTTAAGGACCCATACTTATTTAAAAGTGTATAAACCTTGGCAAATATTAGCAATTCTTAAAATGTCAACTATAAAATATTTGGCGATATTTTTCTAAAATTATTTCTATTTCTAAGGATTTTACATAGTTTATATAATAATTTGGAAAATTTTAGAGTGAAAAAAGTTTACCCCATCACAATTGGGCAAAATGGGGCTTCAAAAAATGCAAATTGATGAATCTTTTTTTGGAAAAAAACATGGAAAAATAGCCCATGGGCTAAATTTTGCCCCTAAAATTATCCTTGTTACAAAGGCTAGTAAAGAGATGATTTGGATACAGAGGTTCATGGAATAATTGGGTAAGAAGCAGGAGAATAATAGGTTGTATAGTGAAATCCAGAGTGCCATTCATATTGCAAATAAATTAGCTTTTCATTCCAAGACTAAACATATACAACTCAAGTACCATTCAATACGATCTGTTCTAGAAGATGAACCATTGAATTTGGAAAAGATACATACTATATAGAATCTTGTAGACATGTTGATAAATGTAGTAACCAAAGAGAGAATGAGTTCCTTCTCAGTTTCAGTTGGCCTTCAAGCATGAAGGTGAAGAGGAGAAATTTTCTAGGTCCAAGGTTTGGAGCATAGTCCAATAGATACAATAGTGGTGGAGTTGTTGTGATCAATATCCAAGTGGGAAATTGTTGGTTGTGGAGCCTAATCTTCCTGATTCATAGGTCACGTTTCAACCATGTTGGGATCCCATCCCATGACAGGGGGTGTGGGGGGGATTCCCCACCAGTGTAATTTCCATGGGGGTTCCAAGGGGGGCGACAACTACTTTTCAGAACCCCCCCCACTTGGAGGGGGATTGGGGCCAACACCCACCATAGTAAAAATTTCAGAAAAAATTCCTTGTAAAATGTCGTAATTTCATAGTCATGACTTGGTCAATAATGGGTAATTTACAGGTCCATGGTATTGGGTATATCGCGACATTTTCCCATGGTAATCCCTCTTTAAAAGGAAGGCATTGTAATATGGATATGTATTGTAGTATTGTAAAGATATTTGTGATTGTGTGAGAAGACCATGAGAGAGTGAAGAGGAAGTTGCAGCGGATGTGTTGTGGGTTGTATCCCTTCATTTGTTGGATAGATTAATAAAAGTACTGGAAATTTCTCTCTGGACGTAGCCTAGATTGGGTGAACCACGCATATTGGTGTCTCTATTGTATTGTGTTTATGTGTTTTATTTCTGCATCTTATTTTATGTTATTGTTCTGCGATCTTATTTTTCTAACACTTGGCCCCTAAATCAATATCCGTACTCAAAATATCCTGATAGTACTCATTTATCCACTAGAGGCCAAATATACCATCAATAGGCTATTTGCAATGGATTAAGGTATGTATATTTCCCTTAGATGCTTAAAAGACTCCTTTAGGGTGTAAGGCCTAATTTTTCTTGCTTAACCATGTCTAAGTCCTCGAGACCCATACTTAATGTTAAAAATATCCTAGTGGAATAGATATCCTCACTCAAAGTCCAAAGATACTTTGAAAAGGCCATTTTTGGTGGTTCAAGGCATTGTTCTTGGCCTTAGATACATAGAAGCTTCCTTTAGGGTCTAATGCCTAGATTGTCCCCTGGTCATTTCCAGGGACCTAAAATCCATAACTAGTCCTTAAAACCTCATAACGATATTCATATACATACTCAAAGGCCAATGGTACCCTTAGAAGGCACTGACATATGATGGTTTGAGGCCGTTATTCTTAGCCTTGAATGCCTAGAAATTCCGTTTAGGGATTGAGGCCTAGGTTGTTAAGTATGGTTTTCATTGATTTCAAAGTAGTTCAGTAATGACAAAGGAATAACCAAGGACATGATGGCAAGGTGAACTCAGTGAAAGACAAAAGCAGTGATGACATGGCCTGTATGATGATGTGGCAGATATGATGACATGGAATGGCATGTATGATAATGTGGCATAAAGTTGAAAATACATCTAATGGTGTTCTGGTGCTATCAGGAAGTCATTGTTGCATCTTGACACCATTCTGAAGAAATATGGCAATTTTGTGAAAATTAGGAAATTGACTATGGAATAATTAGTCAAAATTGGTCCAAGTAGCATTAAGAGAATGCCCGCCATAATTTATGGTTTGAGAATAATGCCCGCACCATGGTACCCGGTTGTAGCTTGTTATAATGGATATCCATTCATGGTCTCAGTTTGACTTCATCACCTTCGAGGAGAAACTTCTAGGTCTGTCAAAATAGGGTTTTGCACCAGAACTTGTAAAAAGGACTAAGTAGCCTTAGAATGATGCCTTCCATAAATTATGGGTTGAAGTAAATGCCTGCAACACATGACTAGGCTGTATTATGTTAATTTATCTATTTATTCATGTTCTCATTCTTCCCTAATCATTCTTTAGGTGAAAGTTATGGATCTGCCAAAACAGGGTTCTAGGAAGTTTTTACACCAAGTTCAGTAAAATGCCTGCCTAGGGCAAATGAAGAAGAGTTTGAAGGTGAAATGAGTTGTTTTGTTCTTAGTGAGATATTCTACATCATATGGCAACATTTTTTCATGGTTTTGTTGAAATAAAAAATACACCTTGAAAATGGCACAAATTGTCTAAGTGTAAAATCTGCTGGTTAAAATGACTAAGTGGCCTCTGTAAAATGCCCGCCATAATTTCTATTTGATGGATTAAATTATTATGAAGGTACATTCCTGTATATTGTTGATTGCTTCATCTAACCATACCATCATTTTGTCAAAAAGGTATATGAGGATGAAGTTATTCATTTTCCAAAAGTGCCTTCTGGCAGTTTTTGCACTATTCCAGCATTGGAAAATCTGCCTAAGTTTTCTCAAGAAAATGCACGCCAGAGGCTGTGGTTGTGCAGATAAATTTATCTAATGGTATGGATATGGTATTTGACAACTTTTCCATCTATCCATGAGTTCATTTCTCCATATGGTGATCACATGTGCAAGGAATACACCTGTCAAAATGAGAAGAATTATGCCTACACAGTGAGAAAAAACAGATATAGGAAATTAAGAGGCAGTTTTGAAATGCATGCCAGAGGCTATGGTGGAGTCAATAAATTCATCTGAGAGTGTGAGTCTGTCTTTGATGAATTTTCCATCTATCCATGGTTTCATATTTTCATCTAGGTGTCACACGTGCGAAATATAAATTTGCCAAATTAGCAAAAAATCATGTAAGCTACAAGAATAAAATAGGCAGAAATATATATGTTTATTTGATGAAAGTTACAGGAATAAAAACATGATTAATTAATTAGAGATAAAATTAAAAAGAGAAGAGACAAAATGTTTATTATTAACAAGGATATAGGAATAATATAATAAACAAAGATGTATTAGATAAAGTTTATTATTCCTGTAGAAGCATCAAAACAGAGTTATGATTAATTGAAATAAAAGGGCATGACTATACAAGAAGTAATAAGAGTTAATTAATTATAAAATAGATTTATAACAGAGATATAAGTTAGAATGATGAATAAATTAACAGAGATTTGAAAGGGCGTGAAGCCAGCAAATCTGGGATATGTCCATTGAATTTTTAATTAGTTAAATAATTAAAATATGTAAAAGACGTGATCATCCAGATTGAAGAAGACACGAATGAATCCAAAAGAAATTTTAATTAATTAAATTAACTTATTTAATTAAAAATATAAAAATAGATAATAACCAGAAAGACAGAGATTTGAAGAGGCGCCAAATTGAAAGAGCATGAGTTTATTTTTGAAGGGTGCAATGGTTAAATAATAAAAGAAAAATATATAAAAAAGAGAATGAAATAGAAATAATGTGTCTCTGAAGTCCAGATCTATAGAGTAGCAATAGAGGTGAGAGATAAATGAAGTGATGAAAATCCAGTAACAAGATTGAAGAACCAAGAAGATCTGGAAGTCTAAAAATCAAGCAAGGGTGGTAGGGTGGTGCTAGGGTAGGCAGAAAGCCTGCTGGGGGTCGTAGCCTCCATCTAGTAGAAGCTGGAGAACATGGTGCCATTGCATCCTTGCCTGTAGTAGCAGGAAGAAGATCTGGGGTGTTGTAGCATCCCCGTCTATAGTAGCAGGAAAAACCTGGGGTGTAGTTGCATCCCTTCGGTAGAAGCAGATAAACAATTTTGTAAAATTCATCTTATTAATGAGTATGAGTTTGTGGTTTTCTCTTTGAGGTTTCCACGATAAAATATTGTGTCATAACTTGTTTGATTATTTGTGTGTCTTGTACTAATTGTTTTAATAAAAGGAAAAAGAAAGCAATACTGATCCACCCCCCCCTCTCAATACAACTGGATATTCCAACAACTGGTATCAGAGCAGGATCCTTCATTATAGTTTAACCACTGGAAGGAATATCCTCATTAAAAGACCACAATGGATCAGCAGGAAGGACTAGCTACCAACAAACCTCCACTGTTCACAGGAATTAACTATGCATACTGGAGTGCAAGAATGAAGTGTCACCTAATGTCTCTTCGATGGAAGGTTTGGAGAGTAGTTGAAAAGAAGTATAACATAGCAGACAACCTACCTACAGACCAAGAAGAACTTGACCAATGTGAGGCCAATGCAAAATCCCTGAATGCAATCTTGAATGGGTTAACAAACTCAATGTTTGTGAAAGTCATGGAATGCAAGACAGCCAAGGAGGCTTGGGATAAATTAAAAATTGTCTATGAAGGAGCATCCAAAGTCAAACAATCAAAACTTCAAACATACAAAGGATAGTTTGAAAGCCTGAAAATGAAAGAGGAAAAAAATATTGCATAATATCTTCTAAGAGTAGATGAAATTGTCAATGTTATTCGAGGCCTTGGAGGAGAATTAGAGGAGAAAGAAGTAGTGGACAAAGTACTAAGAACCCTGCCATTAAAGTATGACTCAAAAGTATCTGCTCTAGAAGAACGAGATGATATTAAAGACATGACAGTGAATGAACTACATGGGATCTTCACTTCCTACGAAATGAGAAAAGGACAAGATGGACAATCAAAGAAAGAAGCAGCATTTAAAGCCTCATCCAAGAACCAATCAGAAAACTCAAATGATGAAGAAGCCCTTTTCATCAAAAATCTTGAGAGAGGTACTAACAAGTACAAGGGAAAGATACCTCTAAAATTTTTTAACTGTGGAAGAGTTGGACACTTTGCTTCAAAATGTCCTTATCCTAAGCAAAATGGAAATTATGAGAAAGAAACCTCAAAGAAGTTCAAAAAGGACAAAACAAAAAACAAAAAGAAGTTTCATGAAAAGAAGAAAATCTCTTACACTATGGAAGATAGTGAAGATGAAGACACAAGTGATGATGAGGAAACAGAGATTCTATTCATGGGAATAGAAGCACAAGATGATGAGTCAATGGAAGAAGGAGAAGTAGATCTAAGAGCTGAATCAATCAGTGCTCTTGAAGAACTTGAAAAAAGTAGGAAAAAGAACAAACAGTCAAACCAAATCATTGGTGATTTGAAGACCCAGCTTGAAGAAGCCAAGAAGATTGAAAGAGACCTAGATTTACAACTCAAAGAAAGAATACAAGAATCAGAGAAGCTTGAAGAAGAAATTATGCAGCTTAGGAAAAATCTCGATGAAAAATCTATTAAGTCAAAATATGAAAATAGTTCAAAGACTTTATATGACATCTTGAGTAGCCAAAGACCATCATCAGATAAATCTGGTTTAGGCTATGACAATGAAAGAAAGACATAATGTTTTGCTCTCACAAGTCAAGGAAGAAATAAAAGAAGTTATGCTGCTGCATTAAAGAGTTCATTCAAAAAGGAAGAAAGCAATAAATCTGCTCCATCTTCTTTTGTCAAAAATTGAATTAATGTAATGCCTAGAAGACCAAAGACAGATAGATATTAGCAGATCTTCTTTGGATATTGTTACTCTTGTAATAATTTTGGACATAAAGCCATAAATTGCAGAGCATATGGAAAGCTTCATGACTACAAGAAAAGGGCATCCAGTAACAAACTAAAAGCAAGGAATCATAATTTATTTGCACCTCTTAAAAAATATGACATAGAGTGTTACAAATGCAATAACCATGGGCATATAGCAAGAGATTGTAAACTAATGAATCCTACAAAAAGGACTACTGCAAAAGAATTCCAAGACAAAAAATAGAGAAAGGATTGGAAGAAAAAGAGCGAAGAAGAGAAATCCATGATTGCGCTATGTGTGACAGAAAAGCAGAATATGGCATATTGACAGTGGGTGTTCAAAACATATGACAGGAGACCCAAGTAAATTCATAAATCTAAAAAGAGATAATAGAGGTAGAGTCACATTTGGAGATAATATGTCTTCCAAAATAATTGGCAAAGGTACAGCCACTATCATTAACAAGATCAAAGCTGAAAATGTATTGCTAGTAGAAGACCTAAAGCCTAATCTTATCAGTGTAAGTCAAACTTGTGACCAAGGGTATATATGCACTTTTGACTCTGAGAAATGTGAAATCAGAAAAAAGGACTCAAGGAGACTTGTTGGAACTGCTGTAAGAAATTCAAGTAATGTGTACATTCTAGAAAATGAAGATCAATGCTACATGAGTATGATTGATGAAATTTGGTTATGGCACAGAAGGATGGGACATTTAAATTTTGATAATCTTGTCAAGGTAAGTAATAAGGAAGCTGTGAGAGATTTGCCAAAAATTGTGAAACCTCTGAACGCAGTTTGTAAACATTGTCAGCATGGGAAGCAAACCAAGTCTCGCTTCAAGTCAAAAGAACATGTGACCTCACATCTTTTGGAAATAGTTCACACTGACCTTTGTGAACCAACAAGGACTAAAAGCTTGCAAGGAGAGTATTATTTTATGTTACTCATTGATGATTACACAAGGATGACTTGGGTAACATTTCTCAAGGAAAAATTATAAGCCTTTGAAAAATTCAAAACTTTCAAAGCAATGGTGGAAAATGAGACAAACCAAAAAATCAAATGTCTTAGGTCAGATAATGGAGGTGAATTCACTTCAAATGAGTTCAATGAGTTTTTTGAAATCCATGGGATTAAAACACAATTTTCAGCTCCAAAGACACCTCGGCAAAATGGCGTGGTGGAAAGAAAAAACAAGACAGTTCAAGAAGCTACCAGAACCATGCTAAATGAAGCAAAACTTCCTGATACATATTGGAGAGAAGTAGTATACACAGCTATCTACATACTTAATAGAGGACAACTCAGAGTGAATAATGACAAGACTCCCTATGAACTATGGTATGGAAGACTTGCATCAGTTAAGTATTTCAGAGTGTTTGGAAGCAAGTGCTACATAAAGAGGAATGAAGATGATCTTGGCAAGTTTGATTCTAGAACTGATGAAGGAATATTCTTGGGATATTCCTACACCAAGAAGGCTTACAAATGTTACAATCAAAGATTACACAAAATCATAGAAAGTGTAGATGTAAGAGTGGATGACATGAAGCCAAAAAGGATAAGAAGCAGAGATGAAGATGCAAGAACAAACAATGAAGAAGAAGTCTTGCAAAAGAATGAAGATGTGGTCGGGAAAGAAGAAGAAGAAGAAGAGGAAGAGGAAAGAGAAGAATCACAAGAAAATGGAGGTGAAGATTCTCCAAGAGCTAATACAAAGGCACCATCAAGAAGAATACAAAAGAACCATCCTGAAACACAAATTATAGGTGACAAAGATGCAGGACTTAGTACAAGAAGGAGAATATTTACTGAACAAGCCCTACTTTCAGTAGTGGAACCTAAGAACTTTACAAAAGCAAGTAAAAATGATGATTGGATCAAAGCCATGGATGAAGAACTAGATCAGATTGAGAAGAACGAAACTTGGGAACTTGTTCCAAGACCTACAAACAAGAATGTTATAGGGACCAAACGGGTTTTCAAGAATAAGTTCAATGAAGATGGTAAAGTGATCAAAAATAAAGCAAGGCTAGTGTGTAAGGGATATGCTCAAGTGGAAGGAATTGACTTTGAAGAAACCTTTGCACCTGTAGCAAGACTTGAAGCAATCAGAATGTTCTTGTCATTTTCATGTTATAAAAACTTCAAAGTATATAAAATGGATGTCAAGTCTGCAATTCTAAATGGGAAGCCAGAAGAGGAAGTATATGTTGAACAACCTGAAGGTTTCCTCCTATCAAAGAATACGGACTATGTTTGCAAACTAAAAAAGCACTCTATGGTCTCAAGCAAGCCCCAAGAGCATGGTTTTTAAGGCTAGATAACTACTTGAAACAACAAGGATATAAAAGAGGAGCCATCGATAGTAATATCTACATAAAGATCGAGGATAAGAATATGATCATTGTTGTTGTTTATGTAGATGATATCATTTTTGGAAGAAATCTACAAATACTAAGTGTAAATTTTTCTTCTGAAATGAAAAAAGAATTTGAAATGTCAATGTTGGGTGAATTAACATTTTTCCTGGGACTACAAGTTTATCAATTAGACAAAGGAATCTTCATTTCCCAAAACAAGTACATCAAGGATATGCTTAGGAAGTTCAAGATGGAAGACTCCAAGCCTGTTAGCACTCCCATGATCACTAGTTGTAAGCTAAGCAAGAATGATGAGTCCTTGGAAGTGGATCATACCATGTATAGATCCATGATTGGCAGCCTATTGTATGTGACAGCTACAAGGCCAGATGTCATGCAAGCTATGGGATCTCCCAAGGAAACACATGTGGCAGCAGTAAAAAGAATTTTCAGATATTTAAAAGGAACTATGGAGTATGGTTTATGGTACCCAAAATGCCAAGACTTCACCTTAAAAGCATTTACTGATGCAGATTGGGCAGGAAGTGTTGATGATCGAAAAAGTACCAGTGGAGCAGCATTCGTTTTAGGAAATTGTTTGGTGTCATGGTTTAGCAAGAAACAATCATCCATATCACTATCTACAACAGAGGCTGAATACATTACTACTGCATCATGTTGTACCCAAGTCATTTGGATGAAGCAGACTTTGGAAGACCTGCTTGTGAAGTATGCAAATCCAATAATAATCAATTGTGACAACACTAGTGATATAAACATGTCAAAAAATCCTATTATGCACTCTAAAACAAAGCACATTCCAATAAAATATCATTTTCTAAGAGATCAAGTATCACAAAAGGTTGTTAAATTGGAATATGTAGACACAAAAGAACAGATAGCTGACATTTTCACTAAACCACTACCTAAAGAAGCATTTGAGCATCTTAGACAAGAGATGGGAGTAATTTCTTTGCAATGAATAAAAAGGAGAAAAAGGCATCATGTCAGGGGGAGATATGTTGATAGATATGTTGATAGGGGGAGCTGTCACAAGGAAGCCTTTGTCATTAATGTCAAAGGGGGAGTAAATAAAGGAGTGGTTTCCATCAATGCCAAAGGGGGAGAATGTTAAGTATGGTTGTCATTGATGTCAAAGTATTTCAGTAATGACAAAGGAATAACCAAGGACATGATGGCAAGGTGAACTCAGTGAAAGACAAAAGCAGTGATGACATGGCCTCTATGATGATGTGGCAGATATGATGATATGGAATGGCATGTATGATGATGTGGCATAAAGTTGAAAATACATCTAATGGTGTTCTGGTGCTATCAGGAAGTCATCGTTGCATCCTGACATCATTATGAAGAAATATGGCAATTTTGTGAAAATCAAGAAATTGACTAAGTATGGAATAATTAGTCAAAATTGGTCCAAGTTGCACTAAGAGAATGCTCGCCATAATTTATGGTTTGAGAATAATTCCCGCACCATGGTACCAGGATATAGATTCTTATAATGGATATCCATTCATGGTCTCAGTTTGACTTCATCACCTCCGAGGAGAAAGTTCTAGGTCTGTCAAAACAGGGTTTTGCACCAAAACTTGTAAAAAGGACTAAGTAGCCTTAGAAAGATGCCCGCCATAAATTATGGGTTGAATTAAATTCCTGCAGCACATGACTAGGCTGTAGTATGTGTTTTTCTCTATTTATTCATGTTCTCATTCTTCCCTAATCATTCTTGAGGTGAAAGTTATGGATCTGCCAAAACAGGGTTCTAGGCATTTTTTACACCAAGTTCAGTAAAATGCCTGCCTAGGGCAAATGAAGAAGAGTCTGAAGGTGAAATGAGTTTTGTTGTTCTTAGTGAGATATTCTAAATCATATGGTAACATGTTTTCATGGTTTTGGTGAAATAAAAAATCCACCTTGAAAATGGCACAAATTGTCTAAGTGTAAAATCTGCTGGTAAAAATGCCTAAGCGGCCTCTGTAAAATGCCCGCCATAATTTCTATTTGATGGATTAAATTATTCTGAAGGTACAGTCCTGTAGATTATTGATTTATTCATCTAACCATATCATCAGTTTGTCAAAAAGGTATCTGAGGATGAAGTTATTAATTTTCCAAAAGTGCCTTCTGGCGGTTTTTGCACTGTTCCAGCATTGGAAAATCTGCCTAAGTTTCTCAAGAAAATGCACACCAGAGGCTGTGTTTGTACAGATAAATTTATCTAATGGTATGGATATGGTATTTAACAACTTTTCCATCTATCCATGAGTTTAGTTCTCCATCTGGTGATCACATGTGCATGGAATACACATGTCAAAATGAGAAGAATTATGCCTGCACAGTGAGAAAAATCAGATACAAGAAATTAAGAGGCAGTTTTGAAATGCATGCCAAAGGCTGTGGTGGAGTCAATAAATTCATCCGAGAGTGTGAGTCTTTTTTTTTATGAATTTTCCATCTATCCATGGTTTCATATTTTCATCTAGATGTCACACATGTGAAATATAAATTTTCCAAAATAGCAAAAAATCATGTAAGCTATAGGAATCAAATAGGTAGAAATATAACTATTTATTTGATGAAAGTTACAGGAATAAAAACATGATTAATTAATTAGAGATAAAATTAAAAAGAGAAAAGATAAAATGTTTATTATTAACAAGGATATAGGAATAATATAACAATCATAGATGTATTAAATAAAGTTTATTATTCCTGTAGAAGCATCAAAACAGAGTTATGATTAATTGAAATAAAAGGGCATGACTATACAAGAAGTAATAAGAGTTAATTAATTATAAAACAGATTTATAACAGAGATACAAGTTAGAATGATATAAATTAACAGAGATTTGAAAGGGCATGAAGCCAGCAAATCTGGGATATGTCCATTGAATTTTTAATTAGTTAAATAATTAAAATATGTAAAAGACGTGATCATCCAGATTGAAGAAGACACGAATGAATCCAAAAGAGATTTTAATTAATTAAATTAACTTATTTAATTAAAAATATGGAAATAGATAATAAGCAGAAAGACAGAGATTTGAAGAGGCGCCAGATTGAAAGAGCATGAGTTTATTTTTGAAGGGTGTGATGGTTAAATAATAAAAGAAGAATATATAAACAAGAGAATGAAATAGAAATAGTGTGTCTCTAAAGTCCAGATCTATAGAGAAGCAACAGAGGTCAGAGATAAATGAAGTGATGAAAAGCCAATAACAAGATTGAAGAACCAAGAAGATCTGGGAGTCTAAAAATCAAGAAAGGGTTGTAGGGTGGTACTAGGGCAGGCAGAAATCCTGATGGGGGTCGTAGCCTCCATCCTGTAGAAGCTAGAGAACAGGGTGTCGTTGCATCCTTTCCTGTAGCAGCAGGAAGAAGATCTGGGGTGTTGTAGCATCCCCGTCTGTAGCAGCAGGCAAAACCTGGGGTGTAGTTACATCCCTTCTATAGAAGCAGATAAACAATTTTGTAAAATTCATCTTATTAATGAGCATGAGTTTGTGGTTTTCTCTTTGAGGTTTCCACGATAAAATATTGTGTCATAACTTGTTTGATTATTTGTGTGTCTTGTACTAATTGTTTTAATAAAAGGAAAAAGAAGGCAATACTAATTCACCCACCCCTCTCAGTATTGATGGATATTCCAACATAGGTTTCCTCCCTCAACCATGTCTACGTCCCTGAAACACATACCTAGTATTCAAAAACTCCTAATGGAACTTAGATCCCCACTTGGAAGCTAAAAATTACCTCAAGAGGCTATGTGGGGTGTTTTGAGGCATCTTTGTTGTCCCTTGAGCTGAAGAAGATACCTTTAGGACTTAAATACAACCAGGTTTTCTGTCCCTACTATGTTGATGGCCCCAAAACCCATACATAGTGCTAAAAACCTCTTAATGGCACCCATATCCCTACTCAAGGGCCATGTATCCCCTCAAGAGGTTATGTGTGGTGGCTTGAGGTTTGTTTTTGGCCTTAGATTCCTATAATCTTCTTTTAGGGCATATGGTCATGATTTCCTCCCCCGATCATTTCCAAGGCCCCAATACCCATACCTAGTTCTTGAAAGCTTCTAATAACACCCATATCCTAACCTAGATGTTAAAGATATCCTTGTAAGGTAGTGTGTGGTGGTTTAAGGCATTTTTCTTAACCCTGGAGGCAATGATAACTCTTGCACTACCAGTAGAGTGTAAAATGTGGGACCAAAAAATGGTTTATGGTTATAGTGGCACATCATGAAAGGGAAACATTGTTTATGTGTGTAGTTTGGAAACATTGTTCATGTGTGTAGTTTAATAGAAGAGGAAAGTACACATGTCCTTTAAAAGTGTGGTGCTAGTGGAACATGAAAAACCCCTACAAGCGGTTGCAATGAAGAGTAGTCAAACTAGTTATCTAGAGTAGAATAGGCCATGTCAAACATGATGTCAAAAGACACTAACATATGAAGTAAGAATGCTATATGTTCCAACAAATTTTGAGCCAAGTGGATCACCTTGCCAAGCACGCACTCCCTAATCACACTCACTCTCCACCATGCTTATCATCACCCACGACTACACTTTTGACTTTCAATAAAATATTCATAAGTTGAGGGAGAGGATCCCCTCAGAAACAAATTAGTTCAAACATACTATTGTCAAAGTGATTTATGGACTATGGGGTGGTGAAATTTGTAGGGTAAAATTATTTTAGCATATTTGTAAGAATACATGTCCCATGAGCATGTGATTGAATTTCAATGGACTCTCACATAACAAACTTCCTAATTCTTAGTGATGTCGCATGCGTGACACACAAGGATAATTAGTTTGCATACATGACCTTTTAATTACCTTGACCATAATCGTAATTTTTTCATCTAAATTAGTTTGCAATGAACTTTTCATACATCTTTTGAGTCAGGTTTCATTTATCCTTTAATCTGGATATTTTGCAGTCTTGTTTAGACTGATCTGTATTATAGAATCATTTATATTGATGTTTTCCTTATGAATGCCTATCCTCAGATTTAATATCTCATATTTCATGCTTAGAATGTTTTTCTGAGCATTGTTCTTTATGTTAATATAGGATGAACTATTATTTCTCCGTACTACCAATTAGCTTCAAACCTTGTCCATCGCTGATATGTTTCAGATTCATTTCGGTATTTATAGTATTATTTACAGAGTCTGATGTATTCAGCTAGCTTATGCCTTTTCTATATGTAATGATCTTTCGACTCCTTTACACTAGCTATCCCAACCACTTCATCTAAATCAATTATTTTTTCCCTGAGCATTAAGATGTGTTAGCCATGCCCTCTCCACAGTCGGAGTGCATATTTTAGCACTAACATCTTTTGGCGTCATTGTCAGGGAATGAAGGAATGAATCCATCTTCCCCGAGGTACATGACACTAAGTAATTATGTCTTTTGATGGTGGACATAAGATAGATAAAGAATATTGGCTGCAAATTTTTCATCGGGCTACTCCTTCATCCACGAAGAAGAATCTATTGGAAATCCCGTTTTTTTATTTTTTCCTCTAAATCTGAATGGCAAGTTTAGATGTTGATCTGGTTCCTTCATCAAACAAGATGAAAGAGTTTGTGGAAGACTCTATTTTTCTTCAATATTTAAATAAATTGACAGGTATGATATCTCAAGATGAATGGGATGAGGTCTTTCCTTCAACTATGTCTTCTTATTTGAATTCTTATAAAAATTTTGAGGAAGAAGATGTATTTAGATGTTTACAAAAGCTTCAAGAGGTACTTGTGAAAGAATATGAAAGTTTGTTGTTTCAGAAAAGGTTCCAGATTTCTTCTTGTCATAGTAACATTTTTAAAGATTTTCATGATGATCAACATGAAGAAATTCTTCATAATGGAAAAAATGTAGATGCATTGGTCATTGATCCCAATGTTTCAACTATTGAAGATCGATCAATTCATGGTAAATATCTTGACAAAGACAAGAAATAATTACTACAGCTCTTCATCCAGTCTTCATCAGTCGAGCAATACTCTTCAGAAATCATCCATCTTGGGTTCGCGGAAGACATCAAACAGAATGGGCTCAACAGGGATGAAAATTTTAGATTACCTTTTTCTCCGCTTCTATCATCTCATGAGCAAAAAAATGGTATCATTCATGGAGCAAAATATTCTTACAGACATCCTATCCTTTTCAAGCAGCAAGAAGAGGTAATTCGTCATGAATTCTATGATCCCATCACTGCATATTTAGAAGAGTTCATCAATCCCAATCTTCTACTTTGGTCTTATTTCAAGTGTAAAGTCCAATTTTATGATTAATTACTGTTTGATTTTAAAAATTCTATTCTAACAAAGCATGTTCGAGAAATCTGGTCAGTCAATCAATTGCGTGGATGGTTGAACTGGAAATTTGTTTTCACTTGCTCAAGAGCTGAGCTAGTTAGTGTAAGAGGTGTAAATAAATAAGCTCGCTTTTTTAGCATTTCATTTCCAGTGTAAATTCAGTGGATTTGTTTTTAGTTAAGTAGTGCAGTAAACCAGTTTGGTTTGCAATTGTATTAAATTATAGTATTTTAGCATGGATAAAGACTCCAACCCAATGGAGCATTAGTACACGACAGGACATATTGCAGTTTTTGGCTTGCAGTGAAAGGTAAGCAAGAAATGTGAGACAGTTCAGGAAAAGGCACTTGATCTACATGTTCTTAGTGCCTCGCAAGGAGAGCACTATCCCCAGCCAGATCTAGATGTTAGCACTGAAATTTACATATCAAAATTTTTAGTTTCTGATAGTGCATTGATTGAAAATTCCAAAAGTGGCGCTGCCGAAATTTCTTCCTCCAGTAATATTTTGCCAAAGCCCCAAGTTTTTGTCAATCTGGTCAGTCTCCCTTCACCTAAACCTGTAGCTTTATTAAATCTTGTCATTTGTCTTTGCCTTTCAAAATTCTAAATTCTTTGTTGATCATGTTTAAAAAAACCAAGTTCCCTTTGCCATTTCAAAACCAAGCCAAGTATTAATAAATAATAATAATGATAAATATAAAATTATATTATTTTAAAACTATATTTTATAGTTTTTAAATAATGTTTATATTTAGTTTTATTTAAAAAGGTCTTGGTTATTTTTCCAATCTCTTGGTTCCCCTTTGAGTTGTTTCAAACCAAACAAAGATTAAACTTTCATAAATTGTAGTTTAATATCTTATGATGCCTGGGATTCATACTTCCGTATTCTAGTGCAAACTCCAGTACAAACATCTTTTGGCGCCATTATCGGGGAACGAAAGCGAATATTATCTTCCCTGGGAGAACGACAATGATTAGATCCAACTCTTGATGGTGGACAGGAGCAGAACACTAGCTTGACTACAATTTTCTACCTAGAGACTCCAACTTCATCACAGATTAATTTATTGGCGACTCCACTTGTTTGAAATGGATAATATTCTTGCTCAGAGGTATGCATTTTGTGATTTCTCAAGTATATATGGTTTTCCAAATACCGTACCTGATAAGATATGAATGGAAAGGTTCCCTTCCCAGATTTAGAGGAGAATATTGGGAAGTACCAGTTAAACACTTGTTGTATTTCCATGATTTTATTCATCGTCTTCAGATCGTGCATGAGGATTTTCAGATCAATCTTTTCAGCTATTCATTGGAGGGATAAGCTCGAGATTGGTGCATATCTCTTTCGGCTGCCAGTGTCAATTCTTTGAAAGGTTTCATGCAGTCTTTCATTTGTTTTGCAAAGAGAATTTTTTCAGTTAATTTCCTTTATAAGGAATGTTGTTATGAATTCGATTTGTTGATTAAAAGATTAGATAGTCATATAGAGTATGCTCATGTTGAAGAGTATGTTGCCGTAGAAGACACTTTTCATAATGGTCAAGAGGTTGATGATCTTCAAAGTGATAGCCATATTGTAGATACTTTTTACATTGTATCAAATGTATCTAATGTTTTAAGTTGTCGTGAAAATCAAATTGTTTCCTTTGATTATTCAAATGATAATGAGAATATCGATATATCAGCATGTGACAGTTTTGGATCTGAGCCACAGGAATACGGTCAAGGTGATAAGGAAGGATTATATGAGCAATTGTTGATTCCTATCTCGTTAAAAGTTGGTGAGCAGAAAGTTAAAAAACTTTTTGAGCTTGAAAGTAATATACATGATCGGTTCTTTCAGAAGATCAACAGTGGAGAAAAGCATTCCATTTTTCACTTGAAACAACAAGGTAAGATTATCCATGAGTTTTATGATCCCGTTTCTATTTGCATGGAGCCATTTCTCTTAGTGATGCCACATGTTACAAAGTTCAGCATGATTGCAGTTTACAATTATAAGTATAAATTGCTCATTACCTTTTTGCTGCAAACTTTGTATCACTTGAGGGTTCTCTTAAACAGCTGCATGCAAAATAATATATTCACCAATTAGATACTTGCATGGCTTCATTGGAAGCATGACTTTACTTGATCGAGTAGCATCACATTGGATTAGAATAGGAGTTTGCATGAATAATTTTAGTATGTGAGCATTTGTTTTCCAGTTTTCATTTGGTTTGTAGTATGAAAAGTTCTCAATTTTCAATAAATAGCCAAAGCTGCTCTCAGTGCATCAGGAACAAAGATATAGTTTGCATGCATTAATGGAATAAGGCCACTGGAACTGTAGAGATTCTTGGAGCCTTGCAGGGAGGACTCCATCCCCAGCCGGAGCCAGATGTTGGTACTAGGATTTTCCCCATCAAAGTTTTAGATTCCGGTAGTGCGTTGACTGAAAATTCCAAAGAAGACACTGCCAGAAGTTCAAAACTTAGTAATATTTTTCAAAAGTCCCAGTTTTTGTTCATCTAGGGCCGCCACAGAATGTGCATAGTTCCAGTGTATTATTGCTCTCGATTTTATACAGTGATTTATATATGCATGTTTGGTTTTTGTTAGTTTTGGAAAAATATTTGGTTGTAATCACATCCAATCTCAAAGTCAAAGTAGCCCAGCCTCCAAGTTAACACCTACTTCATTAATGAGTGTGCGAGCAACTGTTAAGTCGAGGATTCAAGTCTCCAGTTCATACAAGTGTCAAGAAAAATCCCACACATGAGCTCACGACACCAAAAGTATGTACTACGTGTCGATGGTAAATGTGAGTGTTGGCATCTATAACAAGTGGAAGGATCCTTTATCTTGCAGTTGTGAGATAATCCTGACACTACATCTCTATCATCATCACTGGCATTGATCTGCAAGTGATCTTGTAATTACATCTCTTAAGATGGATGTAATCGTGGAGAATGTATGCAATTGCAGTATTTATCTTGTGTGAGATACAGGTCGAAGGTTTTCAATATGAGCTCCTACTCATGACAGTCATTTCCCAGATTGTCAATAGGTCACGCCAAATGCTCAGTATTGTGAAATCTAAAGAGATTTTTGAATTCCACTGAATTCACCACAAGTCAACTAAGCTTGAACTAGTATACACATGGAACGCCAAAGAAAAGTTGAGACCAAGAAGTTCGAGCTCCCAAGTGTCGAAGCCAAGATCTCAATCTAGTGTATAAGAGGAGAAATGTTGTAGTTACTAAATATCGAAAAATCAGAGATAATATCAATGAGGGTTTCGAGTTTTATGTCATTTTATGAGATGCCATTTTGCAGCACAATACGAGACATAGAATGCTCAAATATACAATAGAGTTGTATCTTTAAATACATGGATGGTTTCTTTCCAAAACTTATATAATAACCGAGCATCCTTTCAGATTACTGGAACCAAAGTTTCATTGGATTTCTCTGTCCAAATTTTAAGAAGCTCAAATTTGTGGGGCACCGCTTCAAGATTTTTTTTTGTGAAAGAAAGCCTTCATCAAAGACATGTTCATGTCATCACTAGAAGTGGTCAGGGGCTCGATGACTGTTTAGTTGTTCATAGTATTTTATTTAGGGTTTATTATATGCAATACATTTAACAACTAATACTCTGGCTCAATCTAGTAAAATTCAGTGAAAGATGAAAAAGTGAAACTGCCTCCAGTCATTTCTTTGATGCAACTGAGATGCGTGCAAGAGATTTCCAAGAAAGAATGCTCAACATATTCAGGGTATTGTTATCATGTTTTGATGAATACCACCGATTTTCAAGTAAGGAATCCAAGGATGCCAAGCATTGAGTACACTCAAATTTTCAATCAAGTGTTGATGAGGAGCGCGAGGCATCCAAGCCTCGAAGCCTTCAAGTGTCCAGGTGTCAAAGAGACCTTGCTGTCTGTGAAGATTTTATATAAAGTACTCAATTGATGCTTAATTTGGTTGAACCAATTTTGAACAGAGAGGATGTAAACATAGCAAGCATTATGCTATAGAAGGAAATAATTTTGCGTCCTGGTGGATATGCATATATTTAACAAAACAGAGTACTTCTTACTGAATTAGGGACAATTTGCATACGCTACTGAATGTACAGGAAATTCGTAATTTTCTCATTTAGCAGGTTTTGAAGAATAAGTGCAGCGAGGAGGAGATTTCATGATCAACACATTTCGATCCCAAGTGTCATGATCAAGATCCTAGTTCTAGAACAGTCAAAGCAAGACCAAGAAATTAGGATCTAGCATTTATTTTAAATCTTATCTTTGTTATCAGATCCTATACTTTTGTAACCAATTTCTATACTTCATCCGTACAAGATTTCGATCCCTTAATTTTAGATCTAAATATTATAGCATTATATCTATATATTGTAAAACAAAAAGGAAGCATGGGGGTTCGGTTTTGAGAGGCTCGAGAGAGTTGTAGGAGGCAGTTTTGGCTGTATGAGTGAATTTGTAATCCTGAGGGAATTCTGCCATGTAAACACTTTGTTATTGAAGACTAATGAGAGTTGTTTATCAACAAGTTAAATTTCTTTGTCTATCGTTTCTTTTTGTCTTCTTGTTCGGATAAATTATAGACATTGAGTATCAATGGTTGCACATAATGAGATATTCTCAAGCAACAAAGTATTTGCTGTGACTGCCTGCTATTTATGTATTTTGTTCAAGCATGTTTGAATCCGTTTTGCAGCTTGTGTTTTTCCATTTAGTGGGTGTTCTACTTTATGTTACCTTATGTTTTCATCCATCTACCATCATCTGATAATTCAGCTTGATTGCCTTCAATGTCGATGTACAAGGTGTTTATAACTCCATTACTCAATAGACGTACATTTATATACAGTTAACTTGCTTCCTTTCCCTTTCTTAATCTAGTCTATTTGATCCACCACATTCCAACCAAGTCATTTCATCTTAAGATGTGCTAGCCATACCCTCTCTGCAGTCAAAGTGCATGTTTTAACACTAACCGAATGAACAACCACTAGAAGTTGTTCCTTTGAAAATTACATTATTCTTTGCACATAAGTCCTACATTACCTTGTAGGAACATAAGTCCTACCATATTTGAAATAGTCTTACAAATGCATTGTTGCTTCTTGTATGAGACCATACAAGAACCACTGAAGAAAGTAATACAATTATGTTAATGCAAATTATAACAATATGGATGGTACTTACGTAGGGAAATTACAATCCCTACCTTGGGAAATTTCTTAAAATATTTTAAATCAAAGGTTAATTTCTAATGATGATCTAAGGTCTGCAAGTTGTTACTACTTCCAAAAGTTATGAAAAACCAAGAATATTAAGCTTTAAACCAAATAACAAGATGCTTTAATATTGAAAATTACAAGCTAGTGTGGTCACGCAATTTGAATTAATATTTTTAAATTGCAAGTTATCCCTCCTGCCCGATCACTTGCCAAATTATTTTTCCTCTATAGCAAGGCACCAAATCGTTTTTCATCTACCTATCGAGAACACGAGGTAACCGTAAAACACTGAGTTCACCTTCATCGATTGAACCAAATTTTCCCATGGTTGTAGGTAGATGCCTCTCCTACATTCTATATCCATTGAAATCGCCCTAGAACTGTGTGAAATACAAAAATTTAAATAGTGTTTGGTCACTCCATTGTTGTTAACTACCTGCACATAAATTAAACCATTTTGGGCAATCTGTAATGATAGTTCGAATCCTTTCTCTTATTTAAAAAACTATATTTTTGTGAAAGAAATAGATCGATTCCATGAACATCGATTTCCTATGCTAATAATGATATTATTTAAATAGAATCATTCTATTACATATGAGCATCGAATCCATTATGTGGTATCTTGGGGTACATAATGGGGTAGCAAATAGATTTCACATAATCTAAATGTGGTATCTTAGGGGTACATAATATGGGTAGCAAATAGATTTTCATTATGGATATCCCAATTCCTCCAAACCCTTGAACAAATATTTAGAGGTGATTTTAATATGTTGAGTTGGATAGTGACAGAAGTGGGGGAAGATATGGTACCCCATGTCCATAAAAAAATATGTGAGAAATTCAGCATGCTCAAAATAGGCTAAAACACATACAAAGTTTCAAGCAGCAAAGGACTATTGGCGCGCTTATCACTTCCAATAATCACACCCAACTTTTAATAACTCTGATATGAATGCAAATTTATTGTATTGAATAGCTAAGACCATGTTTGTATCCTTTATGCCCCTATAAGAGCCTATTTGTAGCCTTTTGTTGTGGGCAGAGGAGCCTGCCACTAGGCATTTTTTAGCTTATGCTATGTTTTTTTATTTTTGGTTTATTCTCTTTTTGTAGCTTATTTGTAGTTGTGTAGCCTATTTGTAGCTATTTGTAGCATGTTGGAATCAGACCTAACAATATTGAAGATGGTTTCATGCAGCTATTGTAGATGGTTTCTTACAAGTGTTTGAACAAGTTCTTATTTGAGAGTTGTTCTATATATAGTTTTATATAGGAGTATTGGATATTAGAAATCATTAGAATAAATGTAAGTTATATCAAAATAAGTTTATTTATTTATGTTTGTTTCATAATACAATTGTGTAAGAGCATAGTTTAACATAATACCATTTTTTCCAAGTTATACTTACCTTGAGGTTATAAAGCTATATGTTTTATAGAATGTAATCCAAATTTTGATACATTGTTTATTAGTGTGAACTTGACATAATGATTAATATCTATGTTTTTATTAAATGAAATAAACTTATATTTTATTTAATGGTTTTAATGATGGAGAATTGTTTGTAGATTTATGAATTATTTGTATATTTTACCAGTGTAGTTTATGAATTATTTCTAGATTTTACGATGTAATGTGTTTATAATGATATGTTCTTTGTGCTTTTGACTGCAAATATGGATTGCAATGCCAATATTTTGAGAGAGATCAGGTATATCTAAGGCATTAACAGTGCATTTAGGGGTGGATACCCAATTCAATGCTCTCTTGTTGAATCCATTGATTCCATTGTAGACATAATCCATCAGGAAAATGGGGCACTTTACAACATTTCCTCTTACAGAGAGAGGATACACGGGGAGTATGTTGATGGCTTGGACCACTACGCCATCAAAAAACTAAACATAAGCAAAGAATATATATTTTCCCTATTCAACGTCCCTAAAAAAATGCAATCTCGAACACCAGTCATCCCCACATTTCCATCAAATGGTGTACGTATTATGTATTCATTGATAATTGGATGGATAGGTGGTACATGGTGTTCAAAGTGTCTCCCTACAACAATAGGGAAGTCCCTTTGTACTTCCTTAGGAATGTGTATGTTGAGTTCATGTTGGAGAAGGATGTGAACTATTTCCATTACTTTCCATTCCAGGGTGTTGGGATGGGGATGCCCCAAAACCGACAGGGTGTGAGGCATAGAGATGTCAATTTCCAAGCACCTCCACCGCATAGGCCACTCCCTAGGGAGGAATTCCCACCTAGACAACAATTGCTTCTGGAGACATAGGATGTATTGACGTGTTTTCGCTAGAACATGGGCCACCACACCACCTTTGTTGCGGGAAGTGGCCAAATAGAGGCAGTTACTATTGATCAGGTAGGAACACCAGCTGCAGGTTAGGTAGGACCTTTAGCTACTAGATAGGGAGGACCTTCCACTGTAGGAGCTCCTTCCCATTCGTGCACATCATGTGTCCATACCTATTATGGCGGATCCCATGTGAGTTTTTGGCAACAAATAATTACATGAAACCTAAAGGTTTTGTTCCAAAAATTTTGTTTCTTGTTGTTCATACATATATATCTCATTTTCTCATGTTTTTATGATCTTAATTTGTAGTTTCTCAATCAAATTCCCTTGGGGGAGGACATGGATGTAGACACTTTGGTTCCCAAATTCTTACGAAGATATCAACAACATGTATATTTTTTTAGCATATTACATTGTTAGTTGATGTTAGTTTTGTAATAAATTCATCTATTTGACTATTTGAGCACTCAATGTAATTTGCAACCACTAAGAGAGGATAGCCACCAAGCGCCTCCCAATAGAGAGAATTCATTGCTTGGGGACACAAGAAGATCTCAATAGTAGCTATCTCTTTTGAACATGTTACATTGTTATTTGATGTTAGTTTTGTAATGAATTCATCTATTTGACTATTTGAGCACTTGGTGTTTGCAGAGATTGAGAGAGTAGAGCCACTAGGTGCCTCCCACTGGAGAGAATTTAGTTCTTGGGACCACAGGTGAATATCAACAACAAGTATCTATTTTGAACATGTTACATTGTTAATTGATGTTAGTATTGTAATAAATTCATGTATTTGATTATTTGAGCACTCAATGTTTACCGCCACTAAGAGAGGAGAGCCACCAGGTACCTCCCATCAAAGAAACTTCAATTCTCGGGTCCATAGGTGGATCTCAACAAAAAGTATATTTTTGAACATGTTACATTGTTAGTTGATGTTAGTTTTGTAATAAATACATATATTTAACTATTTGAGCACTTTGTGTTTGCAACCACAAAGAGAGGAGAGGCATGTGTATACTAGACAGTATTATCCTTGAGTGATGGAGGGTTCTCCCACAAGTTTAGCTTTTAATGTTGCAAGATGGATGTTCCTCCAATGGCACCACTGCCTACCCAAGGAGGCCAATATCATAGTCTAGAGTAAGTATTTACGGTAAGACATATAAAAATACTATATATTATTCTATTAATGAGTTCGGGTGCTTTACTCAATTCATTCAATGTTGTTCATAATTGGTGTATAAAATGATTTCCTTTTACTAATTTTGGGAGATGAAAATTGACGAGAGGAGATCATTGAGGAGGAGATTGAGATAGTCACCCGTGCCTCATATGGATAGGGTGAGTGTTTAATATAAATTAGTTATTAGTAAGTGATTTTTTAGTTTGCTTTAATCTTGCTGAAATATCGCTCATTGTTGATCAGTAGAATTGTTCTTTAACTTGCATACTCCAGAGATGAACATGTATCCTAGACAAAGGAATGCTTGACCTATGTCAGGAAAAAACAAAAGGAATATTGATTTTGGATCCTAGTTGTACTTATAGATGGCACATGCCTGAGCATGTTTTTTGTATTCTAAAATAGTGACCCATTGAGTATATATTTTATTACAGAATCCACATGCCATATGTATATATTGTACTAAAAGTATTTCAACTATATATAAAATCTACATTGATGTTTAGTATCTGTGCAAGTATTGTGTATTTTGTATTTTGATGCTACTTTGATGTTATATTTTAGAGTATTTTAACGATACAAATGGCATCTTACATATGTGCATATGTATATGACTTGTCACATTCACACATTGACATTGACATTGACATATTTGCATGACATTGAAACATTTATACATTTCTCAAAATACCATATCGACACATGGACACATTGACATTGAAATTGACATTGACACATTGACATATTTAAATGACACTGACATACTGACACATTTCTCAAAATTTCTCATGCAATGCATTCATTGAGCAAAATTTTCATTGCTTTGTATATTTGCATATGTATATAACTTGTCACATTGACTTGACACATTAACATTGAAATTGACATATTTGCATTTCATTGAAATGTCAATAGTTATGCCCAACAATAAAGAAATTGAATTAGGGAATCTGGATTTCTGTTAGAATGATTGCATAGGGTCTAGGAGGAATTTAAGGTCAATAAAATTATTCCCACAAGCTATCTAACATGGCGGGTACATTCATGTGTAGAGAGAGAGAGAGAAAGGGAGCTTGAATAGTATATTCAATATGAAAAATATATACATACATAGTAAGTCTCATGACATAGATGAACCATGGTGACAAACGACATTAAAGTACATTATGGATTCCACAATTAGTTTTCAAACATTCTATTACCCTACCTTGATGTTCACATGGTTGCATATAAAAATCTTGACCAAGATGCTCAGGAAAAATGTTTGGTTTGCTCCTAAGTTGCACATTGAATCCTAATGTCTACAATATATTAGCTTCCAAATACATGACAATGAGCCTCCACATGTTTCAATTATTCATGAAACACTTTATTTCTTGCAAACTTCAAAACAGCTTGATTTTCATAGTAAAGTACAATTGTTCCATATTTGTTTATCAAATCAACAAAGAGTCTCCTCAACCACATTGACTTTTCTCCATATTCTGCTTCATAAGAAGAGAGAGACACAATTTGTTGCTTCTTACTTGGATAATAAACTACACCTGACATACCAAGACTAGAAACATACCATGTAGGATTTTTTTTATCATCAACTGAACTATTGAGATTCACAATAGATAATCGAACAAAATCTCCATGAAACCTGAATTCTGCAATAAGAGAAAAATATACCAGGACTAGGGAAGCACTATACTTGAAAATATATCATCCAAAGCAAGCACAATCCTAGGAGAGGGAAAAAATAGTCAACACATAAATAATGTGCTAAAGAGAGATTTCCATACCATTAAGAACATGGGAATCTAATGTCATTTATGTTGCATTTGGTATGGGAATAAGAGGATTGATAGTAATAGGAGGATTTTTTAGGCTAAGAAGGATACTTTGTCATGAAAATTTTGGTGAGTAATTTTAGACTTGTTTTATACTCTGTATTCATGCGTACTTAATTGAGACCTTTTCTAGAACAACATGAAAAACAATCTTGGAAAACATCCATCAAATTAAGAAACTATTGCTTTATTAATGTGCTTATTGTGTTTCAAAATTTTTGGCATAAGAAATATGATCTTCTCAAGTATAGTTCTAACTGAAAATCATTGTTCAGTTTGTACACCAGCTTGAATATTAGTCACCAAAAAGTAAATTGACTCACAAAATGCAATATCCTTCAGTAATAAAGTATATAAGAGAAGCAGGCTTATTTGTATAAGTCGTAAAAAAATATTTTTCTCAGGCATGTAACATCCATTCATGTAAATTGCCATTGATGAAATACTATTTTAATATAAAAATATCTAGGGATCCATTTAGAGACAATCTTCAGTTATGCTTACAATATATAAGGAATTCTTATCTATGTAGAGAAGTACAGAGGGATGCCCTGTTCATGGTGAATAAGTGTATGCATAATACATTCACCAAGCTGATCTCACTATTGGTAAATCATCTTTTATCATGTGTAGCCATCAACTAGAATGTTTCTTAATCATGAATGTAAAAAATGGAAGAACAATATGCAATCTAGAAGAAAAAAAATCCTCTGCATTCATTCAAAAAACAAAAAAAATACAACATTAATTATTTATGTTGACCATTTTGGTGGTGAAACAACACCTTGATCATTGAGTGGATGGGATAACAATGAATCAACACCTTCCTCTAGGGTATATATTCCTTTGGGAGGCATTAGTAACAACATTAGAGGGTAATCTCAAAGAGGAAAGATGAGTCACCCAATTTCTAAAACTAGTTGGTGTGAAATGTGCCAAACACGAAAGAATGTTTGCAAATTGTTTGACAAAAATATTGAATTACATATTTGACTGCAAGAGGTATTTAGATTTATGGGAGTCTCTAGCAGGAGGCCTTTCACTTTCCAATTGAACACTATTGTGGAGAAACTTCAGCAATTAAATAATGAAAATGAACGATATATCAGAAATAGTAGAACACAGAAGGAATTTATTGATCGCAGACCACTTCGAGGGGGAAACTTCCTTTGAGAAAGATAAATACAAATAACTTGTGGATTCCTTCATTGGCCTCAACACATACTTATATACTAAGTCTAAGATTAAAAAAAAAATATTACTCCCCATGAATGTGGGATAATACAATATACTCACGGGATGACTTACAAAGCATATGCATCCAACAACAATATACTACAATGTGGGATAATACAATATAATCACGTGACGACTTACAAAGCATATGCGTCCAACAACAATATACTAACAAAGTAAAGAGAAGGGTTGACACGAATTCCTAACATCCCCTCCCCCTTAGAAAAATCTTTGTCCTCAAAGCTTTAGATGTGGAAATTGTTGGTGAATCTGAAGGAGTGGTTCCCATGTAGCATCCTTTGGTTGCATTTTGTTCCACTAAATTAATACCTTTGTGATGGATCGAGAGTGAAGTTGACGAGTGTTCATAGTGAGGATGGCCTCCAACTCCAAAATGATGGATCTTTCACTATCCAGTTCTAGTAAAAAAGTTTGTGCTCTTATGTTGGTGCCAAGAAATTTATTTAGACAAGAGACATGAAATACTAGATGAATGCGGGAAGGAGGAGGAAGTTCCAATTTATAAGCAATGGACCCAATATTCTGAAGAACCTTATATGGCCCATAGAAATTTGGAGTCAGCTTATGACGCCCTTTGAGTTTCAGGGAGGATTGCTTGTAAGGCTATAGACGAAAAACCATATCACCTATTAGAAAAGTGTGCTCAGAATGGTGTTGATCGACTTGATGTTTCATTCGATTTCTTTCCATGTGAATATTGTCCTACAAAATGCGAAGAATCTAATCTCGGGTTCGAAGAACCGTGTCAACTACCTGAAATGGTGAACTATTTGGGGTGTATGGAAGAAGAACTGGTGGTGCCTGACCATATAATGCTTCATATGGATGTTGGAATATTCTCCCCATCATTTTTCAATCTTGCATGCATTTCTGCATGCATGCATGCAATTGCATGCATCCCAGTCATCAGTCCCAACACCTAGCCCTCAGTTAGCTAGCCCCGGGAGCTTCTCACTGATCAGTTTTATCCCTCCTAGAGCTTATTGTGCCCTTCTTCCTTGATTTTAGGAAGCCACTCGCCCTCTCTCACCTACCACTCATTTGCACTTCAGTTATCTTTAGTTCTTTCCTTGATTTAAGGAAAGACTGTCTCTCAACTAACTATATCACTCCGATGGACCTCCAGTGAGACTAGACTGCCCATTCTGACTCCAATTAGCTCCTCATGCGCCCTCCACTGAGCCTCCTTCACTCAGTTATACTCCTCATGCGCCCTCCACTGATCCTCCTTCATTCAGTTAGTGCCTACCTCACTCAGTTAGAATCAGTTGACTGACTGTTACCATTGATGACTGATACATTGACTGGATGATGACTCCACTATTATCTAAGACAGACTCTGAGTTAGGAATTCGAATGCCCTACTTGGCCTATTCAAATCCTATATTATGCACCTTACTGTTCTATTGTACACATTCACTTACATTCTTATTCATTGTATAATACTAAGATATTGTTCTATTTTACTGTGTTTATGAGTTATCATTGAGTGTCTCCTTCTCTTCTTCTTTGCAACATATTTGTGAGTTTGATTGTGAGTTTCTACAGCTGCCAGATCCCTTGCATATTCCTACATGGTATCAGAGTGGGAAGCAGCTATTTGAATTGCAGCCATTGCAACGATTGCAGCAGCAGCAATTGCAGCTATTCGAAGTGTAGCATTCTCCATTAGCAAAAACTCTCTCATTTTGCAGGTTTCGAAATTCAAAATTGAACAACATCTTCTATGTATCTGGAAGGAGTTCCTTTTATCACTCCATTCAACTATGATGAGTGGAAGCCAAAGATGGTATCATATTTGAAGAGACGTGGTCTTTTTGATATGTGTACTTGTATCAAGAGAGATTTTTCTTCCGATGGAGAGAAAGAAGATTGGATTGATGCTTGTGAAATAGCCTAAGGAAAAATATGTATTACTATGTTTTCCAATATGGAATACTACATTGATCTCGATGAACATCCAAGTGATCTATGGTCTAGATTGGACAGATTACTTGGAAGTCAGGAGGAATAGGTTGATGCCATCCGTGCGGAAAGCAAGCTCGGTGATACTTCCTGCAGTGATTCCTCTATTCATGGCTCGGCCTCTATCATCTCCCATGATGAAGTTGTTCAAGAAGAAGTTGAACTTATGGTTTCAGTTGCTCCATCTTCCTATCTGATTTCTGAGCAAAATATATAAGCTACTACTCTAGAATTTGAAGAGATCTTTGAAATCTCTACTTCCCGTGAGCTTGCTTATGTGCAAGATGATGACCTACTGAGTTTTTTGAAGAAAAAAAAAAATTTGGAAGGTAATGCATTTGCTCCTCCTCATCATATGCTTTCTTTTATTTCCTATTTGGTCATTGGCACATGCTTTCAGAACTTCACTGAAGATAGAAGACTCTACCATTCACTTGGATTCAAGTCTCAAGCACATCCTTGTGATTTTGGTTTTGATCTCACGACTATTGGTTCAAAGAAGATTGATCTCACGACTATTGGCTCAAAGAAGTTCATGAAAAACCCTTCCCAAATTATTAGATTTGATTTGAAGTTCAAGCCATCACCATTATATGGTTCATTTGGTTCTTATCTCACCCCTGCTGGTTCAAAGGAGATATCAAAGAACTACATACACTTTCATGGAGTTGATGCACTTGTCGATGTGCAAGATGGTGATCTACTGGGTATTTTAAAGAAAACAGATTTGGAAGGTAATGCATTTGCTCTCCCTCATCATATGCTTTCTTTGGATTCTTGTTTGGTCATTGGCACATGCTTTCAGAGTCTCAATGATGATGGAAGACTCTATCATTCGCTTGGGTTCATGATTCATGCACCTTTTTGGGATTTTGGTTTTGATTTCACCCCTGTTGGTTCAAAGGAGATCATAAGAAACCATCCTCTAAGTCTTGGATCTAATTTTCCTCCATCCATTATTGGAGATCTCAAGCACATGTTTTTACAACATGATATATTTCTTCCCAGGAGGAAGATAACTCCTTTTGAGAGAATGCTAGATCCAGATCCACAAGAACCTGAAGATCTAGCACCTATTGGCTCATGGGCCACCATCATTGTTGCATGCACCAGTGATCTTGTTGAAGATTCACCATCATCATGTCATAGTTTCTTTGGTGACAATCACACCTATGTCGGTTCAAAGGAGATATCAAAGAACTATCTGCACATTCATGGTTTTGATTCTACCTCGGTTGGTTCGAATCACATGCTTCATGATGATCTTCATATTATGTTTTTGCAGCATGATCCACTTCTTCCCAAAAAGAAGGTACCTCCTTCCTTGATTGATGATCAAGAGAGAGATGCATCTTCACATGATATTTCAGATTCAGAATTTGAAGATGAAGATGGGAGAATGCTAGACCCAGATCCACAATAACCTGAAGGTCTAGCAACTGATGATGAAGATGAGTGAATGAGAGATCCAGATCCACAAGAACCTGAAGATCTCTCACCTGATATTCCTCCTCTTCCTTGATGGGAATCCACTACACTCTGATCTGCCGGTGATTTGGTTGGTGATCCACATGATCATAGAAGAACCAGATCATATTTTCAGCATGGAAGGTTTCATCCTTCTCACATTACTGATCCATTGCAGATCGATCGATCCTTCTTTGAAAAAGAAGGACACTTGCCTCCTCAGGGGTAAGTCATGATATGCTACTTTAGCACCTTCAGTCTATTTTGAGGGAGGGCTTTCTTCCCACTGGGTTTTCCCTCTTTCCTCACTTAGTTTATTTTAGATTGATTGTACGGGGTAACCTTTGGTCTCAGTAACCAGGGCCCTATCTTGCTGTTTTATAGGGTGACCTTTGGTCTTAGTTACCAGGGACCTACTCTTCAGTTATTTTCTCATAGTATAGCTTGTGTGGGGTGTTGGAATATTCTCTCCATCATTTTTCAATCTTGCATGCATTTATGCATGCATGCATCCCAGTCATCAGTCCCAACACCTAGCCCTCAATTACCTAGCCCTGGGAGCTTCTCACTGATCATTTTTATCCCTCCTAGATCTTAGTACGCCCTTCTTCCTTGATTTTAGGAAGCCACTCATCCTCTCTCACCTACCACTCAGTCGCACTTCAGTTATCTTTAGTTCTTTCCTTGATTTAAGGAAAGACTGACTCTCAACTGACTGTACCACTCCAATGGACCTCCAGTGAGACTAGAATGCCCATTCTAACTCCAGATAGCTCCTCACGCACCCTCCACTGAGCCTCCTTCACTTAGTTAGACTCCTCATGCGCCCTCCACTAAGCCTCCTTCATTCAGTTAGTGCCTACCTCACTCAGTTAGACTCAGTTGACTGACTGTTACCATTGATGGCTGATACATTGACTGGATGATGACTCCACTATTATCCAAGCCAGACTCTGAGTTAGGAATTCGAATTCCCTACTTGGCCTATTCGAATCCTATATTATGCACCTTACTGTTCTATTGTACACATTCACTTACATTCTTATTCATTGTATAATAGTGAGATATTATTCTATTTTGTTGTGTTTATGAGTGATCATTGAGTGTCCTTCTCTTCTTCTTTGCAACATATTTGTGAGTTTGATTGTGAGTTGCTACAGCTTCTAGATCCCTTGCATATTCCTACAATGGATTCATTTTAGATGCAGTGTGGTAGGAGTTATTGTACCACCATTCAGCGAGAGGGAGCCACTTTTCCCACTAATGTTGTTGTTCGGAGGTGAAGCAACAAAGATAAGTTTCCAAACATTTTTTTATAACTTCAGTCTAACCATCTGTTTGTGGGTGATACCCTGAACTCATCTTCATTTTGGTGACAGTGTGGAAAAATAGTTCTGTCCAAAAATGACTGGTGAAATTTGCATCACGATTTGAGACAATGGAAGAAGGGATTCCATGAAGATGAAAGATCTAGTCCAAGAAAATATATGCGATCTCTGTAGCAAGACTTCTGTGGTAGTTGATTGCGGGAGGAATCAGAGAACCCATAGTATCCATATTTAAAAATTGACATTTCGAATCCAAAACAAGATCCATCATCAGGACAAAATGCTGAGTTTTAATGAAGAGCTAAAGATCTGATATATAGTGCTAAGAAGTGAAGAATGGAGACAAGCTCAAGGTCGGCTTACGGGGAGATTAGGGTTTAGGTTGAAATATTGAGATTTTTTAAATTAATGATCAAACCCTAAATATTAATTTATTAATTGTTTTTAGAAGAATCTTATGTTTAAATTGAAAAATTCTTATTATTGGAGTAAAAAAATTTTGTTTATTTTTTAATAATTAGTAATAGTGACATTAAATTAATTAGAAATGCAAGTATGTATAATAATATATTAATCAAAGGTTTGTTTTAGTAATATAATAAAAGTGTTTTTAGGTTAGATTGGGTAAGTGTTAAACACTTAATAAACTAAACAATTAGTTATAAAACTTTTTAATTTTTAATTTAATTTTGTTTATTTTAATTTTAATCTCCCCGTAAGCCGACCTTGAGCTTGTCTCCATTCTTCACTTCTTAGCACTATATATCAGATATTTAGCTCTTCATTAAAACTCGGCATTTTGTCCTAATGATGGATCCTGTTTTGGATTCGAAACGTCGATTTTTAAATATGGATATTGTGGGTTCTCCTATTCCTCTCGCAAAATCTATGCGACTGAGGAGGAAGTATAGGGATGGATGAGGGCACAAAAATGACTATATTTGGGGAGGCAATCAACCACAACCAAAATCACTGTCTTCCCTCCAGATTTAGGGATCCCTTCAGTGAAATCCATAGAAATATATCTCCAAATCCGTGTAGGGATGGGAAAGGGTTCAAGCAATACTAGAAGGAGTTTCCTTTAACCTTTGTTGCGTTGGGAGGTATCACAATCAGCCACCATCTGTTGAATTTTCCTTTTCATTCCCTTCCAAAAGAAGTTACGTTGTGTCTGCTCATACGTTTTGAGGAACCCAGAGTGCCCTGCCGATGGAGAAGCATGGAGTTCATAGGAGAAAACCTGTTGAATATATGTGCTCTGGGGAAGCACCAGACTAACCTTGTATCTCAATGAAGCAACATCCCAAGATTAATGCGGTACATCAGAAGGGTTGCTAGCCAACCGTTTGATGATTTGAGATAATGAGGAGTCATTGACATAGCCTTACTGAACAGATTGCAACCAACCCAAAGAATTCCATCATTGTGCTGGGACAGAAAATTTTAACCTCAGATCGGATTTCATCCTTCATACCACTGACAAAACAACTCATGTAGAATTCATCAAGTAATCCTTCTGTGTGATTGGCCAGTTTCTCAAATTATGTATGATACTCTCGTGCAATGCGAATTTGGAGAATTTTAGTGAGTGTGCCTGTGAAGTCATCAAAAGCACTAGGGACAAATTGTTTCAAAATGAGTTGGAAAAAATTGGTCCATTTTGGCTCTACATGAGTCTTGATGTACCAACGGAACCATTGAAGGGATTCATGTTCCAAATGAAAGGATGCAAGTGGAACTTTGTTGACATCAAAAGTATTATGTAGAATGAAATATTGTTCTTCCCGGTATATCCATCTAGTCAGATCGTCACCATTAAGCGAGGAAAATCAAGCTTCGTCCCACGAAAAGTGTTGGAAGAAGAGAATCCAGTGTCTGCAGAAGACTTTGGCTGTCATCTATTGTTCATGGCTGAAGGTTGAATATGGAGGCCAAGAATTTTTTCATCAGTTTGGTCTTGAGGGCTGCAAGTTCTTCCTCCATGTTTTTTGCTCCTGTGCAGGTGACAACAATAATCTGGATATATTTTGTTTTTAGGGGAGAATGGGTAGAAGAACAAAAACAAAAACTTATTTAGTAAAGGAAAAATTGGACTTGGGAAAAAATTTCATGGGTAATTGGGGTTTGACTAGGTTTTGGACACTTTTTAATGGACAGGGAAGCATAAAATGGGGATTTCAGAAGCAGGGTGAAAAAATGGAAAAAAATTTCCAAAAGGGACAAAGAAGCAGAAATAGGAAATGAACACTGTGGAAAAATATGAAGGCGATTGGGTGAAAATCGAAGAAGTTATGGAAAACCCTAAAAATATACAAATGTGGGATTTCTGGCTTCGGGAAGTGGAATTTGGGATATGGTTCTCAGGAAGGAAATATGCAGAATGGAATTGCAGGGGTGCCAGTGAATTTTCAAGGGAAACGGAGTTAAATCAAAGAAGATATGGTGAAAAAAAAAAATTGATCTGCAATTGCTCGGAATTGATCTGCAATGGATCTGGACATATGTAATCTGCTATTTATCAACTGGAAAGAGATATGGACCCCAAGTATGATCGGATTCCTAAAGGTTTAGGGGATTCACTCGGCTACCATGTTGTCTAACGGCTTGCGTATTGGGGCAATACCCCTCACTCCACGGCTCAGGTAAATATGATAACCGCTTTGTCACAAACGACAACTCTTGGTTTACCTCACGGGTGGGAACTAGTCAATCAGGTAGGGGTCTTTGCCCTTTTCGCTGGCAAGTCTTCTCAATGGGCCAGCTACTTCGGGGTTCATGTGGTACTCCTCACAATGATTTTTAGGGCTATGTTCAGGTACTTCCCACAGTTAAGATTCTCGGATCCAAACCTGCAATTGAAAGGAACAATACAGATGCAAAGAAAAACAACTACTACAATAATCATAGTGCCTGGAAGGCACTACAAAGTTTTTTTTGGCATAAATTCCACCTAGTGAGCCCAAGAAAGTTTTTTGATGCCAGATGTGGAGAACCTTCAATAATTAAATGATGAAAATGACCGATATATTAGAAATAGAAGAACATAGAAGGAATTTATTGATTGCAGGCCACTTCAAGGGGGAAACCTCCTTTGAGAAAGATCAATACAAATAACTCGTGGATGCCTTCATTGGACTCAACACGTACGTATATACTATGTCTATGCTAAACAACTATTAGTCCCCATGAATGTGGGATAATACAATATACTCACAGGACGACCTACAAAGCATATGCGTCCAACAACAATATACTAACAATGTGAGATAATACAATATACTCACGGGATGACTTACAAAGCATATGCATCCAACAACAATATACTAACAAAGTAAAGAGAAGGGTTGACACGGGTTCCTAACAACTATGGAATCAGTTTTTGGTGTTAAATAAATATTTAAATCAAGGAAGGAATTCTCTTAGCCTAGAAATGGTTGATTTTCACTTGTAAATAGTGAGTGCTATGTAAATCTAAAATTAGAAAGGAGTCAATAGTACATTTGATGATTGGATTATGTGATAGCACCAATAATTATGGATGGATCTCCTTCACTAGTGTTTGAAATGTCACTATAGAAAATGGATCTATAAAGGATAAAAAACATAGGTGGAGGAGTTTCAACAGTTGACTTATTCTTGCAAACTTGCATAGTCTCTTATTAAGAAAAACCCTAGCTCATGAGATCACTATAGAAGATGAGAACCAAGTGATGGACCCATGGGAGAGAGGTTCCCCTAGATGGAAATAATTATCATGAGCTCAATGGAGTTGATTGTTCATCGATCTAAGCCACGATCGTCATTTTATGGCGATTTATAGGTCGCCTCCTTATGACTTTTAGAGAATCTATGTTCATGGCATAAAAACCCAGTCGGGCATTGGAATTGAGTTTCATAAACTCATGCATGTTTTTTTGCGCATGTTAGACATGGGAACACTGCCCATGGTCCCAAGGTGGAGAAGTTTCAGTAGTTGACCTGTTCTTGCAAACTTGCATAGTCTCTTACTAAGAAAAACCCTAGTTCTTGAGACTACTGCAGAAGATGAGCATCAGGATATGGATCCATGGGAGGGAGGTGCCCCTATCTATAAATCATTGTCATGATCCAAACGAATTCGATGGTTCATAGATCTGAGCCACATTTATCGTTTTATGGTGAGTTGAAAGCCACCTCCTTAATCCTTTTAGGAACACTTGGTAAATCGATGTTCAGGGCATAAAAACCCAACCGAACATCAGACTTGAGTTCCATGAGCTCCTACATGTGTGTTTGGTCATGTTCAACATGGGCATGCCACCTATGATCCCAAGGTGGTCCAAGAGTTTCAGCAATTGACTTATTCTTGCAAATTGCATAGTCTCTAACTAAGCAAAACCCTAGTTCCTGGGATCACATCAGAAGATTAGAATTAGGTGATGGACCCATAGGAGAGAGGTTCCCCTAGATGGAAAGTATTTTCACGAGCCCAACAAATTCGATGGCTCTTCGACCGAGCCACGGTTGTTCTTTTATGGTGAGTTGTTGAATCTATGTTTAGGGCATAAAAACCAAACCAGACATCGGAATTGAGTTCCATGAGCTCCTTCATGTGTGTTTTGGCATGTTGAACATGGGAACACCACCCATAGTCCCAAGGTGGAGGATTTTCAGTAGTTGACCTATTCTTGCAAAATTGCATGGTCTCTTACCAAGGAAAACCCTAGTTCCTAATATCACTACAGAAGAGGAGCATTAGGTGATGGACCACAGGAGAGAGGTGTCCCTAGTTGGAAAGAATTGGCATGATCCCAATGGATTAATTGGTTCATCGATCCAAGCCATGGTCATTGTTTTATGGCAAGTTGCAGGTCGTCTCCTTAATCCTTTTAGGGACACTTGGTGAATTTGTGTTCAGCGCATAAAAACCCAACTGGGAATCATAATTGAACTCCATGAGACCATGCATGTGTCACGTGTAGGTGTGATCGACATGGGAAAACCACCCACAGTCCCAAGGTGGAGGATTTTCAGCATTTGACCTATTCTTGCAAATAATTTTCATGATCCCAATGGAGTTCATGGTTTTTCAATCCAAGCCACAATCATTGTTTTTCATGGTGAGTTGTAGGTCGCCTCCTTAATCCTTTTAAGGACACTTGGTGAATCTATGTTTAGGGCATAAAAACCATAACATGCATCAGAATTGAGTTCTTTGAGCTCTTGAATGTGTGTTTTGGCATGTTCGACATGGGAACACCACCCACAATCTCAAGGTGGAGGAGTTTCAACAATTGACCTATTCTTTCAAACTTGCATATTAGTCTCTTACTAAGAAAAATCCTAATTCCTCATATCACTACATAATACAAGAACCAAGCGATGGACCCATAGGAGAGAGGATCCCCTAGCTGAAAATCATTGTCATGATCCCAATGGAGTCGACGGTTCTTCTATCTAAGCCACGGTCATCGTTTTATGGCAAGTTGCAAGCCACCAACTTAAGCCTTTTAGGGACACTTGGTGAATTTGTGTTCATGGCATAAAACCCCAATGGGGAATCAGAATTGAGTTTCATGAGCTCATGCATGTGTTTTTTTGCATATTTGACATGGGCACACTACCCATGGTCCCAAGGTGGAGGAGTTTCAGCAGTTAGACTATTCTTTCAAAATTGCATAGTCTCTTACTAAGCAAAACCCTAGTTCCTAAGATCACTGCAAAAGAAAAGCATCGTGCGATGGACCCACGAGAGAGAGGTGCTCCTAGCTGAAAAGCATTGTATTGAGCCCAACGGATTCAATGATTCATTGATCTAATCCATGGCCATCATTTTATGGTTATTTGCATTGTTGGGCATGGCCCAAGTTGGCATATTTTTTAGGACATACAGTTTTAGCAGTTGCACAGTTCAGACTGCAAAGATCAGATGGCAGATTTTTGTCGATAGCGCAGCTCGAGAGTGCGAAGTCGGATACGCGTAGCAAGCAATGCGAAGTCAAGGCACTGTGCAGGTTTGCTAATGCACAGTGCCAGTGCAACCACTATTTTGGGTAAAGAGTATAAGAGAAGGTTGAGCTGTGAAAGTGACCTGTTTTGGGTAAGTGACTCCAGGATTCCCAGCAATTGGGTAAGGAGAAGAGTGGAGAAAGAGGAAAGCAACCTGTCAGTCAGAGTGGCAGAAAACCATTAGAGGCTAAGCCATGGGTAGACGGTGACAGCAAGGCTAAAAGGGCGGAAAGTGACAGGCTACGATGCGGTTGTAACCGTTTTTATGATGACTGTGGCTGTAAGAAGGACATGTGAGCCACATGTGGCCCAGCAAGGCAACGTGAAGCGATTGGAGCAAGCTGTCGACGGCAACAGGTAGGGTGGCGGGTAACCGCACCAGTTTTGGGTAACCTTAGGGTTTTGGCCCGCCATGAATGTAACAGACATGACCTATGGGAACAGTTTATAAAAGGGCATATTTTGTAAGGGAAAGGGTTAATCTCTAATCTTCATTGAGTAATGACGAGCTATGTTGAACTCTGTCAAGAGAAGATTGTAAAACGGCTCTGCAGCTGTGTGCGCAGATACCTAATGAGAGAGAAGAGAGTCTACAGCTGAGTGTGTAGATAGGAACTATTGAACCCTTCCCATTGATAATATAATCAATAGTTCCTGTGGACATAGCTCCCATCCTGGGGTGAACCACGTTAATTCCTTGTGTTATGTGATTGATTCTGTGGTTGCATCTATGTATTTGCTTATATTGAATAGTTAAATTCCTGTTATGAGTTCACGTGTTCTTGCTTTTATATGTATTCGCCCTAAGGATAAATGATGGGGATAATATGTTAAGTATCGACATATGTGAATGAATGTTGAATGCACAAGTATTTATAAGTCAGATGAATGCATAAGTTGATCGGGTAAACACTTAAACCAGCAAAGTCTGTATAGTGCGATTCCCTGAAGTGCAGCACCGGAAGTGCGCTGTTACATTGCAGTTCATAATATTGTCTAAGCCTGCAAGGTTTATAGTTAGGTGCTTGTTGAATGTATAAACTTACACTAAGCCAAGTAAATTGAAGTTGTGTGATTGCCGAAGAGGAAAGAGAAATCCTCAGTGTGTTGTCTCGTTGCTAAGCGACCATCCCACATCGCGCAGTCCTTGGATGCGCAATAGTATAAGCATTTACCATGAAGTAAGAGAGCTTCGCGCAGTACTCCCTTCCATTGAAGCGTGCATCACCCAGTTGTGGAAACCTGATTCCACAACCTCCCCATAACTTTGCCTCAGGTAAGACATCAGTTTGCTCGTAGATTGTTGCCGAAAGGTCCAGTGAAAAGGGGTTTTGTTGTTTCCTTGAACCACGCAGAACCTGGGTCTATCTCATCGAACTTAAAGAACATATATAGAGCCAAAAAATGGTTTTGTTTCTGCACTTGAACTTGTGATGAGCACCGAAAATTGGAATCCTGAGAAAACAAAAATATGGAACTGGGTGGACAAAACATAAAGGGATTTTCTAGAAAGGAGAATTGAAATCCGCGTCTCTCTGACATAGAGTGGCTACAGAAATACCTGTGGGCAACTATTCATGAAATTTTCTTCGCAACCTTTGGAAACGAGTTGCACGAGTGGTTGTCAAGACTCGAGGAGTGAAAGGACTATTTCCAAGAAGGAGCACCTACTGAGTGGAACCCAAAGATCATTCAGAGGCTTAAAGCAGTAAATAGTCCACTCTCGCGAGCAGTCGAATTTTGGGTTGACAGTATTCTAGAAGGCTTCATGACAGAGTTCGTTGTGGACACCTTGAAGTCCTACAGCACAGCAGAAGCCGAGTTCTTCAAAGGATTCAGAGGTAAGTACCTCAACAATCTGAGTTTATATTTCAAAATGCTTTTAGCTGAGAAAGGAGTTTTAAGAATGCAGTAAGATTCATAGTTCTTTTGAGTCTGTAATGGTCGATAATACTTACAGTGATACAGAAGAAGAAATTCATATATTAAGAAGTGGTAAAATATATAAGGTTAGTACATAAAAGAACCTTAAAGAACATGAACTCCGTGTAGAAACTAAGTTCCAAGTTGAGGTTGATAGCTAGACAACACCTCCATCAGATACCTACCAACCCATTACACCTCATAACCCTCCAATTTCCAATACTGCACCTCCTATTCCAAAGAATCCACTAGTTCAGAATCCTCCAGTTGTCAATACTGCTAATCCTCATAGTGTCAGTACTAGTAACACCGTGGGAGTGAGTACTCGGAACATTCTATGCAGTAACATCCCTAACACCACTCATACTACTGCGCTGAACATTATACCACCTAGAAGGAGAATGACTGATGATATTAAGTTGTCGATATTTAAAGGAATGGATCTAGAAGACCCTGAGCAGAATTGGTTTTTCTATGTGAAGCCGTGTGGAGCGTTAAGCAAGTCCAGGATGATGTTGTTAAGCATGCATAGCTCATCACTACATTTAGAGATAGAGCATTAACTTGGTTCATGAAATATTCTATCGGACAGAATAGAACCCTACCAGATATAAAGGTTACCCTCTTAAGAGAGTTCAAGAAACCAAAATCTGAATCACAATGTATAACAGAGCTGAAAGAGGTTAAACAAAAAACAACTAAGTCAGTATGGGAATTTGACCAGAAGTTTAAAGCACTATTAGACCAAGTAAGATTTGACATTGCACCACAACAGTACCAAGAGTGGTTCATAGCTGCGTTGTTGCCTCATATCAGAATTCCATTGATGCAACAGAAGGTTGCGTCGGAGACAGAAGCATTAGAGATCGCGATGAAGCTAGAAGCTTCGCTGATAGGAGAAACAAGCCAAGGAATGATCCAGATCTAGAACCAGTTAGCAACCTTAATGTTACAACTCCAGACATTAAAAAAGGAAAGGAAGTCAGAGAAGAGATCTGGTGTACAAAATGTAGAGCAGAGGGACACTTGAAAGAACATTGTCCAGTTTTCAAAGATTACATTGATAGTGGAGCACCAAATCCACTAAATCAGCAACAATGACCATGGTGTGAAATTTGTCAATGTAGAGGACATCGAACAGAGGATTGCTATTTGATCCAAAAATATGTCAGAACACCTAAGAACTTGTATTGCAATTTATATAAGTCAGTTGGGCATGATGATTCCAATTGTAGAGCATATGACCTGATGATAGAAAGGAAACACGATGTTTGCAGAGTTCAAGAAGAAACACCGCAACACCATGATAACTGGTAGTATGATCAAGGCACATACAGAGGCCGTGGTGGATTCCGAGGAAGAGGAAGAAACATTGGCCCAAGAAGAGGAAGAGGTTAGATGATCTGTTATAACTGCACTCAGCCTGGTCATCTATCTAGGGATTGTACAATCCTTGCACTACATGTAGATACAGTAAATATTTTGACCATGTTATTGAAGCATGCTCGATATTGAAAGCGAAGATGCAAGAAAGAAGAACATAAGCACCAAACCAGAATGTTCATATGATTGCAGCAGAGAAAAGAGATCCAAACATCAATGTTGTGACACGAAGTGGCACTGCGACAGGAAAAGATAAAGAACCAGAACCTTCGACTTCTGGAGAGCACCATGCTAAGTAGACACCTACTTATGAGGTCTAGATAAGAAAAGCTACTAGGAAAGCACCTGCTTTCAATCTAGAAAGAAACAAGGAAGTCTTTGTATAAGCAAGGGATACCTTAAAGGAACCAGCACCTGTAACTCCAATAATCCCATTACGAAGTGAAACACCGCATATGAAAGATATTCCAGCAGTGTATGATCAAATGAGTACCGCAGCAGAAATAGGGGCTTCTATTGCGCAGTTCCTATGGAGCTGTATGAAGTTGTTGAAGAGTGAAGATGTTGTGGTGGAAATCCAAAACTTGCTAAACCACTATGAGCAACGTAATTGCACGAGTAATGCTCATAGCGCATTTCACCACATCAAAAGCCATAACAGAACAGGACGAGAAATGAGGCTAAGTGCACAAATTGGAGATTATGAGATGGATGAGATCATCCTTGATTTAGGATCTGAAGTAAATGTATTGACTAAGAATACATGGGTACAGATGGGGAAACCAAAGTTGTCATGGTCACCCATATAGTTGAGACTAGAGAATTAGCAGAAGCTTATACCCTTTGGAAGGCTAGCAAATGTTCTTGTGGATATCAATGGAGTAAGCACTTCAACAGACTTCGAGGTTATTGAAATCATCGATGACAGTAACCCATATCTAGCATTATTGGGGATAGACTGGGCGATGGATAACCTCACGATCATCGACTTAAATAAAAACATATGATATTTGAAGGAGCAAATATCAGGGTCATCGCGCCCTTGGACCCTCTACAAGGACCGAGATACACTAAACCGATCAGAGAATAATGTAGAGCTCATGATCTAGATCGCATCTATAAGATGACAACAAACCACGCCGACTACATAAACCCTTAGTTGGTGTTGCGACAGCTCTTGCGTATCAAACTCCGACGCAGGACTAGAGAATTGGCAAGGCTAATTGCATGAAGTATATGCAAGAAGATGTGCACAGATCACCAAATCACTGCACTAGATTGGAACCAAGGTAAGTTGAATTCCCACTTATGATGGTTCAACTAATGTTTATACATTTTTGCAAGAGTATACTGTATCAATTTTAGCTGAACATCGCATACTAGCATTGGATATCGCACTGCGTGCTACACCTACCATATGGTGGGCCGCGCATAAGGACACTTTGACCACATGGGATCAGTGCAAACATATGATGCAAATCAGATTCGCATAGAAAGCTGCACTGACCATGGTAAAGTATAATGGACAAACAGATCTGAGGGATCACATAGAGACTTGTTCACAAGCATGGATACACAGACCACAGATAGAATGGGTTCATCTGTTTGTGCACACACTAGAGCAGATTCCAAAGAATTAGTACACAGACGCAGAGCTTCACAGAGGAACCACATATTGGTCTATTTTAACTTCGAACTTTGAGAGAACCTTCGGTTTTGAAGATGACTGTATAAGCATAAATGAGGCTCTACAAGTTATCAAAGAAAGGATATTCAGAGAAGAATTCCCTAGTACAAATGAGGCATTAGAGGCCATCAAAGAGAGGATATTTGAAGATGTAAAAGTACCTGTGAACCTATAACTAGAATGGGAAAGAATGATAGAACATGCCCTTGAGTGTTATAACCTCGTTGAAGATGAGTAAGATCTAGAGGAAAGCGATGAGGAGGATCCACACAATGTTAATATACCTGAATTAGAGAGAGAGCGTGATGTAGAGGGACCTCCATTAGAAATTCTAGATATGAGCGGCCCTGTAAAAACAATAAAATTCAATATTGGCACAAGCGAAGATCCAAAGTTTGCATCTATTGGAGACTACTGGGATGATGAAACAGTTGCGCAGATCGGAGAACTTCTACATGAATATCAAGATCTGTTTCTAATGAAGTTCACCAAAATGAAAGTAATTTTGGGTGACTTGGGAGTGATGAAGATACCTCTCAAGCCAGGCGGGAAGCCCATCAGACAGAGACCTTATCGACTGAATCCTAGATACAAAGAACGATTCAAGGAAGAACTCGACAAGATGCATGATGCAGGGATCATTGAGCCAGTGGAAGAATCTGAGTGGATAAGCCCTATGGTTATCCAAGATAAAAAGACTAAAGGTGAGATCAAAATCTGCATAGATCTGAGGAAGCTTAATGATGCTTCGTTGCATGACCCATTTCCTACTCCATTTACAGATGAAGTATTGGACAATGTTGGAGGAAATGAGGCCTACTCATTCACTGATGGATTCTCTGGCTACCATTAGATTAGAATAGACTCAGCAGATAGGCATAAGACCACTTTTTCCACTGAATGGGGATCATATCAATATACAATTATGCCATTTGGGTTGAAGAATGCACTTGCCATATTTTCCATAGTTGTTGTAGCTGCATTCAAGGACTTTATCCATAAGTTCTTAGAAGTCTATTTCGATGACTGGACTATCTTTGGCTTACTAAAGAACCATTACGAAAACCTAAGAATGATGTTAGCTAAGTGAAGGAAACATCAAATCTCCTTGAATTTGAAGAAATGTATTTTTTGTGTACCCTATGGTATACTATTGGGACACATTGTATGTAAGCAAGGCCTAATGGTTGATCCTACGAAGATCACAGTGATTGTGAATTTACCTGCACCGAACTCAGTTAAGCAACTTCGCACAATGATTGGACATACAATATATTACAGAAAATTCATCAAGGGTTATGTGCAGATAACCGCACCAATGTAGAAACTTTTGAATAAAGAAGCGCAGTTCATCTCGAATGAAGAATGTGAAAAAGGACTAGACACATTAAAGGAGAAAATGGTAACTGCGCCGATCCTTGTGTTCCCAGATTGGAATAAGCCATTCCATGTACATGTTGACGCTTCATCTATAGCGTTGGGAATTGTGCTCGCTCAACCAGGTGAAGGGGGCATTGATCACCCCATTGCGTTTTCAAGCAGAAAACTATCTTCAGTCGAAAGGAACTACACAACCACAGAAAGAGAAGGTCTAGCTATGGTTTACGCACTCTAGAAATTCGGACACTATTTACTGGGTGCACACTTCTCCATGTACACTGACCATTCAGCTCTGAAGTACTTGGTCAATAAGCCAGTGTTAGGGGGGAGAATATGCAAAAGGCTTCTACTCTTTCAAGAGCATGACTTTGAAATCATTGTTAAACCAGGTAGACTGAACCTAGGACCTGACCATCTCTCAAGGATTGAGTCAGGTGAAGAACCAACTAATATTGAAGACAATCTGCCTGACGCAAGGTTATTTTCCATACAGATAGTAGACGATTATTACAAAGACATTGTAGAATTCTTGACCACGGGATTGGCACCCACAGAGTTTACTACGCAGCTGATAGTTAAAGCAGTAGACTTCACTATCATAGCAGGCCAGTTATATAAGTTGGGACCGGATGAAGTGCTCCGAAGATGCATGTTAGAGCATGAGAATCCATTTATATTAGTCGAGGCACATTCAGGTGTCTCTGGAGGTCACTATGCAAGTAGAGCTACTGTGCAAAAGATATTAAAAGCAGGGCTATGATGGCCAACACTACACAAAGATTCAAAGGAGCATTGCCAGAGTTGCAATGTTCGCCAAAGAACAGGAAAGCCATCGCGAAGAGATGAAATGTCGTTAAGACAGCAACTGACTTTATAGCCATTTGATAAATGGGAAATTGATTTCATGGGACTGATCAACCCACTAGGAAAGACGACTGGTGCGAGATACATTATCACCATGACTGATTATCTCACCAGATGGGCAGAAGATAAACCAGTGAAGGACTGTAGCGCAGTTACTTCCACACAGTTCATCTTCAAGAACATCCTTACTAGATTTGGATGCCCAAAAATTTTAATGAGTGATCAAGGAACTCACTTTTTGAACAGAACCATTGAAGCGCTAACTGAAGAATTTCATATTTATCATCAGAGGAGTACACCATACCATCCTCAAGCAAATGGAATTGTTGAGGCATTTAACAAAGTTCTAGAGAATGCACTGACAAAAGTATGCAACACAAACAGAGATAATTGGGATCTACGCATTCCAACTGTATTATGGGCATACAGAACAACTTGTAATAAAATGACAGTCCATACACCTTTCAGGTTGGTCTATGGACAGGAAGTTGTGATGCCTATGGAGTACATTATACCAAGCTTAAGAATTGCTGCATTCGCAGGCATGGCTAATGAGGAAACATTGCAAGAAAGGCTTCTGCACTTGGTTGGATTGGAAGAGGATCGCTTAATCACAGGATTTCACCAACAAGTGCAGAAGGACAGAGAAAAAGCATGGCATGATCGCCATATCGAGCAAAACATCTTCCAGGTAGGAGACCTTGTCCTCCTGTATGATATCAAGTTCATGAAATTTCCAGGACAAATTAAAATGCATTGGCTTAGCCCATATACTGTTATGCATGTTACTAACAGTGGCGCAAGTCAGTTATCCACGTTAGCTGGAGACAACTTACCAGGTATAGTTAATGGAAGTAGAATAAAACCCTACATGGATAGTCCTACTTCACAGAACCCTCGGTGATCAAAAGAGCAAGAAGTTTCTAAGTGTCAAGTACAGTTGAAATTGAGCACTAGAATTTGAACAGAGTCTGTACACAGTTTTGGTCTGATACGCGAAGTTGATGGAAAGGGTGCATTAACCTCGTAGCACTAATAGAGAAAGTGAAGCTATGCAAATAAAAAATAAAATAAAAATTGAAACGTGCATTTGCGAATTCCAAAAGGCAGCCGCGCAGAACATAAGGAATGGAACAGTTGCGCAATACTAGAAGCTGCGATGCAAAGCATGACTTGGAAGCACAGATGCAAAGTTAAAAATGAAAAATCACACATGCACGGAAGAACCACACAAGAATCTTTTGTCAAAACCGCCAGCACATCACAATGGAAAAAGATGATCGTCACAATTTTCGTCCAGTTAGTGGGTCGTTATCCAAAATGGTGGCACCGACAAAATCGCGCATTAAAGGAAAATCTAGCCATTCGAGCATAATTAAGAGTGGAAGTGACCAAGATATCACTGAGATCCGGCCAACCGACTGGGTAGTTAATGGTCGATTTAACTAATTGAACAGCCTGGTGGCACCAACAGCCTTTCAACATTTAAAGAAACATCATTGAATCAAAGATAATCATTGGTCGACAAGACCGAGATCTCAGGGGAGATCTGGCCAAAGGATGAGACATTGAATGTCCCACTAACAGATTAATTGGTGCATTCCAGGCCAACGGCGTCTATAAATAGCCATTAGCCAAGCGCTTGTGCGTTTTACCATGATTTTATATCTCGTCTGTGTGTGAATTCAGAGCTTTAACATCTAGAAAGCCAAGCGTTTTGCAAGTGAATGAGCGAACCGGTGACCATTGAAGAAGTGTTAAAAATATTCAAGCAATCAAGGTTGAAGGAAGTCATGTCGGAACCTAGCCATAAACTTGCACTGAAGAAAGGCATCTCATCCCATAGCTCTGCAAGGCACGCCGTAGAGATGAAAAAAGATAAGCACCAAGATACAGAGTAGGAGGAGCCGAAGGCAGCAAAGCCACAGACACCGGTCACAACTCAAGAGTGACCCATCCATATTGTGCATGAATATATCCCACCTTGGTGAGATGATGCACCAGTTATCAACCTTGAAAAGAATGTTGTTTATGAGATTCCATTGCTGCCCATATCAAGTCAGGTGAAGGTTGCAAAAGACCTTCTAGGGAAATTGGAAGATTGCAAGTTCGAAGACCATGACTTACTGGAAGGATTCCAGTCCAAGCCAAATAAGTACTTACAGTTTCAACTAGACTAATATATGTGTCGCCAGGTTGATGACCAGTCCAGCACCGAAACTCTGTTTGTGCAAGATTGGCTCAAAGCACTTGAACCATCCGAGTTGCTTAACCTACTGCGCATCCCGCATTTCGATAGGAGCCCAGAACTTAATGCAGTAGTGCGCACATTGCTTTCATGTATACACTCGGGATACCTATGGTTGGACAATAGAATTGATATAAATATTGATTTGATATATCACATCACGATGCTTAATAAGAGAGGCGAAGACCCTACAAAAGCATTTTTAGGAAAGGCACAAGACAAAGAACTCGCCTCCAGAATGATGAAAAAATTTGGCGTGATCAGGGGAAAACGTGACTTCCCTATAGCCAATATCAATGATGAAGCTACGAGCTTCACAGTTCAACTGATCCCAGGGAATATAATGCGCAAATGCCGAACAGCAGAGGTGCCCTCCGCAAGAATCCTCCTCGTATCTCAAACGAAGAATGACACCCCTTACAACTAGGTGCAGTACCTACTGAACGATTTTTTGGATGATGTCCAAGAAACTCAGGACAAGGGAAATCCACTCCATTATAGTTGGCTATTAGTGCTAATTTCCTTCATCGGATGGAAAGAGATGGATGGCTACCAAGGCCTTCCAGTTTTCTCAAGGCAATGCAGAGGAACATGCTTTGTGAACTTATGGGAAACTGCGAAGTCCTCCAGGAAACGGAATGAGTTGTTCTATACATACTACGAATAACTCTGCGATGTGATTCATCGAACACCGCGAATCTCATAGTAGCTGACAAATGCATACGAAGGAAAGCTGAGATTCAAGGCTGACATGCATAATGCGTACATTCAGTCCAGGGCTCATACGGAGACCGATATATGGTATCCAGGCTTCTATCAGCTGGATGCTGAGAAAATAGAGCAGATGATGGAAGAATGGCCAGCAGAATGGAAGGTGGACCAACCAATCGAGGTCAAATTCGCTTCTGAATAAGACAAAGATGAGGGTAAGGAAGAAATCAAAGGCACACCCATAGATCAGGAGCAAGGGACTACGCAGGACAAACCAGAAGGACGGGAGGGAGGTAAGAGAAAAGCAATTGCGAGCCCTTCATCAGCAAAATACCAACATAAGAAGCGGAAGGCTATTAAGCCCAAATTGCAGTCAATGCTGCACGTAGATGACTGTGAGACCATCGTGACAAAAGTACATGAAATATGGGAAGAAATGTGTGTTGCGAAAGAGGCAAAATAGGAAGAACTACATGTAAGACTCCTTCAGACCATCAAGACATTGAAAACGATGGTCATGAAAATTGGAGAGGCCAAGTAGGACTCGATCCGAGATTCGGATTCTGAGGACAAGTCAGGTGGGTCAACCAAGGAAAAGAGAGAAACCCACGTTCTAAACTTGAACCCCCGGCTCGTACAAATTGAGCCAAAGTACCTCATTTATCCCAATGACCAGGTAGTCGAAGTAGGTAGGAACTTGGCGCATTTCAGCCTCAATGTTAGCATGTTACTAATAGAGGACTTGCACAACTTGCACATGCAGGTTGTAGAAGAAATTCACGAAAGAGGCATTGCCTCATATGATCAAAATGTCAAGTTGCAACAGAACTTTGAAGAGATAAAACTAGAATCAGCACGGAACAACAGGGAATTGGTGGGCATTCAAGAGAAAAACCGCAGGCTGAAAGAAACTGCGTCATCAGTCTGCGAAAAAATTCCCAAGTGTGAAGAGGAGCCAAATATCGAAGACACCATCATTAAACTTGGGGCCAGAGTGTAAACCATTACCACGGAAATAATAGATATGGAGACTTCCTACAAAGTAAATATCGCATACTTGGAAGCTCAGCAACCCAACACGCCACCGGATAAATGTGCAGCTCCAAGAGAAGAAGTAAGCGCGACAATAGGAAACATCTCTGTCAAAGTAGCAAGATGTCAGGATTTGCTACAGGAAGCCACTACAATGTTGGCTGCATTGCACGAGGATCCATATCTTCAGTAGTTACAAAAGGATCTGCACGCAAAGCAGCATGAGCTAGACTTCATGAATGCGGGAATGAAGGAATTACCACTAGGGCAAAGACTCCAACAGTTCAAAGCGGAATAAGAGATGCAGAAAGAGAGAACGGTATTAAGAGAAAAAGATGTCGTTGCTTCCGCAAAGTTGCAGCCAATAGAGGAAGACGCTCTCGCACTAATGGAGCATATTGATGGGAATTTCATAGAACTCCATACTACAGAGGGCACAGTGAAAGAACAAGCCCAAGAAGAAGTCTCACAGGAAATGTTGGAGACCATTAAGGAATTTGAACATTATGCAAAGAAAACGGTTGCAGAGCTCACCACAACTTTGCACGACTTCATTGCAAAGTTAAGTACTGCCGAAGAAGCACAGCCGAAGTCGCCCGGCGAAAGTGGATCGGGGACGATCCACAAGTAAGTGTTAGGGGCATGTTGGGCATGGCCCAAGTTGGCATATTTTTTAGGACATACAGTTTTAGCGGTTGCGCAGTTCATACTATGAAGATCAGATGGCATAGTTTTGTCGATAGCACATCCCAAGAGTGTGATGTCAAATACGCGCAAAAAGCAATGCGATTCCCTGAAGCGCAGCACCGGAAGAGCGTTGTTACATTGTAGTTCATCATATTGTCTAAGCCTGCAAGGTTTACAGTTAGGTGCTTGTTGAATGTATAAACTTACACTAATCCAAGTACATTGAAGTTGTGTGATTTCCGAAGAGGAAAGAGTAGTCCTCAATGTGTTGTCCCATTGCTAAGCGACCATCCCGCATCGCCCAGTCCTTGGATGTGCGATAGTATATGCATTTACCGCGAAGTAAGAGAGCTTCGCAGAGTCCACCCTTCCATTGAAGCGTGCATCACCCGGTTGTGGAAACCTGATTCCACAACCTCCCCATAACTTCGCCTCGGGTGAGACCTCAGTCTGCTCGCAGACTATTTCCGAAAGGGCCGGTGAAATGGGTTTTGTTGGTTCCCTAAACCACGGAGAACCTGGGTCTATCTCGCCGAACTTAAAGAACATATATAGAGCCAACATGCATGTCTCCTCCTTATTCCTTTTAGGGACACTTGGTTAATCTATGTTCAGGGCATAAAAACCAAACCATGCATCGAAATTGAGTTCCATGAGATCTTGCATGTGTGTTTGGGAATGTTAGACATGCAAAAGTCACCCATATTCCTATCGTGGAGTATTTTTAATAGTTGACATGTTCTTGCAAAATTTCATAGTCTCTTACTGAGCAAAACGGTAGTTCTTGAGATAACTGCATAAAAACCGAACCAGTTATTGGAATTGAATTTCATGAGATCTTGCATGTGTGTGTATGTCAATACTACAAACCATTCCTTGATAGTGTGTGTGTGTTTAATATCTTGCATTAGGGTTTTAAGGCCTACCATCAAAATATAGAGGGAACTCCTTAGTAGAGCTACATGTACAAAACATGTTAGGTTTTGATGCCTCTTGATGAGATATTTGGTTCATATTTTGTGTTAGAGGTTCAACAAAGTCATCAACCACCAACTTGAGATTAATTTTGTGTCAAGTAGCTTTAGAATTAATTTGATAGTGTGTGTTTCATAGATTTCACTATGATTTCAAGGCCTACCATCAAACTATAGAGGTGACTCCTTGGTAGAGCTACATGTACAAAGCATGTACAAAGAATGTTAGGTTTTTATGCCTTGTGATTAGATCTTTGGTTAATATTTTGAGTTAAAGTTTCAAAACTGTCATCAACCACCAAATTGAGATTAATTTTGGGTCAAGTAGCTTCAAAATGAATTTGATAGTGTGTGTGTGGCATAGCTCGCACCAGGGTTTCAAGGCCTACCATCAAACTATAAAGGGAACTCCTTGGTAGAGCTACATGTACAAATCATGTAAGCTTTTTATGCCTCCCGATGAGATATTTCATTAATATTTTTTGTTATAGGTTCAAAAAAATCATGCACCACCAATTTGAGATTAATTTTGGGTCAAGTAGATTCAAAATGAATTTGATAGTTCCTCCTTAGTTATGAAACTAGTAATTGCATGAGTCTACTAGACTCAACTGAAAGAGTGATAATGTTTGTATATGTTGAAAATACCATGATATAACAACATAATTTAATCCATCTATGTAATTTCATCCATTATCCGTATAAATACTCAAACAAAATTTTTATCATGAATTCCTGAGCATGTCATGGTGGTGTCTAAAGACACCTGGTTCTTGTTTTCTCCTTCATGTATGTTATCTCTAGATTCTTTGTAGAACCTTGGACTACATAAGTATGGTATAGTTAGTATCATAATACATTAGATTGAAAATAACATAAATGAACTTGCATTAGAAATAAATCAATGAAAATAACTCTTAAATAATATACCTTATCTATCAACATACTCCAACATGTCAACGTACCTTTAAATTATCATACATCCAAACCCTTTTTATCATCTCCGAGACTAATGGTCTCCATTAGTTTCTTGTGCTCATCATCTGGTAGGAAATATCGTACCCTTGAGGATTTTATTCTAGGCATAGTTTGTAACTAGATGTTTGTACCAATGATCATGTTCATAAAGTGGTACACACTTGCACCATATTTGTAATCAGTATAAACAAATCCACCCCTCCTTCTTGCATTGCTATCTTGTGTCAAGTATTCCACTTTGACAACCATAGAGGAAACTGGGAATTTGTTGTCTTCATCATGAATTATGGATATATTAAGGGTTTTATTTCTCTCTAGATAATGTGCTAACCAATAATCCCCATCCCATTCATTACCTTTCAGGGAAACAATTGGATACATGTGCCTTGCAAAATATAATACACAATGCTACATAATATAGACCATTAATGTACTTAAAACATTTAAGATGAACATATATACATGTGATATTAACATTCCATATTTAAGATAAGGTTGTATTGTACTAGGTTGTACAAGACCTGAGACATGATCAAAATCTGGAGAAACAGATGATTGGTCTACCTCTAATGGGATCAATTCAACAATTTCACATTGATCAAGTGAAAGTGACACATGAACCCATGCATCAACCCAATCTAATTATTCACACCCATCCCAATTACCAATGTTGCATGGGGGGGAGAAGCAAGCATGTTTTTGGGTCCATATTTCAAATATGAGGTTTTTAGAGCTTCCAATTGAGTGAAAACCACAAGTCCCAGGTACACTGTTGCATTCCAAAACATGTGAATGATAAACCTAAGCCACCTCCCAAAAAACTCTCCACACATCTCTTTTCCTTATTGATTCTGCTCGTACTCTTAATCCTTCTGAAGTGCACCACATGACTATAGACTTAACATCTTAAATAGGGAAATTTTTTATGATTTCAATTCATCCCTATGTAGGGTTGTTTTGACACATGCTCCAGCTCCATCATGCTCTCCTTTACCATATCTAGTCTCAAAATAGTTCCATGTATGTGGCACTATATTTTTTGTGCAATGAACACAACCATTGAAATATGTGAGCATTTGTGAACTCACCAGCACATCCATCAGACCAAATCCAATGCCTCTCCATTTGTATATTTCTCTTCTTTAACTGATCATAGAACATTTGGAAGCAATGGTGTACATAATGGAAGTCATGAAACCTATCATCACTTATGTAGAACTGATATTCCTTCAATATTTCTTGTTTCTCTTCAGTACTATCAGGACCATGCCTATATGTGTTGTGGAACATCAAGGAAACTTGATTAGAATGGTAATATTGACTTTGAATCTCATTTTGGAGTTGGAAGGTATAGTTCTTGAAAAAATAAACCACTGAGAGTATAGTACCAAGAGGAAATGTATCTCTGCATATTTTAAACTGCTCATCCTACCATCGAGCCAGGAGGACATGCTGAACATATTGTTGTGTCCTTTCAAAAATTCCTTGATGAAATGGATGAGTTGTACCTAGTGGAAACAAATGATCTCGGCATTAGTTTTGTTTATAGGTAAAGTTTGACTAAAAAATGAAAATAAAAGTTATAGACAGTTACTCACCTAGGATGTGACCAACTGTATATTTTTTCTTTCTTTTCCAAATCCTGCATCATAAGTGATGTATTTGAAGTTTTTCATGTCCACCATCATTTTCCCAAAATTGTGATCTTCACTCTCATGAATGCATTGGCTCAATAAATCCATTTTGCCACACCTAGACCATGTCCCATCTAAACAATTTTTTGCATAATATGTTTGCCCCTCTACCTTATTACACATGATGTTATGAATGGAATCGCTTGATGAATTCAATGGTATTAACATTTAGATAACTCGCCTTTAAGAGAAATTATGACACTTTCATCTACCTAGATACGTTTTAGACTTATTCAACACACTGGGGCCAATCAAGGTAATGGAGTAGCATTTGTAGCATGGAACACTTCATAAGTAGGCCATGATGATTCAATGAGATCTTGTGATTATTCATCCCCTTGATGGTAGCTATGTGGAGGAGGATGGACATCCTCATGGGTGGTCTCAAAGCCATTTACTTGTTCAATAGTAGGTTGGACCTCATAGGTGGTCTCAACAACATTTACTTATTCTTCATCAAATTTCTCTTCATTATTTAAATCTAAAATATCATCATTTACATAACCAGAATAGGCCAAGAGTGCCTTCATTCCCTCGTCAGCCATATCATCTTCAAATGGTGGTATATTTGTTTGTAACTTGCTTGATGTTGGAATTGCAACATCTCTCAATGAACTCCTACGCTTTACTTTTCGACTAGGGCTATGAGGGGATTATTCATCCATTATTATTGAAAATGAGGGCTTGACTGTTTACACTTATCCTGTCATAAATTGGTAAATATACTTGTATCATCTATTGTGCTTGGAATTGAAGCATGCCTAGGAATCACCATGCCTTCTCTTGCTTTTTCTCTAAGTTCTTGAATGATTTCAGGAGGATTGTTTTTCTTTTCCATATTCTTGTTTTGTTACATATGTTTCCCATTGTCACAAAAATTGATGCTAGTATATTGTTTTGGATCTTTATCAATTATAAGCCATTAAAACAAAAACTTACAATCACTATTTGTGAGACATAATCCTGTAGAAGGCAATTTTCGGGTAGAGTTTGATAGAAATAAGGTTTTGGTGGGAGCAATAAACATTTGTATATCCTCCATAGTGCACACACAATATTAACAAATCGCGTTGTGTTTTGAACTCATCACATAAAAAATTGGGGTGCGCAATTTTGGACTTGTGAGGTTTTGCATCGCTTCATCCATCCCATGCCTTAACAATCAATTTTTCAACCAAACAAGAATCTATTTGACTAGTGTTCAAGGAAAAGACACTAAGAGTGAGAATCTAGAGTATATATAGGAATTGGTACGTGATTTAACAACAAAGCATTCACTATTATCGAAAATCATACTCCTCAACGATGTAAAATCTAAAAAATTGAATTTATGAACTTTACTCTTCCTTTCCCTCTTCATTCACTAAGTCATTGATCAAATGTCCTCACATCTTTGTAGATCTATTTTCTTCCAATCAAATTCTGGTAACTCTATTTTCAAACTTGCTAGATTTAAAAATTTTGTGCATTACTCTTTTCGTCTTAAGCCATATGATTTCACTACCCGAGAATTTATATTACATCCATTAATTTTGTTTCATAAGGAAAGCCATGATAATGACACTATGATTGGCTAGGCGAATGTTATTTTTAATCATAAGAATGAGCTACACACTTTAAGTCAATCAAGCACTTGACACCAATGTTCAAATTGTGTTGGTGTGAATAAATAAATATCTTCTTTATAACTCACAATATTTCATGATATGGGGGTCAAAACACAAGAGGACATGTGTTTGACCTCAATGATTACATGATGAGGATGACTTCATTGAACTAGATCTATTGCAATTGACAACATGCCTTCTCAATGTATGGTTTGTATTTTGTATCTTTGGTTATGTTCAAGTCAAATGTATCAAAGACACATGGTAAATTGGCCTTGAGGCATAAAAAATAGACGAAGTAGGAAAATATTCATATGTTTACCATTCTTAACAAGAACGATAAATAAAAAAGAAAAAATTATGGCCATTCCATTAACATGAAAAACATCTTCCAATACACCATTAGGAATTTCAACATTTCCTAAACCCAGTATCGAGGATAAATACCATCACAAATTAAAAATTGTTAAATTGAGTGATTATATTTTTCATAGGAAGTAAATAAAGAAGGGTTTCCAATCATATGGTGTGAAGCACTTGAATCTATAGTTCAATCAAGATTAGGAGGATATAATTAAATGATTGAGAAGAATAGGCAACAACAACAACCTTATTGTCTAGGGAATGTTGAGGTTACTTTTTGGAATTTTGCAAACCACATTGTGTGTGTGATGTGCTCATTTCACATGCATGATGTGTTTATTTTGCATGCGCAATGTGTTCATTTTGTGTGCGAGATGTGTTCATTTTGCGTGTGCATTGTGTTCATATTTTGTGTGTTGTGCTCTTCCCGGTCCTGCATGGAAACTACATGGCCAGGTTCATAATTGCCATGCCTAGTGTTTAAAAACGTGTACATGATCTTTTTTTTCATAATGTGAGTGGGTATTGCAGAACTTTGATTGCACCTAAAAGGTCCACCAACTTCATGCGTGTGCCAAAATAATTTATTTAGGTGGAAATTAACCTATATGTGGCTCCTTTTCCTAGATAATTTGCTTGTTGGTTTGACTAGATTGCGGTGGCTCTTTTTCATGGTGCCTAAATAATTGTTTCTTTGCATATGTTTAAACACCCCGCGATTCATCTAACTCATGGCTGCATTAATAATCCATTTGCATTAATCCTTATACCGAGATCATTCAAGTCGAAGCGATGCACAAAAGAGTGTCAATAGGTTGCGTACATAGTATTGGTTTAGAGGGGTTCGAACTCAAGTCGAAGCAGTGTAGAGCAGAAGTGATGCAAATTGCATGATCCAAGTATCGATATAATTTAACATTTGTTGCAATTATCAACTTTTTAGTATGATACACAATTTATCAGCCAAGAGATGGGAGGGAGACACCTCGATATTTGGCATGTTCTAACTTTTATTTTCTCTCTATTTTTGGGCTACATTTTTGTGCTTTAAAATATTTATTTCAATGAGAGGAGCGAGGTTCTCTACAACCCAATCCAATATGGGGGAGATGTTGTCATTAAACATAGCATTATGTTACCAAAAATAAAAAGTAATTAAAAAAATTATTGTAGTCTCATAAAATTAAAAATTAAAACTAAATGAAAAGTAATTAAGTGCAATTTTTTTAGATGTATAAAAAATATAAGTTAATCATTTTTTACATTGGATCCATTTAGATGCTTAATAGATCTGATTTTAAGATGGATCTATATGATTATTTACAATATTCGAACCTATTTCCTTTCTCGTTAACAACATGCCTATGTAATGCTTTGTAAAAACAATAATTTTCAAAGATGAAACTTGTAATGCTTTATAAATAGGATAAATTTTCAAGGTCTGCCCTTCTTTCAGTTTGGTTTTAATGTTATGAATGAATCGATTCATGTTAACAAATGCTATTCGAAACTTTTTTTTAAGTTTGAGTGTAAAAATGGATTTGATGAAGTACATTTGGTCATACTATGTATATTACATTATGAGAGAAAAAACATGGTTTCTTTATATGCAAATTTTATTATAAATTTTGATTATGAAAAGGAGTGAAATTTGTTAACATTACATTTTGTTCCCTGACGCTCTCATTCTTGGTGGCAACTGCTAGCTATAGTGCTCCACATTAAAATTATTCTACTTTCTGCTGAGAGCTACAGAATTTTTTTAAATTATCATCATCAGGGTGTTTGAAATTTTACCTTTTGCAGAACTAGCTGAGTCAACCTATTGGGATAAAGCTATGCTAGTTGTCTTCTACCAGTGCTTTGCTTGGTAAATCACCAACCACTTTTGTTATTGTTCCAACCCATAACTGCTTGAGTAGATATCATATTTGCCACTGCTTCGTTTTCCCTTCGCCAAAAAGTAATCCGTAGCCTTGTTTTAGCTTGTTGCACCTATATTATATCCTCAATAAATGAGGATGAAAAGGGTCATTATATTAATTTTAAAAATTTTAATTTTAGTATTAATTTATAAATCTTAATTATTTAATTTTATACTAATTTATGTAAAGTTAAAAATAATACTTTGAATGAATTTATCATAATATTTTAAAATGTTGATATAATTAAAAGTAACAAATAATAAAATATATTCTATTAGTTAGAATGTTTTTTTACAAATTTGATGATGATAATAATGAAGACAACAATGACCATGACGACGACGATGATGAAAATGACCACCACGACAACGACAATGATGGTTAACAACCATTGAGAACAACTTTAGTCTATTGGACCTTAAGAAGAATTAAATAAATTACTTGATTTAGTGTAAAATTTTATTCCTTTTCTCAAAAATATTAGAAAGAAGAATATCGAGGTCACCATAGATTTGACAAGTTAGAATATTAGATATGTTACTATTGTAATAAAAAATTTGAAACTGCGATCTAATGTGGTTGTATGCAAGGCACTCTAAGAGAAAGTGACTTTCATCCTCAACGCTCTTAGTCTCACATAGATGGAAAATCCTTTCCTCCCACGAAGTTTTAGGGATTGTCCAGTGCCCTGTTTTACTATGAAACTCATGATAGTTCATTCTTATTTTGGATATATGAGTTTTCTTCTTCGAGCTAAATAAGCTAGTGAGATACTTTTGGTCTTCTAGATTAGGGTTAATGATTTCCTTAGAGTATCTTAACTTTCTTTTAACCTCTAAATACTTTTCACTCCACATTTTCTCTTTAAACTTAGATGTAATAGTATTTTTAATGTATTGATATTTTGCAAAGTGGCATTTTTCATCTATCCCCCAATAGTTTAACCAATCCATGTTATCTTTATGCCAACCTCTCTTGAGTCCCAGGTGGTATTGAATGGATTTTAAAGCAATTTTAGGGAGTCTCTGATCTCCCATGCCATTTATCTTGTACTTGTACATCAAGTACCTAGCCATAGCAATGCTCTCGATGGGGTGAAGACCCATTTCTATTAGGAGAATGGGGTAAGGCATATTACTTTAATTCTGATGTTATAAGTTACAAAATGATTCTAGATTTGTTCAATCTTTCTCCAAGATTCTCTAGAGATGTTGCAACCCCAAACTTCACAGCCATACAAGATAACGAAAGTGACGAGATTTTCAAAGAGAAACTTATTTTTATCCCACATCACAAGGTTTGTTTATTTACAGTTGTTTTCAAGACCAAAATAAGCTTTCCACTCTTCGTTAATCCTTTTCTCGATGCTATAGTTCCATTTGAGCTTGTGATGAATATTAATTCCGAGATATTTATAAGAAGAAACTTCATCCAATTTGTTGTTGTCATCCAAGTGACCTTCATGGACTTAATAATTATCACTTTTGTTTTGTCAATGTTAACAATCATACCCATGTTAGAGTAGAAATCCTTGAGAGTTTTCAATTCCTTATTAAGATCAAAGGGACAACTTGCCATAAGAACAATGTCATTAGCATAACGAAGAAGGATGACGACAATTCATGCCGACACAACCTACTTCTTCTAAAAAACTTTCTAGCTTATTGATGTATATGCCAAAAAGGGTAGGAGAGGGGGGGAAACCTTGATTAACTCCAATATTACAATTAGTATATTTTGAACACCCCTCAGTTTTCTTGAATTTGGCAATGTCAGTCTCATACAATCTTATCCTGGTACCTTTCAACTTGAGGGGAACTTTAGCTCTTCTAACCTCTTCCATACGTTGTTTCTAGGAACCGTATAGAAATATTTCCTAAAGTCCAAAAGGCAAGAATATAGATTGGATTTATTATTATGACACTCCTCTGTAATGATCCTAAGTGTAACAAGGTGGTTTGTGGTTGAGTGAAGTGTTCTAAATCCCGCTTGAAATTTATCACACTTTCCTTCATTTTCTAGCCATATGCTCATCTTATTTTCTATAATAATACCTTAAATATTTCCTAAGGGAGGGATAATCATAACGGTCTGATAATTAAAGGGGTTATTTTTATCACCAGTTTTAAAAATAGGAATAATGAGGCTCTAAGTCCAATGGTGAGCGAAACCTTGCTTGACCGCTAAATTAAATATTTTGTGGATGTGAGGGATTAGGACAAGCCCTTCAATTTTTAGGATTTATGCTTGATAACCTTCAATGTCCTTAGCTTTTCCATTTGCTAGGTGCTTAACACCAAAATTTATAACATCTAGTGAGAAAACTTCTTCTGATGTACAAAGGGTTGGAATGTTATCTTTGACATCCACGGATTTGTAAATCTCATTAACATAGGAGTTCCATTCCTTTAAAGCAATCTTATTGTTTTGTTTTGTTTTTCTAGTTAGAATTTGCCTCTAAAATTTCTTAGGAGACACCTTAGAAAGGTGCAAGAGGTTTCCTTGTCTTTTATTTATGTAGTGCCTCTTTTTCCTTTTGATTAGGGTTTTGTATCTCTTTATTTTGTCAACTTTTAAAGACCCTTTCATAGCTTGTTTTATTTCACTTCTTGTAATTTTACACTCTTTATCAAACAAGGGGTTAGTTTTTCTAGTTTTATTTTTACCCCAAAACTTCAATATAAAACTTGTTATGAAAGACAAGATAGAGAATTATAATATAACTTCATCTTAATATGTTACAAAATTACACTGAAATTTAAAATTGAAATTAAAATTTCAATTTGCTACATTAATTATTTAATTTTATATTAATTTATAATAATAAAAATTTAATATTTTGAGTGAATTTGTATAAATATTTTAAAACCTTAATATAATTAAAAATAATAAATATTTTATTAGTTACAATATTTTAATTAAATACTTAATAACTTTAAAAACTTGGTCTTAATAGAATTTGATCTTAATGGATTACATGATTTTTCAAATTTGAGTATTTAAATTTGTTTATATATAATTCTTTTTTAGTCTTTATCCAGCCTGCCAACCAAAACCAAAGGGACTATAGAAATAGCTTTGGGCGATTGTATTAATCTCCGCACATATCCCAAAACCTTTTATCCTAAGTTTTTTTGGTTGATATTCACTTCCAGCCAATTAGGAATTTTCAAGTCTTATTTGGCCTCTTTTTGAGGCATAGGATAATTTTCTGTGGTGCTCTAACTCAGTACTTGCCTTTCCCATGGGGACTTTGACTATGCTCCACTAGCATTTCATGCATGCCCTCCACCTGCATGTCATGCATTTGCAACGTGCCCACTGCCTTAGTCAAGGATCAAGATACATTTCCTGCACCTGCCACGACCTCCTTTCTTGCAGTGGATACACCTTCTACATGGCCTTTATCTCTTCTAAGCACAATGTTCGACCTAGTGGAAGCCACTATAGCCTCCACCTAAATGTCGGTACTCAAAGCGCTCAGGGTAATTGGAGCCCACGATTGATTGTAAGCCAGCAGAGAACATAGAGGGTGGGCAAGGCTCTGTGCCGAACTTACCAAGATTGATGAAAATCCTCTCGCATGGGGGATCTCCCAAGAGGAGTCCAGACCTAGTAGCTGCAGACATGGCTATCCGAATAGCCGAATTTGGAGGCCCGGCTTTTGTGAAATCATATACAACACCTGAAAGTACAAGAAAGAGGTCAATATTTTTTTTAATGTCAATGGTCATTACCTGCATGCAGTCTTCTTGCTCATATGATTATTCCGGTAATTTTCTTTTATATTTCATTATATGTTCATCCAGGAATTCTTCATGCTATCCATGACCAAGGTTGATTTCAAAATATATTTTTTAGTTTCTTGCTTTGGTTAGGCGAGGTCCTAAGTTCGATGCTCGAAATCCCCTGTAACTGCTCTAACCTGTATCTGCTCTAATTACTTTCTTCATACAATTCTGGTTTTAATTAAAAACGTCAAAGTTTTAATGTCATCAATTCTACTTAATGTAAATGTGTGAAGTCTGTATTCTCCTCCTTATTTGCTTGTTGTAATTAGCATAAATTCTGTTGCTTCTGTGAAAAATCAAAAGCTAACTCAAATGACATCCCATAATCTCACATTCTTCAAAATAGAAAAAATAATCTCTTTGCAATTGGCAGCGTTCACACAACATAATTTGATCCTCGAACAATCTATGTTTCTGGTTCTTCGATCAACAGATTCTTTGTATAGAATTTAATCCTCGAACAATCTACGTTTCTGGTTCTTGGATCAACAGATTCTCCGTATATAGTGCCCTTGTTGAACTTTAGCAAGATATGCAAGCTTTTCATCCTTTAAAATGCCCCAGTGATTCTTGGAACTATATGATACCACCTTCGTCTTTGGGTAGTCTCCTTATTTGCTTGCTGTAATTAGCATAAAGTATTTTGCTTATGCGAAAAAGAAAAATCTAACTCAAATGATAGCCCATAATCTCACATTCTTCAAAATAGAATAATTTAATCTCTTTGCAATTGGAAGCGTTCACACAACAGAATTTGATCCTCGAACAATCTACGTTTCTGGTTCTTGGATCAACAAATTCTCGATGTATAGTGCCCTTGTTGAATTTTAGCAAGATCTGCAAGCTTTTCATCCTTTAAAATGCCCCAGTGATTCTTGGAACCAGATGATACCACCTTCATCTTTGGGTAGTCTCTAAATGTAAAGAAAATATTTTATAGAGAAAACTCCCACTTCCTGCAACCGCCATAAACCAGAGGGACGTATGGTAGTTCTTAGAGAAGAGTCCTCCTACTGCCTGCAACCTCTATATACTAGACGGACGTACCCTTACAATAAAAGGACTAAATAATGATCAACAAATACTATTTACAGCTGAGCCTTTCCATGAAACGCAGACCATAGATAGTTGAGAGAGTGAAGTGTCATGAAAATGAATAGGTGAATGCAACTTTTAGAGTTTTAAAGATGTTCTAAATATCCATGTTTTAACAATTATTTTTTTATACAGTCATGGAGGAGCTTCCAGACGTGTGAAAGCATTATGTGTTTGACCGGTGGCTAATTAATATGTTGTTAAATAAAAGAGTTCACCGATAATATATGGAATATGCAATTAGGATCCTAAAAGTATTAGGTTATTAATAATGAGTTTTAGGTATGGAACTTGGGCATTATGGATGAATATAAATCTTCAGTCGTTCTTAAATGAAAAAGTAACAAATCTCTTCCCAATAAATTTAGTCTTTCTGAAACGAACAATGACCACATTGAGGAACAATCGTCGTATGCCTTGCTTTCCAATTTATTATTTTTTGTATATCTATTAACGGGTCGTGTACCTGTTTCTGTGATAGTTAAAACTGTGTTCAAGTTAGGAGCAAGCAAACTCATTATAGTTTGGCGAAACCTAGATCTGGGCATAAGTGTGGAGGTCATAAACTAGATGGACTACGCAATCATATTGAAAATAAGATGTTCCCATTAGAGAATCTACAATTAGAGATTACTCAATTAGAGATTACTCAACGCAGGGGTGTAAATTCAATGTGTTCTGACATTGTGGAACTATATGATACCACCTTCATCTTTGGGTAGTTTCTAAATGTAAAGGAATTATTTGATAGAGAAAAGCCTCTATTTATCTGAAACAACTTGGACAAAAGATTACCTGCCTTATCCCTGCACTGTAGTCGTCTGCTACCCACTTCTAACTTCAATCCTTTTGGAGTTGTAAGTAGAAAACAAAGGATAACTCCGTGAAAATATGCCCTTGCACGGAGCAGAGAGAATTAGCCTTTTACTCTTTAAACATCTAATTTCTGTACATAAACACTCCATTTACTTATAAAAAGGATAATTAAGATAGAGACATGTGTGAACCTACATGCGATTATTGTAGGTGGATTGTACATGCGATTATTGTAGGTGGATTGTAAGGGCATTGGCCCACATATGTATTGTTGGCCTCCCTTACCTCTCATATATCTTTATTCTCATGTTTTAGGATAATCCTTATCAACTTTATCGGACTCCATTAACAAACCAACAAGGATACCAATCCCTAACCAACTTTATTCGACTCCATTAACTTTATCCTCAAAAGATACCAATATTTCCATACTTGGTAGTTCTTAGAGTAGCGTCCTCCCACTTCATGCAACCTCCATAAACCAGAGGATCATATGGTAGTTCTTAGAGCAGCGTCCTCCCACTTCCTACAACCGCCATACACTAGAGGGTCGTACGCTTAGAACAAAAGGACTAAATAACAAACAACAAATACGATTTGCAGCCGAGGTATACAGAATAAGTGGATGACCTTATGCATGGTGCAACCTTGGATCAACCGTATAACTTAACAGCATGAATGCACGATGACTACATAAACCCCACAGTTGATGGAGGTGTCAGTTGGAGGAGTATTTTATCCTATGACTCAGACAGTAAAGATGTGTTTCAATCTCCATGTTTTAACAATTATTTTTTTTAATGGAGGGAAGGCATCATAATTACGTACCCCCTCTGTTTTCCACCACTTCAGGGAGCGTTGTTCTAGCGTTGCATCTCTCTGCACTATTCTGGAGTTGATCAATTTCGATGTAACCATGTCCCATACCTCTCCTGCATAAGGACGTAGACTGAACAAGTGAGAGGAGGTTTCCTCATTTGAAAGACAAAGTGCACAAATGTTGGGCCCATAAAACCCTCTTTTCATTAATTTTTCCCAGGTTAAAAGTTTGTTATTTAGAGCCAGCCATAGGGTCAATTTTGTTTTCAAAGGGCTGTGAATTTTCCATAAGGATTTCCACCACCACTTTTTCTCACCCTGGAAAGATTCTTGACTGACTTCTTCATAACCAAGTTTCGCCGTAAAGTCTCCATTTACTCCATTCTTTGTGTTAAAACATGCGAAAATAATGAATCAATTTAGGTTTATTTATACGAGTATAGAAAACGTTTTTTGTTTTTTTTTTTTTTTTCTGCGGTCGACGAGATTTTTTTTTCGTTTCATTATTTGGCCGAATAACCTTTGTTGTAATTGATGGTGCCGTTACGGAAAAAGGTTATTCAGCCAAATAATTATTCAGCCGAATAATCTCTGAGACATGGAAGCTTCACGATTCTGCAGAATTTTCAAGTTTCTCCATTTTCGGAAAGGAAAAACAACCTCTTACACTACAAAACAAATGTCGGACTTGATACCATTAGGTTCATCATTGAATCTACTTTACGTGGGTATAGATTTTGTTGTGTATAGATAAGAACTTATATTTTTAATGTTTTATTTTCGTAACATGTGTCGAGTTTGGATTCATCTCTTTAAACAAACAGTGAAAAAAAAAATCCATAACTTAAAAAATACACCACCAAAAAAATTGAAAAAAATGTGGGAATCTTAATTGGCATGTCTACTTCAAAAGGGTGTTCGTAGATTTTTTATTTTTAGAGCCAATTGAGAGAAAAGTGACACAACAAAAAATATGTTGAAAATCGACTAAGTTTCCCCATTGATTGACTTTAAAAAAATATAATAATTAGTATATAGATCCATTGGTTACAAACTTATAGTCAGACACTAGTACATTGTGTGTAGATTGTCATAGCATTTTCTGTTTTTGCAAAAAACAACTCTAACAACGATTTTACTGGTGCAACAAATCATAACTATTTTGTAGTCTTTTCATTTTATAAGAACACACTGTCAAACATTTGCGAAATCGACATATCAAATCTCAATAAAAAAAATTGGAAAAATTATGAATAGAAAGCTAACATAATTCTCTAAAAGTTTTCTTTTTACTGCAAAGTGAAATTTTAAACAAAAATATCACTTTTGTTCGCCCAAAGTTGAAAAACATGAAAAAACCAGAATTATTTTCTCACAAGACCCCCCAAAATAGACACCCATCTTCATTTTTTCACCCTGGAGGAGCTTCCAGACGTGTACACTTAGATGCATGCATGCAATTAAAGTTTAAACGCGTGGAATAAACTTTTACTTTCCACCCATTGCCTCTGTATTTTAGCCTGTGTGATGATATAATATGGGGAAAATTCTTGCATTAGTGTGGCGGGGCTTCTCTAAATCGGAAATTTGTGTAACTTGTTTCAAATCATTACATCTTTTGTCGACTAAAGTCTCGTGTTTTGCTTTTAGTTTTGGTAAGGACTTGAAGCTATGCTTCTATCTCTCTTATTATAAAAAAGAAACATTGGAAGTATTATATATATATTAAAAATGATAAAAATTAAAGATTATAAAATTATTAGTTATAAAACATAAATTTAATATTTAAATTAAAATTTGAGTAATTAAAGTTTTATATATATAAATATTTTATAAAAGAAAATTTTAAAGTTATATTATATATAATTTTTTTTTGTTATATGTGAGAATTATAAAAGTTAAAATATTTAAAATTAATAATAAAAAAATTTATTAAAACTTAGATGAGAGGTTGTGAATTATTAGTTACAATATGTTAATTAAGTATTTAATATTTTTACGAAAAATATGATCTTTTAACATATTACATAATTTTATAGAATTAAACTTAGAGTGTAAAATTTAAAATTATTATATTAATTTTTAATATTTTGAATGAATTTGTTAAATATTTTAAAACTTTAACATATTTGTAGCCGGAGGCTTTCACAGTGTGTCAAATTGTGTGAATATGTTTCCAGATGCACTGTGTTAGGGGTTTTTGGACCAACATTTCACGGTCCATCTTCAAGATAAGAACAAAGATGTAAAAAATCAGAGAAATCCCATAAAGATGCAAGGAAAGCCAAAGGTAATCACCCAAGGGAATAAATAGAAATCAAAACAAATAAAAGAAAAAACAAGAAAATCAGAAAGACAAACAAATGAAATAAAAGAAATAAAAATAAGAAAAACAAAAAATCAGAGAAATCCCATAAAGATGCAAGGAAAGCCAAAGGTAATCACCCAAGGGAATAAATAGAAATCAAAACAAATAAAAGAAAAAACAAGAAAATCAGAAAGACAAACAAATGAAATAAAAGAAATAAAAATAAGAAAAACAAAAGTAAAAACAAAACACAAATGAAATAAAAAAGAAGGAAGAAAAACATAAACAGAAAACAAAAAGAAATCAAAGATTAAAAAACAAAAAGAAAAAAACAAGAGATTAAAAGAATAAAGAAAAAGGAGATAAAGGATATACAAATAAACAAAAGAAATCCATAAAACAAAGAAACAAAAGCAAGACGAAGAACACAGATTTGAAATAAAATAACATAGTGCGAAAACAATAAAAGAAAAATAAAGCTAGACATAATCATTTAGAAGAAATTAAAAAACGAAAGGAAACAAGAGTTTGAAAGAGAAAGGAAGTGAAAAAAAAATTAAATAAGGAGAACGAAAATGAAAGAATAAACAAATAAAAATCGAGATAAAAAAGAGCATCAAAGGATTAAGACAAAAAATACATAATAAAGAAAGAGACGAGAAGAAAAAAAAAAGGAAAAAAACAACATACAAGGGGGAATGGAGGAAAGAAGAAGGAAAAATAAAAATCACTACAAAGCTAAACTTAAGAATGATTGTTGTCAGGAAGGTCGTAAAGGATATGAGTTAGATATGTGAGAATGCAAAAGTTAAAATTTATAAAATTAATAACAAAATTAAGGGGGAATGGAGGAAAGAAGAAGGAAAAATAAAAATCACTACAAAGCTAAACTGAAGAATGATTGTTGTCAGGAAGGTCGTAAAGGATATGAGTTAAATATGTGAGAATGCAGAAGTTAAAATTTATAAAATTAATAAAAGAAGATATTAAAATTATGATGAAAGGTTGTGAATTATTAGTTACAATATTTTAATTAAATATTTATTATTTCTACGAATTATATGGTCCTAATTTTATAGAATTACAATTAAAAATGTAAAATTGAAATTTTAAATTTTAAATTATTATATTTATTATTTAATTGTGTATTTTAATTTTAATATTTAGAGTGAATTTGTCTAAATATTTAAAATCTTTAACATAAATGTAAAAAAAAAACATATAAATGCAAGGAAATCACCAAAAGGAATAAATAAAAATCAAAATAAATAAAAGAAAAATGCTCACAAGATCAAAAAATAAAGAGAACCAGAGAGAAAAAAAAAAACAAATAAAATAAAAAGAAAACAAAAGAAATAAAAATAAGAAAAACGAATCTAAAAAAAATTGAAAAGAAATAAAAGAGAAGGAAGAAAAATATAAGAAAAAAAAAACAAAAGGAGATCAAAGAATAAAATAATAAAATATTAAAAAAAAAGAATAACAAGAAATTAAAATAATGAAGAGAAAGGATATAACGAAATAAAAAGTAAACGAAACAAATGCATAAAACAAAGAAACAAAAGCCACATGAAGCACAAATATTTGAAACAAAACAACATAGTGAGAAAACAATCAAAACAAAACAAAGGTTAAGGCTAATGTGGTATGGCCACATGCCACATGGAAATGAGAGTCTCCTTAATTTTTTCAACCATTTAAATAATAGTCAAAACATATACAATTTACCATGGAATTAGAAGAAAATAATTTCATTTTTTTCTTATATGTCCTCATCTCCAAGAAATTAAATGGTTCATTTTCTCAGCCAATTTTCCGAAAAAAAGACTAATACTGAACTATACCTTCCCGCTAATTCACATAATCATCCTTACTAAAAATCTGGAGTCATTAACACCCTAGGCACTCATGCTTTAAGATTAACTGATAATGAGTAGTGCCTCAATGAGGAAAAAAACCATCTTATTAATAGTTTTAACGATAGGGCTTATAAAATATGGTAGGTTGAGAGGGATTTTCAGAATGCCAACAAGACCATTGATCCCATAAAACATAAAGAAACCCCTGCGCTAAACATAAGGTGCTACTCCCTTGTGTTCAGGGCACATCTAAAAAAATTACTAGGATTCTAAGAAGGAGAGAGATAACTTAGACCATTTTACAATCGCCTAGTACGATCAAGAACCTCTTTAAATCAGTTAAAGACACTATATACTGGATACTACAAAAAGGAAAATACTATATCCCTTGCTCATGTGGTCTATCCTACATCGGTGAAACAACTCAATCCTAAGTCAAAATTAAAGAATATAAAGTTGTTATTTCCCACAACAGTATTAGGGCCTCAACACTAACTAATCATGTTGACAAGACTAAACATCACATGTGTATTGAGGATGCAATTATTCTTTCTAAAATAGATCATCTATCAAGACGTCGAGTAAGGGAGGCTATGGAAATCATGAAAGATGATAATTGTCTAAACAAATATGACGAATTAAAAATTAGCAAAAAATAGCTCCCCATCCTTTGCAACCTTCCTAACAACAATCATTCTTCACCCTTTGATGCTCTCTTTTTTCTTGATTTTTATTTGTTTCTTACTTCTTCTTTTTTTCTCTTTTTTTTGTCAATGTGGTTCACAACCTCAAAAAGTAGTTGCTACATCCATGGGAAGAATTCATAGGGGGTCCACCCAAAGGGGCCTAGCCACCTTGGGATTTGACCCCGATACCTTCTAACTACAACTCACATCTATCAACCACTTGAACTAACCCATCAGGCTATCATTTTCATTCTCCTTATTTAACCTTTTTTTGTTTTAATTTCAATTCCTTTCTCTTTCAAACTCTTGTTTCTTTTTGTTTTTTAGTTTCTTCAAAGTAATTCGTGTGAATTTGTTTTTCTTTGATTGTTTTCTCACTCTGTTTCCTTTTGTTTTTTAATTTCTTCAAAGTGATTTGTGTGAATTTGTATTTTCTTTGATTGTTTTCTCACTCTGTTGTTTTGTTTCATATTGTTGTGCTTCTTCTGGATTCCATTTCTTTGTTTTATGTATTGGTTTTGTTTACTTTTTATTTTCTTGGCCTCTTTTCTATTTATTCTTTTAAACTCTTGTTTTTTCTTTTTGTTTTTTAATTTTTTTTAATTCTTTGATTTCCCTTTGTTTTCTATTTATATTTTTCTTCCTTCTCTTTTATTTTATTTTTTTTAGATTTTTTTTTTTGTGTTTCTTTTTTATTTCCTTTATTTTTTATTCTCTTGATTTTATTTTATTGACTTTTTTAATTTGTTTTTCTTATTTTTATTTCTTTTGTTTCAATTTCATTTCCTTTATTTTTCTTTTTATTCTCTTGATTTTATCTTATTATCCTTTTTATTTTATTTGTTTTGATCTCCTTTATTTTTCTTTTTATTCTCTTGATTTTATCTTATTATCCTTTTTATTTTATTTGTTTTGATCTCTATTTATTTGCTTGAGTGATTATCATAGACTTGCTCTTCTTTTTCACATCTTTGCTCTTATATTGAAAATGGACCATGTATAGATGGTCTAAAACATCGATCCAAAAACTCATAGCATAGTGCGTCGAAAAGCATCTTCATAAAAATTTAACATAATTAAAGTAATAATAAATATTTTATTAATTGCAATATTCTAATTCAATATTCAATATTTATTCAAACTTGTTCTTAATAGATTACAAAATAACACTTAAATTAAAATTAATAAAAAAAAAATGTTAAAATTGTTGCATGTGAAAATGATAGAAATTAAAGTTTATAAAATTAATAATAAAAAAGAAATGCTAAAATTAATATTGAAATATATATATGTGTCATTTTTATGGCAAAATGTAACATAATTAATCATCCTTGAATATGATTAATCATGGGAACTTTTTGTTGTCTTAATATAACATAGCTATTAAAGAAGGATTTTACTACTTGATATAATTTTGTATAAATAGATTAGTTAGTCATATTTAAAATATTTTTTGTTTATTAGGTATTTGTAATTATAATGTTCTTAACCCCCAAGGGGAGGGGTTGCAAGCGATGAGCTAGGTTTGAGAAATTTGGTGTAAGTTTTTTTTTTTTTTTTGCAGGTAAAGGAACAATCTCCTAGGAGATTGAGATTGAAGTGACATAATGGAGATTGAGATGGGGGGTGGGGTGATCCCCTCCGTGAATGACAGCGAGGCTTCAAAAATAAAGGGAAATGGAAAAGAAGAGGACTATTGGAAGGGAGGAGATGATATGTGGAAGGAGAAGATGGATCGGGGGAGTGGCGGTAGGGGTAAGGGTTTAGGATGGTACTTTCCAAAATACTCCTTGGTTCTCTCTTTGCAGATCCAATCTGAGAAGCTCCATGAAAGGATCCAGCACATGAAGGATCATTTCCTCATCGATAAGTTTTTAGGTATTTGGCCCCTTGAGAAATATCTAGTTAAATGGATTCACTTAGTAAGGAATCCAAAAGGAAATTTTGATTATCATTAGCATTGAGGATAGGGATAGTTTTTCCAATGGAGTCCCTTATTTACATTATTCAATGGGGATTTTCCTAAAACCCTAGCAGGAGAGGTTCAATGCAAACAAGGAGAATTTGAGAAAGGCGCAAATATGGATCCACCTTTACTCTATCCCAAGTGAATAGTGGGAACCTGGGATCCTCTCATACAAAGAAAACTCTCTAGGGAACTTTGTAAAAGTTTTAGAGCAGACCAAACTGGTATGGTATACCTCATATGCTAGAATCTCTGTTTAGATGGACATATCCAAAGAATTTCTGAAGGATATAAAATTGACCTAGGATGACAAGGATTGGTTGCAAACGATCGACTATGAGCACATCCCATTCAAATGTAGGCGTTGTCATGAACATGGACACCTTTGTCGAGACTGTCCTCTTCATACACCCTCTCCTAAGGAGAAGCAAAAGGGGAGGGTGGATGGTGAAGGTTTTACGAGGGTTACTGGCATAAGGATAAATAGGAAACAATAGTCGGGGGTGATCCCCAATTCAAAACCCATACCTCCAATAGTTTCGACATTCTGGTTCAAATTCCAAAGAATGAATCGAATATCCCATAGGCGAGGAGTAAGGAGGATGGGAAGCCCTCGTCTGACATGATTTCCCAGAGTATTATAGTTGGAACTCAATAGAGCATAAAAGAGAGGGATAAGGAATATGTAAGCATGGAAGATGAGGAGGATGAGTACATGGAATTAGAATACATGAACTTGGATGAGATCGAAGAGGTGTGTTCTATCAAAGGACAAGGACATGTACCTTTCCATCAAGTGAAATTATTGCAGGAAGATATATTGATATCTTTGAAACCTAAATCATTAGGGATAAAAGGGATGATCACAAATAAACTAAACAAAAATTCACTGAAATCCCAAAAAAGAGGGGCGAGAGGAGCAATAGACAAATATTAGTAGAGATAGCGGCCAAATTGGTCGATTCAAGTCTGTATCCAATGATCAAAGTAGAATTATCCCTTAGAAAAATACAATCCCATTGAAGCTAGTATCCTGGAATATTAGAGGCTCTAATAGCCCACAGAAGATTAGAATTTTGAAGAAGAAGGCGATGAGGGAAAAACCTATGGTTCTTTTTGTTCAAGAAGATAAGTGCTCATAGTTTGATATGAAATCCATAGCCTGGAAAATATGTAAAGGAAGTGATGTGGTAATAGTAGATGACAAAGGATCAGTAGGGGGCCTGTAAATCCTTTGGTATTTGAAGGAAATTAGGATGGAATTTTTTTAGCTTTGCCAATATTTATTGGTGTTGAATTTTAGATCATTAGCACCCCCATCTGAGGGTTCCTCACTAATTTTTATGGGCCTTGTGCTACCCCCTTGAAGACGAATTTTTTGAAGACGCTCAAAGGTCTAAAAAATTGGGTCAATGAGAAACACTGGATTATTGGATGAGATTTTAATATGATCATATCCCTATAGGATAAAAAGGAGGGAAGGAGACAATTAGATGGTTCAAGTCAAGAATTCATGGATTTCATAGACAATCTAAATCTGGTGGATATGGAGACAGGTAATCACCTGTTCACTTGGAGTAACAAAGAAGGGGGTGAAAGTAACATCACCTCAAGGATGGATTGATTCATATTATTAGAGTCTAATATTCTTAACAACAATGAATTTTTGGCATTGGTCCTTCTGATGGCTGGGTTTGATCACTGGACGATTTAATTGTCCTAGATCAATGATGATGGCTCAATGTGGAGGCCATTTTGGTTCGAAATTTTTTGGCTCTCCCATCCCAAATTCAAGAGAACCATACAACAATGGTGGGAGAATGAAGAGGATCCATCGGGAACTTGTATGTATTAGTTCCAACACAAATTAAAATCCATTAAAATGATTTACTAAATAAATGGAATCAAGAAGTGTTTGGAAACATATTTTGTTACAAGAAGTGATTGGAAGAGGGCCTGGAGGAAATCCAATTGCAAGGAATGTATGAGGGTTTTGATAACTTTCTACGTAACGAGGAAAATAGGGTAAAGGTTCAACTAGAAGAGAGAGAAAAGCAGGAAGAAATATTATGAAAGAAAAAGTTAAGGAATAGGTGGCTCAAGGAAGGGGAATGTAACACGAATTTCTTCCATTGAGTGGCTATTCAACATAAGCATATGAATTGAATAACCATGTTAAAAAGGAGAACGAATAAAGGATGGACACAAGAAAGGAGATTGGAGTTGTAGGACTGGTTGGTTACTTAAAGGATCTAATGAAAGAACCAGTACCAGACCAATTAGAGTACATAGCACATGTGACTTAGCACATTCTTGTGCTAGTGACCCCTACTCATTACGAAATGCTAATGCGTCCGGTGGAAATGGGAGAAGTCGAAGAAGTGGTCAAGTAAATGGAAGATGGTAAGGACCCTGACCCAGATGGATTCATGGCTAATTTATTCCATACTTTCTGCGATATCATTAAGGAGAATGTGTTCCATATCATGGAAAAATCCTATGCCACTAGGGGTGTTATATCATCTTTCATTACTACTTTCCTATCCTTGATCCGAAAAAGTGAAGGAGCGGATACCTCGGGTAATTTTAGACCTATATCTTTATGTAATTGTTATTTTCAAAATCATTACTAAAGTCATAGATAATAGATTAAAACCCCTCCTCCCCAATTTAATTGCTCTGGAGAAATCAAGATTTGTCGAGGGAAGACAAATCCTAATGGTATCCTACTAGTGCATGAGGTTATTCATTCCCAAAAAATTCACAAGGAAGATGGGTGTTAGTCCTAAAGTTTGCATTGACTGCTAAGCACAAAGTTTAGGCACCTCAAAATTGGAATTTGAATTGCAGGATAGGTTGTGCAAGGGGTCAAGAGATGGTTTACAAAATGAGAAAGCACAAGACAATTGAAAACATTGGATAACTGGACTGAAGCAAAATTATGTTAAAGATGTCTCAGTTTCAAGGCTTACCGATCATGTGTGGAACAAACAATCCATTCACACATAGCATTAAAACACCATATATAGAAAAACATTCTAGGCATGGAATCAGAGATACTTAACCACAACATGAGCATTTATAATGAAAACATCATTATAAAGGATTTTATGGCCATAATAAGTTTACACAAGACCACAAGGTACTCAGATTTAATGACAGACAGAACCTGAGTCATAAAGGACAAAGTCTCAGATTTAGATTTCAAGTTTCCAAAATATATTACAAAGCATGATCTCAAACCTTCCAAATACAATACTTGACCCTTTACAATATTCCTTAGCCTCTTGGCTAGAACCCCCCTGTCTCCACCTCTTCCTTCATAGTTTATATAAAGATATTACATTCTTATCAAGATCCAAAAATAATGGATCTAGTAATTTCTTGATCCATATTTTAGCTTGCTGAGGATAACTCATCCAAATTCGAAATAATGTGGTGACTCATTAACCAATTGATTTAACATATTTTAGGAAACATAATTTTGAAAATATGGAAATATAGGGCTTCAAACCAGATGCATATATCCCAGATACTAACACCTGCATAAAAAGTGAAAGATATTTTTGTATATGAGTTCATTCTTAATAAAAGCCTCTTTCAGTTTTCAAATTTTTCTCTCGATCTTCTCGGGAACCGCACCCAAAGTTTGTGACTAAAACAAGAAATAATTTAATGTTTTAATCATGTAAAAATAGGTTGTGAAGATCCATTCGAATATTCCATACCATGGCACCTGTTTCAAAAATGAGGGAGGTTTTTTTGAATGGGCTCGTGCTTGACAAAACCACTTTTGGTTTTCATAAATTCACTTCATATTCTCGCAATCCATGCAGAAAGAAAATGATTATAGAAAACATAATACTTTGACTTGGTAGCACCTTCCCCTACTTCTTTATCTTGCTCTCTTGAAGATTGGATCCCACTCTGTGATTTGAATGTATAAAAATGATCATCGACATTTTGGAGATTCATGATGTTATCTGATCCTTCAAATCTAGGAATGATAAAAATAGTAATCCTCTGTAACTTTGCTAATTGGTGATACGCAATCCTTTTCTATATCTTCATCCCTTGGAATTGAGTTGGAGTGTTAAGCCCTAAATATGGGCACATCCCCCCTATATTGTGGTTCATTACATTAGTTTTGATGTCTTATTTGGTACATTAGTGGTAATTGTCATTAGTATGTCTATATTAGTTATGTCGGCTTGGGTTAGTTAGTTGGGATTGTACCAATTAGTGTCCTATATTTAGGAATGATACCTTTCATTTGGAGTATCTAGTCTTGTCTTGTCTTTTGTACTTAGTACATTGTATAAGGAGGTTTCCCCCTCGAAGAGGCTTATTAGTCAGCTCTTTTATTAAATAAAGTAGTGTATTACTCTCTCTGATATATTTCTTCTCTTTTCATACTCTTTTTGGGAATTTGTTGCATAACATTTGGTTTCAAAGCCCTTTCCTTGGGACTGGTTTCTTCAAAACATGTCATCTTGGAATTTTCTCTATAAAATGTTTTATACAAGGTTTCAGGGAGCGAGACTTAAAACCCATCTCAAAAAAATCCTATCTAACTGTGTTCCAAGTTTCAAATCCTGAAACATTATAGGTTCGAAGATATTTGCTCCATAATCTAGGGTTTCTGACTAGTCTAAAACAGGTGTTTTGAGACAAAAGGTCATATCTGGGGAATTAAAGATCCAAATTGAGTGAGACATATTTAATATGAAATAATATGGACCACAATATCTGTGGTATGATTTTCAACCTCAGATACGCAAAATTGGATGCATGGAATACTGTACAAGTTCAATATTATGGAAAGACCAAAAATAAAAAGTGTTGGGATATTCGCAATAAATTCTTATTGGTAAATCCAAATTAGGTCATATATGTGGCATTGGAAAGAGGACGAATCAGGATACAAAAGAATGAATTTTCATACTCATAAGATCATAAATTTAAAATTTACATTAGTTTCAAGTCGTCCTTAAAACAGTATTCCAATCACGGTTTGAAAAGGTACACCATTTTTAAATTTGATTAACTTTGAGTAGAAGGATAAAATTGTGGTGAAACCTAAGGTGTGATATATATTTATATTGCTCAAAATTCCACCAAAAGGAATTCTAAATACTCACACTCCATCCAAACCACCAGAGGATCCATCCTCAACGCATGATGAGAGGGAAGACCTCTCTTTTCAAGTGTCTGAGTTGGAAGATATGATTAAAGGGTCTATGAAAAAATAATTGGATAATTTAGAGGAGAAGTTGAATAAAATAGAGGAAAATATGAAAGGTTCAGTAAGAACAATTGATTTAATCCAATTAGAGGAGAAGTTGATGGGAAATATGACAGATATTGCTAATCTCATACAAAATTCAAGGGATACTCTCCCTAAAGGTGATGATGTGTTCCAGGATACTCAGGAGGATAAAGATAATTGTCATGTTGAGAAACCTGCCATGAATAAGAATATTCCAAGAGGAAATGATTATGGTAATGGAATTCATCAGGGATGGTCACCAAGGGGTACCCAACTTCCCAATATTGACATGAGAAAGTTTGATGCCAATGATCCAATAACATGGATATTCCAAATGGAGCAATTACTTGATCTACATCAAGTTCCAACATTGCAAAAGGTAACTATTGCATCCTTATATTTAGAACGTAATCAATCTGTATGGTGCCAATGGCTTTGTGACTGTCAAAATAACTCTATTATATGTTGGTCTATATTCACCGAAGAATTGATTGCACATTATGGGGATATTAATAGCAATACCTTCTTTAGCGAGTTAATAAATCTCAAGTAAAAAGGTCCAATTGCAGAGCACATAAAACAGTTTCAAAAGTTAAGTCTTAGAGTGAAGAACATTTCAGAATATAATCTGTTGGATCTCTTTATTGGCACCTTGAAGGATAACATTCAACATGAGGTGCGTCTCTTTGAACCACCATCCTTGGAGAAGGCATTCATGATGGCAAGGAAATTTGAAAGTAAAAATATGGCAATGGCTACTAGAAAGAGCACCTCCAACACATACCGAGACAATACTGTTACTTCTTCTAACCCACCACAAATTTTGACACCTCAACAAATAGAGGAAAGAAGAGAAAAAGTCATATGCTTTAATTGTGACAGAAAGTATAGTAAGGGACATAAGTGTGGCAAGAAGAAATTATTTTACATAGAGTGTGAAGAGGAAGAACCAAAAGAACAAGAACCATCTCCAGATGAAGAAATATAAAATACCACTTCAGAAGAGATTACTCCCACCATATCATGTCATGCATTGGCTGGAATTAGCACTCCTCAAACCCTCAAGATCAAATGGTTTATAAAAAATAAAAAGGTAACAGTCTTGATTGATTCTGGTAGTACTCATAATTTCATTCACTATAAATTAGCAAAAGATCTCAATTGCTTTGTATATCCAGCACCAGAATTTCAAGTAATTATTGTAGATGGAGGAACTATCAAATGCTCAGGGAAATGCCATAATCTAAATATTACTATGGGGGAATATGTATTGAATAGTCCAATTATTTGTATTCCAATCAGTGGTGTTGATGTTGTCTTAGGATCAGTTCAGTGGTTACAATCATTGGCAACTGTGGATTTTAATTTTCAGAAGCTTTTCATGAATTTTTTATGGGAAGGAAAGGAATATGAATTCTAGGGTATCACAGGGAAACCGATCAAGGTGATAATCTCTAATGGTATGAAAAAATTGATGAAAAAGCAACATCAAGGTGTAATTGCACAATTGTACTCATTAGATGTTCAAACATCTAAGCCTCCTATTTCCCCAGTTCTCCAAATGGTCATTAATAAGCATTCCAAGGTACTTAAAGATATTCTGAAAGGTCTTCCACTTGTCCAATATTTTGATCATGCTATTCACTTAATCCTAGGAAGTGTTCCTCCTAAAATCAGACCTTACACATACCCCTACTAGGACAAAAGAGTGAAATTGAGCATATAGTTGAAGAAATGTTAGAGGTTGGAATAATTAGGCCTAGCCAAATTTCTTACTCTACACCAGTGGTAATGGTGCTCAAGCCAGGTGGATCATGGCGTATGTGTCCAGATTATAGATAGCTTAACAAGATCCCCATTAAATATAAGTTTCCCATTCCTGTCATTGATGAATTGCTAGATGAATTACATGGAGAAATTGTCTTCACAAATTTGGATCTTCGTTATGGGTATCAAAAATTAGAATGAAAGATGAATACATCCCAAAACAACATTCAGAACTCATGAAGGTCATTATGAATTTCTAGTCATGCCATCTGGTCTCACAAATGTGCCTTCCACATTTCAAGGTTTGATGAATTCAATTTTCAATCTTTTTCATAGAAAATTTGTGCTAGTATTCTTTGATGATATATATAATAATCTATAGCAAGTTTTTGGAAGAACACGTTCAACATGTTGACAAGGTACTACAACTACTACAGGACAAACAACTATATGCAAACCCTTCCAAATGTTTCTTTGGGGTGAAGGAGGTAGAGTATTTGGGTCATATTGTATCTCATGAAGGTGTCAAAGTGGACCCTAACAAAATTAAATCCATGATAGACTGGCCGATTCCCAAAAAATTGAAGAATCTTCGAGGATTCTTAGGTCTAACAGGGTACTACCACAAGTTTGTTTGAAATTATGGAAGAATAGAAGCGCCCAAACAACATTATTGAAGAAATATGCAATTTCTTGGACTCCAAAGGCAACTCAAGATTTTGAACAACTTAAACAAACAATGTGCACAGCTCCTGTATTGGCCACACCATACTTCAGAAAAACCTTTATTGTGGAATGTGATGCTTCAGGGAATGGCATTGGTGTTTTTCTAATGCAAGAAGGACACCCACTTGCTTTCACAAGTAATCCTATCAAGGTAAGGAACTTACAAAATCTCATTTATGAGAAGGGAATGTTGGAAATACTTTGCGCTCTTAAGAAATGGCGTCCTTGCCTAATAGGTAGGCACTTCAAGGTCAAAACAGATCATGATAGTCTTAAATACTTCTTGGAACAGAGACTATCTTCAAAAGAGAAACAAAAGTGGATAACCAAGATGTTGGGATATGAATTTGAAATCATCTATAGAAAGGGGAAACATAATGTGGTGGCAGATGCACTCTCCAGAAAAGATGAATATGTTGGGGTATTACATTGTTATATTTCCATTCTACAACCAGATTGGGTAGTAGCAGCAAGGGAAGAATTGAAAAAGACCTATCCGTTTGGATGCTCATTCAAAAGATACAGAATGATCCCATTGTAACAAATACTTTTGTGTGGAAAAATGATTCACTATGGTATAAGGATTGCTTATATATATGCAAAAACTCCCAACTCAAGCAGAAGGTCCTTTCAGAATTACACACCTCTCCTATAGGTTGGCACTTAGGATTCCTGAAAACTTACCACAGGGTCAAGAAGGAATTTTTTTGGGAAGTTTTTAAATCTGATGTTCAAAGGTTTGTGTTTGAATGTTTGGTTTGACAACAGAATAAGGGTGAAACACTTAAGACCCCAGGACTTCTACAACCATTAGACATACCTTGCCAATGATGGGAGGAAGTCTCCATGGAGTTTATCACAGGTCTACCCAAGTTCGAAGGAAAGAATGTTATTATGGTGGTTGTTGACAGACTCATGAATTATTCACACTTTTGTGTACTCTCTCACCCTTTTAGTTCAAGTACAGTAGTTGCAACCTTTATGGAAACTGTTCAGAAGTTACATGGAAATCCGAAGATTATTGTAAGTGATAGAAATCCAATTTTCACTAGAAAATGTGGACTAAACTATTTTCTTGTTTGGGTACTCAATTGGCTCACATTATCACCCTCAATTTGATGGGAAAACTGATATAGTGAACAAGTGTTTGGAAGGATATATTCGTTGCTTTGCATCCAATAAACAAACACAGTGGGTGAAATGGTTGTCTTTGGCAGAATGGTGGTACAATAATTCCTTCCATACATCATAAAAAAATGTCTCCATTTATGGCACTTTATGGGTACCAACCTCCATCTATCACATATCCCTTAAAAGGAAAATCTAGATTTCAAGTCGTGGAAGATCACATAGAGCATCAACAAGAAGTTCTCCAGGTACTTAAGGACAACCTGACTATGTCAAAAACAGGATGAAACAACAAGCAGATCAACATTGCAGTGAAAGGAGTTTTGAAGAAGGGGACTGGGTATTTCTAAGGCTACAACCTTACAAGAAGATGTATCTCAAGCAACTAAATAAGGACAATAAATTAGCACCCAAGTATTATGGAACTTATAAAGTGTTGCAGAATATTGGTAGTATGGCTTACAAATTGGAGCTCCCTTCATATTCATGAGTACAACCAGTTTTCCATGTTTATTGATTAAATAAGGTAATAGGAGACAAGATCCCAATTCAAACAATCTTGCCAGAGCTTGATGAAGAAGGAAAATTCATATTGGAACCCGAACAAATCACTGAAACAGGGACTAAACAACTACGAAATCAGGCTATCACTGAGTACGTCATAAAGTGGAAGAACTTACCAGTTGAATATTCGACATGGGAAGATGAGTCCTTCATACAGCGGCATCTACAACTAATAAATTTTTTAGGACAACACTTGTCTGATGGGGAGGGGCATGTTAATCCCTAAATATGGGCACATTCCCCCCTATATTGTGGTTCATTACATTAGTTTTGATGTCGGATTTGGTCCATTAGTGGTAATTGTCATTAGTATGGTTATATTAGTTATGTCGGCTTGGGTTAGTTAGTTGGGATTGTACGGGTATAGGAAGGAGACCTTTCATTTGGAGTATCATGTCTTGTCTTGTCTTGTGTACTTAGTACATTGTATACGGAGGTTTCCCCCTCAAAGAGACTTGTTATTAAGCTATTTTATTCAATAAAGTCATGGAGTACTCTCTCTAATCTATTTCTACTCTTTTTATACTCTTTTTGGGATTTTTTTTGCATAACATGGAGCGATGGTTATTGAAAACCATGATTAATATTTGACGTTGGATGACTAATGAATGAGACAACTGGGATGAAATGAGACTAAAGGATTATGATTCAAAAAATTTCCACATAAACAACTTTCTCTTTTTGAATCCATGTACTCATGAAAACTTTATGGATAAATTTAAAGGTAGGGATAAAATGAAAAAAGTTTTTCATTTTTTCTAAAACCCCGTTTTTTTAAATTATTTTTTATAAAAAATATTATTTAAATAAAATGTAAAAATATCCCTTTATAAAAGTAATAATAATTAGGTTATTAAGGAAAAATAAACATATAGGTGGGCGAAAAAAGATTATTTTTGTAGCAACAAAGGCTCACTAGATCGAGTTTTGGTGACAAGGAACTGGACAAGTCAGTGCAAAAGATTAAAGGCTTTAGAAAAAAATGCAAGTGGACATTCTGGAAGCGAAAATAGGGGTTCCTTTTTGCACACGCGCTGTCGGAATCTAAATTTTTTGATGGGGTAGATTCTGGTACCAACACTAGGCATGCCGATTAACCTCAATCTGGCCAAAGCTTATGATAATATCAATTGGTAGTTCATGATGAGCATCTTGAAGGATTTCATATTCAATGAGGAATGGACAGCGTGGTTATACAACTTGTCTCCATCCCCCTTTTTTTATGTTCTTCTGAATGGGGTTCCTTTCCAACTTGTTCATCCATCGAAGGGGATTAAACATGGTGATACCTTATCTCCCTTCCTTTTCATCCTGATGGTTGAAGGATTGGGTCGAATTTTTTTAAGAATGTTGAGGAATCATGAATTAATGGTACATGCATCATTACAAGAGGAAAGAACTATAAAAGGGGCTTAAATTATTCTTCAAAGATTCAAGGTTGTTCGGTGAACGAAGCTAAATCCCAAGTCTTGTTTTTTAATATCCCTAGAGTCACACAATCAAACATTCCTCAAATCATCTTATTCCAAGGGACCTCCCTTCCATCCAAAGACATGGGAGCCCCTCTCTCGGAATTTATTACCCATAGGGCCTCGTGGAGGTAACTATTGGAAAAGACGCAATAGTGACTAGTAAATTGAACTCTTCAACCCTTAAAATTGGCAAGTAGACTGGTCTTGGTCAAAGCAGTCCTCCAATCCATGTTGAATTACCTCTTCTTGGTCATGTGGGAACCAAAATTAATCCTTAAGGAAACTAGACAATTACAGAGGAATTTATTATGGGGAAGCTTACAGGAGAAACAAAAATGGGCTTTAGTGGGATGGGAGACATTGCGCTTACCTCAGTAAAATGGCAAGATGATCCTTTAAGGCCCAAAAAAACGTTGTGTGGTTTTAGGGGCAAAATATGGTGGAGGTGGGTGACATATCAAAACCAAACTTGGGATCATATTTGGCACTTTAAATATGCCAAGGTATGGGAGAATTAGGATTCGATCCAATTCAATGGAGTGGCAGAGGGATATCATATATGGAAAACGGAAAGGGCCGGTAGATAACTAGTGCGACACCATAGCTTCTAGGAAATCTAGAGTGGTGGGACTGCAAATTTTTGGAAGGAATATTGGCATTAGCTTCCGCCCCTTGACATGAATGTTGACCTTCCGCTTACCCAACTTGGGAGTCAAGAAAGAAAAGGATCAAAGGTTACGGATTATTGGCAGTATTATTTGAACAGTTTCCAGTTCAGAAGGTGGAAACTAGAGGAGTAGTGGAGTAATATTTTATAAGGAGAATATGTTCAAACCCTGTGGGGGGGACTAAAAGAAAGATGCATCCAAACACTTCCTAGTCCTAATAAGCTAAGGTTGGGGTATTCAGAAAAAGTCTCTTTCAATGTGAAGGAAGCTTATGGAATGTGGGATGGAGGGAGGGATCTCCCTAATCAACCAGATTGGAAGAAAATATGGAAATCTAACATGTGGCCAAAATTTACTACCTTTCTCTGGCTTGTGCTTAAGTGTTGTATAATAACTGTGGACAACCTTCTAAAGCGGGGATTCTTTGCTAGATAAATTCCTCTTTGCATCCACTTTATGGGATAAATAAGTGGAATCCTTTTGGATCTCCTCACAATTTAGGGGAAGGTCAGATATTTCAACTGAGGAGTGGAAGGAAAAACCATTCCAAAATACAATTCTGAATAGTACTTGGCAACATTTTCCTAGATTTTTGGAGTGTGATATTTGGAAGGAGCATAACCAAAAGATATTCCATGAAAACTCTAGGAAAATATAGGGATTCTGGTGTCTGATACACTGCCATATCCAAGAGAACTTGAAACTCACATCCTATAATGATCAATACTTGTAATCAAATGATCATGAGCGAAGGATCCTTCAGGGATAGGAATTCTTTATACCACGAGTTCCATTGGGAAGGCTCAGGGGCTTATGATTAGGGGCCATATTCTGGAGGTTTGGAGTGTCCCCCCAAAGGTTTTATTAAGATAAATTTTGATGGGGCCGCTAAGAGTAACCTGATCCCTATTGGGTTTGGTGGCCTCTTTCGCAATGACAAGGGGGAAATCCTATGGGTCTATTGGTGTTTTATAAGATCAGAAACCATCAAATCGGTGGATATGGAGGGCCTAATCCATGGGATCAGCATATCCAAATGGAGAGGCTATGATATTATAATTGCTTAAGGATACTCTAAAGTGATCATCAATATGGCTACTCACCTTCAAAATGGGAAGCATGTGTCAAAAGTCTCAAACAACTAGAGGCTTGAGTTTCAACTGGAAATATTGTTAGCCTCCATCAGGCAAATTCAAGGACTCAACTTCAGCCACATTAGAAGGAAATGAAATAATATGGTGGATCTACTGGCCAATAAAGGGATCCAGGAGAGAGATCGATTGAAAAATGGACTTATTCTGGATCTTGAGGAGTCACAATGATATTATGAATCAATGGAAAACCTTAGATTCCTAGGACCTCAAGTCCTCGGATGTGGATGACCCTAGTTAGAGGTGATGGTGGTGATGATACATGTTGCGAGAAACAAGGTTCATGTGTTAGGAAGTAATATAATTAAGAAAAACAATTGTGATCATATTAAATGAGATGTTGGCATCACAACCCCAGATGGTGTATGTGGGGAAAGGATGGGAGTAGTTATGATATTTATGGAGTACTATGTTCTTGGACAAATTGGTTGGAGAGCATTTGGGATATGATTGTTCGTATGGAGTACTGTCCTCTCATGGGTAGGGTTAATAGATTCATAGTGTGGCATCCTCAAAGGGGTCTCTTTGTTTTAAATGAAGACTGGGCTCTCCATTTCACTAACATGTCGCTTGAAAGCTGTGGTGATTGTTTCCTTCCTCTGAGGGTGGTGGTTGTCTTTACTCTAGTGCATGGAAGCTCAATTGTTGGTTGCTTGGGAAATGGTTAACATGGGTCAATGGAGTCGAGTGGTGATTGTAAGGAGGGTAAGGACAAGGGAAAGAAAAGGGAGAACTCGGAGAAACTCAGGGTAGAGAAAGCTTCCTGGTTATACAAGGCTATAGTTCTATAGGGAATTTGTGAGGATATTGAAGTAGTGGAAAATGAGTTATGGGCAGACTTGGAGATAGCAAAGTGTAATACCCTCATTTTGACCCTTAGTACATATTTGGATTTCAATGTAAATATTGTATAGATGCGATGTATGTTTTCCTAGTGTGGAGCTCAAGGCCAAGGCCTGGCCAGTGGATGCTCAGTTTTTATGTAAAAGGAAAGTATTAGATATTATGTTATCCATGTGCTATTAATCCATGGTACATTGTAAATGATGTAAATATTAATATTGCAATAAAAATACCAAAGAAACTGGATATGGAGGAAACTAATAATAGGGGGCATGTGTATCACTAGGTAGAGGTGAGGGGATTATGGGATTCGACCATAGGATGCCAACTGTCATATTTAGAACCCATTTGACCTTCCTTGCTAACATTTAATTCTGTTGTAAGGAATTGGTTGAAGAAAATTGTTCATGAGGTCGATGGAGTGTGGGAAACCCTGAAATTTCGGATGGCAAGGTATGGGGCATTGTTTGCCTTGATCCACAAGTCACTCTACCTCCTAGGAATTCATTTCCCTCATCCCCATTCCATTAGGGACTAGCAACAGAATTTTTCAAGAGGGGAGAGAGTCGAGCGGTGAAAAAAAAGAAGGAAATCGCGATTATGAGAAAACCCTTGATTTAGAGTGTCAAATTCACCCAGGAATGTGCGTGGGAAGTTAAATACAACGAGGGATCCGTCGGTATGAACCCTAGGGAAAATTTACAGAGTGTCAGATGCTCATAAACCCATGAGAAAACCCTGAGTGGACAGTCGAGAACCTAGCTGCATGATAGAGTTGCTTTGGCCATAGAAATTGAGAAATCCAAGAGGGAATGTCAGAGAAGAAAAATAGAACAGAAGGTGGGATTCCTTGATAAACCCAGTGAAGGCTAGAATCTCAAGGAACCAGCATCTTGGACCTTTCTATTCCCACCCTAAAGAGCACTGGAGGGAATGGATGCCTGAGGGAATATGCAGCAGATAAGGGGACCTTCCTTGTGTTGGGTATGGTAGGTATTGTGGGTGCCAAGGCTGTCTGAGTGAGAATTGATAGGCCTGTAGCTCTGAGGTTGAGCTCACTAGCTTAGCATCCTCTTCCATTGTTCCTTAAATGCTTGATAAACCCAACTATGTGTTGGCTTAGCATGTATGTTGTGTGAATCCATGGCTATGAGTGAGCCTGTTTATTTCCTCCTTAGTGGATACACAACCCAACTTGGGGGTGGTCTCTCAGCTGAAAGATTATAGGCTGGACAGAGACCTATGGTTGGGTGGAACGTTTCTCTCACATATCCAGTTGCTTGGATAGTTTCATCTTATAAGATAAGTGCTCTATGTGGTCCTAAATGATGCTACTTCCTATGTTGTGTTTATTTGTTATTTCAAGTCAATATAAATGAAATGATCACATGGAATTAATCAATAGGAAGTCTGAGCATAAGCTTGAACATGAGGCTGGTTCATTTGTTGTTTTTTTTATCATTTTTCTTATGTTAATATATTGTTAGTATTGCATGTTGTAGATGCATTAACCAGATCTAATTCCACTGTGTATGTTTACTATGCATTGCACACCTCCCTAGAGGGTTTGTATTTAATCATAAGGGCTTGGGGAATGAATTAGACACCCCCTATTGTGTTCATTCCCCTTTGTGGGTCAGATGAAGGGAGGGTCCATGATAGGGTGATACGAGGGCTCTTGGCAGTGGGTAAGGAGTCATTGATGGAGTTCAAGGCATCATTTCCGGGTTGGAAGAGTGGAAAAATCAGATTTCTCAAGTGTGGCATTGGATCACACCGTTGCATAGAGCTCGCCGAGATATTTCCAACGGTACCAAGTTTTCCAAAAATGAATATAGGATGAGGAAGATATCAGCTGGAGAAGTTGGCAGTAAGAGGGGTATGGTCAACTTCTGAATTTCCGAACCCGTAGTGTGGATCACGGATCGCGGAATATGGAGGCGCGAATTCTCGACATAGCTCTTTGGAGTTCCAACTTTCGACTCCCGCAACCCAAATTGCGGAGTGCGTAATTAGAAGGAACAACTTTATCTGGAATCGTGAATTTGGAGTTTTGACTTCCAACTTCCGCAAGCCAGATTGCAGAGTGCGGAAGTCGGAGGAGTAATTTCTTTGGAGTCGTAAATTTGGAGTTACGACTTTTGAGTCCTACAAGCCAGATTGTGGAGTGCGGAAGTCAAAGGAGTAAATGTCCCGGAGTTTTGATCTCGAAGTTTCGACTTTCTGACTCCTACAAGCCAGACTGTGGAGTGCGGAAGTCAGAGGAGTAATTTGTCGGAGCTATGATTTAGGAGTTCCGACTTCCAACTTCCGCATAGCAGATTGCGAAAGTCAGAGGCATGACTCGGCAAAGCAGAGAATTGGGCATTCCGACTTTCTGACTCCTGCATCGCGGATTACAGAATGCGGAAGTCGGAGGCATATTTCTTCGACACCGTGTATTTTCCATTCTGACTCCCGCATCACGAATTGCGGAATTCAAAGGTGTAATTCTTGAAGTGGCGCATTGGGGTGTCAATTTCCGACTTTCGACTTTTGGATCACAGATTTCAGATTGCAGACCGAAGACACTGTGGCTGTGTAAAAGGGGCAGAATTGTGGAGAAATTTGAAAAAACAATTATCAAGTTGTTCCCCCATCACTATAAAGGAACACTCAGGACATCGTGGATGTGACAGATGGTATTAGAGCCCAATGTTTCAACACTGGAGCCTCTTGGGCCAAAGTAGAAGGAATAATAGCCCTGTGAATTATTCCATGAGTTTACTTCTGTTAAATATGGATGTTTTATGTTTTATATGTGTTCCTAATATGTTTAATGAATGTCTCTATAATGCACAATGTTTACAGCTGATAGCATTTGAATAGTTGTAGCAGAGAGTAGCAAGAAAGGGGAAAGTAATATCCAAAGCAAAATGGTGACCATGAATGACGCCCGGGGTCCTTACGAGCATGATGAAGACATGCTAGGATAGAATGTGCAAGAAGATCATGCGGAGGCTTAATCCAATGGGAGAAGGGAGAAAATAACTCCTCAAAATTTGGTTGAAACCATGATAATATTTAATGAAAGTTTGATGAAGGCTCAGGAGGAACAAAACCAGCTCAATGCTTCTATTTGGCAGAGCTTCACTAATATGTAGCAGAGGGTAAACCTTGGGTCCAACCCAAGCAACCTAGGTAAAGAAGTAAGAGGTGTAGAGAGTCTCTCTATAGGTCGTTCTAGGAAGAGGACGCCAATCCCGAGAAAGATTTATGTGAGAAAAAAGCGCAGCACGCCCTCCTCAAGATATTCTTCCAGTAGGTCGTGTGACTCGAGATTCCCTCGAAGAAGTCCAAGGAAGAGGACATGTGTTTGACCTTAATGATTACATGTTGAGGATGACCTCATTGAACTGGATCTATTGCAACTGACAACATGCCTTTTCAATATGTGGTTTTTATTTTGTGTCTCTAGTTATGTTCAAGTCAAATGTATTAAAGACACATGGTAAATTGGCCTTGGGGCATAAAAACTAGACAAAGTAGGAAAATATTCATATGTTTACCATTCTTAACAAGAATGATAAATAAAAAGAAAAAAGTATGGCCATTCCATTAACATGAAAAACATCTTCCAATACACCATTAGGAATTTCAACATTTCCTAAACCAAATATCGAGGATAAATACCATCACAAATTAAAAATTGTTGAATTGAGTGATTATATTTTTCATAGGAAGTAAATAAAGAAGGGTTGCCAATCATATGGTGTGAAGCACTTGAATCTATAGTTCAATCAATATTATGATATAATTAAATGATTTAAAAGAATAGGCAACAAAAACAACCTTATTGTCTGGGGAATCTTGAGGTTACTTTTGGAATTTTGCAAGATACATTGTGTGCATGATGTGCTCATTTCACATGCATGATGTGTTTATTTTGCATGCGCAATGTGTTCATTTTGTGTGCGAGATGTGTTCATTTTGCGTGTGCAATGTGTTCATATTTTGTGTGCTTTGTTTTTCCCTATCCTGCAAGGCAACTACATGGCCATGTTTAGAATTCTTAGGTCTAATGCTTAAGAAAGTGTACGTGATTTTGTTTTTCATAATGTGAATGAGTATTCTAGAACTTTGGTTGCATCTAAAAGATCCCCCAACTTCATACTCGTGACAAGGCAAAGTAATTTATTTAGGTGGCAATTAACCTATACATGGCTCCTTTTCTTAGATTGCTTGTTGGTTCAACTAGATTGCGGTGGCTCTTTTTCGTGGTGCATGAATAATTGTTTCTTTGCATCTGTTTAAACACATCGTGATTCATCTAACTCGTGGCTACATTAATAATTCATTTTCATTCAGCATTATACCGAGATCATTCAAGTCGAAGCGGTGCACATAAGAGTGTCGGTAGCTTGCAAACATAGTATTGGTTTAAAGGGGTTCGAACTCAGGTCGAAGCAGTGTAGAGTAGAAGCGATGCAGATTGCATGTTCCAAGTACCGATATAATTTAACATTTGTTGTATTTCTTAACTTTTTATGATACACAATTTATCAACCAAGAGATGGCAGAGAGACACCTCGGTATTTGGCATGTTCCAACTTTTACTTTCTCTCTACTGCTGGGCTACATTGAAACTAAATGGTGATTTTTCTACGCTTGAAAATATTTATTTCACTTAGAGGAGCGAGGTTCTCTACAACTCAATATGGGGAAGATGTTGTCATTAAGTGCTATGTTACCAAAAATAAAAAGTAATCAAAAAATTATGTCGGCTCATAAAATAAAATAAAAATAAAAAGTAATTAAGTGTAATTTTTTTAGATGTATAAGAAATTTAAGTTTTTTTTTTTTACATCGGATATATCTAAATGCTTAATAGATCTGATTTTAAGATGGATCTATCTAATTATTTACAATATTCGAACCTATTTCTTTTTACTTTAATGCTTGGTAAATAAAATATATTTAAAGAACCGCTCTTGTTACTCTTCTTCCACTTTAATGCTTTGTAAATAAAATAAATTTAAAGAACCGCTCTTCCTCCAATTTGATTTTAATGTTATGAATGAATCGATTTAGATTAACAAATGATATTTTAACCTCTCTTTCTTTCTTTCTAAGTTTAAGTGTAAAAATGGATATGATAGAAGTACATTTTGTCATACTATGTATATTACATTATGAGTGAAAAACATGGTTTTCTTATATGCAAATTTTATTATAAATTTTGATTATGAAAAGGAGTGAAATTTGTTAACATTACTTCCTGCTGAGAGCTAGAGATTTTGTTTTAAATTATCATCATGAGGGTTTTGGAAATTTTACCTTTTGCAAAAACTAGCTGAGTCAACCTATTGGATAAAGCTATGCTACTTGTCTTCTACCAGTGCTTTGCTTGGTTCCATCACCAACCGCTTTTGTTATTGTTCCAACCCATAACTTTGCTTGGTTCCATCACCGACTGCTTTTGTTATTGTTCCAACCCATAACTGCTTGAGTAGATAACATATTGGGCTGTTTCGTTTTCCCTTCGCCAAAAAGTAACCCGTAGCCTTGTTTTAGCTTGTTGCACTTATATTATTATCCTAAATAAATGAGGAGGAAATAAGGGTCATTATATTAATTATTTTATTTTATTTTAGTATTGATTTTGCTTATTTATTTTTAATATAATTTTCAATTTATTATATTAATTATTTAATTTTATATTAATTTATAAATCTTAAATTTAAAAGTGATTATTTTTGTTTTAGTATTAATTTTGATGATTTATTTTTAATATAATTTTCAATTTGTTATATTAATTATTTAATTTTATATTAATTTATGAAAAGTTAAAAATAATAGTTTGAATGAATTTATCATAATATTTTAAAATGATAATATAATTAAAACTAACAAATAATAATATATATTTTATTAGTTAGAATATTTTTTTACAAATTTGATGATGATAACGACGAAGATGATAATGATGATGACAATGACCATGACGACAACGATGATGAAAATGACCACGACGACGACGACGATGATGGTTAACAACCATTGAGACCAACTTTAGTCTATTGGACCTTAAGAAGAAATAAAGAAATTACTTGATTTAGTGTAAAATTTTATTCCTATTCTCAAAAAGCTTAGAAAGAAGCATATCAAGGTCACCATAGATTTGACAAGTTAGAAGATTAGATATGTTAGTATTGTAATAAAATTCTGAAACGGCGATCTAATGTGGTTGTACGCAGGGCACTCTAAGATAAAGTGACTTTCATCCTCAACGCTCTTAGTCTCACCGAGATGACAAATCCTTTCCTCCCACGATGTTTTAGGGATTGTCCAGTGCCATGTTTTACTATGAAGCTCATGAGAGTTCATTCTTATTTTGGATATACTAGTTTTCTTCTTTGAGCTAAATAAGATAGTGAGGTACTTTTGGTCTTCTAGATTGGGGTTAATGACCTCATTATAGTATCTTAACTTCCTTTTAACCTCTAAATACTTTTTGCTCCACATTTTCTCTTTAAACTTAGATGTAATAGTATTTTTTATGTATTGATATTTTGCAAAGTGACATTTTTTGTCTATTTCCCAATAGTTTAACCAATCCATGTTATCTTTATGCCAACCTCTCTTGAGTCCCAGGTGGTCTTGATTGGATTTTAAAGCAATTTTAGGGAGTCTCTAATCTCCCATGCCATTTAGCTTGTACTTGTACATCAAGTACCTAGCCATAGCAATGCTCTCGATGGGGTGAAGACCCCTTTCTATTAGGAGAATGGGGTAAGGCATATTACTTTTAATTATGAGGTTATAAGTTACAAAATGATTCTATATTTGCTCAATCTTTCTCCAGGATTCTCTAGAGATGTTGCAACCCCAAACTTCACAAACATACAAGATAACGAGAGTGGCGAGAGTTTCAAAGAGGAACTTCTTTTTATCCCACATCACAAGGTTTGTTGATTTACAATTGTTTTCAAGACCAAAATAAGCTTTCCACCCTTCGTTAATCCTTTTCTCAATGTTGTAGTTCCAGTTGAGCTTGTGATGAATATTAATTCTGAGATATTATAAGAAGAAACTTCCTCCAAGTTGTTGTTGTCATATACAAAATTAGCATAAGTGACCTTCATGTACTTAATAATCATCACTTTTGTTTTGTCAATGTTAACATTCATACCCATGTTAGAGTAGAAATCCTTGAGAGTTTTCAATTGCTTATCAAGATCAAAGGGACAACTTGCCATAAGAACAATATCAGCAGCATAATAAAGAAGGATGACGACAATTCATGCCGACACAACCTACTTCTTCTAAAAAAAATTCTAGCTTATCGATGTATATGCCGAAAAGGGTAGGAGAGAGGGGGAAACCTTGATTAACTCCAATATTACAATTAGTATATTTTGAACACCCCTCAGTTTTCTTGAATTTGGCAATGTCAATCTCATACAATCTTATCCTGGTAGCTCTAAACTTGAGAGGAACTTTTAGCTCTTCTAACCTCTTCCATACGTTGTTTCTAGGAACCATATAGAAAGATTTCCTAAAGTCCAAAAAGCAACAATATGGATTGGATTTATTATTATGACACTCCTTTGTAATGATCCTAAGTGTAACGAGGTGGTCTGTGGTTGAGTGATGTATTCTAAATACCTCTTGAACTTTATCAAGCTTTCCTTCATTTTCTAGCCATATGCTCATCTTATTTTCTATAATAATACCTTAAAGATTTCCTAAGGGACAACCAATCATAAAGGTCTGATAATTAAAGGGGTTATTTTTATCACCAGTTTTAAAAATAGGAGTAATGAGGCTCTAAGTCCAATGGTGAGGGAAACCTTGCTTAACCACTAAATTAAAGAGTTTGTGGATGTGAGGGATGAGTACAAGCCCTCCAATTTTTAGGATTTATGCTTGATAACCTTCAATGTCCTTAGCTTTTCCATTTGATAGGTGCTTAACACCAAAATTTATAGCATCTAGTGAGAAAACTTCTTCTGATGTACAAAGGGTTGGAATGTTATCTTTGGCATCCAGGGATTTGTAAATCTTGTTAACATAGGAGTTCCATTCCTTTAAAGCAATCTTATTATTCTCTTTTGTTTTGCTAGTTAGAATTTGCCTCCAAAATTTCTTAACAACCACCTTAGAAAGGTGCAAGAGGTTTTCTAGCCTTTTATTTATGTAGTGCATCTTTTTTCCTTTTAATTAGAGTTTTGTATCTCTTTATTTTGTCAATTTTTAGGAACCCTTTCATAGTTTGTTTTATTTCACTTCTTGTAATTTTACACTCTTTATCAAATAAGGGGTTAGTTTTTCTAGTTTGATTTTTACCGAAGACTTCAATATAGAACTTGTTATGGAAGATGAGATAGACAACTATAATATAACTTGATCTTAATATGTTACAAAATTACACTGAAATTTAAAATTGAAATTTATTATATTAATTTATAAAATTTTGTTTTAATATTTTGAGTGAATTTGTATAAATATTTTAAAACCTTAATATAATTAAAAGTAAAAATAATAATAAATATTTTATTAGTTACAATATTTTAATTAAATACTTAATAACCTTAAAAACTTGGTCTTAATAGAATTTGATCTTAATTGATTACACGATTTCTCAAATTTGAGTAGTTAAAAAAAATTATATATATATATATATATATATATATATATATATTTATAAAAGAAAATTTGGAAGTATTATATATATATATATATATATATTAAAAATGGTAGAAGTTAAAGATTATAAAATTATTAGTTATAAAACTGAAATTTAATATTTAAATTAAAATTTGAGTAATTAAAGTTAAAATTTAATCAAATATTTATAATATTATAAAAGTTAAAATTTATAAAATTAATAAAAATATATATATTAAAACTAAGATGAGAGGTTGTGAATTATTAGTTACAATATTTTAATAAAATATTTAATATTTCTACGAAAAACATGATCTTAACATATTACATAATTTTATAGAATTACATTTTAAAGTTATATATATATATATATATATATATATATTTTGATTGGTAAAGAGACTACTGGGAGGGCGTGATGGAGCTTGGAGGCGAAGGAGCGGGCGAAGTCAAGTGCGAAGGACTACAGGAAGTGTGCAGCTTTTCCTAACTGCGCGAAATCATGATTTCAGGTAAAGTATTATGTTTTCGGGTGGCACCGACTGTTCGTATTGGCATGAGGATGATTTATCTTGGTTACAGTGAAGGATGGTTTCCGCAATCATGGAAGAGGTTGATTATGAACCGTAGAACAACACCCAGCTCCACTCCATCTTTTGCACAGACGATGAATTCATTTCGGGAGAAAGGATGGTGTCAAGAGAGGTACCGAAGGTCATACGGAGTAAGGAACCACCCATGGTGTTCATTAAGAACACTCATGCGGAAGTATCACATGCTGACATTAGACCATCAAGGAGCACCTAGAGGCAATACAGATGCATTAAACCAAAAAAAGGTGGCACGGAGCTGATCGTGGGCAAGGATATACAGTTAGAAGAAATTCCAGACTATTTGTCACATGCACTGATAGGTAGATTTTGCGGCAAGGCGGTGGGTAAAGAAGCTCTACAGAATTGGATAGACTCTAACTAGAAAGATTTTCTAGGTTATCCTCCATATTTTCACATTCTACCAAGAGGTTGGTTCCTGCTAAAACTCAGGGAAAAGGAAGACGGGTCGTAAATGCTTGCTCGTGACTGGAAGTGGGGGCCCTCAGGGTTGATTTTACAAAATTGGAGAGTAGATTTTAATGCCAAAAGGGAACCACACAACCTGCAACAGTTCTGGGTAATTATACCAGGTCTCCCTATGGTATTCTGGCAGGAGAATGTTTAGAAGGCGATCAGGAATAAGCTCGGGAGGTTCATTGATTTTGAACCTAGTTGGGAATTCAAGATTGATAGAAGGTGCGTCCGAATTCTGGTGGAATTGAACCTTAGAGATGGTTTGTTTGAATATATAAAAATTGGAATGCATGGAAGCGTCTGGTCACAGAAGCTGGATTATTGGAAACTCTCATTTCGATGTTCTAGCTGTCGAAGAGTTGGTCACTTGCAAAAGGACTGCAATACGAAAAAAGAATACGTGAGGCCAAGGAAAATTTGGGTTAAAAAAGAACGTCACTATGCGAAGGAGAATACCTCTGGAAATGATAGAAAGGAGGAGGTAGGAGACAGTATGGTAAGTGACAAGGCTCAGCATGTGGTTGACAGTCTAGTTCAAAAGAGAATAGAACTTGACGGGGCAGTGGACCATGCAACAAGGAAGGACATGTTGGATCCAGTGGATAGTCAACAACAAGTCCCGGAAGATTCCATGGTGCAAGAAGGATGCGTGGAAAGTACAGTCTCTAGAGGTATGGTCTCTCCTGTAATAGATCCCTCTTGCTTCCTTCAAGTTTTATGTCAAACTTCAAAAATTCCTGAGCCGTGCAATGTCTTACCTACTCTTCAAGAGCTTGAAGTTTCTTCCTCCATTATCTCCACTGTGCGGAGAAGATATTATGACTTAAGGTCTAAAAATTCACTAAAAGAAGAAGCTTGCATCTCTTCGAGGGGTTTAGACTTTAATCCCAAAACTAAAATGCAGGAAGGAAGAAAATCCCTTTTAACCAAAGCTCAAAAACAAGAAGCTTAGACATCAAGCTAGGTAAACAGAAAACTATTAACCGGGCACTTAGAGTGGAAAAATCCCCTATTGGGGTTATGAAATGATCATCATCTCTATCAATTCTAGGGTGTTAGGGGGAACCTCCAAAACAAATTCCCTTAAAAGGATGGTGTGTTTGGAAAAAACATCATTCTTACTTGTACAAAAAACAATGTTGGTAGGCGAAAAAGTAGAAGAAGCTTTAAGGGGATGCTTAAGGGACTGGAAGATGAAATCCTACGATCCAGTTGGGAATTCAGGGGGATTAGTTACTGCGTGGAGACCAGGCATCGATTGGTTTCAACTTATTTGCTTAATTCTGCAATTGAGACCGTTTTGACAAATGATGAAACATGGCAAACATTTACGGTGTTAAATGTCTATGGTCCCTACTATGACAGGAAGCCCTTTTGGTAGGATTTGGGAAGCACTGGAGCTTTGGAGCACCTGAATGTAATAGTTGGAGGTGATTTGAATTTCATTCTTTCTTCCAAGGAGGTATGGGGTAAAAATGCTAGACCAGATTCTTTAAGCCCTTTCTTTACCAACTTCTTCGAAAAAAAAGGTTAATTGATATACAACTATTGAAATTGGAACACACCTGGAGGAACAAGAGGGGATGAGATCATGCGATATCCAAAATATTAGACTGTTTTTTTTATTTATGAAAGTCTAAAGAATGATCATTTAATTATTCAGTCATCCTTTGAAGTTGGAGGACTGGCAGACCACAGACCTATCCTCTTATCAATACAACGACTGGACAATAAGCCTCCCTCTCCTTTCAAGTTTAACCCCGTCTGGATCGAAGAGGAGGCATATAAACATTTGATTTTGGGTTCATGGAAACCGCTTATCTCTTCTGAGGGATCCTCTTTTATGCAGCAATTCGTTGATAACCTAGCTCGTGCGAAAATGTTATCTAAGGCTTGGGAGAAAAAATTCAAGAAGACTACTCAAGAAGATCTAAGAGAGACAGAGTCCAAGAAATGAATAAGTCTCTAAAGGAGGATATCTCTGAGGAGGAATTGGGACAAGTTCTTCGTTCATTTCAGAAAGGTAAGATCCCAGGGCCAGATGGTTTCAATGTTGAATTCTACCTGGGGTTTTATGATAACTTCAAGGATGACCTTCTGAAAGTAGTTAATGAATCCCAAAATTCAGGGAAAGTTCTCGGTTCCTTCAATTCAACTTTCATTTCTATGATCCCTAAGAAGAATAAAAATGACTCCTTTGATGACTTCAGACCAATTGCTTGGTGTAATCTGATATACAAGTTAATTGCAAAAATAATTTCCTAGAGGATTAAACCCCTGCTAAGTGACTTTATTACGAAAGAGAAATTTGGATTCCTGTTTAATAGACAAATACATGATGCAGTGTCTACAGCTCAAGAAGCATTTCATTCAATAAAAAAATAGAAACAGAAGGCATTCACTCTAAAATTAGATCTCTCAAAATCATATGATAGGGTTAGCTGGACATTTTTAACACTGTTGTTGGTTCAGATTGGAATGGAAATTGAAGTAGTCGATTGGATCATGGGGTGTGTTCAATCCACCTCCTTGGCAGTTTTGATAAATGGCTCCCCTTTAGCTATTTTCAGACCTTCAAGAGGGATTCGTCAAGGTTTCCCCCTCTCTCTATTCCTTTTTTTACTAGTCGCGGATGCCTTGAGCAGGTTGATCCATAATGATAAGGCTCATAAAAGAATTGAAGGTGTGCGAGTTTCAAAATCCTTGGAAGTGACCCACACTCTGTTCATAGACGATGTTCTCATGTTCGGAAATGGTACCTTAGCAAATTTGAAAGCCTTTGATTCCTTGTTAGGCTTGTATCAAAAGGAAATGAGGATGCTGATAATCCCAGATAAATCGGTCATAGCACACAACGAGTTCTCTGAGGAACTAATTTCATCAGTAAAGATGGCCCTTCCTTTGTCATTAACTGAATTAGCAGAAGGAGTCAAATATTTGGGTTTTGTTCTAAAACTAAACTGTTATCCCTTTCAATATTGGCTATGGCTTTATACAAAGGTAGAGAAATGCATTACAATATGGGAAAATAGGTTTCTCTCAAGAGGAGGAAGACTAGTTCTCCTGAAAGCAGTAATTCAAAGCATTCCAGTATATTGGGATTCCATAGCCTATATTCCTAAAGGAATCTTGGAAAAAATAAGGAAAAAATTATTTGCATTCTTATGGACGGCTAGCAAGCTGTCAGAAGGAGTCCCATTATCAAATTGGAAATTATTAACCCTACCCAAGAATTTAGGAGGATGGGGCATCAAAAACCCTGAATTATTCTGTAAAGCTTTGGCAGCCAAAACTCTTTGGAGGTTAACACAGAGACCAAATTCATTGTGGGGAAGAGTTCTAAGATCCAAATATTGCAACAACTTCACTATTGATGAATGGTTTCAAAACCCTAACAAATCATTCAAAAATGGGTCTATTGGATGGAAATCAGTGGTGTTGGATTTTCCCTTAATCGGGAATTGGACAGCATGGCAGGTAGGCGATGGGGAAAAAGTTAGGATAGGTGGGAATCCTTGGATGGGAGCGGGAGAAAATTTTAAATTATCAGCTAAGTTAAAAGAAAATTTGAGACAATAGAAGGTGGTTATGCTAGTTGATGCTCAAGCTCAAACTCCACAACAGAGAGGAAGAGTAGGATGGAAATCCTCTCATGATATGATGCTGATATAAGATTTAGCAAGGGAATGGAACGGTTATGTGAACAAATTGGTGGACAATTTCATCCATCTGGAAGATGGGGAAGAAGACAAACTAATTTGGACAAAGAATGGAGTAAATGGAGACTTTGCGGCGAAACTTGGTTATGAAGAAGTTAGTCAAGAATCTTTCCATGGCGAGAAAAAGTGGTGGTGGAAACCCTTATGGAAAATTCACAGCCCTTTGAAAACCAAATTGACCCTATGGTTGGCTCTAAATAACAAACTTTTAACCTGGGAAAAATTAATGAAAAGAGGGTTTTATGGGCCTAGAATTTGTGCACTTTGTCTTTCAAATGAGGAAACCTCCTCTCACTTGTTCAGTCTATGTCCTTATGCAGGAGAGGTATGGGACATGGTTACATTGAAACTGATCAACTCCAGAATAGTGCAGAGAGATGCAACGCTAGAACAACGCTCCCTGAAGTGGTGGAAAACAGAGGGGGTACGTAATTATGATGCCTTTCCCACTCTCAGACATTGCTTATGTCATCCTGTTACAGAAGGTCCAGGAGCACAACATTGCAGACAAATCCAGAAAGAGTAGAGAAATTACAGTTCCAAGAATCAATAAGAATGAGCCATGGGCCTATTTTGATGGTGCTAGTCAGGGATCTCCTCCTCTTGGTGGAGCAGGGGGAGTGATATATTTAACAGATGAAACCAAGCTTTGCATCAAATTCACTCTAGGGAGAGCTTCAAATAGCAAGGTTGAGATATCAGCTCTATGGGCGGTTCTCAAAACTGCACAAAGGAAAAATGTTCAAAGGATACAAATTTTTGGAGATTCCAAGATGGTAATCGACTGGGAAAATGGAATTTCACATATTAATGCCCCCCAGTTACAATCTGTTCTAAAGGAAATTCTATTCGTCCTGAGTTTTTTCGAATCAATATCCTTCTCTCATATATATACAGAGAAATTAATACTGAAGTTGATTTTCTTTCCAAGATGGCTTTGGCTATTCAACCCAGAATTGTAGAAGTCGAGGAGATTGGAAATGGTCAGGTACGGGATCACTACATTCTGGTATAAGGCACAACGTTTCGTTCTTCTTGATGTAAAATTTTGACTCAAATCAGGTATACAAAGGAAATGCAAATACGATGAGGAACATCTTTTGAAAGCACCGGACGAATCAATAAACAAATCTCAATATTCAGTATGAGGATTGATTCAGCATCCTTCTGAATAGAGGAATCCATGGACATGTTTTGTAACGAAATCTATAAGGATAGAGTAATCTGAGTAAATATCGATGAGGATGTTAATGCATGTAATCCTTAAATGGAACAATGCGAATACTGTAAGCTGCTATGACAGAGAATGAAATTCCTTTTTGTAAAACATTTTGGAATATGTTAATGTAAGTCCTTCAAGGACAGTTGATGATCACTCTTTATTTAGAGTGATAGATATTTTCCATTTGGAAGATAGATAGATATATATATATATATATATATATATATATATTGTTATATGTGAGAATGATAAAAGTTAAAATTTATAAAATTAATAAAAATATATATATTAAAACTAAGATGAGAGGTTGTGAATTATTAGTTACAATATTTTAATCAATATTTAATATTTCTATGAAAAATATGATCTTAATATATTATAGAATTTTATAGAATTACACTTAGAGTGTAAAATTGAAATTAAAAATATAAAATTATTATATTAATTTAAAATTTTAATATTTTCAGTGAATTTGTTTAAACATTTTAAAACTTTAACATATTTGTTGTTGGAAGCTTTCACAGTGTGTCAAATTGTATGAAGATGTTTTCAAATGCACTGTGTTAAGGGTTTTTGGATCAACGTTTCGGAACAGCGATACACGATCCATCTTCATAATAAGAAAAAAGATGTAAAAAAGGAGAGAAAGCCCATAAAGATGCAAGGAAAGCCAAAGGTAATCACCCTCAAAGGAATAAATAGAAATCAAAACAAATAAAAGAAAAAGGCCGACAAGATAAAAACAAAAGAACCAAAAAGACAAACAAATGAAATAAAAGAAATAAAAATAAGAAAAACAAACATAAAAACAGAACACAAAAGAAATAAAAGAGAAGGAAGGAAAACATAAACAGAAAACAAAAGGAAATCAAAGAATAAAAACAAAAGATTAAAAAACAAGAGATTAAAATAATAAAGAGAAAGGAGATCAAGGATATTAAAATAAACCAAAAAAAATACATAAAACAAAGAAACAAAACTAAGACGAAGCACAAAGATTTGAAATAAAATAACATAGTGCAATAACAATAAAAACAAAACAAAGCTAGACCATTCACTTAGAAGAAATTAAAAAACAAAAGGAAACAAGAGTTTGAAAGAGAAAGGAAGTGTGAAAAAAACTAAATAAGGAGAACTAAAACGAAAGAAAAAATGAATAAAAATCGAGAACAAAAAGAGCATCAAAGGGTTAAGACAAAAAATACATAATAAACAAAGAGAAGAGAAGAAAAAAAAAAAAAAAAAAAACATACAGGAAAAAAAAGGAGGGGAACGGAGGAAAGAAAAAGGAAAAATTAAAAAAAACACTACAAAGCTAAACTAAAGAATGATTGTTGTCAGGAAGGTCGTAAAAGATATGAGTTAGATATTTCATAATGTAGAAGTTAAAATTTATAAAATTAGAAAATAAGATATTAAAACTAAAATGAGATGTTGTGAATTATTAGTTACAATATTTTAATTAAATATTTAATATTTCTACGAACTACATGGTCCTGACATATTACATAATTTTATAGAATTACAATTAAGAGTGTGAAATTAAAATTAAAATTTTAAATTATTATATTTGTTATTTAATTGTATATTAATTTAAAATTTTAATATTTTGAGTGAATTTGTCTAAATATTTAAAATATTTAACATATATGTTGTTGGAAGCTTCCATGGTGTGTCAAATTATATGAAAATGCTTCTAGATGCACGATTTTATGGGTTTTTTTATCAACGTTTTGGACCAAAGATATACAATCCATTTTCGAGATAAGAGAAAATATGTTAAAAGAAAAAACAAGCTCATAAAGATGCAAGGAAATCCAAAGGTAATCACCTAAGGGAATAATTAGAGATCAAAAACAATAAAATAAAAAGGATGACAGGATAAAAACAAGAGAATCAAAAAGGAAAAAACAAAGAAAATAAAAAGGAAACAAAAGAAATAAAAATGAGAAAAACGAGTCTAAAAAAATAGAAATAAAAGAGGAGGAAGAAAAATATAAACATAAAACAAGAGGAAATCAAAGAAAAAAAAAACAAGAAATTAAAAGAATAAAGAGAAAGGAGATCAACGAAATAAAAAGTAAACAAAACAAATGCATAAAACAAAGAAACAAAAGCAAGAGGAAGCACAAATATTTGAAACAAAACGGCATGGTGAGAAAACAATCAAAACAAAGCAAATCCTAACGTATGGGTTAGATATGTTGACGACACAAATGTGGTATGGCCACATGGAAATGATAGTCTCTTTAATTTTTTCAACATTTAAACAACAATCAAAACATATACAATTTACCATGGAATTAGAAGAAAATAATTCCATTTCCTTCTTAGATGTCTTCATTTGCAATTCCATTTCCTTCTTAGATGTCTTCATTTGCAAGAAAGAAAATGGTTCTTTTGCTCACCAAGTCTTCCAAAAAGAGACTAATACTTAACTATACCTTCATGCTAATTAGCATCAACACCCTTGCTTGGAGTCATTAACACCCTAGGAACTCATGCTTTAAGATTATTTGATAATGAGTAGTGCCTCAATGAGGAAAAAAGCCATCTTATTAATAGTTTTAAATATAGGGCTTATAAAAGAAGGTAGGTTGAGAGGGATTTTCATAATTCCAAGACTATTGATCCCAATAAACATAAAGAAACACCCTCACTAAACATAAGGTGCTACTACCTTGTGTTCAAGGCACCTTTGAAAAACATATTAGGATTCTAAGAAGGAGAGAGCTAACTTAGACCATTTTCCAACCCCTAGTATGATCAAGAATCTCTTTAAATTGGTTAAAGACACTATATACCAGATACTACAAAAATTCATATACTATATCCCTTGCTCATGTGGTCTATCCTACATCGGTGAAACAACTCAATCATTTCCGGTCATAATTAAAGAATATAAAGTTGTTATTTCCCACAATTGTATTAGGACCTCAACACTGGCTAATCATGTTGACAAGACCAAACACCACATGTGTATTGAGGATGCAATTATTCTTTATAAATAGATCATCCATCAAGACATCAAGTAAGGGAGGCTATGGAAATCATGAAAGATGATAATTGTCTAAACAAAGATGACAACTTAAAACTTAGCAAAAATTGGCTCCCCATCCTTTGCAACCTTCCTAACAACAATCATTCTTCAGTTTATCTTTGTAGTGGTTTTTATTTTTTCTTCTTCATTCCTCCGTTCCCCCCCTTTTATGTATGTTGCCTTCTTTCTTTTTTTGGTTCTATTCTCTTTGTTTATTATGCCAATTTTTTTGTCTTAACCCTTTGATTTTCTTTTTTTTTCTTGATTTTTATTTGTTTCTTCCTTCTTTTTTATTCTTTTTTTTTTCAAATTGGTTCACAACCCCAGAGAATAGTTGCTACATCCATGGGAAGAATTCATAGGGGGTCCACCCGAAGGGGCCTCACCCTCCTAGCTCTGATTACAAAGCCTAACCTGGTGGGACATCAAGTGAGGTCCTTATATATCTATAAGTAGCCACCTAGGAATTTGACCCCGATACCTTCTGACTATAACTCACATCTCTCAACCACTTGAACTAATCTCTCAACCACTTGAACTAATCCATCGGGCTATCATTTTCATTCTCCTTATTTAACCTTTTTTGTTTTAATTTCAATTCCTTTCTCTTTCAAACTCTTGTTTCCTTTTGTTTTTTAATTTCTTGACTTTGTTTTGCTTTGATGGTTTTTTCACTCTGTTGTTTAGTTTCAAATCATTGTGCTTCATCTAACTTATGTTTCTGTGTTTTATGTATTTGTTTTGTTTACTTTTTATTTCCTTAATCTTCTTTCTATTTATTCTTTTAAACTCTTGTTTTTTCTTTTTGTTTTTTAACCGCTTGCTTTTATTATTTGATTTCTTTTTATTTTTTATTCATATTTTTCTTCTTTTTCTTTTATTTCTTTTTTGTTTTATTCTTAAGTTTTTTTTTCTTATTTTTATTTCTTTTGTTTCCTTTTTATTTCCTTTATTTTTCATTTTGGTTCTCTTGATTTTATCTTGTTGAAATTTTTATTTTATTTGTTTTAATATCTATTTATTCCCCTAAGTGATTATCTTAGGTTTTCCTTACATATTTATGAGCTTGCTCTTCTTTTTTACATCTTTGCTCTTATCTTGAAAATGGACCATGTATCGTTGGTCTAAAACATCGATCCAAAAACTCATGACATAGTGCATCCAAAAAAGCATCTTCATAAAACTTTAACATAATTAAAATAATAATAAATATTTTATTAATTACAATATTCTAATTCAATATTCAATATTTCTTCAAACTTGTTCTTAATAGAAGTTATCTTAATAGATTACAAAATAACACTTAAACTAAAACTAATAAGAAAGAAATGTTAAAATTGTTTCATGTGAAAATGATAGAAATTAAAGTTTACAAAATTAATAATAATAATAAAATGCTAAAATTAATATGGAAGGTTATATATATATATATATATCATTTTTTATGACACAATGTAACATAATTAATCATCCTTCAATAAATGTCTTAATATAACATAGCCATTAAAGAAGGATTTTAATTCTTGATATAATTTTGTATAATTAGATTAATTAGTTATATTTAAAATATTTTTTTGTTCATTAGGTATTTTCAACTATAATGTTCTTAACCCCCGGGGGGAGGGGTTGCAAGCGATGAGCTAGGGTTTGAGAAATTTGGTGCAAGTTTTTGGTTTTTTTTTTTTCTTTGCAGGTGAAGGAACAATCTTTCTGGCAATTGATATTGAAGCGACATAATGGAGATTGAGATGGGGGGTGGGGTTCTCCCCTCCCCGAATGACGACGAGGCTTTGAAAATAAAGGGGAATGAAAAAGAAGAGGACTATTGGAAGGGAGGATATGAGATGTGGAAGGAGCAGATGGATCGGGGGAGTGGCGGCAGGGGTAAGGGTCTAGGATGGTACTTCCCAAAATACTCCTTGGTTCCCTCTTTGTAGATCCAATCTGAGAAGATCCACGAAAGGATCCAACACATGAAGGATCATTTCCTCATCAGTAAGTTTTTAGGTATTTGGCCACTTGAGAAATATCTAGTTAAATGGATCCACTTGGTATGGAATATGAAAGGAAATTTTAATTATCATTAGCATTGAGGATAGGGATAAGTTTTTCAAGGGAGTCCCTTATTTCCACTATTCAGCGTGGCTTTTCCTAAAACCCTAGTAGGAGAGGTTCAATCCAAACAAGGAGAATTTGAGAAAGGCGCAAATATGGATCCACATTTACTCTCTCCCAAGTGAATATTGGGAACCTGGGATCCTCACATACATAGGAAACTCTCTAGGGCACTTTGTCAAAGTTTTAGAGCAGACCAAACTGGTATGATATACCTCATATGCCAAAATCTGTGTTTAAATGGACATATCCAAAGAATTTCTGAAGGTTATAAACTTGACCTGGGATGAAAAGGATTGCTTGCAAACCATTGACTATGAGCACATACCATTCAGATGTAGGCGTTGTCATGAACATGGACACCTTTCTCAGGACTATCCTCTTAATACACCCTCTCCTCGGGAGAAGCAGAAGGAGGGGGTGGATGGTGAATGTTTTATGAGGGTTACTGTAAGAAGGATAACTAGGAAAAAATAGCCAGGTGTGATCCCCAATTCAAAACCCCATACCTCCAATAGTTTCGACATTCTGATTCAAATTCAAAAGAATGAATCGACTATCCCAGAGGCAAGGAGTAAGGAGGAGGGGAAGCCCTCGTTTGACCTGATTTCCAAGAGTATTATAGTTGGAACTCAGTAGAGCGGAAAAGAGAGGGAGAAGGAAGATGTAAGCATGGAAGATGAGGAGGATGAGGACATGGAATTAGAATACCTGAACTTGGATGAGATCGAGGAGGTGTGTTCTATCAAAGGACAAGGATATGTACATTTCCATCAAGTGAAACTATTGCAGGAACATATATTGAGATCATTGAAACCTAAATCATTAGGGATAGAAGGGATGGATCACAAATAAAATAAACAAAAATTCAATAAAATCCCATAAAAGAGGGGGGAAAAGGAGCAATAGACAAATATTAGCAGAGGTAGGGGCCAAATTGGTCGATTCAGGTCTGTATCCAATGATCAAAGTAGCATTATCCCTTAGAAAAATCCAATCCCAATGAAGCTATTATCCTAGAATATCAGAGGCTCTAATAGCCTACAGAATATTAGAATTTTGAAGAAGAAGGTAATGAGGGAAAAACCTATGGTTCTTTTTGTTCAAGAATATAAGTGCTCATAGTTTGATATGAAATCCATATCTTGTAAAATATGTAAAGGAAGTGGTGTGGTAGCAGTAGATGACAAAGGATCGAGCGGCCTGGAAATCCTTTGGGATCTGGAGTAAATTAGGCTAGAATTTTTTTAGCTTTGCAAAGATTTATTGCTTTTGAATTTTATATCATTAGCACCCCCATCTGAAGGGGTCCTCACTAATTTTTATGGGCCTCGTGCTACCCCCTTGAAGACGAAGTTTCTGAAGACGCTCAAAGGTATAAAAATTTGGGCCAATGAGAAACACTGGATCGTTGGATGAGATTTTAATATGATCACATCCCTACACGATAAGAAGGAGGGAAGGAGACAATTAGATGGTTCAAGTCAATAATTCAGGCATTTCATAGACAATCTGAATCTAGTGGATATGGAGACAGGTAATCACATGTTCACTTGGAATAACAAAGAATGGGGTGAAAGGAACATCACCTCAAGGTTGGATCGATTCCTAATATCAGAGTCTATTCTTCTTAATAGCAATGAAGTTTCGTCGTTGGTCCTTATGACGGCTGGGTTTGATCACTAGCCGATGGCCCGATATGGAGGCCATTTCGGTTCGAACAATTTTGGTTCTCCCATCCCAAATTCAAGAGAAACATACAAAAATGGTGGGAGAATGAAGAGGATCCATCGAAAACTTATATGTATTAGTTCCAACACAAATTCAAATCCATTAAAATGAAACTAAAGAAATGGAATCGAGAAGTGTTTGGAAACATATTCTATTACAAGAAGTGATTGGAAGAGGGCCTGGAGGAAATCCAATTGCAAGGAATGTAGGATGGTTTTGATAACTTTCTCTGTAACGAGGAAAATAGGGTAAAGGTTCAACTAGAAGAGAGAGAGAAAAGCTGGAAGAAATATTATGTAAGAAAAAGTAAAGGAATAGGTGGCTCAATGAAGGGGAACGTAACACGACTTTATTCCATTGAGTGTCTATTCAACATAAGCATATGAATCGAATCACCGTTTTAAAATGGATAACGGGGAAAGGATGGACACAAGAAACGAGATTGGAGCAGGACTAGTTGGTTACTTCAAGGATCTAATGAAAGAACCAGCCCCAGACCACTTAGAGTACATAGAACATGTGAATTAGAGCATTCATGTGCTAGTGACCCCTACTCATTATGAAATGCTAATGTGTTCGGTGGAAATGGGAGAATTCAAAGAATTGGTCAAGTAAATGGAAGATGGTAAGGACCCCGACCTAGATGGATTCATGGCTAATTTATTCCATACCTTATGGGATCTAATTAAGGAGGATGTGGTCCATATCATGGAAAACTCTTATGCCACTAGGGGTGTTCTATCATCTTTCATTGATACTTTCGTATCCTTGATCCCAGAAAGTGAAGGAGCGAATACCCCGGGTAAGTTTAGACCTATATCTTTATGTAATGTTATTTTCAAAATCATTACTAAAGTCATAGATAATAGATTAAGAGCCATCCTCAATTTAATTGCTTTGGAGAAATTAAGATTTGTCGAGAGAAGACAAATCCTTAATGGTATCATACTAGTGCATGAGGTTATTCATTCCCAAAAAATCACAAGGAAGTTGGGCATGTCGATTAACCTCAATCTGGCCAAAGGTTATGATAAGATCATTTGGCAGTTCATGATGAGCATCTCAAAGGATTTCATATTCAATGAGGAATGGGCAACGTGGTTAGACAACTTGTCTTCATCCCCCTTCTTTTTTGTTCTTCTGAATGGGGTTCCTTTCCAACCTTTTCGGCCATCGAAGGGGATTAAACATGGTGATACCTTATCTCCCTTCCTTTTCATCCCAACGGTTGAAGTATTGGGTCGAATTTTTTTAACAATGTCGAGCAATCATGAAGTAATGGGACATGCATCATTACATGAGGAAAGAACTATAAAAAAGGGGCTTAATTTACTCTTCAAAGCTTCAAGGTTATTTAGTGAACGAAGCTAAATCCCAAGTCTTGTCTTTTAATATCCCCGAAGTCACACAATCGAACATTCTTCCAATCCTCTGATTCCAAGGGACCTCCCTTCCATACAAATACCTAGGAGCCCCTCTCTTACAATTTGTTACCCATAGGGCCTCGTGGAGGGAACTATTGGACAAGACACAGTAGTGACTAGTAAATTGGACTCTTCAACCCTTAAACTTGGCAAGCAGACTGGTCTTGATCAAAGCAATCCTCCAATCCATGTTGAATTACCTCTTCTTGGTCATGAGGGAACCAAAATTCATCCTTAAGGAAACTAGACAAGTACATAGGAATTTATTATGGAGAATATTATAGGAGAGACAAAAATGGGCTTTAGTGGGATGGGATATGTTTTGCTTACCTAAGTAAAATGGCAAGATGGGCCTTCACGACCAAAAAAAAGTAGTGTGGTTTTAGGGGCAAAATATGGTGGATGTGGGTGGCATATCAAAACCAAACTTGGGATCATATTTGGCACTTTAAATATTCCAAGGGATGGGAGAAGTAGGATTCAATCTGGATCAACGTAGTGGCGGAGGGATATCATATATGGAAAACAAGAAGGACTAGTAGAGAACTAGTGCGACACTGTAGCTTATAGGAAATCTAGAGTGGTGGACTGCAAATTTTTGGAAGGACTCTTGGCACTAGCTTCTACCCCTTGACATGAATGTTGACCTTTCGCTTACCCAATGTGGGAGTCAAGAAAGACAGGGATCAAAGGTTAAGTATTATTGGAAGGAGGATTTGAACAGTTTCCAGTTCAGAAGGTGGAAACTTGAGGAGTGGTGGAGTAAGATTGGATAAGGAGAAGATGTTCAAACCCTGTGGGGGGGATTACAGGAAAGATGCATCCAAACACTGCCTAATCCTGATAAGCTAAGGTGGGGGTATTCGGAAAAAGGTTCTTTCAATGTGAAGGAAGCTTATAGAATGTGGGGTGGATGGAGGGATCTCCCTAATCAACCAGATTGGAAGAAAATATGGAAAGATAACCTGTGGCCAAAATTTTCTACCTTTCTTTGGCTTGTGCTTAAGCATCGTATCATAATAGAGGGAAAAATTCTAAAGCGGGGATTATTTGATAGGTAAATTCCTCTTTTCCTCCACTTTATGGGATAAATAAGTGCAATACTTTTGGCTCTCCTCACAATTTAGGGGAAGTCCAGATATTCAATTGTGGAGTGGAAGGAAAAACCATTCCAAAATATAATTCTGAATAGGACTTGGCAACTTTTTCCTAGCTTTTTGGTGTGGTATATTTGGGAGCATAACCAACAGATATTCAATGAAAAATATAGTACAATAGAGGGAGTCTAGTGTCTGATAAACTGCCATATCCAGGTGACCTTGAAACTCACATCCTATAATGATCAAGACTTATAAGCAAATGATCATGAATGGAGGATCCTTCAGGGATAGGAATTCTTTATACGTCGAGTTCCATTGGGAGGGCTCAAGGGCCTATGATTAGGGGCCATAGTATGGAGGTTTGAAGTTCCCCCCCAAAGGTTTTATCAAGCTAAATTTTGATGGGAACTCTAAGAGTAACTTGGTCCCTACTAGGTTTGGTGGCCTCTTTCGCAATGACAAGGGGGAAATCCTGTGGGTCTATTGGGGTTTTATAAGATCAAAAACCATCAAATTGGTGGATATGGAGGGCCTGATCCATGGGATCAGCATATCCAAATGGAGAGGCTATGATATGATCATTGCTGAAGGAGACCCGAAAGTGATCATCAATATGGCTACTCACTTTCAAAATGGGAAGCATGTCTCAAAAGTCTCAAACAACTAGAGGCTTGAGTTTCAACTAGAAAAATTGTTGTCCTCTATCAGGAAGTTTCAGGGACTCAACTTCAGCCACATCAGAAGGAAATGAAGTAAGCTGGTGGATCTACTAGCCAATAAAAGGATCCAGGAGAGGGATTGATTGAAAAAGGGACTCATTCAGGATCTTGAGGACAACGATATTATGATTCAATGAAGAACCTAGATTCATAGGACCTCAAGTCCTCGAATCCGGATGACCCTAGGTAGAGGTGATGGTGGTGATGATACATGTTGCGAGAAACAAGGTTCATGTGTTAGGAAGTAATCTAATTAAGAAAAAATTTGGTGATCATACTAAATGAGATTTTGGCATCACAACCCAAGATGATGGATGGTGTATGTGGGGAAAGGACAGGAGCAGTTATGATATTTATGGAGTACTATGTTCTTGGACAAATTGGTTGGAGAGCATTTGGGATATGATTGTTCGTATGGATTATTTTCCCCTCATGGGTAGGGTTAATAGATTCATAGCGTGGCATCCTGAAAGGGGTCTCTTTGTTTTAAATGAATACTAGGCTCTCCACTTCACTGACATGCCGATTGAAAGCCGTGGTGATTGTTTCATTCCTCCGAGGGTGGTGGTTGTCTTTCCTCTAGTTCCTGGAATCTCAATTGTTGGTTGTTTGGGAAATGGTTAACATGGTTCAATGGATTCAAGTGGTGATTGTAAGGAGGGTAAGGACAAGGGAAAGAAGAGGGATAACCTGGAGAAACTCAGGGTAGCGCAATATTCCTGGTCACACAAGGCTATGGTTCCGTAGGGAATTCGTGAGGAGATTGAATCAGTGGAAAATGAGTTATGAGCGGACTTGGAGATAAAGAATACAAGTGAGTAATTCAAAGAATTGGAATCCTGGATACAAGAACCTAGTTTGACGCATGAAAATATGACTATGTATGACAAAGCAGTTTCAATATTCTAGGTAATGAAGGGATTTCTTGCTTGGGTTCTTCAGGAATGAGAAGAAAATTAGGATGGAGATGAGGTTCTAGTACTACACTTCTAGAAGAGCACCATGCTGACACTCACTTTATGCATAAAAAAATCAACATCATTTCCCACCAATTGGGAATTCCTTTCCTTCCATGACCCCTTGCATTCGATGGTCTTGATGCTAGTGAAACGTCTCCCAAGCAGGATGATTTGGAAAGCCTCCATCATGTTCCATAAGTCTGTTATTTGGTTTATCTAGTTGTTCTTATGTTTTGAGTCAATAGATAGTACTGTTCGATGAAAATGTTATGTTAGTTGGTATGTTACAATTTTGGGTTGAAATAGTAGTTTGTTGGGTCTTAAAACTATTAATTTCCTTGTTTTCCCCATTGGGGAGGGGTATTTTTGGTCTGGGAAGTGGACTAGTACTTGGAAATTATAACATGGAGTTTCAATATACTTGGAAGGTATAATATTTTGATAGACATCAGTTGTAATTTTCTTGTTTATAGGTAATATATAATCTTCCTACTAACAAAAAAACATAGCCATTAAAGAATTCGGTAATATGACATAACCATGAAAGAATGTAGCAATGTAACACAATTCTTCATTAATGTCGCAATGTGAAAAAACTATTAAGGAACATAACATGTCAGTCATCAACCCATATGAACATTGTAAGAGATATAGAAATATTTAATCTTGTTAGTGTCACAATGTGTCATGATGCTTGACAAACGTGACAATGTCTCATAACCATTGAGGAAAGTCACATGGGACATACTCCTAGGTGAAAGTGACATTGTGACATAACCATTAAGATTATTTACAACATATATTAATTTGTCTTAGAAAATAAAATAATTTGAAAATATGTAATTAACCATATTATAAACCTCTTACTATCACAATTGTATATAATATTGAAGTCAACCTCAGAATGTGACAATATGATTGGGATATTAAAACATGGCTAACCATAATCAACAATAGTTATACATGGCCAACAATAGTCAACCAAACACGATCGTATTCAACAAAAACCATCCAAATTTGTTGTAACAATTAAGGAACATCACAATGTCAAATAATGCTTAATGAACGTCACAATGCGACATAACCATTAAGTAACATATAAAGTTAACATATGTCGACTAAGATAGAAATAAAAATAGATATTTTAATCGTATTATAAACCTCTTTGTGTTAAACATCACATTTTCATTGATGAACACCAAAATCCAGCATAACCAATGAGAAATGTCACAATCCAACATGACCCTTAAATAACGTCGCAATGCAACATATCCCTTGATCAATGCCTCAGTGTGACACAACCACTTAGGAATGTATTATGTAAGAATAAGTCAATCGAGATGAAAATTTCAATAGATATTCCAACATAAAACCTAAGGAATGTTGTAATGACACACAATCATTGATGAATGTCACAATCCAACATAACCATTAAGGGATGTCTCAATGTGACATATCTTACTAAATTCATCCATATTCAACCATAGTCAACATGGATATCCATATTAAACCACCAAAATGTGTTGTAACAATTAAGGCACATCACAATGTCACATAATCCTTTATGAACGTCACATTATGACATAATGATTGATCAATGTCACAATGCGACAAAACCATTTAGGAAGGTATTACACCAACATAAATGAATTTTCACATGATCCTTGATGGATGTTTCAATGTGACATAACCCTTTATCAAAGTCACAATGTGACACAACCATTTAGGAAGGTATTATGCCAACATAATTCAATTGAGATCATTGAAATAGATATAACCATATATATTTTTTGAGTAAGAACATAACCTTTCATTAACTAGGGATAAAACTGTACATAGTATACAAAAAAGTGCAGAGTCTACTTAGTAGATCAAAATTCACACTTGTCATTGTTTATCAGAGGCCCCAATTCCCATGCAATACCAACTACTAATTTCCAAAAAAAAAAAGACTATCCGACCACCCCAAACTGATCAGATTAGCTTAAATCCATTACAACAGACCAAATCCCCATACCCAAAACTCCCAGGATTGTAAGCCATTACAACACAGAGACAAAACTAGAAGAAAAAAATGGATCAGCCTTCTTACTCATCACCCATCTCTCCACATTCCCCTGCATCAGGGAGTTTTCCTTTTCCATCCTGAGTTGCGCGAGATTTCACCTCCTCCTCCACCTGAGAGTTTGTCATTCCTTCTCTTGTCGTCCCTACTACATTCTCTTCTTCCTGAGATGGTGCTTCTTCCAGAGCCTCTCTAGATTTATTTGGATGATCGAAGGGGGTTGTTTCTAGTTCCATGACCCTCTCCAAGTCCACTAAGCTCCTTATCATATCCTCTTTCATATTCCCCATAACCTGGTTTACCAATTCGCCGAAAATTTCATGCTCCAACAATGTCTTAGCCATAAGCTTGTGCATGACCCAATAAGGGATGAGGACCACCTTTGTGCCCTACTCATCCATTTGATTCTTTGTCTATTCATCCTCCATCACAGATATGAGGTCGTCGATATGGGTAGGAACTCCATCCATCATTCGTTTTCCCGTATCTTCCTCGACCTTCCATGGCTCCCTACCACCTCGTCCACCTCTCTTACACCTCATTATTTGTCTGGAGGACATGCTTCCCAAAGCCTGGATCTCTCTGCTCACTAACCACACTTCTTCTAGAGACCTCCAATTCAAAGGAAGAGATCCCCCCATCTCGATGATATTAAATACCACCCGGTGAACGTCTCGCCCTCTTCCTTCATCGTCATCATTCTTCAATGTTCCACTGGATTGATTAATGCAGTAATCAATTCCCCTGAAATAGATATAACCATATTATAAACCTCTTACTAACACAATTTGATATAATATTGAAGCCAGCCTCTTAATGTCACAATGTGATTGTGATATTGAAACATGTCCAACCATAGTCACAATAGTTATACATGGTCATCCCACAGTTAAAAAATGGTCAACAATAGTAAACCAAACACTATCATATTCAACAAAGTCAACCAAAGTAAAGACATAACCCTTGATCAATGTCGCAATGTGACACAACCATTTAGGAAGGTATTGCTCCAACATAATTCAATTGTCACATAATCCTTGTTGAACACCGCAACATGACATAACCCTTTATCAAAGTCACAATGTGACAACCATTTAGGAAGGTATTACACCAATATAATTCAATTGAGATGAACATTGAAATAGATATAACCATATTATAAACCTCTTACTATCACAATTTGATATAATATTGATGTCAACCTCTTAATGTTGCAACGTGATTGGGATGTTGAAACATAGCTAATCATAGTTAGAAATAGTTATGCATGCTCATACCACGGTAAAAAATGGTAAACAATAGTCAACTAAACACTATCATATTCAATAAAGTTATCCAAAGTAAACCATCACAATTTATTGTAACATTTAAAGAACATCATATTGTCACATAATCCTTAATGAACATTGCAATGTGACATAACCATTAATTTAAACATAGAAAGTTGACATAACTTGACTAAAATGGAAATCAAATTAGATATTTGATCATATTATAAACCTCTTTATGTTAAAACTTCACGTTGCCATTGATGAGCACCATAGTTCAACATTACCAATGAGAAATGTCACTATCCAACATGACCCTTAAGGAATGCCACAATGAAACATATCCCATAATCAATGTCATAATGTGACACAAACACTTAATATATGGTACCGCATTTAGGGACATCGAAGAAAGATGGCTAGTTTTTAAAGAAGAACCCCATAATGTCAAGCTTTCATTGGCATTTAGTGATGTCAATCCATTTGGATATATAATATTTGTTTACTTAATGTGGCCTACTTTTTATAAACAATAACCTTTCTCCTTGGATGCTAATAAAGAAGGAGCACACAATGTTGGCAATGATTATTCCAAGTATTTGTTCAAACTAATGTTTTCAAATATATATAATTTCAATAGTTTTTTGTTACATATATTAATTTATTATATGTTCAATGTAATAAAAGTGTTTATTTTCAACTAATTACGTAAGTACCAAGTTAATGATATGGACATAATTATTGAGCCTATCACTGATGAAATTCTAAATTTATGGCTTGGCATCACTATTTATTACATCTCCAACCCAATAGAGAAAGATAATTTCAATTCCATGGAATATTTACATAGACAATTCATGATGCCTAGGGGCTAACACATTTTTTTGGTAATTAGTATTAAATTATTGCACTCTAACAATACTTAATTTTATCAATTATTCATACATTTCTTGAATAATTGCTTTTTATAATACTAGTATCAACATAATTCCACACCTTGTATGTCTTCAAATAAATGGTAACTTTGCATGTCCAATATATGGTTCTAGAGTGAAATCTCAATGCTCTGGAATTTTAGGAAAGGAGTTGTTTTATGAGTACCAGCACTTCCTCCCTAAAAACCATCGGTATTGATCTAATGAGAAATATCTTTTTAATGGGAAGGAAGAGACTAGAGAAAAACCTCAAAGAATGACACCTCAACTATGGAAATCGCATTATAATAAGAATCATCATCAACATAATAAATTGGAGTTCATATCACATGTAATAATGTTATACAACTTGTAATATTTATATTAAATTGTTTCTATGGTATCTACTATTTTTTTCGTTTATGTTTCATAAATTTTAATGCACTAATGAGCTTCCAACATGAGGGATGGAAATATACTCCATCCAATTCAATAGGTTCCCCTACTATGAGAACGTAGAAGTTACTAATTTTGTTTGATACAATGTGTATAAAAAGGAATGTTATAGAAACATTATGGAGTATCTTAGATGGAAGGAGTAACAAAGATAAAATCACCAAAGTTTGTAGTGACATTCAAGAGCCCAATCATGTAACGGGAAATTTGATTAATTATTCCAATGATGGACAACCAAACAATATTCCATGGTTGTTTACAGAGCATGAAAGTAATGTTGTAAAACAAATGTTATCCAGAAAATTAAATTTCCCATTATATTTTCTTTCAACATAAAGAATATCTTAAAGAAGAAATGAGAAATTGATAGGGTAAAAACTCACGATTGACATACCTTTATTTTGGTAAATTAATATTCCTTAATATATATGTGTGTGTGTGTGTGTGTGTGTGAATAAAGTAATAATTCCTTCTATGTTTTGGTTTTTTCTACCTCTATCTCTCCTAGAAAACTTCAATAACAAAATAAAACAAGTTATATATTATCTCGGAAAGTACATGAGGTAAGATGTCAAAATTTATAATCAAAATGTTAACTACACAACTATCAAAGATGTGATTTGCTTGCATTGTACACACACACATGCATTGATCTGGATCTTGAGGGATGAGATCTGGGAATGTCGAGAGAGGAGGAGAGAAAACATATAGATATTCAATGAGTCCAATTTTGGGAACTTATCTGAATCTTGAGGGCTGAGATCCAGAAAGCTTGAATGCCAAGTGACGAGAAGAGAAAACATATAGATATGCTAAGAAATTCATACAAGGAACATAAAAAGGAAATATATAAATGAAATACACCATGAAAATACAAGAGAGAGTTGGAGAATAAGGATTCCATTAATATGAATCATTACATGCAATGAGGCCAATTTTGGGACCTCTCCTTCCCGATTCTAACTCTCTCCCTACTACCTTTTTTATAAGGTGTCTTGTTGACAATGTCAACTTTGAATAACTAACTCAATTAATTACATGTCCATCATGATCCATTTTTACTTTTAATAAAAACATGGCATTTTGAATTCCACATCTGATCTTAGACTATAATACCCCATAAGATTCGTATCATGCCCCCCCCGCCTTAGAAAATGATGGTCCCCATCATTTCACTCATGCTAAAAAGGATCCATTATGTTGATTGTATCTTGCCAATTGCCAATGAAGACGAGGGTTTTGTGTGGTTAACCCATAACCATGGGTTTTGTGTGGTTGAACTATGACCTTATGGGAAATTACAATGGGTAAATATTACAATAGGATTTAATAGAATCCAAAATTTTGAAAATTCATAGGGAAAAATCATGATTTTGGAGACAACTGATGTCTTGCCACATATCCATTCATAACTTCTATTGCATGTGATGAAATTGAATTCCATCGAAAACACATTTGAGAGATTGAGGATACCTTTCCACCCATATAACATACTTTCTCTTTGGTTACCTATGGAAAGATAAAAACCTTGTTGAAGTTGATGGGACACATCGCGCATTGTTTTTCATACATGTGTTGCTTCAATCGAAGATATCTCTCAAACCAGGAAACAAAAAACAATTCTGTGAAATACCCATTTGAGAAGATGAAAAATCATTTCAAGTTAGCTATGGTATACTTTATAAAATTTTCTTTGGATTCCATGGCACATGTTTAAATTTTGTGTATGCGCAGTCACATTGTGTACAGACATGCTACTTCAAACAAGCATATCTCACAAACCAGGAAACGAAATGAGATTCCATGAAATACCCATTTGAGATGATGGAAAAAATAAAATGAGATATCGTAGCTCCTCTATAATTTCCAATGGACTCTAAAACATCTCTATAAATTTTGTAGAAGTGGGTTTTCCTCCATAGAGCGATGAGTGTAGAGGGCCACAAGGGATTCCAAGGGTTTGTAGAGAAGCATGGGCTATTGTAGAGGTTGTGGAACCTCCATGGGAAGAATGGAAACTGTACAAAAATTTTGAAAATGTTGTATACCAATGGATGTAGTAGATCCATGTATGGATACTACTGCAATGGTGAACGAAGATCTGAAGGCATACAAACCCTGTGGTTCCTTTGGACCAACTGTGATGCTTATAGTGCATGGCCCAAAAAATGGATTCTAAGATTACCAAAAGGAGGCTAGTGATTGTTTCAAATATTTGAACCCACAATATGCTTCAAACCCTTTTTCCCATGGAGTGCTTACCCACTCTGATACGACTGATCTGTATCTTGAGGGATGATATTTGAAAGGATTTAATGTCGAGATAAGAGGAGAGAAAGCATATGGATATGCAATGAGGCCAATTTTGGGAATTGATCCAAATGTTGAGGGATGAGATATGGAAGGCTTGAATGTTGAGAGAGGAGGAGAGAAAACATATAGATCTGCTAAGAAATTCATACAAGGAACATATAAATGAAATACACCATGAAAATACAAGAGAGAGTTGGAGAAGAAGGATTCCATTAAGAAGAATCATTACATGCAATGAGGCCAATTTTGTGACCTCTCCTTCCCAATTCTAACTCTCTCCCTACCACATTTTTTATAAGGTGTCTTGATGACAATGTTAACTTTGAATAAGTAACTCCATTAATTTCATGTCCATCATGCTCCCTTTTTACATTTAATAAAAATATGGTTTTTTGAATTTCACATCTGATCTTAGACTATGCCCCCATAAATTCAAATCACACATTTTTTTTCAATCCTTCATTAGCTTGCATCAACATGTTTAGGTGGTTGTCATATAAAAAAATATTAAAGGTATTAGAAAAGAAAAATTCATTGCCTAATGTGTGAATTGAAAAATTATCTTCTGTCGGCCTTTTTCAATGCATAAGAACACTACCTCCTACACCAAGTTTATTATATTAAAATATGTGGACCTGGACACACAAGGTCAATTTGGATGGGGGAGAGGCACTTGAAGGCATTGAAATCTTTTGTTAGACAAAGATCGCATCCTGAGGTCTCTATGGTTAAGAGCTATATGGTATACCAATCCATGGTGTATATTAGTGAGTATCTTCATTAAGTAGAATCACCACATATTAATGTGCCTCACACTTTGCATGTTGATTCCAAGAACAAATATGAATGGGAATGTGTTAGGGAATGGTAGAATGAGGAAAGTAGAAAATAATCAAACCGTAGAGATCAAATTATATAATGGTGTATATTTTCTTTTATGAATTTTGTACTTATTTATGAATCTTTACTATAAGTACCTAATTATCCAATTGATTTTTTGTCATACCAGTACTCAAGATTGACCCATTCACTACATTTATACATTGCAAATAATTGTGAATGGATGAAGGCATGGATATAACAATGTATTGAAGTTTATGGTAAATTATCATGGGATGGGGTGGTGGACTTGATTAGAATATCTAATCATTATCAGTATATCAATATTATGCAAAGGAAAATTGATTTAGTGTATGGTGCCAAAGATAAATAGGTGATCATTACACACTTTTTCCGTATATTAGATGTGCTAGTATTATTTTTTTCTCAAAATTTTAAGCAAATGGTCTAAATATGTTTATTGATTGAAAATATTTCCTTTTTAATGTATCAAGCATGTTGGTGCAGGTGAAACACCACAAGGAAAAGTTCTACAACTACAGAAAATTTTGCATCAAACAATTGGATGATAAGAATAAAATATTCGATTTCGTGATAAATGCATTTTTCTAGTTTAATAATGTTTCTTCTAGCACTAATAGGAATCTGTAAGTACCTAAAAATAGATATTAGGGCTACCTACAATATATTCTTGAGTTAGACTTTAGATTTTTCAAAATAGTTATCTTCAAGGTTTGTGGTATAGGTTAGGGATGCATGAACGTGATCCTGATAGAACTGTTATTGAGCATGTTAATGGATGTACTGATCTAGGTACAGGTCCTTATGTACTTCCAAGGTAGTGCGAGTAGGTATTTTATTCATAAGTTTTGAATAAAGAAGGTTGGTCACATGTAGCTTGGTATGAGAGAAGAGGAAGTCCTGTAAAATATATTGTACCGAAAGAAGTTGTATTGAAGAATATCAGGAAGATGATGTAGAGGAGAAGGTAGATATGTCAAACCTAGAAGCTGAAGAATTTGAAGATGAAGCAAATTAGGAGTAGGTATATGTCACTGATGAAGAATTTGAAGACGATGCAATTCATGAACTTGTAGATGTGTCAAAAGAAGAAGTTGAATAAGTTGATGACCATTTTCTTATGGAAATTCCGTCTATCAATTCAGATATTAATGATTCATATTTTGATTTCAATAAAGAACAAGAACATTAATGAATAGATATCATTTTTGAAATGACCCACAAGGTGATTATATTGAAATTACAGAGACTTTTGGTGTTTGTGGAAGCCACCCCTGACTTATTTTTCAATTTTGAAAACCTCCAATAACAGTAGAGTATTCCATTAGGTTGATTATGTTATATTTCATGAGATGCAAGCACAATTTGCAAAAAATCAACATTTGCCCCTTTCACTAATCAAGTTGAATGTAATCAATTTTCGTTGACTATGCATGATCAAACTATTTCACCTATATTTGTATAATTTGGTTTTATATTGTTATGAATGTTTGAATTTTACTTTTGTGCATGTTGTATTCTATTAATCCATTTTAAATCCTAATTTCCTAGATGTCTATGATAACTTCTTACACTTATCACCATAAAATTATTTTTTAAAACTATAATTGTTAACCCTTATAATGAATAATTTATAGAAATGCTAGCTTTTATAACAATTAATGTATATAATATTAAAACCACTAAGCATTTATATTCACTAATAATTTACCCATAACACATATAACTCTTAATGCCTAATATATATAACCACTCACTCTTAGAATCCCTTATCCCCATAATCGTTAAACCCTAATTCTTATAAACCCTTAAACCCTATAATTAATCCAATTCATAGCTTATATACATCCTAGTATAACCCCTGGTATATCCTTTATAGCCCCTATCACCTCCAATGCATAACCTTCAACCGTGTTATAGTTTAACATAAACTTACAACCCTTAACAATGAAATATCAAACTTTAAAACTATTATTTGATAATATTTTTCATATAGTGAGTCAATGATCCATTAATTGAGCTTGGATCAACAATGCATGGTAAATGTCTTGACAATGGTCGTATGACAAGAGAATACCATTAATATGACACCCATTTTTTAAAAAAATGGATTAAGATTAGGACATAGACAATCTAATAAAGGAAAAGTGGAAATCCCACAAGCTTATAAATTCTAGCAAGGTACTTTAGAATGGGAGATTCTCATTCATTTGATCAACATAGATCAACAAATCATGTATTCACTACTCTAACAAAGTTATATTTAAGGAATGAGAGGAGGCAACCATCTAGTTAGGGGACCCATCACGGAAAGGGTTAATCTAAGTGAACATAGAAAAAATGGATAACGTATTTGTTGAAATAGGATCTAATGTGGTGATGGATCAAGTAAAGGATTAAAATTTCTTGCACCTAATAATTTAATATAATCATATGAGGGGCCAAATATAGCTTCTATGAGGATGATTCACCTCACATAAACAATATTTATGTGAATGACCTTTATTACTCCAACCATCAAATCTTGTAGTAAAGGCATTCTAATGAACAAAGGTGGCATAGTAATAAAAAGGGTTTAGTTGCAAATCAATATTTTTTCCTTTACTAGAAAATAAAAGCTTATCAATACTCTATCTATCATCTCTATAACTACACAAGATTCAAATCTCATTTTCATATTGCACCGGTAATCTTGTAACACCATTTTGATCATAATTAAATACCAATAGACTCAACATTAAGAACATCCTATGTATTGCAAATCTTTCTACCCTCCACTAATGACTCTATGATTATTATTCTTTCTTAGGGTCCCTAAAAACTAATATTCCATGTCATGCAATGAGGAAGCAAATAAAGTCTCAATGACAAGGTTTAACTAATGAATGCAATAATATATATGATCCTACAATGGATTTTGGATATCCATTAAATCTTAGGTATATCTATCAAAGTACATATGATATATTCTTCATGGTAACCTAGCTTAGGATTATAGCTTGAAATACTGGGTAGTTTACAATAATTTAAAAATTTTAGGTTGTCCGCATACATATCTTATTTTATGCTCTCCCATCAAATATATAAGTTTGATTCCTTGAATGCACGAGTGTTATATAGATCATGTGATCTTGGTTAATTATTAAACATGAAAGTGATATAAGGGAAAACATAGTCTTAATAGGATATAACAATTTCATTGACATTTTCAGGAGAAGGGATTTCCATCCCATATTAGGAGAACCTCCCCCCACAATATCAACTAAGGGAAAATAAAACTTGGAGTGTGGACAAAATCTAAAGACATGAGACTCTTTATTTTGTAAGAACACGTTGCTATTATGGAGCCAACCATAGTCTAGTATATGATGTCTCTAAACCACACTTTTATAATAATAAAAAAGGGTGCCACCTTGAATCTGAATAATATTACCGTTATAGATCAAATTGAATTTTATAAGAAATCTATAGAGAAAACATTTGATGAATGCACAAAAATATCTACTTATTTATCCAATTTAAGAAACATGAATAAAACATTAGAAGAGTATATTAGGGTTGCAAATATTTAGGTCACATGAATACACCCTTAAGGATCTTAGGAATGCAAATCCTATTTAAAATAGAAGTCAACAAATTATAAATTATAAGGATATATTTAAATTGGAATAAAGAAATCAAGAATTTGAGGAGAAAAAGGTTGATATTGGAGATGAATAAAGGATATTAGAATAGAGCATGAGGACATTAAAGAATGTAAAATATGTTACATAAAGGAAAATGTTAGAATAGATTACCCAAGGAGATTTATTGGAGAAGGAGATAGCCAAATAAAAGAGAAGTCAATCAGTGCAAGATATCATTCACATATATTTTTTTAAAACCTATATGTATGCGAAGGATAAGAAAATTAGTTCTTTAGCAATCCAATGTTAAGGTTAATCTTGATTTGGGAATGAGTCAAGGTGGTTTAGGTATGACACAGGGTTTTGGGAACATGGTTTCTTGTAGTCCATGGTATTGGCCCAAGGACCAAGGTATTACATGTAAAGAAGTCTTTATAAGGTTTGAGGAATTTCCATTGTAAAAGGGCCTAGAGGTGAGGGTGAGCTCACTTGATCTGAATGGTAATTTTGGCCATGTAATGAAGATCTTCATTGGTGTTGGTTTTTCCATACATGGAGTTTTCCATGGTATATTGATGTGTTTATATAATTGCTTGTGATTGGGTGTTTATTTAGAGCCATGATTTGGCATATAGTTGTGCTTGTTGAATGTTGTAAGTGTGTAGAGGTAGATCGTGGTCAGATCTGGTCTATGCGTGAGGAAGAAGTCTGTGAAGCTAGTTAAGAGGTAAGGTCTCCATTGTCGTTGCTGCCTATTTTGTTTTGAAGTTGTGTTCTATGATATCGTTGAAGCCCATGTTATGCCTGGATCTGTTATAACCAAACACATATCTGCTATTTCATTGTGGACTCTGGATATAGACTATTTGCTGGAGGTAGAAGCGTTGCTCGTTGGCACAAGCTGCAAAGAGATCCCGAAAAATATCCATGGAGGAATTGCTACGCATGGCATTGTAGAAGAGGGCACATGAGAATGAGTGCATGGGACTGGAGGCCACATGTGATGCTATGTGTGCAGGAAAATGGACGTGGATAAAAAATGGATGTGAGGTGAATTGATTCCAATAGCCATGAATAAGCCATGAAGAGAATGGTCGTAAATTTTATGTCCACGTCATTGTTCAAAGCGTGTGCTTTTTAAGTAAATGAATTGTCATTCACGTCATGAAATGGTTCGAATCAAAAGTTAAGTGGGCATCATTTTATTTTGATTTTTTAATTTGAATTATATGGTAATCAAATTAATATAAAAATCTATAAATAACAAAGTTATGAAATAAATAAGAATCTCATTACAAACAAATAAACAAATAGTAAATAAATTAGATTATGAAATAGTTAAATTGTTTTGAAAATTGTTACTAATTTTGTAGTCTAAATGACAAATTGTTAAAAATCTTATTACAAACAAAATATAGTAAGGCTAAAATGAAAAAAAATAGTTAGTATATAACAAATTATTAGAGAAAAATAAAATATGAAATTCAAATTAGGTAGCATGTAATTCAAAAATTTACCTTGGTTATCCTTCATTGGAATTTGTTGCACCAAGGTGCATCTTCTTCTTCTCTCAATCTTGCTCTTTGTTGAATTATATTTGACCTTTTGTTTTTGTTTTGTGTCATTAGGATCGAGATTATTTTTTAGCTCCTACTGGTTAGAAGACTTCTTGGATTTTCCTTTGTTCTTCTTTTTTCTACTGGATTTCTGAGGTGAAGCAGATTGAACTGAATTCACCTCCGCAGTAGAAGCAGGGTTGGGTGATCGATTGGTGTTGTTTCCAGCCTGTGACAAGGATGGAATCGAACTAAGGTGGTTATGTGATCCACCTAATTGGGTAGCAGGCTGGATATGAACGGAACCAATGATGCCATCGGCGTGTGATCCCATAGGGGGTTTTGTTGGGCCGTTTGTAGGGCGTGGGGCATTAGGAATAATGTCATATAATATGCCAGATTGAGCATAGACTAAGTCTAGGTATTGAGCACGCAAGATGGCTTGTTCTTCCGTAACGGTCCCTGCCATAGTAACATCTTTAGCTATGATGGGTAATAATGACTTCGTGAACCAATCGGCGAGTAGTTCATCAGGAATGGGAGCTTTAATGAGGTGACATCTCCTTCTCCACTCATGAATATGATCAGAAATGTGAGTGGAGGTTGATTGTCATAGGGATGTCAAAATATCTGTGTTGGTTTCATAGCGGATCGGTAGTTGAAAATGAGTCAAAAAGGCCATAGCTAAAGATCTAGAATCGGCGAAAGAGTGTGGTGGTAACTCGATGTACCACTTTGCAGCAGTACTGGTAAGGGTTCGTTTAAAAAGCCTCAGACAGATAGAATCATCTATTAAGGAATTAGAGGAGCACCACAAATGGTATGTCATTACGTGGTTCTTAGGATCCTCACCAGGTTTGCCGTCAAATTTAGGTATGTCCAATGGTAACTTCACACGAATAGTTGGCCAATTTATACCATGTTGGATGGGATCATTGGTCAAACGTTACAGATCCGGCAGATCTAACGTGGCCAAAAATGGTAACTGTCGGTTTGGCTGTGGATACTAGTAATATTGATAAGGCATCTGAGTACCAATAGGACCATATATCGAATGATCATAAGGTCCTCCCATAGAGTGTTGTCCATATGGAGGTGGTCCTCCCGGATTAGGAGGTGGACCTAAAGGGGGTCCTCCTACGGACTGTGAAGGTCCTTCTCCGGAGTGCAGGGGTCCTCCAGGTGGTGGAGGTGGAGGTGGTAATGGTGTTGGAGGAGGAGGTGGGACAGGTGGTGGGGGTGGTGTTGGTGGGGGAGTGGTCCGTCGGTTGGAGGTCCATTCGGTGGGACATTATGATGCCCCCATGGGGTGTTCATATTTCAGGGATAGGGTAATCCAGGAAAAAGATTCCCTGGGTAGTTTTGACCTATAGTGATGTTCTGATTACCCAGGTATATATGCCCCCATGGGAGTTGGGTCCAAGTAGATGGTCCCGCCATTTGATGTTCCCACGTAGGTTGTCCCATGGCTGAGAGTGAACTGCCAACCATATTGTAGTTCATGTGTGAAGGATATCCTACGCTTACATTTTGTACCCTAACTGGATTGTGCCCCTAGTTAGATTTTGTCCATTGACTAGGGGTTGCCCCCCAATAAAAAAATTTCCACCTATTGGAGTATTCCCAATAAGCATATGTTGACCACTAACTGTAGGTTGACCCATACTCTTTGTTGACTACTAACTAGAGGATATCCTCCACTCAAATTTTGAGGCAGAGGTGGTGTTCCAGTTATGAATTTAATAGTAGCTGAAGGTTTCCCTCCAGTTGTTAGAGTCAAGTAAAGTGTAGAACCGGTCGAATGATCCTAAGTTGTATTAGACATGAAAGAAGGTTGGCCTAGTTCGTAGGTGGTCATAATTGGTGTAGATATTCCTGGTTTATAGTTTAACATAAACTTACAACCCTTAACATTGAACTATCAAACTTTAAAACTATTATTTGATAATCTTTTTCATATAGTGAGTCAATGATACATTAATTGAGCTTGGATCAACAATGCATGGTAAATGTCTTGACAATGGTCGTATAACAAGAGAATACCATCAATATTATAACCCAATTTTTTTTAAAATGGATTAAGATTAGTACATAGGCAATCTAATAAAGGACTAGTGGAAATCCCACAAGCTTATAAATTCTAGCAAGGTACTTTAGAATAGGATATTCTCATTCATTTGATCAACATAGATCAACAAATCATGTATTCACTACTCTAACAAAGTTATACTTAAGGAATGAGAGGAGGAAACCATCTAGTTAGGGGACCCACCACGGAAAGGGTTAATCTAAGTGAACATAGAAAAAATGGAGAACACATTTGTTGAAATAGGATTGATGTGGTGATGGATCAAGTAAAGGATTAAAATTCCTTGCACCTAATAATTTAATATAATCATATGAGGGATCCAAATATAAATTCTATGAGGATGATTCACCTCACATAAACAATATTTATATGAATGACCTTTATTACTCCAACCATCAAATCTTGTAGTAAAGGCAGTCCATTGAACAAAGGTAGCATAGTAATAAAAAGGGTTTAGTTGCAAATCAATATTTTTTCCTTTACTAGAAAATAAAAGCTTATCAATACTCTATTTATCATCTCTATAACTACACAAGATTCAAATCTCATTTTGATATTGTACCGACAATCTTGTGACACCATTTTGATCATTATTAAATACCAATAGACTCAACATTAAGAACATCCTATGTATTGCAAAGCTTTCTACCCTCCACTAGTGACTCTATGATTATTATTTTTTCATAGGGCCCTAAAAACTAATATTCCATGTCATGCAATGAGGAAGGAAATAAAGTCTCAAGGCCAAGTTTTAACTAATGAATGCAATAATATATGTGATCCTACAATGGATTTTGGATATGCATTAAATCTTAGGTATATCTATCAAACTACATATGATATATTCTTCATGGTAACCTAGCTTAGGATTCTAGCTTGAAATACTGGGTAGTTTACAATAATTTAAAAAGTTTAGGTTCTCTACATACATATCTTTTTTATGCTCTTCCATCAAATATATAAGTTTGATTCCTTGAATGCACGAGTGTTATATAGATCACGTGATCTTGGTTAATTATTAAACTTGAAAGTGATAGAAGGGAAACTTAGTCTTAATAAGATATAACAATTTCATTGAGATTTTCAGGAGAAGGGATTTCCGTCCCATATTAGGAGAACCTTCCCCCACAATATAGTCTAGTATATGATATCTCCAAACCACATTTTTATAAAAAAAAAAAGGTGTCACCTTGAATCTGAATAATATTATAATATTACCATTATAGATCAAATTGAATTTTATAAGAAATCTATAGAGAAAACATTTGATGAATGCACAAAAATATCTACTTATTTAACCAATTTAAGAAACATGAATAAAACGTTCGAAGAGGATACTAGGGTTGCAAATATTTAGGTCACATGAATACACCCTTACGGATCTTAGGAATGCAAATCCTATTTAAAATAAAAGACAACAAATTATAAGGATATATTTAAATTGGAATAAAGAAATCAAGAATTTGAGGAGAAAAAGGTTGATATTGGAGATGAATAAAGGGTATTAGAATAGAGCATGAGGATACTAAATAATGTAAAATATGTTACATAAAGGAAAATGTTAGAATAGATTACCCGAGGAGATATATGGGAAAAGGAGATATCCAAATAAAAGAGAAGTCAATCAGTGCAAGATACCATTCACATATATCCCCTTAAAACCTATATTTATGTGAAGGATAAGAAAATTAGTTCCCTAACAACTCAATGTTAAGGTTAATCTTGACTCGGGAATGAGTCAAGGTGGTTTAGGTATGGCACAGGGTTTTGGGCACATGGTTTCTTGTAGCCCATGGTATTGGCCCAAGGACCAAGGTATTACATGTAAAGAAGCCTTTATAAGGTTTGAGGAGGCTCCATTGTAAAGGGGCCTAGAGGTGAGGGGTGAGCTCACTTGGCCCGAATGGCAGTTTTGGCCATGTAATGAAGATCTTCATTGGTGTCGGGTTTTCCCTGCATGGGGTTTTCCATGATATATTGATGTGTCTATATGGTTGCTTGTGACTGTGTGTTTATTTATCTCATTATTATATGAGCCATGATTTGGCATATAGTTGTACTTGTTGAATGTTGTAAGTGTGTAGAGGTAGATCATGGTCAGATCTAGTCTATGTGTGAGGAAGAAGTCTGTGAAGCTAGTTAAGAGGGCGTAAGGTCTCCATTGCCGTTGCTGCCTATTTTGTTTTGAAGTTGTGTTCTATGATATCGTTGAATCCCATGTTATGCCTAGATCTGTTATAACCAAACATATATCTGCTATTTCATTGTGGACTGTGGATATAGACTATTTGTTGGAGGTAGAAGCATTGCTCGTTGGCACAGGCTGCAAAGAGATCCGAAAAAATATCCATGGAGGAATTGCTACGCATGGCATTGTAGAAGAGGACACATGAGAATGAGTGCATGGGATTGGAGGCCACGTGTGGTGCTCTGTGTGCAAGAAAATGGACGTGGATCAAAAATTTAGAGGGTGTCATGAGAGAATGAAAACACATTGCAGAGATCATGACAATATCTCTATCCATAAATAACAGCACACATGTCGCTGGAATCCACAGAAGAGATCCCAATTTGTATTCCAATGGAGAAACCGTGCTGTGAGACAGCACACATGAGTAATACGTGAGGTGAATTGATTCCAATAGCCATGAAGAGAAGGGTGAGCATTATCCAGCCTGTTTCAAGCCATTTAATGCGGCGGCAGTAGGCCGGTTGACCCTTGGATCTAAGCAAGTTGAGATCCAACGGCCAACCGGCCTGCTACCCCCGCATTAAATGGCCTGTAGCAGGCTGGATAGCCCTCGCCTAAAGAGAATGGTCGTAATTTTTATGTCCACTTCATTGTTCAAAGGATGTGCTTTTTAAGTAAATGAAATGTCATTCACGTCATCAAATGGTTCGAATCAAAAGTTAAGTGGGCATCATATTATTTTGATTTTTTTAATTTGGAATTATATGGTAACCACATGAATATAAAAGGCTATAAATAACAAAGTTATGAAATAAATAAGAATCTCATTATAATTAAATAGTAAATAAATTAGATTATGAAATAGTTAATTTTTTTTAAATTGTTATTAATTTTGTAGTCTAAATAACAAATTGTTAAAAATCTTATTACAAACAAAATATAGTAAGATTAAAATGAAAAAAAATAGTTAGTATATAACAAATTATTAGAGAAAAATAAAATATGAAATTTAAATTAGGTAGCATGTAATTCAAAAATTTACCTTGGTTGTCCTCCATTGGAATTTGTTGCACCAAAGGTGCATCTTCTTCTTCTCTCAATCTTGCTCTTTGTTGAATTATATTTGACGTTCTGTTTTTGTTTTGTGTCATTAGGATCGAGATTATTTTTGGGCTCCTAATGGTTAGAAAACTTCTTGGATTTTCCTTTGTTCTTCTTTTTTCCACTGGATTTCTAAAGTGAAGCAGAATGAACTGAATTCACCTCCGTAGTGGAAGCAGGGTTGGGTGATCGATTGGTGTTGTTTCCAGCCGGTGACAAGGATGGAATCAAACTAAGGTGGTTATGTGATCCACCTGATTGGGTAGCAGGGTAGGTATGAACGGAACCATGATGCCATAGGCGTGTAATCCCATAGGGGGTTTTGTTGGGCCTTGTGTAAGGCGTGGGGAATTAGGAATAATGTCATATAATGTACCAGATTGAGCATAGACTAAGTCTAGGTACTGAGCACGTGAGATGGCTTGTTCTTCAGTAACAACCCCTCCCATAGCAACGTCAAGTTAGCTATGATGGGTAATAATGACTTCATGAACCAATCGGCGAGTAGTTGATCAAGAATGGGAGCTTTAATGAGGCGACGTCTCCTTCTCCACTCATGAATATGATCAAAAATGTGAGTGGAGGTTGATTGTCGGAGGGATGTCAAAATATCTTTGTCGATTTCATAGCGAATCGGTAGTTGAAAATGAGTCAAAAAGGCCATAGCTAAAGATCTAAACTCGGCGAAAGAGTGTGGTGGTAACTCGATGTACCACTTTGTGGTGGTACTGGTAAGGGTTCGTTGAAAAAGCCTCAGACAGATAGAATCATCCATTAAGTAATTAAAGGATCACCATAAATGGTATGTCATTACATGGTTCTTAGGATCCTCACCGGGTTTTCCATCAAATTTAGGTATGTCCGATGGTAACTTCATATGAATAGTTGGCCAATTTATACCATGTTGGATGGGATCATTGGTCAAACGTGACAAATCTGGCAGATCTATCGTAGCCATAAATGGTAACTGTCGGTTTGGTTGTGGATACTAGTAATATTGATAAGGCATGTGAGTACTAGTAGGACCATGGATCGAATGATCATAAGTTCCTCCCATAGAGTGTTGGCCATATGGAGGTGGTCCTCCCAGATTAGGAGGTGGACCTGAAGGGGGTCCTCCTCCGGAGTGTGGAGGTTCTCCTTCGGAGTACAGGGGTCCTCCAGGTGGTGGGGGTGAAGGTGGTAATGGTGTTGGAGTAGGAGGTGGGACAGGTGGTGGGGGAGTGGGGGTGGTCCGCCGGCTGGAGTTCTAGTTGGTGGAACATTATGATTCCCCCATGGGGTGTTCATATTCCTAGGATAGGGTAATCTAGGAAAAATATTCCATGGGTATTTTTGACCTATATCGATGTTGTGATTACCCGGGTATGTATGCCCCCATGGGGGTTGGGTCCTAGTAGATGGTCCCCCTATTTGATGTGCCCACGTAGGTTGTCCCATGGCTAGGAGTGAACTTCCAACCATATTGTATTTCATGTGTGAAGGATATCCTACACTTACATTTTGTCCCTTAACTGGATTGTGCCCCCCAGTTAGATTTTTTCCACTAACTAGGGGTTTCCCCCTAGTCAAAAATTGTCCACCTATTGGAGTATGCCCAGTCATCATATGTTGACCACTAACTGTAGGTTGACCCATACTCATTTGTTGACTACTAACTAGAGTATAGCCTCTAATTAATCCATAAAATAATGGTATTAATTAAGACAATATGGGAATATGGGAATGCGTAAATATTGATATTAGACAATATTGAAAATAATGGTATTAATTAAGACAATATAGGAATGCGTAAATAATTGTATTAATTAAGACGATATGGGAATGCATAAATATTGATATTAGACAATATTGAAAAGGGGAATGTATAAAGAATATTTTATTTCACTTCTAAGATGGTCATATTACATTGCAACTCAAAAAACATTAAAGTTAAGAATTTCAAAAGTAATGAATATTGGCTTATGCATTGGTTTTTAAATCAATGTTTAAATGTAATATGTAGCTTGGGTGGTGGGAGGAATGATTGTTACCCTCCCCATCTAGGTTCAATTCTTGTGAGTGACACGATGCTCTTGTTGAGCCCCTATGTAATGATTGAGTGGATTATGTAATCTGGTCATACCTTGATTCTCCGGAATAGCAGGTGTTGACATATTTCCTACTGAAAAAAAAAATGTAGTATTACAAATATTCTTATTTAACCAACATAATTTTGAAGAAAAACAGGGTTAATTATATTCAATAATATTCAATCATAATTCATTTGAGTTAGTTATAGTCAATTATATTAAACTAGAATCAACAATAATCATCGATTAGTAAACTACCTACAATCATGGTCAGCTAAAATAAACTTTAAATAGGAAACAAAAAATTGTATTGCATAATGATAATCCCTACCAAACATTGAAATGCGAGAATACTTTTGATACATTTTATAATGCAAAATAACCCTTCTTGAACATCACAATGCGACATAACCCTTGTGAAATGCCATAATACAAAACACCCCAATGTAATATGCTATCAATTCAACTACATTCATCAAAATTTAATTGAGGTCAACTATAGTCAACCATAATGAGACAATTCATCCAAAGGCATATAAATTTAACCATAGTAAACTAAAGTCAATCATAGTCAATTGGATTTGGCCATAGTCAACTAAAGTCAACTATGGTCAACCATAGTTAGTCAATTCAACCACACTCAACTTGGGAAACTAAGTCAACAATAAACAACCAAAGTGAAATTCAACCACACTTTAGTGATTTAAGTAAATCAAAACCATCCAACTATAGTCCAGTACAATTAACCATAGACAACCATAGCCATCGAATACTTCTACCACAAACAATCATAATCAACCATAGTCAATAAATGCAACCAAAATCGACCAGATTCAAATTTAACTATATGTAACCAAGTAAAACAAAGGCAACTCCAATCAATGAAAATCAAGGAAATACTACTTTGTAACTTGAATACAAGTGAACCATAGTTAGCCAACTAATGTCAACCAATGTAGAACATGTTCATGCCATAATGAAACATATAACCATTGGTTGATGTCGAATGTGACCTAACCCTTCATGCACGTTGAATTGCGACATAACCATTGAGGAACATAGTAATTCGACATAAGTCAACAAACATCTACATCGTAATGTGACACAACTATTAATAAATGTCATAATCCAACATAATACTTCATGAACATCGCAATGCAACATAACCATTCATAAGCATAACCATTTCAAAAAAAATAATGAAACCAAATGTCACTATGTAACATTCTCATTAAGGAATGTTGCAATCCAACATAACCATTGTGAAATGTAAAAATTCAATGTAACTCAACCAAGATGTATGTTGGAATACAACATAACCATAGTCAACCATTGTCAACCTTGGTTGTCTATAGTCAACCAAAGTCAGTCATGGTTATTCATAGTCAAACATGTCTAATCAAAGTCAACCATTATCAACCATAGTCATTCTTCTCAAACAAAAGTCAACAAAAGCTATTAACAATGCGCTACAATATTTGATATATACATTTCACTGATAACAAAAATGTAGAAATTACCTAATTAAAAACTTAGATATAAGCTATCAAGTATTAATGAATTTAAAACACAAAAACATAGTAATTTGACATAAATTAATGAAGATGAATGTCACAATGTGACAATACCATTAGGGAACATCGAAATCCAACATGACCCTTAGGAACGTTGAATGCGGCATAACCCTTTAGGAACATTGAATGCGTCGTGGAATGTGATACAAACATAGCAATTTGACATAAATCAACCAAGATAAACATCACAATGTGACATAACCATAGCCATTCATGGTCAACCATAGTCAATATAGTTAACCATGGTTAATCAAATTCAATCATAGTCAACCAAATTAAACCATGGCCAAACATAGTCGACTATGTTCAACCATAGTTAACCATGACCAACCAAAGACAACTACAGTCAACACAATTAAACCATAGTAAAACAAGGTCAACCATACGCATCCATAGACAACCATGGCTAACCAAAGTTAGCCATTGTAAATCACCTTTAACCATGTGCAACCATATTTAACCATAGTCAAATATAGTCTAGAAAAGTCTCCTATAGTGAAACATGTCCAACCAAAGTCAACTATGGTGAACCATAACTAGGTATGGTCAACTATATTCAACCATGTTCAACCATAGTCAATCTTGGTCCACCACAATCAACCATGATCAAACATGGTCAACCACTGTCATCATGGTTAAACATGGTCAACCATTGCTAAACATAGTCAATAATAGTCAAACATGGATAATCATATTTAACCATGACCAAACCATAGTCAACCATCTTTAACCAAAGTCGACCATAGTCAAACATGGTCAAATATATATAACCAAAGTCAACTATAATTAAACATGGTTAGCCATAGTCAAACATGGTTGACCATGGTCACTTAAAGTTAACCATGGTCAAACACGGTGATCCGTAGTTAAACTTGATCCAATGTTTTGAACCATAGTCAACCATGGTCAACCATGTAGTCAATCATATCAACTATGGTTAGTTGAGTGTCAATTATAATCAACCGATTTCAAACATAGTAAACAATGGTCAATCATATGAAACATAGTCAACCAATGTCAAACATATTCAAAAAAAGTTGACCAAAATTAAACGTGGTCAACCATTATCGATAATCAAACATAGTCAATGTAAAACATATTTAAACAAAGTTAGACAAAAATCAAGCATGGTCAACCATTGTCAATAATATTCAACCATGGTTGACATAAGTAAATTATACTCAACCAGTTACATATAATCAACTATGGCCAAACATAATCAAATATGGTTAGTCATAATAAATCATGGTAAAACAAAATTGACCATAGTCAAATCTTATAGATATTTGAACAATATTATTGATATTGATATTTTAATTCACAAACCTAGAATACTTATTATACATGCCAACCTTCAATTAGCTCGCCACATCATTAAAAAAAGGCCAATTGTCCATGAAAATAAATATTATGCCCAAAACCATTTTAAAATATAAATTAACCGTAACTACAAATTATATCTAAGCAAAAAGGTCGTCGGTTCGAAACCTCGCGGATACTAAAATCCAACCATGCTAAGGGTTGGTGCGGTCTAGGCTAGGTGCGATCCCCGAGTGATTTTGACGGCTTAGATGCCCCTGGTTCGTGGTCTCTCAGCCAATGACAAGCCCTGCTAGTCAGGGGTACTACCACTTGCCAACAAAAAAAAAACGGTAACTACAAATTATTTATAAAGGTTGTTAATATCTTTAATTAGTTTTTACATTGACTTATTAAGTATTATTGATTTTATGGTGGTCATTCCAAATTCGAAATAAACATTTCTAAAAAATATCAAAAATAAGTAGTAGTTGATGCATGGATAACTCATAGTCGATGCATAGATGAGCAATTTGTGGCCAGCCGAAAGCACGTGATAACAAAGAGATGAGACATAAACAAATGTATAATTGCGTCCAGAGGCGCTCTATAGCCCAGTACGAGGGAAATCTTGTGAGTCGAGTGTTTGTCGAGTAACAAAATAATACAAAGAAAAAAGTAATAAATATTATGTCAGCCATAAACAAAAAAGAATAATACAAAGTAAAAAGTAAATACGAGACTTAAACTAGAGACTTTAGAGCTTAGGATTAGGTGGTAAATATTATGTCAACCATAAACAAAAAAGAATAATACAAAGTAAAAAGTAAATATGAGACTTAAACTAGAGACTTTACTTTAACAAAAAAGAATAATACAAAGTAAAAAATAAATGTGAGACTTAAACTAGAGACTTTAGAGCTTAGGATTAGGTGGCTCGGTATTGCACTCAAGAAGCTATTTAAGGAGAGGTTTGCACCTTAGGAGATTTGATCCCTCTCAACGCTTGATAGAGCCTAGGATTTGGATCTAGACTAATTACAATTACAGATGGATGGAGAACAAATAAGTGATAACTTGTTCGTGACACTTCATCAATATTCAACTAAACTAACACTAGTTTCACATTTCACATGATATAAAAGAGTTGTATTAGCCGTTAACGCTAACGGTACTCTCACTTCATATTTGACAAGACGCTAATTTAATTATGAGATCGATCAGGTTTCGAAATTTCGTTGAACGTGGACAAATAAATTCGACGAGCGGCAGAGATGGTTCCATTTGTATTCTGAGTTTCCAGATTGATTTTAAATATTGCAATTAATCTGAGAAAAGATGGCCGATTGGAATGAATGCAGCACCACCGAAAGTTGTTGCAAGGGCGAGATCACTACCCAAAGCTGTCGCAAGAGCAAGCGTGAGGGATGTGATGAAATGGCCGGGTGGCCTTGCAGGCGGCCACGTCTCAAGCATGGGTGATGGGATGAAACGGGATTGCCATTTAGGCGGCCATGGTTGTCAGAATAGCATGAAAAGAGGAAGGAACGCATTAGCCGGAGGCTGTAGCAGAAGATTCTGTTGCTTCTTTTCATTCTCAGACCCTTTCTATTCTTCCATGTCCGTCTCACCTCAAATCGCATTTTCGGTACGCACAATATCAGTTTCCTCCATCGCGCCCCTCCCAAAATCCGACAAAGAGAACCCAACGCCCTGCGAGAAGAGATTCGCCATGACGCTGATCAAGTAGCAGCAATGAAAGGAAGCTCAGGGACAAAACCCTTAAGCTGCAATGTCCCATGCTTAGAGCACACACCCCTCAACATGACCCGGAAGGAGAGAATCAAGTGGTTCAGGAAAAGCTTCCCCACCTTCAAAGTCCTCCACTCGGATTCCATCTCGGTTCAATTCTCTGCCAAAGTCAAGGCCTTCTTCAAGCCGTGCAAGCTCCGCTTCTTCATGACGTGGATATCGCGGGTCGAATCCTTTGGCTCTCGGGAGCGGCTATCCATGGAGAGCGTCTTCAAGTGGAATCCGTCATGTTGCCTGCTCCTCGTCTCCCGCACGATGGATTCCCAGGAGGGAGACGAGATTCTGCGGCCTTTTAGAAGCCGAGAGTTTAGGATAATGGCGGCGGCGCCCGATCTCCGCTACCTCTTCAAGAAAACCCCGGCGAAGGAATGGCTGAGAAAGATTGAAAGCGGCCATTTCGATCCCAGGGAAGTCCCTTTCGCCCAGAATCTGTCCAACATCCTCCGCCTCGCCGTTCTTTACAAGTACGGAGGCGTGTACATCGACGCGGACATGATACTGCTCCGAAGCTTTTCCGGCCTAAAAAACGCCATCGGAGCGCAGAACGTAGAACCCAGAACCGGGCGGTGGAATCGGCTGAATAATGCGGTTTTGGCGTTCGATAAAGGGCATCCTCTCCTTTTGAAGTTTCTAAAGGAGTTTGCCATGACGTTCGACGGCAACAGATGGGGTCACAACGGGCCTTACCTCGTCACTCGAGTCGTCACCAATCTCTCCAGGCGGACTCGCCATGACTTCAAAATTATGCCCCCCATTGCATTTTATCCGGTGGACTGGGGTCACATTTCCAGTTATTTTATCAGTCCCACTAACAACACTACAAGAAAAAGGGCATTTTAGCCTCACATTAGCACCACTATTTGTAAAGGATTTGGGAAATCCTCAATTTTCAAATAGTGGTGCAAAAGTGGTGATAATGTGGGGATACGCAAGTGGTGCTAAGATTTATGGTGCAAAAGTGGTGTTTGTCAAAAAGTTTTTTTTGGTGTTAAATGAATATGTGGCATTCCATGGTGTATGGTGCAAACCACCAAAACCAATCTTAGGTGGATTGAAGCTTTTAGGTGCAAAACACCAAAACCAATCCAACATGGATTGAAACTTTTTGGTGAAAAACACCAAAAATTATTATTATTATTATTATTATTATTTAATAGACACAAACTTATATATGGTGCAAAGCACCATAAAATAATAAATGGTGCAAAAAAAAATATAAATCACATATTATATATATTTATATATAATATGTGATTTATATTTTTTTGCACTATGTTCCAATCGTAATACTCCAACACTAATAAAATAGTTAAGGAAAAACGTTGGTGAGCATAGTACAAAGTCTCCTTCAAAAACACAGGATGGTTCTCTACCTAATCAACTCCTCTCTTACCCCTTAGGTATAAGGTTCTATGATAAACTAAGAGAGACCCTCCCTATCTTTGATATGAAACCTTCATTCCCATATGAATCATCATCTAACATTTTTAAGAAACATTCATTCCTTAATGGTTATTACAACATTATGAACACTTCCCATATTGAACACTTCAATGAACCTTTAATCTCGTGATATATTATTTCTCAACATGCATATTTTTGGGTTAAGTGGCCTTGTTTAATGGGTTGCTATATATCAACAAAGCACACCACATATGTTCTCACCTCAACCTAAACATCGCCTTTGTCTAATGGGTTGCCTTTGTTTATTGAATTTCTGCTGCCCACATAGCAATAAATCATTAAACACATGCTTTTACCTCAACCTAATGATAGTATAAAGTCAACTTCCAAATTAACAAGGTTTTCACATCAACTCATAGATTTATATTGTCAAATCAACGAAGCTTTTTACTCAATTACATACCATGAAAACAACTTCTAAATTAATCACACATACTTCCACATTATCCCAAAGAAAATCAAATGAACTTCCAGATTAGCAAGTTAATGCTTCAACTTCCGATTTAACAAAACTTTAAGCTTTGACCCAAGTCGATCAAATCAATGGCGGCTTTTGCTAATTTGATTTAAAACATGTTTTAAAGCCAATGAAGGAGCATTCTAATTGTATTGAGATTCATAGAATCTGGATACTTTTGATAAAATAATATACAAATGCAAATTTCTATGCCTCTGCAGTTTTATTTATATGTTCGGTGGAGAAATGCTGACCATTTTATAAAATATACGTCATCATTGTCGTCCTCCTCATCGTATTTGTCAAAGAACTGCAGTAGGCTACAAAACTCAAAATCGTGCAAGGCAATGAGTGCATTACAGAGCTCCACCATATTTAAGAATGGCGAAAAGAGGTCCCAAGTCGGTCACTCCTAATGTCGGGTGCCCCAGGCCAGATTCTTCCACCAATTTTCCGCGTTAACCGCCACAGTGACTCACAATCCCGAGAGCAAAAATAGAATATATTAAATCTCAATATGTAACAAACTTTGTTCACCATCAAACTATTAAATAATTTGTACTAAGGATCAGTGTTGTAATTCATACTATATAGAGAGAGAGGTGTATTCTGCTTCCCCATTAGCTAATTTGCAGTCATTCCCAGATAGGTGATAGGCGCCCTTATATTTGCAATGGCAATCAAGAAGTATAATAAGTATAATAGAGATGTGCACTTTTGCTTTGTATGGCTTGTGGTGTCCACTGTGTTGCTGCAAACTAGTGATGGCCATATCTGGAAGAAGCAACAACTCCCAATGCCTTGTAGGAATCTGGTGTTGTATTTCCATTATGTAATCTACATTGGCCTCAACGCCAAGAACGCAACATCTATGCTTGTGGGTGCTCCCCAGGGAGCTAACCTCACACTTCTTGCTGCAAAAGAAAACCACTTTGGAGATCTGGCGGTATTCGACGATCCCATTACTCTGGACATTTAAAATAGAAAAATTGAATCAGAGAATGAAGAGAATGAATTCATAACAATGTACTTTTCCAAAGATGTTGTCATAGCCTTTTTTCAAAATTAGCAAAATCTAATATTACAATCAGAACATGAAGCCATGACAATTATGTGAATAGCCAAAGATCTCGCCTAAATAGCCAAAGATCTCGCCAGGAAGTCTGCCATGGTCTTCTTTCAAAATAAGAGATAACACTTGTTGCATTGTAGCGGCAAGTTTTTTTTGTTCTATGTTTTAACTGCTGGTACATTAAAAATGAGCTACATTTGATACTTTTTTGTTGCTTTGGCTCTCATATCCAAGCCTATCAACCTCACATTTCGCAGATTTCTGTAGCAAAGCTGTTGGAAAAAGACATGAATTAGCTGCTCTTCCAATCTTGCAAATTGAAAATAATCTCAAAATGACCACAAGTCCAGAAATACACCTAAGCGACGTATACCCTCTAATTTCATGAAGCAAAGCTACAAACTCAAATTGCAAACAAAGGAAATATGTCAATACACGGAAGAACTTACCTTTGTACAAACCCATTGGCAATTCCTTGCGCCAGACCTTAGATGCAGAAATAAGAATCTGTAAGTTAGGACCATGATTTTGGCTGTGATCATAGAAATATGCTATTGGAGAAAGTGTTGTTTTGTTTGGTAATTTCCTCTCGATATGGCAGATACGGTCACTTTTTATCCATAATATGGTCATGGCATGTTATTAATCAGGTTGCAGCTCTGCCTAGCATGCACAATTTAAGCTAGTTATATTTGAGTAATTGATTTTGATCTACTAGGCTTCAGCCAGACTGGACAAATTATCTCCTTGTATGTTATATGAATGATTTGATGTGAATATAGTTATATCTGTATTTCACAGATTTCTGAAACAGTTTTGCATCTCATATTTGATAAATATATATAGTTGAACAAGGACTGAAAACATGTCAACACCATATTCTTATGTCAAGGAATAAAAGAAGGGAGAAGTGATCCAACCGCAACTAAGCAAGAGTTTGGGATGAATTATAGCTGAAGAAGTTGGAATCTCTCGCTGTTTTTTCTGGCTATGAGTAGGTTGGACAACAGGCTTAGTTGCCTTTGCTTGAAGATAACTTTTACACAATTACAATAAATATAGATTGGATCGAGTTATGGGATAGCACCTCAGGAACTGTGGTAGGTAGCGATAACGTTTGTAAAAAGGGGTATTGAGATAGTTTTCAAAATGAATTATATTTGCTTCTTCAACACAACCTTTATGCATTAAACTGCTACCTACAGTCTCTAATTGTATCTCTGCATCACAGCAAGGTCCTACCTAATGCCCTTTCACTACACCGCCATCCTACCCCCTCCTCCCGAAAGATGGTTGAAGCCGTAAAGTTGTTCATCGTGGGAAGTTTGGTTGTCCCATAAGCTACAGGTTATAGAAAATGGCCTTAGTCAACATTTATAATTAAATTGCTTCTTTAGAGGGTCGGATTAACAATCTATTACTACCTTACCGAAAGTAGCATTACAAAGCGACTAGAGTTTTAATAAATCCAAAGCATCACTGGATGAGAAAGAATTTAGTACCTTCATCTCTATAGCCTTTTCTTGCTTGTCTCGGTCCAGGCCATGACGCTTAGATCTATATAGAACTAGTGCACATACTTTGGCTGTTGTTGCGGGACATGGTAATACTGCCTCACGAAACAGGTGCCCACCTGCCAATCCGCAACAACAAACCCCCTATTGCATTTCATCGAAAATGTATAGATAGATATATCTCATTTGCATTTGAGAAAAATGGGTTATGAAAACAAAGACATACCTGTAAAGTAGTGACTAGGGTAGAGAGGGTGGGCGCCATTGTCCCTGCAAAAACAGAAACACATATCAAATCCTATATGTAAACCCCAGGGCGAATTCTATCCTAACTCTGTAAAATAGTACAGATCTATTGCTTCACAATGGCCAGATTAAAAATAAAGTGAATATAAAAAATAACACCCACATTGTCAGATAGCATGCCCTCTAGGGTCAGACAACCGACTATTTGGCAAAAGACCAGAACACAATACCTGCAATGCAGGAAGACAAAAGGACCACCTATCACATTAACATGGATTATTCAAAATATGGATAGATATATGTACATGATTCACATTTCATTTCACCTCCTTCCCTCCTGAAATGTTAGATAAAGAAACTTACTATTTGCCGCAGAAGAAAAGTAGTGAAAAACCAGCGCCAGGGTTCAATCCCGTGGGCTTCAGAAAGCATAAGGTCCAAAGTAGGGCATGTTCGTCGTCCGAGCCGTAAAATTACACGGGGAATACCACAGCGCTGCTCCACCCTGGAAATACTGGGAAGAAGAAGCTATTGATCTCACATACTGTCATGGAATGAAGGAACTTTGCAATGGATAGTGGGAGACAATTTTTGGAGCTCTCTCAAACTCGAGAATCATCATCAAAATGAAAAAAAATATATGTGAAAAGATGAAAACCCTAGCGGGAGGGTGAAAGATAACACTTGTGAAAAAATGGAGCTTCACATCACCTGTAGCATAGGGTAGTGCTCTTGAAACGACAAGCTATCTCAAAGCCCTGTATCTTCAGCCGCACCTGTGAACAGGGATAACCCCTTTAGCCTCAGCCACAACGTTGAACAATGAAAACCCCTGTAGCCTCAACTGCACCCATGAAGAGGGAAGAGAAATGTAGCTTTCCATATTTTATGTTATTGATGGTTATGTGATATTTCCTATAAGTCTAATGGGTAATAGTAATCGGGCAAGCTGGAGAAAAGAGACCATTATTGTTTAAATGTTTTATTAAAAGGAAATAAAGTGGATTTGAGTATTTTTGCTTATTTTTGCATTGTCTATAGAAGGGGATTTAAAAAATAAAAAATATTTGCCCTTAGCAAAAGGGTCATGGAATCATGGTTTTGTGGCTTGGGCATCTCATTTATGGAGTAAATTATGAGAATTCGTTTGAAATGGGTCATCAATATTTTTAATTTTTTTTTTAAGAATGGAGTTAACCACTTTTGGGTCATAGCTAGCACCCTCTTCTATGGGATATTTGCTTATGGAGTAATTTTGATGCTTCAAGGATTTTCTAGATTCCTTTTGGGGATTTGTTGGACTTGAAATGTTGGAGGATTTTCTTGGAATGTGGCATAATCAACGATTCTTGCTTGATGGTCAAATCAAAATGTAATAACAATAATTCATAATGTTGCTTTAGGAATGTCTACTTCTTCCATCTTAAAATAATAATATATTGATCTTAAATACAATTTTGAAAAGACCTTCATTCCTTTGAGTTGGCCAAATAAACCATCAATCCAAGACAATGGGTATTGTTATTAGACATTTTTCATATGCAATGAATGCATTTTACATAAAACATCATTCATGATTGAATACTGGCATGAGATGTCAATGAAACAATATGTTACGAGAAATCATTGTATAATCTATGGATCATCAAAGTTAGATCATGTAATTGACTAAATTTTTCGTTGTGTGATACCTCCATTTTTTAGGTCGCATAGTTTATGCAAGTAATCATTTGATACTTACAAAGTCTTCGTGTATGTCACCAACATAGTAAATGATGCACTTTAGCATTTTTCATGCATATTTAGAGATAGAAAAATATCAAAATTTTGTATTTTCTACCATTGTGATAAAGTACTAAAGTCAAAGAGGCAATCACATGGCTCAAATTGGATTACATCTTTAGTTCCCATTCATGGAGATTTCCAAAGAAAACCTATAAATACATGGATCTCTTAAGAGTTCTAAGAGTTCAATGAAGGTAATGTTTTTTTGTACAAGTGTAATTGTGAATCTAATCCTTCTCTAGTTCCAAATTCAACATTTCTCATTAGTATCATCAACATTTTTTAATGAAGGGGTCCAGAAGTAGGAGGATTAGTCAAGGGTAGAAGTTATTTTTTTGGGGGGGAGATGGGTGAGATTTGCTCGAGGGGGAGGAGGAGAGGGGATGGGTGGAGGTTGTCCTCCATATCCTCTCAATCCTCTTTTTCCTACCATGACAGTTTTAAATGTATGTTTTGGTAGTAGTACAACTAGTTAATTGGATGGAGGATGACACAAGACCATGGATCTTAAGATATCCCCAAGGGTAACAAGGACTCACAACAGTGATTTAGTCTCTAGTTTTTTCAATTAGATATGTGATTATGTAAAATATGATGAAACAACACCTCGATGATTCTATCATGGTTCAAGCAGATCTAGATAAAAGAAAAAATGAGGCCATCAGAATGAATTTCCATAGCTAGTGGTGAAATCTGTCAAGGATGCATCTAAGTGAAGATAGAATGAAACAATTATAGTGACCTAACTCAGGGTGATAAAATCCAAGTTATGATGCACTATTTGCAACTTTAAGTATATCGCTCAACCCCATGAGCAAGTCGCCTAGGTAGACTTCCTAACAATGCCCATTGGATTTCCTCTTCACAAACATCATCAAACATAGACCAATGATACCTCAAAAACACCACTTATTGTTTGTGGATGAAACCTTCATAACCTTGCATGGTTAGAATATTCCTTTAATAATTGAATTGCAGGTCTCCTCCATTACCATGTCCAAGGTCCTATGACCACAAGATCTAGATACATAGCACCATGGATACCCGTGGAAACTCATGTGTGATTCTTTGAGAAATTATTCAATGCTATATATGCCTCATTGGTTTCTTTAGAGCCAAAGTCATGGTCTTCATCCCTATAATGTCATTCTGGAGGCCCTAGGACACCTTCATAATTCTCAAAACCACCTGACGGAATAAACTTACTAAATCATATGCCAGTTATACCCTCAATAGGCCATGTTCGGTTTGTGGAGGTAACCTACTTAGTTTTAGATGTTTAGAAGATTCCTTTAAAGCCACATGTTTAGGTCTCTGAATCTCCTCCAATAAACATTTCTGAGGGCCCAAGGCTACAAGACCTAGATACATAATGCCATAGATACCACTCCAATTCCGTGCATGGTGCTTTGAGTCAATTTTCATAGCTTCGAATGCCTCAACGATTTCTTTAAGGCCAAAGTTATGGTCTTCTTCCCTAGAACATGATTCTCAAGGCTACGAGAGACCCACATATTGCTCAAAACAACTTAATGTCACCTACATCCTCAATCATAGGCTGATGATACACTCAAGAGGCCATGTGTCGTTGGTGGATACCACCTCCTTTGCCTTAGATGGCTAAAATATTCCTTCAGGGCTTAAGGTTCAGGTGTCCTATGTTGACAATGTCCAATGTCCCAAGGACAAAAACCTAGATGCATAGTGACATGGATACCCCTACAAGGCCATGCATGATTCCTAGATGCATTGTTCAAGGCTCGCCCCAATAATTAATTTATGGACAAACACATAGTCTTCTTCCCTATAATATCATTCCCAAGGCCTTGACATAGGTAGATATTACTCAAAACCATCTAATTGCACTAAAATTCTCAATCATAATCCAATGCTACCTTCATGACGCCATGTGTGGTTGGTTGAGGTATCCTTCTTATCCCTTGATGGATAGAAAAATCCTTTTGGGCCTAAGGTTGAGGTCTCCTCCCTTGACCATGCCCAATGACCTAGGTCCCAATGACTTGGATGAATAGTACCCTAGATACTCTGTGAATCCATGTGTAGTGACTTTTGGAATTCTTAATGGATTTGTATGCCTAAATGATTTCTTTGGGATCAAAGGGATGGTCCTATTCTATAGAATGGAATTCCTAAGGCCTCAATATATGTGTGTATTGCTCAAAACTAGTGAATGTCATCGACATTCCCAGACATAGATAATTGATACCCTTAATAGGCCATGTGTGGTTGGTGGAGGTAACCTTCTTAGCCATGGATAGATAGGAGCTTCCTTTAGGGATCTATGTTCAGGTCTCTTCTATTAACCATATTAAGGACCTAATGCCACAAGACCTAGATACGTATCTTGGGCAGTGGTTTGATGTGTTGCACCTATAATAATTTTTAGGAGTCATATCCCACATTTCCTTCCCAATCCATGCCAAATTCCTTAAAAACATACCTACTACTAAAAATATTCCAATAACTCTCTTACCCCCACTTAGATGATAAGGATACCCTCAAGCGGTGCTATCTTTTAGATTGAGTTGCTGCTCTGAGCCCTAGATACCTACAAGCTTCCTTTATGGCCTAAGTTTTAGGATCCCCCCCCAAACCTTGTTTTGTGTTCCAGGTTCCATACCTAGTGTTGAACAACTTCTTAATGTAATACATATCCCACAAAGAGGTGAAGTGTAGATTTTAAATCTCATTTGTTGTGGTTTAAGATGTTCTTATCAGCCCTTTATGCATAGAAGTTTCCTTTACGGTGTAAGGAAAACATTTTTTTCATATACCATGTTTATAATCCCAAGACCCACACCATTTATTCAAATCCTACTAATGTAATTAATATTCCCAAGTTAAGAGGTGAAGGATTTCGTGGATAATCCATCTGTGGTAATTTGAGCTTTTGTTATGGGTCTTGGGTATCTAAAATGTGCCTTCAAGGCCTAAGGCCTAATCTTCCTTTCTTGACCATGTCAAATGCCTCGATACCCATGTCTGTTACGTAAATCCACCTAATGGAATTGGTATCCCAACTCATAGGTCAAGGATACCATCAAGAGGAACTATATTCTCATTTGAAGTGTCTTTCTTGACCACATATGCCTAGATTGTTCCTTTATAATATAAATTTCAAGATTCCTCCCTCGACAATGACTAGGGCCCCAAGACCTATACCTAATCCTCAAAACATCCCAAATTCCACCCATATCCCTATTCTTACTCCAAGGATTCCCTCGAGAAGTCAAGTGTTGCACTTTGACGAGTCTACATCTCTATAAGACTTGGATCCCTAAAAGATTCATTTAGTGCCTAAGTCCTAGTTTTCTCCAATAACCATGTAAAGTGCTCCTAATCCCATCCTTAATAATGAAAATCGCATAATGGTATTGATATCCAGACACATAGGGCTAAGAATACCCTCACAATACCATTAGTGGTGGTTTGAGGTGTTTTACTTGGCCATAAATGCATAGAAGACTCCTATAAGACTTGGTAGAATTTTACTCCCTCAACAATGTCCATGAATGAGGATTTACGAAATTTAACCATACATGGCTAAGGATGGGGATTTCAAAAAATTTATCAGACACCAATGGTAAGGTCCTGAGTATAATAGTGTTGATCTGACTATGCTGATAATGTTTGAGAAACTAAAAAGACTCAATAAAGCGGTTTTTCAATGGGAGAAAGTTAAGAAGGAACATCTTACACAAGAATTGCTAGAAGTCAAAGAGAAATTGGAACCTCTTTATAAGAATATCATGTTTGATTTCCATAATACAATGGACAAGGAACAAATTACAAAATTGGAAGCTAGGAAAGCAAACATACTAAGTGTTGAGGAAGAAACATGGTGTTTAAAGAACAAATATATTTGGGTTTCGAAGGGCGATGAAAACAAATCTATTTGAATTTGACCATGCCCAATTGCACAAGTCCCCATGACTTGGATGCATAGTTCCATTGAAACACTATGAATCCATGTGTGGTGCTTTATGGCATTATTAATGGCTTTGGATTCCTAAATAGTTTTTTCATGGCCAAAGGAATTACCCTCTTCTATAGAATGTCATTCCCAAGACCCCAAGATACGTGTGTATTTCTTAAAACCACCTAATGGCACCAACATCTCCAATCATAGGCCAATTATACCCTTAAGAGACCATGCGTGGTTGGTGGAGGAAAAATTCTTAGACACTGATGGATAGAAGATTCCTTTAGGGTCCCATGTTTAGATATTTTCCACTAACCATTTTGAAATCCCTAAGGCCACAAGACCTGGATACATATTGCCATGGATACCCCTAAAAATCCATACATGTAGTGCTTCGATACATTGTTAATGGCTATGTATGTCTCAATTATTTCTGAAGGTCCAAAGGCATGATCTTCCACCCTATAACTTCATTTCCAATGCCTTGATACATGGACATACTACTCAAAACCACCAAGCGGCACTGAAATCCTCAATCATAGGCGAATGATACCCTGAGAAGGCCATGTGTGGTTGGTGGAGACAACTTTCTTATCCCTAGATGGCTAGAAGATTCCTTTAGGCCTTAAGAGTCATGCCTCCTCCCATGACCATGTTGAAGCCCCAAAGTCCCCAATACTTAGATATATAGTTCCATGGATACCCTTGCATAGTCACACATGGTATCTTAAGGAATTGTTCATGGTTTTGGATGCCTCAGTGGTTTCTTTAGGGTCAATGGCATGGTAATTCCCTTAGAATTTCATTCACAAGGCATCGATACACATACATATTTCTCAAACGTGCCTAGTCGAATCACCCTCTTTAATTATAGGACGATGATACCCTCGGGATTCCATGTGTGATTCATGAAGGAAACCATCTTATCCTTGGATGGCTAAAATATTTCATGGCCAAAGGCTCATGTCTCTTCTATTGACCATGTCCAAATCCTCAAGGCCATGATACCTAGATACAAAGTTCCATGGATACCTTTTCAAAATCATGTCTGGTTCTTTGAGGCATTGTTCATGGTTCTATATGTCTCAATGGGTTTTTTAGAGCTAAAAGCATGGTCTTCTTCTCTAGAGCATCATTCCCAAGGCCCTAAGACACCTACATACTTCTCAAAACCACATAATAGCATTAATATCCTCAATGATTGGCCAATGATACCCTCATGAGGCCATGTATGGTTGATTGAGGTGATGTTCTTAGCCTTGGATGGCTAGAAGATTATGTTAGGGCCATAGGTTTATGTCTCCTCCCTTCACCATTTCCAAGGCCCTAATACCCCAAACCCCAAGACATGGATACATAGTGGCACAAATATCCATGCAAGGTCATGCATGGTGCTTCAGGTATTGTCCGTTTCTCTAGATGCCTCAATGGTTTATTTAGGGCCAAAGGCATGGTCATTTTCCCTGAAACATCTTTCACAATGCCTTAAGACATGCAAAATATACTACTCAAAACTACCTAATGGAAATGGCATAATCAATCATAGGCCAATGATACCCCGAAGAGGGTATGTGTGGTTGGTGGAGGCAATCTTCTTATCCCTATTTGGATAGAACATTCCTTTAGAGCTCAAGATTCAATTCTCCTCCACTAGCTATGTCCAAGTTCCCAAGGTCACAAGACCTACATACATAGTTTCATAGATACTTCTCCAAAGTCATGCATGGTACTTTTAGGTAGTGGTCACGTCTCTATATGCCTTAATGGTTGCTTGATGGCCAAAGGCATGGTCTTCTTCCCTATAAAACCATTCCCAAGGACCCGAGACATGTACATGCTAATAAAAACCACCTAATGGTAACAACATATTCAATAGTAACTAATTATACCATTGGGAGGTTGTGTGTAGTTGGTGGTAGCAAACTTCTTATCCTTGGATGGCTAGAAGCTTCCTTTAGGGGTGAAGGTTCAAGTCTACTCCACTAACCATGTTGAAGGCCCCAAGTCCTCAAGACCTAGATACATAGTACAATGGATACCCATGCGAAGTCATGTATGGTGCTTTAAGACATTATTCATGGATTTAGATGCATCAATGATTTCTTTAGGGATGAAGGCATGGTACTCTTCCCTAGAACGTCACGCCTAAGGTCCCGAGACATGTACATACTATTCAAAGTCACCTAATGACACCCCATCCCCAATAACAATATAATGATACTTTTAAGAGGCCATGTGTGGGTGGTGGAGGAAACCGTGTTATGCCTTGATGGATAGAATATTCCTTTAAGGTCTCCTCCATTGACCATGTCCAAGGCCATAAACCTAGATACCTATTGCCTCAATGGATCTGGATAACTTATTGGTTTCTTTAGGGATAAATTCATGGTTTTATTCCCTATAATATCATTACCAAGGCCTTGGGACACCTAAATAAAATTCTTTATTTCCTCCTATGACTCATGTCAATGCCTTCAGATCTATCTCGCTAAGCAAAAAATATTGATTGTACCCATATCTAACTTTAATGCCAAATAGAGACTGTAAAGGGTGTATGTTATGGTTCATGGCCTTGATAATTTCTCATTACAACAATAATATTATGTTACGATATACTTATTTCAAATTCTTCCCCAACCATTTTCTAAGACCCATCCCTAGTGCACAAAACCACATATTTCATGCCATATCCCACTTTAATATTAATGATATACAATAATGTGCATGATATCCTATGTGATAGTTTGAGTGATCCCTCTTAGCCCGAGATGCCTAAAACCTTCCTTTAGGGCCTAATTCATGTGATTCCTCCCATGGATATGTCCAAGGTTCTCATACCTAGTGTCACTTACATGAACACTCAGATGCCAAGGATAGTGTTGGGAGTTCATGGGTTTGTTTTAAATCTTCCTCTTATGACAATATACAAAAATATAAGACCCATATATACTAGCAAAAACCTCAGAATGATGTCTATTTCTTCACTCAATGCTAAAGAATACCCCTAATAGGTCATGTGTAGTGGTTCAAGTTATTGTATTTTTCCTTGGATGCATAAAATATTTTATTTGGGACTAAGGCCTATGTTTCCTCCCTAAAAAATGTTGAGGGCCTATATGCCCACATATAGTGCTTAAAACCTCTTAGTTACATTAATACCCCAAATATTAGGCCAACGATACCCTTGGGAGTTTTTATGTTGTGGTTCGAGGTATATTTGTTAATCTTTTATGCCTAGAGGTTTCCTCTAAGGTCTAAGGCCAGAGTTTCCTCCCTCAATCATGTATATTCCTTGAATACTTATACCTAGTTTTATTTCATCCAATGCCCCCCATTATCCCTATTATAAGGCCATAAATATTTTCAAAATGTTGTTTATGTTGGCTCAACAAATCATTAGTATCCCTACATCCCTAGAAGATTCATTTAGGTTAAGGTTTAGGTTTCTTCTCCTAACAAGATTCAGGACCAATAGACCTATCGCTAATGATCACAACTTATAATGGCATCAAAACCAACACATAAACATTAAGAATACTCTTAGAAAGACGTGTATGATCATCTTTATCGGTCCTATATTCTTAAAAGTTTCTTTTAGGGCCCAAGGTAGAGGTTTCCTCCCTTGAACATGTCCAAGGATTTGAGACCCATGCCTTGTGCTTGAAGCCTAATCATGATACTAATATCCATCAAGAAAATTAATATATCAATAAAAATATACACTATCGATTAATCAAATTTCAATTCAAATCTGTTTTATTAATTATATATAATGATAATAAATTAAAAATGGTTTTCTTTAATTATTTGTCAATATTAAGAATCATAGGTATTTATTTGCCTGAATAATATTAAAAATGAATAATAGAATTGAGTTATTTACAAAATAATTCTTTGTGAACTTGCCGTGTTAATGATGCGAAACCCCATAAATGAATCGTGTGAGTCTATGTGTTTAAATAGGATAAAAAATAATAATTGAATTTGTTGTGATTGTGGTGTAGAACTTCATAAATTAATCATGAGCATTTATTTGAATGAAAAAATTGAATTTATTTATTTACAAAATAATTATTTGTTAATATGCTTATGGTGCAAATAATCATAATTAAATATGATTTATACATGTTCATGTGACAAATTTGCACTTAGCACCAGTATATGGTACTTTCCAACATGACATTTCTCTATGCTCATGATTCCTTTAGCCTAAGGCCTAAGATTATTCTCCCGGCCATGTTGACAACCGTTGGACCTATCCATAGTAATTAAAGCCTTGTAATAGTGTCAATGCTCATACGTAGAGGGTAAGAATACTCTTACGAAGACCTATCCATAATAATTAAAGCCTTGTGATAGTGTCAATGCTCATACATAGAGGGTAAGACGTGTGGTCCTGACCTTTAAGGTGTCTTTCTTGGTCCTGGATTTTAAAAAGCTTTTAAAAAGTTTCGTTTAGGATAGTAGGTAGAGGCTTTCTTTATTGACCATGTCCATAGATCTAAGATCCATGCCTTTTGCTAAAAACCTAATAATGAGAATGATTTCCCTCAAGAAATTAATAAGATTAAATATTTTAATTGGATAATCAAATTTTAACTCAAATAATTTGTATTACCACTAATCTATACCACTAATAAATTAAAATGGTTGTTTTTATTTATTTTTCAATTGTATTTTTTTTTATAAATAGTATTGCAAATGAATAATTGGATTGATATATTACAAAATAATTACTTGTGAACTTATTGTGCTTGTGGTGCAAAACCTCATAAATGAATCATTCACCAATTTATTTATTAAAGTTTTATAAAATTAAATAATTGAACTTCTTGTTATTGTGGTGCAAAAACTCTTTGGTTGTTCATTTGAATTAATAAAATGAAAACTATTGAATTTACAATAGAATTGTTTATGAATTATTTATATTTATGGTGGAAATCCTCATAATTCAATCCTAACTCTTACAATACATGTATATGTGACAAGTAATTACTTAGCACCACTTTTTGGTATTTGCCAAGGTGGCATTTCCATTAACTTGGCTGAGGAAGAACTCAATTTCCAATAAAGTTCACAAATATAACACCATATTAACACCATAAAATATAAGTGGTGCTAATACCACCACCTTAACACCAGAAAATGTAAATGGTGTTAATAGCACCACCTTAACACCATAAAAATGTAAGTGGTGTTAATACCACCACCTTAACACCACAAAATATAAGTGGTGCTAACTTGTGGTGCTAAAAGATGGGTTTTCTTGTTGTGCAAGGAACACAAGAAGTGGAGAAGTGAGAAGATTATTCAATTGGAGAAGGAAGCTCATGCCATACATTTGTGGAACAAGCACACCAGAAGCCTAAATGTGGAGGAGGGGAGCATTATGTCTCATATCTTCAATCACCATTGTATTTTCTGCGCCTCTGCAGATCAAGACAGCTGAAGAAAGGAGAAGGTGCTCTCAGCTTCTTCCTCCTGCTGTGCTGTACAATTATTTATCTGGCTGCATTGTATTATTTATTGTCCATGGATTGGATTTCTCTTGCGTTTTGTCGTTGAGCACTGCATTTCTCTTCTCACTCCAATCATTTTGCGTTCTCTCATAATGAATGCATCTCTCCTATACTTGCTTTCTCCGAATTCAAATGTAAAATAAAGATTTATGGGAGCTGACATTTTTATGTAAGTGAAAGTAACAGTGCAGTGTACATATGCACGTGAACGTGAACTATGCTGTTATGAGTTGAGGAATCTGACAGTTTGGCTTTGAGTGTTTTTTTTAGTGTTTCTTGAAAACACTAAATTTAGCATAGTTAAAATTGCCATGCATAGGTGAAACGAAGTATGATATCGAATTTGGTAATATTAATATGAAAATCTAAGAAGATCGTGAATGTTTGGATGGGAGTCGGTTTTTCAATTTTTTTATATATAAGTTTGGTGGGTTAGTTTAAGTAATTGTGGTTGAATGCTATAAGTTGTGAACTACTTCAAGTAGTTTAGTGCTATAAAAAGGTCTCGAGGATGAAAGGAAAAGAAAGTACCTTTTTATTTCATTGATTACACATGTTTATAATATTTTTACACAATATTTTATAAATTAGGCCATGGAATATGACAATTCACAAACTTGACCTTTGATTATTAAATATATAGAAAATCATATTTTATTATTAATTAGGTATGCATTGATTATACATTTTATAATATGTTTACACAATACTAGTAGTTTTTTAATTGATGTGCATATTAATATTTTTAAAAGATTTCTAATGGCTATAAAGTGGCAATTATCCCAAAAATTGTAGTTTTTGAATTGATGCATACTATTATTAATATTCTTAAAAGATTTCTAAGGGCTATAAAGTAGCAATTATCCCAAAAATTGTAATAGAGGGTGAAATGGTTGAAAAGGCGAAATGAAAATTGAATTGGAGTTTTGAGAAAAAGACCTCAAAAAAATGTATGGACTAAAGTTTTTTTTATGGTGTAGACTTGGCCTTCTATCTTGAGTACAATAGTTTCCTTTTCAAGGTATCACAAATAGACACTCTTTTATCTTGAGTACAATACTTCCCCTTTCAAGGTATTACAAATAGACACTCGAATGTTAAACATAGATGAAGTTAGCAACAAAATGAACACAATTATATCACTTCTATCACCCAAAGCTGGCAAAACCTCTTTCAGAAGAGAGAGTGATGTGATGAAATACTTATTCTTTATGACTTGTTAGTCATTAGCTCATGCTTCCCAGGTCATGTAATGATTTGCCTCTTATTCTCCCAATGAAGATGAAGCAAATTCTACTTGTGAAGAATATATCAAGATGTGGTAAAAAAAATTCCATGTAGGACAATATTATCTTTATCTTCATCTTCATGATTTCCCTACTCCAAATTCAAAAGATCCTCAACAAAACTTAGAATTGCTAAAACCATGGCTTCAAAAATGTTGGGGACAAGTGATTTCTCTCTCTTGAGAAATGAAGCAAGCTTTAAATGGTTGCTCATTTCCGCAAAACAAGTAAACAATGAGCTAGGTGTTTCATTTCTCCCACTTTCTTGGATAAATTTCTCAACCAATGGTTTTGTTTCCTTAAAAAACACATCCCATAAATTTGTACCATATTCAATTGAATCATACTTACTCAACACAATGGAAATAACCTTAAGACACAAGGATTTCAAGTCTTTCATTCTGCCGAGAAATAATGGTAGGATCCTATATGATTCATAGTGGCACTTCTAATGCGAATTCCCAATAAAACAACCACATGTGATTAGTTGACATGGAAGTTATTAATGTTCGTGAAAATGTTGTCTATTTTTTATTAATGGAAATGTAGTTTTCTTACATTGAAGTGGATCATGGTTGTTTCTCATTTGCTTCAAATATTGAGTTTCTTTTATTTTATTTTTTAGATTGAATATATTTAAGAACATAATGATGATGCAACCTTAGATCATAAAGTATCATTTTCTATGTGTAGAATCTAAGAACAATATAAGGAAATTATCATATCTATGCAACCCATGTGGAAAATATGGGACGCTATCGCCTTGATATTCTTATCCATTATTTATATTTATGTAAATGTAAAGACAATCTTAGAAATTTTGGTAATATTTAAGAGGGCTAATATGAATAATTGTCCCTGCACATTTCTTACTTTGACAGGAATACTGAAGGTATTAAGTCAAGAATCAAATTTCCAACACGATGTACAATTCAAAGGAAAATTTCTTTGGATCACAACATATTCTTGATTATTATCTCATGCTTGTTATTTGCAATTGTTCTTTGCAAAATTAACTTATATTTTTCATGGTATCAGTTGAGTTATCGATAATTTGGTTCATATTTTGTACCCTTTGGTTCATCTCTTGATCTGGTTAGTCCACCTTTTGCCATGACTGAATGGTTCTATTTTCAAGCCAATAATTACGATTATTCTCGATTGGTGTCAATATTGAGCTAATTCATATTCCATGGTTGATTGATCTTACAAGTTCATTGTATATCATTCCTTTCTCATGCTTCTTTCTCATTTTTAACGACGTTGGATGACATTGGTATTGGCTAGCTATATGTTTTTTCCTGCAAAATATAGTGGTTTAGAAATCTAGTTATAAGACTTTGTAGTTTCTTTATGAATCTAATTTCTTGTCTAGTGGTTAAAAAATAGTGAACTTAAATATAGATCAAATCATGAAATATTATTTAGAATATACTAAATTGTATAGCTTAGCAAATAACAATATTCTAAAAAAAACAACCTTCAGTTACATCCACAAGTGATATGTAACCAGATCTATGCATTACCTGAAGACTCTTAGTGAGAGAATCCTCCATGACTAGCTTTATCTTTTAATTTTTCCTGTTAACCAAAAAACATGAGCATAAGCTATTAAGCAACATTACAGAGAATGGAAACTCTTACATATCCATTACATAACATATACAAATCCTACATTTTTTAAGGAATACAAAATTAATTTCCTATGATTATTACAATACCTCAGAGTCTTAGCCTAATTGATATACCCAACAAACCAGAGCATAGACAAATAGAAGAACTCACCAGTAAAGTTGGAAAAAGAAGTCATGATCCCCCACAAAAATATTTTCTTAAACCTCTGGCTAAATTCCCAATTGCTTGGAAAGCCTCAACTTCCATTATTATATTTACATCTGCAATGACATGTGCATACATATCATAACAAAAAATGTTAATGCTTAAACGCCTAAGAAAGGAAAAGTTTAAACAAGTGTTGGACTCTAAATTTCTAACAATTACCTTTTGCAATGTCCTACACACTTCGGAAAAATCACCTGGAGCAATTTTGTTGGTTGAGGCAATCTTTCCAAGTTCTAAAACTACATCCCTCCTTTCAGACCGTTCTGTAGCTTTCTACAAAATTTACAAAAGCATATAAAACATTTGAAAATTGTAAAACCAAAACAAAAATATGAGACAAGAATTTAACAAAAGGAGCATATTTCAAATACTGAAATGTTTAACTCTAAGAATTTATTAAATATACGCAAAGCAACACACAAGTGCACTAAGGAGAGAGATAGAAGAAAAGGAGAAAATGCATACCACCCCATCCCAAATGCCATATTTTTCTAGAGTCAAGATGTCAATTGGATCAACAAATTCGTACTCATCAATCCCTTGAGGCCCTAATAGAAAAAAAAAAAAATTGAAAAACAAATCCATTTTTTCTTATGTTAACAGCTTTATAGAAGGCTAGAATAAATAGAAGGCACTAAAAAAGAAAATAAAAACTACACCTAACATTACAAATATCACATTCATGTAAATACACCAAATAAAATCTAAAGCACTCAATAAATACATAAATCATAGAATAAAAAAATATGAAATAACACATATTACCTAAAGCTGCATTTTTCTCAACAAGTCCAGGCCTCACAACTTCTATAATACATAGTGTTCTCACTTAACTATGAATGGTTGAAACATCTATGCATGAGCATGGGGAAAGTATATTCTTTCATATAAACCAGTGGCCTGGTCTACCACTTCCCACATGATATTATGCCCTGGAGGTATTCTCATTATCCTTGGATTCAATCCCTTCTCAGTCTCATGTCTCCAATAACCAGTAGCTACAACAATAACATCATCAACAACAACAAATGGTGTGCAAAACGACCCCGTTCATGAAGTTGGAAGACATAGTTATGTTGAGGTTCTAAGCAATGTATAGAATGGAGCAGTAACTACTCCCATATGTAACATTTGTATATCTATATGACCTTAATTTCATGGGTTATGTCAAAGTAATGTTCAATAATACTACCCCAAATAACTATTTTAATCCCACTTTATTTTTCTTAAGATTACCAACTCATGTCATGTGATTTAATCTATCTCTATATATCTCAGGTGTAAATAACAACTTTCTTCATTAACTTTATGATTATGCCTTCGAAAAAATTTCAATCAGTTCAAAGTTGCTTCACTAGTGATCTCTGTTTTAGGTTTTTAGAGATTGTGTTCTTTAAACGCCATTATAGGACGTTAATTATTCAAAATTGTAAGGGTTGCTTCATATAGACTCATATCTCCAAGTAAATTGAATTGACTATCATTTCAACAAATTAAATTATGGAAATGATGCAAAATCCTAATTTTGCATCCATTACTTCAAGAAAAGAAAAGAAAAATGCAATTTTATCAATTTAGTTTGGCTTATCTTGATAAATTCGTTGGACAGAATCCAATGCGAAGCCAAGGATGGATCAGATAAATTTAGCTCATTTTAACAAGCGGGAGGAAGGGGCCCTAATAATATCAGTCTTATTTCAGTTTAACAAGCTCAACTTATCTCTTTGATCCAAATATTGTTTCATGCCTTATCTTCATTTCCTACATGCAATGCTTACCCTATAGACAACAATATAATTCACAAACCTTAATGTCAAAAAAAACCATGATACTTGTTGAAAATGTATACCCTATGGTCCTCCTCCTACTATATTTATCACCTGCCATATCTACATCAAAATATCCCTGTAGAACTGTGTCTGAGCCTCCAAAACATAATGCATGAGTATTAGTACCTCTCAAATACCTGAGAATCCACTTTACTTCCTTCAAATGTTCTTTACCTCGAGTGTTCATATACCTTCTCACAACTCCCACTGCATTTCCAATATTTAGTCTTGTGCACACCATGGCATACATCAAACTACCAGCTGTTGATGAATAAGGTACCTTGGACATATATTATATTTCCTCCTATGTCTTGGGACACATCTCCTTACTTAGTTTGAAATGGTTGGCCAAAGTTGTACTAACTAGTTTTGCATTATGCATTTTAAACCTCTCCAACACCTTTTCTACGTACTCACATTGAGACAATGTCAATTTGCGATTTTTCATGTATCATGTTATTCTCATACCAAGGATTTGCTTTGTAACACCCAAATTCTTCATCACAAATGAATGAGCTAATTTTCTTTTGAGCACATTTATATCCTGCATATTAGACCCTGCAACAAGCATGTCATCCACATACAATAAAAAATATAATATATATTCCATTGTCTAGTCTCTTGAAATAAACAAAGTCGTCAGAATGACATCTACTATAACCTTGTTCTATCATAAACTTGTCAAATTTCAAATACCACTGCCTTGGATCTTGCTTCAGGACATACAAGCTCTTCTTCAACCTGCATACTAAATTCTTCGTCCCTTTGACCTCATACTTTCGTGGTTTCTGCATATAAATATCTTCCTCCAAATCCCCATGGAGAAAGGTTATTTTTACATCTAACTGTTTAAGATGCAAATATTCTACCGCCACTAAACTTAAAATAGTTCTAATTGAATTCATTTTAACAACAGGAGAAAATATTTCATCAAAACATATGTCTTTATTTCAAGTATAAACCCCTTTATAACAAGTCTGGCCTTGTATCACTTCTTTCCTCCATCTTCTTCCTTCAACTTGTAAACCCATTTATTCTGCAATTATCTTTTACCTGCAGGAAACTAAACCAAATCCCATGTTTTTTTTCTTACCAAGGAGTCCATCTCCTCTTTCATGCCTTACTCCCATGTCTTTCTAGTTTCCACATGCATTGCTTCTTCATAACATTCTAGTTCACCAGAATCAAACATCAATAAATAATCCAGTGAAGGAGAGTATCGTTCAGGGGTTCTACTGAATCTGGTATATCTTCTAACACTTGCAAGATTTTGAGTTGCATGTTGTTGTTCTTCATTTTCTGGCACCTTTGGAGTTTCATTTTTTTTTATTCCATCAAGCAATGTGTATTATGTTTTTTCCTTTTCCTATTTTTTTCCCTGCAACTAATCTTTATACATGACATTTTCATTGGATACCACATCTCTACTCCTAACGTTTTTTCTATTTTCATAATCCCATAAGCGATAACCAAAATCATCAACCGCGTATCCAATAAAGGTACATTTCTTGGATTTAGCCTCAATATTTGTTCTATTTTCTTTATCAATATGGACAAATGCTTCACAACCAAAAGTTATCATAAATTAGTAGTTTACCTTTTTACCTATCTATGCCTCCTCTAGAATGCCACCATCCAAGGAGCTTGAAGGCGCTTCGTTTATTAAGAAAATAGAAGTATCTACAGCATTTTCCCAAAACTATAAGGGAAACCCTGCATGTAGTCTCATACACCTTGCACGTTTCATGATTGTCCTATTCATCCTTTCTGATACACCATTTTCTTGTAGCATTCCTAGGATTTTTTTCTCTCTACAAATCCCATGGTACGAACAGTAACTATCAAAATCCTTGTCGTGGTATTCACCTCGATTATCAAATCTGAGACACTTCAACCTTTTTCCTGTCTCATTCTCAACCAAAGTTTTCCACTTCTTAAAAGTGGCAGAAACATCAGATTTTTGTCAAATGCAACAAACCCAAGTTTTTCTAGTTGCATCATCAATAAAAGTAACATAATAATGAGACCACCAAGAGATTGTACCTGAGTTGGTTTGCATACATCTGTATGCGCAAGTTCTAACTTTTCACTCTTCTTTTGTTTCCCAACCCTAAGAAATTTGACTCTCTTAGGTTTTCCATAAACACGGTTCTCAAAGAGTTCCAAACTAACCTACTTCAAATCTGGAAACAAATTCCTTGAATGGAGAATCTGCATCCCCTTCTCACTCATGTGGCCAAGCCTATGATTACACATTGTTGTATCTATTTCTATGGAAGCCAAAGAGATAGAAAAGTCAGTGTTATGAGAGCATAAATACAATGTACATATCCTATATCTTTTTGTTATCACGAACAATCCTTTAGTGATATTCCACCATGTTTCTCCAAACGTAGATAAATAACCAACATCTCCCTGTTGAGATTAGATTTATTTTCATAGCAGGAATATGCCTTACATCTTTCAACAACCATTCAATTCCATTCTTTAACTTTATATGTACCTTACCCATTCCAACAATTTTACATGGTTCATCATCCCCTAATAAAACATGTCCAAAATCACCTTGAACATAATCATGAAAATATTTCCTATGGGGTGTAGCATGACATGAAGCCCCCGAATCTACTACCCAGTAATCACTATTATTATCTAATGCTAGGATCAAAGCATCTTGTAACACATCACCTACTACATTTGCCTCCTTAGTAGTCTCCTGCTGTCCATCTCATTTCTTCTTTAGATATCCCTTTCTTCTTTAAAGATTTGCAGTCTTTCTTCAGATGTCCTTTCTTCCCATAATTCCAACACTCTATCTTTCCCGTTCTAGACTTGGATCTGCCCTTCCTAGACTTCCCATGATTACCTGGACTCCTTCCTCTTTCCTCTTTCCCTTTGTCTTCCCCTTCTCTCCATGGTCAATGCATTACCTAATGTCTCACATATTCTTTTCGATCGCATTTCCTCACTAAGAATAACACCAACAACATCATCAAATTTCAGAGTGTTTGAATAAGAGACAAAGTTACTTACATCCATGAACAAGTTGTTCTAGCTTTCTGGCAATGAGCACAAGGTTAAAAGATCCCTAATCTCATCACCGAAGTTCACACCTATAGAACTTAGGTGATTAGTAACCGTATTAAATTTATTTAAATGGTCAACAACAGATCCACATTCTCACATCTTCATATTAAATAAACGCTTCATTACAAATACCTTGTTAGAGGCCAAGGGTTTTTCATACAATTTATCCAATGTGTTCATCAAATCCTCTGTTGTCTTTTCTTTCGAAATATTGAAAGCCATTGATGAAGACAGGCACAGTTGTATTGTTCCTAGTGCCTTTTTGTCAAGAACCTTCCATTCTTCATCCTTCATAGATGTCGGCTTACTTCCTTTTCCGCCCAATAGTAGGAATAGATCCTTCTGATATAGATAGTCCTCCATATGTATCTTCCATAACTAGTAGTTTTGGCCATTAAATTTATCGACCCTAAACTTTCCTTCTTCCTCCATTGCTCACACTCGAACTAGAAACCCTTCTTTCATGTGAGTTTATGTGCCAAATAGGCCTTTGGATCTGATACCGATTGTTAGAAAAAAAAAGTTCGCAAAACAAATACATGAAATAAGATGCATAAATAAAACACATAAACACAATACAAGAGAGACACCAATATACCAAGGTAATTTTTAAGGGTGAAATTTTGCCAATTAGATATTTTCGGGTTTTTGTTCAAAAAATAAATTTGTTATTTGGTCATTATTAGTCTCTAATATCGCCTACATTTACATAAAATATGTTTTTTTATCATAATATTCGCCAAAATTTACACATTTCAGTAGTAAATTGTATGTTTCATATTTACTATTTGCTTGCCTATCTATATGCATATTTTTTTCAATCCAAAATAATCGCCTAGGATACTATACTTAAGTATAATATTAGAATCCTTAAAAAATACCCTGCAATATACATGGTTCACCCAATATGGGCTATGTCCATGGACAAATTGTCAGTACTTTTATTATATTGCTAGAAAATGAAAGGATACAACTCGTAGCACATCCGCTACAATTTCCTCTTCACTCTCTCATAGTCTCTCTCACACAATCACATAGATATTTTTCACAATACTACAATACAATACATAATCGTATTAAATTGCCTTCCTTTTAAAGAGGGATTACCATGGGAAAATACCATGGGGTATCCAATACCATGGGCCTATAAATTACCTCTTATTGACCAAGTCATGACTTATGAAATTACAACATTTTACAAGGCATTTTTTCCAAAAAACATTCTACGGGGGCACTTCCCTTGAACCCCTTCTAGGGGGACTCACAAATTATTCACCACCCCCCCTATACCCCCCATGGAAACTATAGTGGGGGGGAATCCCCCCCACACCCCACCGTCATGGGTTGAGATCCTAACACTGCTAAAACACAACCTTTGAATTAGGAAGATCAAGATCCACAACTAACACTTTGTCCAACATATACTCTTTCTGCTAAGAGGTCACCCCCAAGCTGGTCTATGAGGCCACCAGGGTGAAGGAAACATCTACATTCTTCTTTCTCTCATCCCACAACCTATTCTACACTCTATTCTTATCCAAATGATCATACAAATATCTATAGGGATCTCACCAAACCCTCACATCCTTGTCTCCAACAACACATGCCCCACACAACACCCTTTTGTGCTCAGGCATCCCCTTCATCGATCCACAATTCTCTTGGGCGATCCATCTTGTTGGGTTCTTCTAGTGTCTGCATAAAAAGAGTCCAATCTAATATGTGTTATTGGAGAACCACGTGTAGCTTCAAATCATGGTCCCTCAAGCATCTGTGAGTAGAAAAACTCAATGGGTAAGGGTTCATGGTTGCACAACCTCTGTGCTCACCTACAACCATACATTTCTCCCTTCAAATCTACAATACTGGATCTAAATTTGAATTTTCAACTACACAATATGGTAATTGGTCATCAACAACAATGAGGAGATCTACATAGTGTAGATCTGCATGAGAGAATTAGAGAATGAAGGTTTAATCCAAGGGATATGAGATAATGGCGAAAAGACAACTGACATAGCTTCTAACCATAGAAGAAAGGACTTCTGACAGCTGCAAACTAACTTCTAGAAGCTGACAGAACTATCACAAAAGTGCAGCCAACCCCATTCTTCAATAACTACATGAGGTGACTTTTCCCACCATCCTCACATATGCATTCAATGATTTGAAATAGTCAAAAGAAGATGATTGGATCATTTAATTCACATGGCCAAAATAGGATGAGTTCTAAGGTTGACACTTGGCAGCAAAGGATTTAGTCTCCCATGGGCCCCCTTTCCTCATCCCCTCTAGTGGAATCATAGCCTCTCTATTTCTCTTTACACAACCATCTTGGATCATTTTATTATAATTTTATGCAATATAATATTTACATATATTTCAAGTTAGCATGACAAGAAAACCATATGGTCCAAATGAAAATATATACATCATACATGCCTATACATTCACTAGTCGAGCCTTGGCCTTGATCTCCACACTAGAAATCCGTACTAGCATATTTACATCATTTACATAATTTTGGTTAAATACATTCCAAGTCAAAACTGGGGGTATTACATGAACTTTTAATCCAATTGGAGATCTTTTTTTAAATGTCTAAAAAATAGCCAATTGGAAAAAAATTCCCTTTAAAAGTACCCTTTGTTCCACTTATAAGGAAATCAGTAGGCACATGACCAACTTGTCCAAATATTAACAACTCCTTATAAGGGTGAACAACCTCCCCCTTTAGGGAAATACAATAGGTGCTCATTTCAAGGACTCAACTCAGCTATGTTATGTAGGCATGCATTAGTTTCCCTCATCCTCAAGCAAGATCAAATATCTAGCTCGGCTTATGTGCCCAAGCACGAGGATGCACATCCAAATGTCCTAGTTAAGTTGGACTCACTTATTCATCACAAAGACCAAACCTTGTAGCTTGGACACCCCATAATTGGGGAGATCTAGTTCGCATATCAAACATACCAAGACATACTCTATTCATCTCAGACACACCAAGAAACCTATTAACTTAGACACATCAAGATATGTATCCATCTCAACTTGGAAACACCAAGCAAGCTATCAACTTGAACACACCAAGCAATCTATCAACTTGAACACACCAAGCAAGTTATCCATTTAAACTTAGTCACACCAAGCAATCTATCAACTTGGAGACACCAAGTAAGCCATTAACTTGGACACACCAAGTCATTCTCATACCAATGTATCACAACCAATGAATATTTTGACACCACCATTCACTATGACACACACATCAAAGGATACGTGCATCATGCTCCATTTACCAAGACTTGACATACATAGAAGGAAAATGAATGACATATATTTGTAGATATAGGCCTTCTGTAATACATACAAAAGCTCATCATCTAAAGCACCACCACTGCATTCCCTGCTACAACTCTGATTCTATCATCCATGGGCACATGGACACACAAATTTGAATCTCAACAAGTCATCCTTGCAGTAGCAAATACATCTTCAACAGCTAGCTTTCACTTCCATAATTAGTGCTCTCTCATTACATCTATGCTCTACCCTACCATGCCATATGTGAGCACCCATCCATTTCACTGAATAGGCCCATAGATTTCATTAGACAATCAACCTAAATAGACATATACTACTTACAAATATACTTGGAAATTAGCCTATGCTGGACACCAATGGACTCATCAAATTACTCATCACTGTGTGATAGATTTCAATATGCTCAAAGTGTAGGTTCCTAGCAACTTTCATGCAAGCACATAGCCATTACGTGTGCATCTCAAGTAAGATCATCATGGGTATTTTATAATCACCCATGGGTAAGATCATCATGAAAAAAATTATACCTTAAATACAAATTAATAAACAAAAGTGAAATATATAGTATATGCCATAGACATGAACTAAAAATATATCCACAATAAATCATATATACTAATATTTTATAAGATCCGAGAGTGATAAAAAACAAAATTTCTATACTAATCGTAATGTTTCACATGACATTTAAATCATGTTTTAAAAGGATTTAACTATTTAAAAAGTTTTTTTAATAATATAATTATTTATGCAAATAATATTTAAAGGTCTTTTCAATAATATAAATAATCAAAATATTAATATTAATATTAATATTAATTAAAATATGGGTTATGCATATGAAGCTAGGTTATTGAAGAGCTCTGCGATGGAGGTAGGGTTTCACGACGGTGGAGGGTAGCTGGGAGCTACCGGCCGCGTTAGGGGAGAGGTCGCTGCCAAACCTCTCTCTGTCACATTTTTCGTGGAATTATACGGAAAACGATGGAGGAAGAATTTACTCGGGTAAGGGTTTGAGTTTTTTTATTCTGCCGCTGGTCGTTTTCTGTGTGGCGTCAGGGTTCTGGAGCCCGTGTCGGATAAGTGGGGTATTGGTGGGATTACAGATGTGATCAAGGGTTGTTTGGCTTCGGTGGAGGAATGGACATGGCAGCGTTCTCTGGTGTACAGATGGAGGATTATGATGCTTGGGGGATGACAGGTGGAGGGAAGCTGGAGGGCCTGGAAGGTTTCTCATTGCTGGGGACTGGTGGTACTGTATCACCCGGTATGGGGCAGGTGAGGCCGGAATATGGATTATCAACCTCGGAATATTCGACATGCTCCCCTTGTGGTTTCTTGCCGAAAAATCTGGAAAACGATGTACTATCAGTGGATATCTTGGGTAGTCAGGGTTGGAGAGAGGCTGATGATTTCGTTGCACGGAACCTGGGTTTTCCGGTGTCAGGGTTACTGGAAGGTTTTGAAGTTGTGGTCGGAATTGAAAAGATTGTTGATGAGGGTGTCGCTCGTCTGGTTCAGCAGTCGGTTGGGACGGTTGGAGGTGGTACTGGAGGGGCTGTGAGAGTGCCTCTGGAGATAAATGAACATCGGGGTTTTGGTAGCCCTACGGCGGTTGCTGGGTCATAGCAGGCTCGTGTTGGGGTTGATTTGGGGGCCGGGGCTGCTCGTAAAGGACCTTGCAGGCGTCGAAAGAAAAGCTGGATTAAAACCCGCATTGTGGGTAGCTATGCTGTAGGCGAGGATATTGCCTGGGAACGAGTCCTTGAGATGTCTTGTTTGACGCTGGTAGGTAGGGTTATGGGCAGAATGTTTGCCCGTCCCACTGTGATGGCTTGGGTAGATTCACATTGGCGCGAGGTTTTGGGATACACACCAGAGGTGGATATGCTGCTCCGTGGGTGGTTTGCGGTGGTACTTCGTTCTGAGGATGATGTGCGCAAAATTTTGGACAGGAATTGGCATTTGAAACATAAGCCGGTACTGTTGAAGCCCTGCATCCTCTATTTGATGCGAGTCGGGAGAGAATTGATACGTCTCCGGTGTGGGTAAGATTATCGGGCCTTCCTCTGCAATTCTGGGATATACGCCATTTCCGTCAGATTGGGGATATTTTGGGAAACTTTATGGAAGTTGATCTCTCCTATTTGAAGACGCATTACAAACAAGTTGCGAGAATTTTGGTTAATTTAAATATTCGTGAAGGTCTGCCGGAGCACATAAATTTGGAATGGGGGCCAGTTAGTATTTCTCAGATACTGGATTATGAGAATGTACCCTTTAGATGTCGTCGGTGCCATGTCTATGGTCACCCGGAGTCTGATTGTCAGCTATCGGCCCGCCCACTGAATGGGGGGAAGCAAAACCCTTCTGGTTTGGCTTTTATGGAAGAACCACTGGACCTGTTAAACAATGAGTTGGCACCTGTGCGGATGGACCTGGATGGGGACCGGAATGTAGAGGTTTTGGAACTTGATGGCCAGGATTCAGAAGCGGCACGGGACATTCATGGTGGAAACGATATTGCTACTAACGAGGACATCCCGGGATCTGCTTCAACGGCTGTGGCTGAAGTGCCAGGACCTTTCACGCCGGGTATTCCTTCTTTTTCTTTTACACCCTCTGTACATATTTATATAAATCGGTGCTCTGTGGTCGGTTTTGATTGGGTTGAGGGACTGAAGAATTTATCTTTGTCGGGCCTTTCTGTGACTACTCCCCTCACTTCTGTGTCGTCCCCATGTGGGTGTTGTGTTTACACGGCGGGTGAACCGGCTGCACACATTCCTAATTTGCCACCTCTTCTTTTGGAGGACAAACTGACTATTGAACCGGATCCTGGGAAGGTGGATGTGTTTTCTGAGCCTTCTTCACCCGAATCATCTGCATCAGGGTATAATCTCCGCTCCTGCACTAAAATTTTTGAGGGGGGTTTGGGAAAGACAATGGTGCCGGCCCGGAGGGGCAGGGGCCGTAGGTCTCACTTATCTAAGGCATAGAGCAGAGCCAGAATGGATCTTCGGGATGGGAAACAAGTTTCTATCGAGAGGGCACTTAGAGCAGTGAAAGCTCGGACGAATGTTCGGTAATGAAGATCATGTCCTTCAATTGTCGGGGTCTAGCTGGGCCAAAAAAGAAATCAGCCTTCATGAGGGTGCTTACTCTTGAACACCCTGATGTGATTCTGCTACAAGAGACTTTAGGTTTAGGTATTATCATCAAGGAGAAATTGGAAAATTGGTTGGCAGGATGGACCTTTGTGACCCTGGATGCTAGGGGTCGCTCTGGGGGGCTGGCTGTGGGATGGAAAAATTGTGCGATTAAACTGATTAATGCTTGGGGAATGGCTTCGGTGTTGGGAGCTGATTTTCTCTCTGTTGATTTGGGTACTCGCTTCACTGTGGTAAATGTCTACGGGCCCTATGTAAATAGAGCACCTTTCTGGGATTCACTACTGCAGGATCCACTCTTATATGGTGACTTGGTTGTGGTGGGGGGTGATTTAAACTTCACCTTAGGGCAATCAGAAGTTTGGGGACCACTAGCACATGTGGATCCTCTGGCAGGATATTTTCAACAGAAGTTGGTTCGTAAGAATTTGTTGGATATTGAACCTATCAAGCTGAAACCCACTTGGAGGAATAACAAGAGCGGAGTGGCTCGGGTGGCAAAAAGACTGGACCGGTTCCTGGTGGCTGAACAGTTGGTGGACAGGTTTCTACAAATCAGGCAGTGGGTAGGGAGTGGTGGGGATTCTGATCACTTCCCTATCTTTATTGAGATCAGAAGAGGACCTGATAATCCACCAAGCTCACTTAAGTTTAATAAGAATTGGCTTAATGATGTGTCTTTTAAAAACCTCTTTCTGGACCTTTGGAGGTCGTTTGATGTGGATCATGATCGTACTGGGGCATTTCAGTTCGCTGAGAACATTCATCGTTTAAAAGGAGCTGTTAAAACTTGGGCCTTTGAAAAGAAAATTAGGGATGATGCTGAGTTGAAGCTGATTGAGGATGAACTACTTCAGATCTATGAGGGGGATGTAGGGGGTCTTCTGACTTTGGAATCCAAGGCTGAAATGGCCAGGTTGGAAGGCATAAGAAACAACCTTTTGATGGAAAAGGAGGAAACCTGGAGACTCAAGAGCAGGGCGATCTGGCTGGAATGTGGGGATGAGAATACTAAATTTTTTCATGCATATGCCAGGGGGAGGAAGGCGGTCAATACTATTTGGAGCTTGAAAGATGAAGCAGGAACTGAACATTTCGACTTTGAAGGCAAAGCTAGATGCGGGGTGGGTCACTTCCAGAACTTATTTAAGGCTCCAGTACAGGCCTCCATTGCAGAAGTTATCAGGATCGGTCAATTATTTCCACGGTTTGCTGAGGAGGAGGATAATAGGATACTGATGAGGGCAGTTACTGAGGAGGAACTGAAGGAGGTCCTTGGTAGTTTTCAGAAAGACAAGAGCCCCGGGCCGGATGGATGGACTGTGGAATTTTTTATAGAACTGTATGAGATTGTGGGACTGGATCTCCTACAGGTGGTAGAAGATACTCGTTTGAATGGGAGGCTCCCTGCATGTTTCAATTCTACCTTTATAGCCCTCATACCAAAGACCGATAATCCGGTTACTCTCTCTGAGTTCAGACCTATTTCTCTGTGCAATTGTATTTACAAGATTGTGTCGAAGGTCATTGCTCGGAGACTCAAGGTATCACTATCTGAACATATTTCAGCTGAACAGTTTGGCTTTCTTGAGGGACGTCAGATACATGAGGCTATAGGGGTGGCACAGGAAGGACTTCACAGCATGAAGACTCGGCACATCAAAGGAGCTATTCTTAAAATTGACTTGTCCAAAGCATACAACAAGGTGAGTTGGATTTATATCCGGCTTCTTTTAACACATTTGGGTTTTGGTATCAATTTTATTAGATGGATCATGTCGTGTATAACTACTGTATCATTCTCTGTGTTATTGAATGGAGCTGCCACCCCCCTTTTTTCATGCGGAAAGAGGCCTTAGGCAAGGCTGTCCACTTTCCCCACTACTATTTTTGCTGGTGGCAGAAGGTTTGAGCAGGGCAATAATTGATGCTAAATTACAGGGACGGTTTAAAGGCATCGGCATTGGGGAACGTTTATTTGTTACTCACGTTTTATTTGTGGATGACATCATCATCTTCTGTTCAGGAGATCGAAGGGATACTCGGACTTTGAAGGAGATCCTGGAACTTTTTTCTAAAGCGACGGGGATGGATATTAATGCTGATAAGTCCACTCTTACTACCCATTTGCTTCGACAGGATGAGGAACTGGCACTTGTTGAACACTTCCCTTTTAAATTATCTACCCTTGATGAGGGTTTGAAATATCTGGGATTCTCTCTTAAAGCAAATATTTATCTTAAGAAGGATTGGAGTTGGATAATTGGCAAGGTGGAGAAAAGATTGAATGTCTGGAGTCACAAGTGGATGTCGCGTGCCGGTAGGCTGGTTCTGGTTAAGGCCGTTTTAGAAGCCATTCTCGTATATTGGATGTCCTTGTCTTGGATACCCAAAGGAATCCTGGAACAAATCAGGCGGTTATGCTTTAGATTCCTGTGGAGTGGTAAGAAGGAAGGACAGGTTACCCCTTGGGTCAATTGGAAGCGGATTGCTGTTCCTAAAGGTCTTGGGGGCTGGGGATTAAAAAATATCTTTTTGTTTGCTCAGGCACTGGCAGCTAAGGGAGGATGGCGACTTATCAAGACTAACAGTCTATGGACCAGGGTTATAATAAGGAAGTATCTCTCAGATACTAGTCTGGATGAATGGATAAGGAGCCCTCGGAAATCAAATACTGGGGGATCCGTGATTTGGAAGGCAGTGGTAAAATCTTTCTCACTGGTGGAGAATAACCTGGCTTGGAATGTGGGTAACGGTGAAAAGGTGAGAGTTGGCAGAGATCCATGGATCGGGAGTGAACAATCACATTTGTTGCCCGATTATGTTGTTCATATGCTGGAAAACAGGGGTATTATCACTCTTAATCAACTAGTTGTTCAGCGACCGGATGAACCGTGGATTCAACATTGGAAAACAGCGGATATGTTGGGCTTGGGGGATTCGGAGGCTGTTTTACTGAATAATTACATCTATGGTTTGAATAGGGCTTGCATACATCTCTCGGATCTGGAGGATGTACTGACTTGGGAACTTGATCCGGCGGGGATCTATACACCAAAGATGGGATATCTTGTACTTAGTGCAGGAGCATCTATTCGGGATGAGGTCTGGTGGTGGAGATCATTGTGGAAACTTAAATGCCCATCAAAAAACAGACTTTTTATGTGGTGTGCTTTAGAGAATCGGGTGCCGACCTGGGATATTCTGCAGAAAAGAAATTTCCAGGGCCCAGGCTGGTGTGCATTGTGTAAGATGGAATTGGAAACTGTAACACACCTCTTCATCACGTGCCCGTTCACTATTGCTGTATGGAAAGAATGTTCTAAATTGGTCGGTTTTGATTGTAGATGGGAAGGAACATCAGTTGGAGGTGCATGGGAGCGCTAGTGGAGATGGGCGATCAATAAAAAACAGAAGATTCTACCACTGCTGATCATATGGGGGATATGGCTAGCAAGGAATGGGGTTATATTTCAGGATAAATCGTGTACACCGGAAATTATATGTACAATGGCAGTGGGTCTTTATCTAGCATACCCCGAACATGTAAGGGCTACACAACCGAGACGTAACCTGGAAGTGGAGATTGACAGAACTTACCCGTGGGGGTTTTTTGACGGAGCTGCTAGCAATGAGATATGCGGTGGGGGAGCTGTTCTATATCTTTCCGTTTCTCACTATTTTACTATCACTATGGGTCTTGGAATGGGATCCAACAACATTGCTGAAGTCATGAGTTTAAAGTTATTACTCATCTTTGCAGCTGAGAGGGGAATTACTAGGCTGGCGGTTTATGGAGATTCTATGAATGCTATAAATTGGACCAATAAAACTCAAGCTTGCAGAGTGCTTAGACTTGCAAATGTACTTCACACTATTCAGATGCTCAAACAATCCTTTGACATATTTATATGCCGGCATGTTTACAGGGAAAATAACCAAAAAGCGGACCAGGCATCCAAAGAAGGGCAGAACATGGATTTTGGCACTTGGAAAGTAGTCGAAGAGAATGATGGACAGAGAACCGAGTTCCTACTCAGACCCTTCATTGATGAAAACATTATATGATGCCGTTATATAGCTGAAAAACATATTTTTAATTTCTGTTAAAAGTGTTGATTTACATAATCGGCATGAATGGTTTTTATATCAAACTTTTGAAGTTGTAATAGCAAGATAGTCCGTTGGGACAGAACCTTATTATTTTGGAAAATAGGGTAGCAACAATTTTTGCATTTTGAAAGAAGACGTAACAGTCTTATCAAGTGAACCAAACTTTTGGATTGGACAATTTACTGATACAGTGAATACTGAATGTAATTCTGATCTCCTTGGATGAATGGAATTATGCTTTTTTTCTTTTGAAAAAAAAAAATTAATATTAATTAAAATAATTTGATATTAAAAATAATAATATAAAATAATATTAAAAATAATGATATTAACTAAAACAATATGAAAATAAATAAAATAATGGTATTAACTAAGTTAATATGGGAATGCATAAATAATGATATTAGATAATATTGAAAAGGAGAAAGTAGAGGGAATATTTTCTTTCACTTTTAAGATGGGTACATTACATTGCAACTCAAAAAACATTATAGTTAAGGATTTCAATAATAATGAATTGGATTTTAAATAAATGTTTAAATGCATAGCATTACAAATATTTGTAATTAACCAACATCATTTTTTTTTAGGATCTTTCAAGTATAAGTGAACCAAGGTTAATTATATTTAATAATATTCAATCATAGTACATTTGAGTTAGTAATAGGAAACAACAATTATCAATTAGTAAACTATCTTCAATTATGATTGACTAAAATCAATTTTAGATAGGAAATTGAAAATTGTAAACTATCTTCAATTATGATTGACTAAAATCAATTTTAGATAGGAAATTGAAAATTGTATTGCATAATGATAATTTTTACCAAACATTGCAATGCAATAATATTTTTTATGAGTATTTTATAATGCAAATTAATTCTTCTTGAACCTCACACAATGCGATATAATCCTTGTGAAATGTCATAATACAAAACACCCTAATGCAATATGCTTCCATTTCAACTACATTCATCCAAATTTAATGAGGTCAACTATAGTCAACCATAATGAGACAAGTCATCCAAAGGCATCTAAATTTAACCACATTATACTAAAGTCAGTCATAGTCAATTGGATTTGGCCATAGTCAACTAAGGTCAACCATAGTTAGCCATTTCAACCACACTCAACCTGGAAAACTAAGTTAACCAAAGTCAACAACAAACAACCAAAGTGAAATTCAACCACACTTATCCATGTCAACCTTAGTGATTTAAGTCAACCAAAACCATCCAAGTATATTCCAGTACAACTAACCATAGTCAACAAAGCCTAACCATAGCCATCAAATCCTTCTACCACATACAATTACAATCAATCATAGTCAATAATTACAACCAAAATCAACCATAGTCAAACTTAACTACATGTAACCAAGCAAAACAAAGGAAACTTCAGTCAATGAAAATCAAGGAAAGTCTACTTTTTCTTGAATCCAAGTGAACCATAGTTAGCCAATTATAGTCAACCAAAGTAGAACATGTTCATGCAATACTGCAACATAACCATTGATTGATATCGAATGTGACATAACCCTTCATGCACATCGAATTGCAACATAACCATTCAACATAAGTCAACAAAATTCGACATCACAATGTGACACGGCTATTAATGAATGCCATAATCCAACATAATACTTTATGAACATCGTAATGCAACATAACCCTTCTTGAACATTGCAATGCAACATAACAATTCATAATCATAAGAATTTCAAAACAAACAATGAAGCCAAATATCACCATGTAACATTCTCAAGGAATGTTGCAATCCAACAAAACCATTGTGAAATGTAAAAATTCAGTGTAACTCAACCAAGATGTATGTTACAATGCAACATACCCATAGTCAACCATAGTCAACCTTAGTTGTCTATAGTCAACCAAAGTCAGCCATGTTTATTCATAATCAAACATGTTCAGTCAAAGTCAACTATTATCAACCATAGTCATTCTTGACAAACAAAAGTCAACAAAATGTATTAACAATGTGCTACAATATTTGATAGATACATTTCAATGATAACAAAAATGTCGAAAGTAACTAATTAAAAAATTATATATAATCTATCCAATATTAATGAATTTAAAACACAAGAACATAGTAATTTGAAATAAATTCATGAATATGAATGTCACAATGTGACAATACTACTGGGGAACATCGAAATCCAACATGACCCTTAGGAACATTGAATGTGGCATAACCCTTTAGGAACATTAAATGTGGCATAACCTTGAAGGACATCACAATGTGATGCAAACATTCAGGAATGTAGCAATATGACATAAATCAACCAAGATGAACATCATATTGCGACATAACCATAGGCATTCATGGTCAACCATAGTCAATATAGTTAACCATGATCAATCAAAGTCAACCAAATTCAACCATGGTCAACCATAGCCAAACATAGTTGACTATGCTCAACCATAGTTAACAATGGCCAACTAGAGACAACTAAAGTAAACACAATTAAACCATAGTATGTTTTTCCTAGATTGCAGGAGGATGAGACAAGTGTACTGTCCATATTGATTTTATGGTGGTTGTTCTAAATTCAAAATAAACAATTATTAAAGAAATATAAAAAATAATTGGTAGCTAATGCATGGATAACTCATCGTTGATGCATGGCTAATGGGCAATTAGTGGCAGACAACCCCTTTAACTAGAAGAAGGCATTACAACTAAGCATGGAGAATAAGTAAGAGATAATTTGTTCGTGGCACTTAACTTGTGGCCTATTGATGTTTACCTACCACAAGTTAAGTCGTAGTAATTATTAAAAATTATACTATTTCTTAAAAAAGTTATTAAGGATTAGCGCTAACTAGCATAGCCACTTAACTTGTGGCAGGTGAAGATAGGTTCCAAGTTAAGTGTCATGAACAAGTTATAAGTTACTTGTTCTCCATGCTTAGTTGTAATCATCTATTGTTATCTATGCCTCAAATACATGTCACCTTTAGTTAAATGAGTTGTTTGTCATTATGGTCATCCATATTGTTATCTATGCCTCAAATACATGTCACCTTTAGTTAAATTAGTTGTTTGTCATTATGGTCATCCATGCATGAGCTACAATTATTTTTTATATTTATTTTTTTCTATAATTGTTTATTTTGAATTTTGAATTGACACCCCTAAAATCAATCGAAATAGTAAATAGTACACTCATCCCAGTGCTATACTTCAGATTGTGTTTGTTGCACCAAATCATGGTTAAGGTTGTAGACCCACCTCACTAACACACTCTCGAGATGGGGTATGACGTTTAACATATCATAGACAAGCATTGGTCAATCTCTATTGGCTCAACAAAGATATTGCTAACATGGATAGCTGCCATGTTCCCATGCACAACGCTCAGTGAAGATAAGACCTTCACCCAAGATAAGACGTTCACCCACTGCATGAAGCCAATCACTATAGACTAACCCTCCTTGAATCTAGGAAAAACATAAATCACTATAGACTAACCCTCTTTGAATCTAGGAAAAACATAAATAATAGTCTCCCAAGATTCTAATAAAAGAGTTTTATTACATGTTAACGCTATTCTCACTCCAACGCTATTGTCACTTCATATTTGACAAGATGATAATTTAATTGTGAGATCGATTAAGTTTCGAAATTTCTTAGAACTTACGTAAAAATAATAGATGAGTGGTAAAAAAATTAGATGAGTGGCAGAGATGGTTCCATTTGTATTCTGAGTTTCTAGATTGATTTTATTTGCAAGAATACTTCATATTTGACAAGATGGTAATTTAATTGTGAGATCGATTGAGTTTCGAAATTTCTTACAACTTACGTAACAAAATTAGATGAGTGGCAGAGATGGTTCCATTTGTATTCTGAGTTTCTAGATTGATTATATTTTCAAGAATACTTCATATTTGACAAGATGCTAATTTAATTGTGAGATCGATTAAGTTTCGAAATTTCTTACGTGTTACGTAACAAAATTAGATGAGTTTCCATTTGTATTCTGAGTTTCCAGATTGATTTTAATTGCAATTAATCTGAGAAAGATGGCCGATTGGAATGAATGCAGCACCACCTAAAGTTGTTGCAAGGGCGAGATAACCACCCAAAGCTGTCGCAAGGGCAAGCGTGAGGGATGAGATGAAATTGCCGGGTGGCCTTGCAGGCGGCCACGTCTCAAGCATGGGTGATGGGATGAAATGGGATTGCCATTTAGGCGGCCATGGTTGTCAGAAGCATGAAAAGAGGAAGGAACGCATTAGCAGTAGGCTGTAGCAGAAGATGTTGAAATTTCTGCTATGTTTCCTGTTGCTTCTTTTCATTCTCAGACCCTTTCTATTCTTCCATGTCCGTCTCACCTCAAATCCCATTTTCGGTACGTACAATATCAGTTTCCTCCATCACGCCCCTCCCAAAATCCGACAAAGAGAACCCAACGCCCTGCGAGAAGAGATTCGCCATGACGCTGATCAAGTAGCAGCAATGAAAGGAAGCTCAGGGACAAAACACTTAAGCTGCAATGTCCCATGCTTAGAGCACACACCCCTCAACATGACCCGGAAGGAGAGAATCAAGTGGTTCAGGGACAGCTTCCCCGGCTTCAAAGTCCTCCACTCGGATTCGATCTCGGTTCAATTCTCTGCCAAAGTCAAGGCCTTCTTCAAGCCCTGCAAGCTCCGCTTCTTCATGACGTGGATATCGCGGGTCGAATCCTTTGGCTCTCGGGAGCAGCTATCCATGGAGAGCGTCTTCAAGTGGAATCCGTCGTGTTGCCTGCTCCTCGTCTCCCGCACGATGGATTCCCAGGAGGGAGACGAAATTCTGCGGCCTTTTAGAAGCCGAGAGTTTAGGATAATGGCGGCGGCGCCCGATCTCCGCTACCTCTTCAAGAAAACCCCGGCGAAGGAATGGCTGAGAAAGATTGAAAGCGGCCATTTCGATCCCGGGGAAGTCCCATTCGCCCAGAATCTGTCCAACATCCTCCGCCTCGCCGTTCTTTACAAGTACGGAGGCGTGTACATTGACGCAGACATGATACTGCTCCGAAGCTTTTCCGGCCTAAAAAACGCCATCGGAGCGCAGAACGTAGAACCCCGAACCGGGCGGTGGAATCGGCTGAATAATGCGGTTTTGGCGTTCGATAAAGGGCATCCTCTCCTTTTGAAGTTCATAAAGGAGTTTGCCATGACGTTCGACGGCAACAGATGGGGTCACAACGGGCCTTACCTCGTCACTCGAGTCGTCACCAATCTCTCCGGGCGGACTCGCCATGACTTCAAAATCATGCCCCCCATTGTATTTTATCCGGTGGATTGGGGTCACATTTCCAGTTATTTTATCAGTCCCGGTAACAAGGAACACAAGAAGTGGAGAAGTGAGAAGATTATTCAATTGGAGAAGGAAGCTCATGCCATACATTTGTGGAACAAGCACACCAGAAGCCTAAATGTGGAGGAGGGGAGCATTATGTTTCATGTCTTCAATCACCATTGTATTTTCTGCGCCTCTGCAGACCAAGACACCTGACGGAAGGAGAAGTGCTCTCTTCTTCCTCCTGCTGTACAGTTATTTGTCTGCCTGCATTGTATTATTTATTGTCCATGGATTGGATTTTTGTCTATAATGAATGCATCTCCCCTGTACTTGCGTTTTCCTAATTCTAATGTAAAATCAAGGTTTATGGGAGTTAGACATTTTTATGTAAGTGGTTTTTTTGCACATAGTTAGGTGTTTACAATTCAGTATATTGCTTACAACTCAACTTAGTGTGCTGACAACTTAGTATGGTGTATGGTGTTACGTTTTAAGTTAGGTTTTATGTCCACTCAAATTTATCAAAAATTAAAAAATAATTAAAAATTCATGATGGCTTATAAAATAAAAAATTATAAGCTTGAAGATTCTCAATAAAGTTTACACTGTTTTGACTATGCCACTCTTAACAAAATTAAAAGGTGCAATCCGGGCGCAAAACAAACTTACTGGCTCACTGCAATGGAGTTGGGTTTCAGAGATAATTGCGCTGTAGAATGGGATCAGTACATTAAAAAACTAAACACTGCTGGTTGTCGTCTGACTATGGAAAAAGATAAGCTTGTCTGGATTAATAATTCTACTACAGTGCGGTGAATGCGAAGTCTGCATATAAAGCTATTATTAATAGTTGGTGCATTTATCCTGCAGACTAGTGGTACAAAGTGCTCTGGAAATGGAAGATCCCACTGAAAATTCAATGTTTCATGTGGCATGCTCTACATGGTGGTTTGAAAACTTGGGAAAACTTAACCATTAGAGGTTGGGTTGACCCAAGTATATGTTGTCTTTGCAGGAACAGTTCGGAATCCACAAATCATATTCTGGTAGAATGCAGCTTTACTAGATCTATTTGTTCAATGATTATCAATGATCTCAAATTAAATGCTCAATGGGATAACAATCTTTTTAGGAATTGTGCACTTAGCTAGTACATGAACTGTAAAAGTCTCCCATATCTTCCGGCTATGGTATGTTGGGTCATCTGGAGAGATAGGAATGAAGCATTATTCGAAGATAGATGTCCAAATCTGATTAATTCTAGCAACAGAATCCTGGTGGTTATTAAAGATTTCGGTACTGTCCATGTTCTTGCTAACTCCAGACAGGATAGTATTTTCATTATTCCACATCATAGGTCGGTGGCCTTCTTTGACGAATCGGCGGTGGATGGTTCTTGTGCTGTGGGGGGTGTAATTTATATAAGCAAAGATCACTACTACACTCTTAAGCTGAAGTGTGGAGGAGGCACTAATACAAAAGCTAAGCTTTTGGGACTTTGGAGTGTGCTAATTGTTGCACATGCATTTGGGCTCCATGAACTAACGCTTTATGGAGACTCTAGAATGACAATCAAATGAACACAAGGAAATTATAATCTAATGTGATATCTTTACATCAGTGGTGTTGCATAACTATGAAAAAAACCAGACTATTCAAAGACATAAAATTTGAGCACATCTTTAGACAAAATAACTCATTGGCAAACACACTTTCCAAGGAGGATCATGATGGTGATGAAGGCTATATCAGATGGGAAGAATTTCAGGAGGAGCAGAGTTCTGATACAGGCATTTTAAACATTTTTGAGTTTTAATTTATGTTTTGTATCTGAATGTATGGAACAACTGAAAAAACTCCGATGAGAGTACTGTATTTTGTAGAATTCTTTGTTTTCTGAAGAACATTATCATGCGACAGCTGAAAATAGGTCTACGGATAAGATCTATGACATTTTGTACTATTTGATTCTATCTATGAATACAAGTAGTACGGTTTTTTCTGCTGAAATAAAAAAAATAAAAATAAAAAGAGAGAAGATTCCATCTTAGACCCGTATTTGTTAAGCATCAAGAGGGATCCAATTTCTTGAGGTGTAAATTTTAAAAAAAAATTAACTTCATTTTTTTTTAATTTACACCTCAAAAATGGGATCCTCTAAATATTTAATGGATTAGAGTTTAAAATAAGTCCATATTAATTTATTAAAAATCAATTTGTAATATGAATATGTTTATTTTTTTTATCCTTTTTTATACAAAAATTTTAAAAATATATCTATTTTACTTGCAATGCAACACAGTAACTTTAAACTCTATTCATTATTAAGGCAAACACACATAACATTTAGCTATATATAAACAAATACTTGTATGTACAAAATTACTCTCTTAAATTAGATTGAAAATCATAATAAAGTATAACTTTATTATATTATTAAAAAATATTCATTACTAAATCAAACATATCTAACCTATGTACATCTTAAATTAGATTGAAAAAAGCATATTAACATATAACTTTATTATACTATTAAAAATTGTTCATTCCTAAATCAAACATATGTACATCTTAGAATTAGTTATATATAAACAAATACTTATATGTACGCAAATTACTCCAACCTATATATATCTTAAAATTCGTTATATATAAACAAATATCCATTTGTACAAAAACTATTACCTTAAACTATATTTAAAAAAATCATAATAACATAGAGCCAAAGTGTAGTAAATTACCTCCAAAGCAAACTGCCACCATTGATTTGAGCATGTAATGCGAATCTGTGATAACTATTCAAATCTACCAAACTAACCAACTCAACGTTGACAAGACTTGGGATAAACCAAATTTATTTTCCAGTCAATTGACTAAGTCTTGATACTTTCTTAGGCAATTGAGATTACAATTATAATATAAATATAACTAGCATATCCACTAAAGTGGGGAAATCAAACCTAGAGAAGAACTTCAATATGTTGTAAAATAATAAAAAGTATGTGTATGTAGACAATATAATTTTATGTGTTTGAAAGCAAGTCTAGCTAATGTATGGTATAGATAGTAGAAAATGTTGTTGCAAGTACTAATAAGCAATAAATAGAAACACATATAATCGATGGCAAGTAAATGAATTGTACATTAATTTGTCATACGAAAAAGTATACATATGTGAGTAAAACAATAAAGAGCTGGGTAGTGATCAAGTTTGGCTCTAAATATATTGGACATCAACATTGATATTTTCATTTTGCAGGGATTGGGGATTGAAATTTTAAGTGTGAAAGGGACAAAGAATGAAGGTGTGCCTCTTGATTTTTTCGAAGTGACACATATGAAGTGTCTTTCATATTTGCATAAATTTCAAAGGAGAATGATGGTGCAATTCACATTCCTTCTAATGTTGCAGTGGGTGGCATTACTGTAAAGGTCAAAACTTGATGTTCATTGTTACCAATGCCATTGGTTGACGTTGTTGATGTCAATCCTGGGGATTTATGGATAGTCAATTCCCAAGCCATCTTGAGAGGGATTTGTTTCTTGTTACTTCAATTTATGGGTCGAATTGATATGTGATTTGGTTGAAAGTAGTCCCATGGATTCCCCACGAAATTATCAAATGTCGCAACAACATAAGCTAGTAAGAAAAGGAGTAATTGTTTTATTCTAGAAAACACTCAAGCAAGCAACTCTCAATCTGCACTAACAATTTAGGCCCCATAAAGCTCATCTCATCAATGAGAATGTATTGAATGTATTTCATCTCTTCTTCAAACATTTATAGGGCCTGTCCCTGTAAAGGATTCATGTCCTTTATAGGAATTGAAAGCCATGCATATATAGTAGTTGCATATATGTTAAATGTTACAACTCCAATTGAAGTGAGGAGCAATAATGTGCTATGGCCAAAGGTTGCTTGAAAGATATATGTTGTTGAGGTAAGTTCTTGAGAATCAACCCTCTAGCATAGCGGAGGGTTGTGAAGGCCAATCCTTGATGTTCATTGTTACCAATGTCAATGGTTGACCTTATTAATGTCATTCCTTGTGATTTATGGATGGTCGATGCCTAAGCCATCTTGAGGGGGATTTGTTTCTTGTTACTTCGATTTATGGATGTAATTGTTATGTTCTTTGGTTGAGAGTGGTCCCATGGAGACCCAATGTAATTATCCAATGTTGCGACAACATAGGCCCATAACTTCAAAGTATTGTGAAAACATATTTTTTCGTTACTTCAAAATATTGTATGGCACATTTTATTTAATTGTTATTCTTCACTTCCAAATATATTAGTAATTATGGTGATTTTTGGGGGGCTCTTTATCTTTTTCTATGTTCAATGTTTTTTGTCATTATTTATAGTTTTTCCTTGTGTTTATTTGTTGTTGTTCTTCTTCTTTTTTTATTACTTTTCTTATTTTCATTATTTATTACACTTCTTCTATGTCTTCCCTTCATTTATTTTCCATTTATATTCTCTACAAGTTGACAACACAATTCTAACGCAATGATTTCTCTTCAACTCTTTTAGATTTTATACCAAACAAATGAAGATTGCAAAAATAATAAGCATATATTAACTCTATATTTACTCATAATAAAGTTATCCTAAAGAAACACTAAAATTACATTTAATATAAAAACACAAATATATTTTTTATTTATTATTGACATGAGATTATTGATTTGATTTATTACTTTTTATTTCATTTCATAAAGCTATCCCTCTCAAACTAATACACATCAATGTATATTTAACTTTATATTTTATTTTCTAAATAAAAAAAATTACATTTTAAATTTTTGAGTTTTGTCTTAATTTAATTTTTAACCTTTTGAAAATTCTATATATTTATTGCATCAAAAGAGAGAATTAAAGAAATTATAATTATATATCAATTGCATAAAAAAAGAGAAGTAAAGAAATTATAATTATTTTTCAATACAAATAGAATAAATGTAAAAAAGTGCAAATAATAAGTATGAAAACCTTGAACAAATGTCAAAAAAAACTGCATATAATAAGTATGGATTAGAATATATGTGAAAAGAGATTTGAAGGAGGTTAACTGAAAAAAATTTCATATCCGAATTTGTTTCAATAGGGAGGCGAGAGTGTTTCGACAATGGACAAAAACCCTTCAATCATGTCGAAGAAGGAAATGATGGAATCATTAGAATGGACAAGGAATTGGACGGAACTGCCATACATATCACCTTATTTAGATGCCAATGATCTCAATAAGTGGACTGTTGCGGTTATACATGAAGTTCTTTATCTTTGCGTGCTTAAGAGGATGACAATTACAATCTTAGGGAAATTCTGTGATGACTTCAGATTCGTAAATGCATTTTCAAAAATATTTACGAGGCACCTAGGGATATTTTATTTGTCCTTGAAAGGTGGGGTCAAAATGGCAATTTTGTGAGAAGCCTATGATAATGCAGAACTGATTGATACGTCATCACTATTGTAGCCATCTATTGCTATTGTAAGTTATAGTTACATTGTTTATTGCTTAGCTATACAACAAAACAACAGTAGTTTCCCGCACGAGTGTGGCTCATTGACAATTCACTTGATATGAAGTCACATGTTGTAAACAGAGGTCACGAGTTCAAATCACACCCAGGCTTACCCGTGTCCCACGATTGCAGGCGGTTGTGGGGCACCTAGGGGTCTAGTGGTAGCAGGATTGGATCCCTGAACCCCATGTCACGCAAGTACCATCCCAATCCCCAGTTGTCGATTCCCCTAGTTAAAAACAAAAAAACAATAGTAGTAATAATCATATAATCATCATATTTCCGTTGGCGCCAATAGATAATTACAATAGACTTTACTAGATTTAACCTTCGTATGCATGATTTAACCTCCGATATTATCAATAGTAGAAATAGGAATATTGATATTATGATAGACCAATACACAGAGCCATTGAAGATAGTAATGAATGTTAGCTCATTCATTTATATTAGTTTTATATAAATGATCAAAGACCTTTTTTAATTTAATGATTTGATTTGATTTAAATAATTTTAATAATTTTGTTACGAGGGAGGATAATCACTCCATTTTCATATAGGGATAGTCTGGTTTACATTGTATAGTCACAATCATTGTAGCGATGTCAGTATCCCACAGCCTCCTATTTTGTGAAAATGTAGAACTTTTACAGAGAATGAGATATAAGGTCGGTCGCACTACCCAAGAGGTTGAAAATTGGTTAACATTTCCTCTTGTAGAACACGGCTTGACGGTTCTTCTTGTGGCCTACTATTTCGGTAAGATTTTGCCCACCCTTCTCCTCCATTTGTTCATTCAATCATTTGGAATGTTGTCGTATGCCTATCCATTTATTTGGAAATAAAGTCATTCTACTAAGTGCGATAATATGCAAAGTCCTATAAACTGCAATCACGATAAAGTGATCATGGACTTGATATTATCCGATAAGTAGGGGATGAAATAAAATATAATAAAATATTGATTGTTAAAATAAACGAAAAAATAAATAGAGTAGAAAATGAGTGCAGTGATCAAATCTCTAGTTGCAAATTATGTTTTTTTTACATAGAAAAAGGTTTATACTTCATATTAAAGTATATAAATGTTTACATAATTGATCCTCAACCTTAATGTTGAGGAAACTTTTTAATTTATCTAATTTGTGTAGTTTTATATATGCTTTGTAAATGTTTTAAATCTAATTTAAGTCGACATATTATGTTTTAAATATTTTATTAGTTTTTAAAAAAGAGATATGTGAGCTCCATCAACTTCATGATGAGCAATGAAAGAATTACACATCCCTAATAGACTGCAGAATGCACCTCTTCTACACAATTACCTGACACCCAACAACCATAAAGCAACAACAATCCAAACAATGGCCATGAAGCAAACAATGACCATGAAGCCGACTTTCATAACCTGTTTGGCCATGTCTGCGGATTCTCTATGTTTAAGACGTGCCCAGGATGTCAGCTGATCGGCAGTGGCAGAAATTTTGTTATACTAGCATTGCCGTTGCAACTCACCGTGAGATTAATTTCATGCTAAATTAATCCCCATTACGCTTGAAGCACTATGGGTTGTGCAACACCTGTACAATGTGATTCGAGCCATCCGCATGCTATTTTAGTGGCCGTTATAAATGCGAAGTTAAAATAATAAGCACATCTTTAGGAATTGTTTATTTCTCAATTTTATTTACAACTTTAAAACAGAGATTAGTTAAGAGTTGCACTGATGAGTAATAAAGAAGGGAGTAGTCTATTTATTCTAGCGGATTCTAGGGTGGGTTTGAGTCAGAATCATGTAATTGTTTTTGGTAAAATCCAAATTTCTACATGTTTAAATTGTATTTTTGTATCCATAAATAGATTCAATGCCTTGAAATACCCCATGGCACCCAAATTATGCAATTTCCATAACTAATATATGTAATTCTAAGATTTTTTAAAGATTTCCAAGTGGAATACAAAAAATATTAGACGGAAAATATGCTTGTAAAAGGTTGAAAACGTCTATTTATTCTACGTTTTCGACTTTTCCGTAGGTTTTAATCAAGGAATTTTTTTTTTGTCTTTAATTGTTCATTGTAGAGATAGGAATCAAATTTCTTGTATTGAAGTGTAAACTAAATCTTTTTCTTTAAAAGAAGGTTTACATCTCAAGAAATCTAATCTCTATAAGTGTATTATAAATTTGAGGTTAAGATGAAACTATGTAGTTTTACTTGTGCTAAGGTGATAGTAGATTTATCCTCTAAGTTGAAGGAAAAAACAAAGAATGACATTATTTGTTTAAATGAAATTAACATATATTCATTTTAACTCTCAACAGATTAGTAAATGATTATTTGTTTTAGATGAATTTAATCATTTAAAATTTACAAAGTATCATTTATAATTTAAAGAGTATTATTATGAAGGTTATTTAAAGTTAAGGCGAATAGTAATAAAGTAACAATGTTTGCCTGCACGAGTGTGGCTCATTGACAATTCACTTGATATGAAGTTACATGTAAATTGGAGGTCACGAGTTCAAATCACACCGTCTTTAACCGTGTCCCATTCTTACGGGGTGTGTGGGGCACCTAGGGATATAATGGTAGCAGGATTGGATCCCTGGACCCTGTGTCACGCGAGTACCAGCTCACTCTCCAGTTGCCAATTCCCCTAGCACAAAAAAAGTAACAATGTTTAATGATGAAAATAAATAATAATAAGAAAGTAATTATTGTTCTAAATTATTTTTCATTTTATTTTACTAAAATCAAAGTACTATTGTTTGATTATGTTAATGTTGAAATTAGTGAAAACATTTAGTTTTTCTAAATCATTTTTCAATATATTATTATTGAAGTCAAGGAACCCTAATGTTGTGTGCTATATCATTGAAATCAATAAAGATTACATAAATTAATAAACTAATAACACATCAATTTTACTTTCACAAAGATTATGCAATTATTAAAATTTTAATGTAAATTATATATTATTAAGAAAAAACCCATAAAAACAGGGAGAACATTAAACATTTAAAATTATAAAGAAAGAGGAGAAAATTATTGAAATGATTGAATTATATTTTCCTAACCCATAATATTTATAGTTTAATAACTTTACTCCATATCAATGTTGATATTGTAAATGCATTCATATAATTTCTTTAAATCATTTTTCATTGTAGAAATCGACATTTTAGAAATTAAAGAAGTGTATAATTGTTGTGTGAGATCATGGCATTTTTAGAGATGGATTTTAGTAACATTATTTTCTCATCTTTATTGTGTTGCAAATATCTGTTTCATTAACATTATTTTATGAGAGAGAAGAAAATTATTGAAATGATTGAATTATATTTTTCTAACCCATAATATTTATAGTTTAATAACTTTACTCCATATCAATGTTGATATTGTAAATGCAATCATATAATTTCTTTAAATCATTTTTCATTTTAGAAAGTAAAGAAGTGTATATTTGTTGTGTGAGATCATGGTATTTCTAGAGATGGATTTCACTAACATTATTTTCTAATCTTTATTGTGTTACAAATATCTGTTTCACTAACATTATTTTTTAATCTTTATTGTGTTGCAAATATCCATATTTCTTAAGATTTATTGTTTTATAATTATCCATATTCTTAAGATGCGTGTTTCTATATGTAATTGTATTTCTCGAGATTTATTGGTTTACAATTATCCATAATCCATATTCTTGAGATGCGTGTCTCTATATGTAATTGTATTTCCCTTTGGCATTGTTATATATGTACATTATAATATGGAATATAGAAAAATGTCATGTAATATTTATATATTCCATTTTCTTTGTCATAATCAACTGTTATATAAAACTGATCTGGTGATATAGTGATGACCTCCCAACGAGGTGGCACCTTTCATAATAGCTACATATAGCTCCATTCAATGAGCAAATCTCCTAGGAATCCTCCCCAAGGAGGACACACCCATTTGGACATTAGTTTCCAACTAAACAAGTTAGTTGTTGACGGGATTCTTGTTTAATTTGACTTGTGTTACATGTAATCATGTAGATGCATATTTTCAACTCTTGGGTTGAGTGAAGGAGTCTATCAAAGAATTGGTTTCGAACTTTTATTTTAAGATAAAAAAAAATAACTTGGTAGTCAATGGAATCAAAGTTATTTTTACAAAAAACATTAAAATATGTTCAACGAGATTAATATTGAATGATTATGACAGACCACTTACAAATATTTTTTATAGTTGAGAAAATCCACCTGAAAATAGAGAGGAATGTCCAGAAATCACATACACTATATCCTAAACGTACTTCAAACTTCCATCAAATCAGAGTCTTTACAAAACAACACAAGCCCTTATAAATGGTCGATGTAGCTATAACCAAGCTAATACATCAAACTAACTATACTAAGCTACCCAAAAATAAAACATCGATCGGCCAAAATGATAAGGAAAAGTTGCATTGCTAAAAGGCCATGTAACACGCTATGTCCACCAGCATGTTACCCACAAACTTTTCAAAGGAAAAGAAGCCTTCCTCTACACCCAAATCTCTTTTGGAAAGTTGTTCTACAAGGAAATTGCTTTCCTTATAAATATGAGAAAAGGGGATAGAAGGAATTTTGGAAATGAGGTTTCGAATCCTTTTGCACCACTGATCCAACACTACCACCTGTAATACCAACATTATTGTCCCAATAAATTACAATTTTTGAGTCTCCAAAAATATGAACATAGGTTAAATTCTGAGAATACACAAACTATAAAAAGGCCCCAAAGAGATATAAGCTTTTCCCTGGTCTTGGTACCCAAACCAGCCCCCATCCATAGCAAATAAAAAGTATGTGCAGAGACTCTCAATACCATACCACATCCACAACGATTACTTGCAACAGCACCATCAAAAAAACCAGAAGCATGATCTTCAGGAACAACAAAAATAGGAATTTGTTTGGGAGGTTTCATGAACTAAGGCTTGAACTAATCCTTATAAAGACCAAGTATTTTAATACTTGTAATCTGAAACTGAGGGGGACAGTCTTCAAATATGCATAGGTTCCTTGTCCTCCAAATGTGCCAGCATACAAAAGAAGGTAGTGCCTTATTGAGAGGGTTATGCAAAACCCACAGCCTGAGACTATCATCAAAGGTTTCATTCCTCTAGGTAGAAACTATATTTAGTGCAGACAACACTTCATCCCAAACCGAACATGCAAATTTACAATCAACAAATAGATGATAGAGATCTTCATTACTACTGTTACAAAAGCAACACTGACCTGGCCCATAAAAACCTCTGGCTAGTAGATTGTCCCAGGTTAAAATCATGTTTTCCAGGCATATCCATGTGAAGCATTTTATTTTTAGTGGCATATGCCATTGCCACAGTTTTTTGAACCACCATTTACTCGAGAGATCCACCATAACAGAGGAAATTGCCTCATAGGAACTTATAACAGTGATCTGGCGCTTGCTTTGCTCCTTAGCCAAAATAAAGCATCTGAGTCCTCGGTAAGTCTTATGCCTAAATGGTTAAGTCCAGAGACAAACAATTTCCATTATTCATTCAATTTACCTAATAAGACCAACTCATCTGCAGTCAGCCAATATGGAGAGTCACCATTCGCCACATTTCTCACATGAGCCAGTCTATGGAAACCATTAGCATTTAACGAATTACAAAGAGACTGAGATAAAACATAAAAATTCCCACCAACAATAGGATCCACACCCAACTGTATCAGTTTACCATCTCCAACCCTCCAAGACAGCCAGGAGCCCATCCAGTGGTAAACTTCCATAAAGTCCCTCCAAAAATTAGAGACTTGTGAAGAAGACTTCTTTGGGTTAATTATGATCCATTGAACTAAAGGAAGCCTCTTCAGATATTTAGCACGGATGATATCCTTCCAGATCCTTTCATTGAATAATCCCTCCACGAGATTTTTATACTAAGTGCCTCACTGTGTCACATACCCAAGTTCTAGACATTTTATGTTATTGAGAAAACATTATGTTTTATTTTTATTTTTGTAAAGTTTTATGACTATTGACCAAGTGGGGTCATGGATGACTGTAATTAATTACTTTGAATATTTTATTTTTAATAAATAAAAGTGGAGACAAATATCCAAAGGAGACTATTGAATGAGTGTTCACTAACCCACTAGGGGGAATGGGCTGTGGTGGAGAGCACATTGACACTTGGCAACATACTCAACTCACTTCTAACTGTTGCAGGGGGAAACTTCCCTACTTTTGTGGTCATGTTCCCCAAGAAAGTGGAACTGAGCAGGTAGCTCATTTACTGAAATAAACTGACCAAAAGACCTAGGCATGCTATTTATCTACCCATCAAATTCGGCATGAGGCTGTTCATTCTTACCTTGTGATAATTTCTGAGCACAAGAGATTTGATGAGGGGAAAGTTAGAAGTGTTTGAGTGAAATAAGACTGCATTCTGAACTAGTGTAGCCACATTGCTGAGTTCAATATTGCTAAAGGCAGGAAGTGCTACTGCTAAGTACTATTGTTGAGTTGCAAGGGAATTTATTCCATTATTCCACACAGCATCTTTGTCCTAGTGGTTCAATGAATAGGCTAGGGGGTCCTAAGGCAAGTAGCTTGGCTGTCTTCAGGATTTGGTTGGGTGGAACGGGTTCCTTTGGATGTTTGTTTCTTCTTCTACAGTTTCCAGGTTCATATTGTGTTATTTATTTACTTCTGTCAAGTTATTAATTTAAATCTGAATGTTTTCTATTATCAATTCTGCCATTAAATCTCAGAAATCCTGTACCCTTAATGAATATCTCTACTTCTGTAAATTATAACTGTTAGGATAACATGCATATGATTGAAGTAGTTAAATGGTAGAATGATTGGATAAAAATTATTTCCTGCATTTTTCCACACACTAGTTATAGTGCCGTACTCTAGTACAAGAAAGGATAATTAGGGTAGATCAAAATGATCTTATGTAATGAATAGATTTAAATGGTTTATTTATAACTGAGTTAAATTTACATTCTGTACTGTAATGGGAATTACACAAATAAAAATATCTTCTGTACTATCCACTTAAGATTAGTACAAATACCTAATACATAGACTATTTCTTACGATACAGAACATTCATAGTAAATGAAATAAATGATTTTATATTCTATCCAAACTTAGGATTTGATTAGGTTTTAAAACCTTTCAAATCGTAAAACATATACCATACTTTTTTGAGTTGAAACCTTCCATTTAAACGATACATTATAATAAATCAAATGAATTAACCCTCTGAATATTCCTTCTGTTTTAATTTCAATATAAATATATGCACAATAATCGCTTATGTTTATTTTAGAAATTTTGTATAAAATAAACATCAACCTAGACAACAATTTCGTAATATCTAAAACAGACTTTAGTATTACAACAGAAAATGAATAAATTTACACCTTCATTATTTACAAGACATATATTGTTGTTTGAATTATAGGAATACGAATCTAGTGTAAGCTCTACAACAACACTATAAATCTTTACAAGTAGGGTTTTAGCTGCAGGTTCGAAACCCCTGAGGTAAACTTTAAACATTCATTACAAACTCAACTTATTATCAAACCAATATCCACATTAGGGTTTAAATCTCTGAAACACATCCTTACGGTTTAATTGATTTTTCCAAACACAGTATGGGTAAAGCCCTATTTCTTTTATGAATAGACTTACTTTTGTTTAGAAGTCTAATTTTTAGTTACCAAGGAAAACGAAATCTTGAGCAGGTCGAAGATCCAACCCTTCGTACCATATACTAAACCAGCATGAGTTACTTTTTAAACACCTTCATTGTTTTGAAAAATTCACTTGAATTGCACAGAACAAATAGCTCAAAATAAATTGAATAAATTTATGATATCCGAATCCAAACCCTTATATAACAAAAACCTTAGCAAAAAGCACTGTATACAGTGGCTGAGACGAAAAGAAAACGTTGAGCTACAGCTAAAAGGGGCAAAGCCCTTAATATCTTTTTGCTTCACAACTTAAATGATGAACATAACAATCTTCTACACAACCATGTTTACACCTTCGAATCTCGGCGAAGACAAAACAAAACAAAACCATTTTTTTTGCAATTGTCGGAAAAACCCTTGGAGGATGTCGCCGAGGCTTACCCGGATAGCTAGTATCCATTTCTTGCAGACGAACATCAACACCGTAAAAGAAGAACCTTCCAAGACAATGCATTTTACATAGGGGTTAAAAACGAGAATAAAAGTGTAATACGAAACTGCAATACTAACAGATAACAACTAAAAAACGAAGGAGAAGTTTAATACATCACCTGAGTAAATCGGTTTACATCGTTTCTCCAGGCATACTGTATGTACTCAAAGCATTATTCCAAAACTCCCTTAAAGTAGAAACCAGACCCGGTTCACTCAAACATCGAATGAGAAACCTAATTACTGATCAATGCAATAATGCTCACGACGTACCCATAGGGGGGTTCACATTGTTATATTCACACAACTTGGTATTTTCCAAAACCACCAAACAGAACTCTTCTTGTTATAGGTCACGGTATCAAGACTCGAGTGCACCACATTCTGGAAATCCACTTTGAACTTCACATCATCTCTTACAGTATCCTTACAAACTTGTTACAGGCGGCTCATCACACCATCGAAACCCTAGAAGGCCGAAGCAAGAATGTAAGTTACAAACCCTGGGAATCCATAGAGCCTGTCGGCCTCCCTTCCCACTCTCCCATACAAATGAATGCTACAGGAATAATCTCGGCGAGATATGGTGAAGAAGGGTTTATTCCAAAACCTGAGATACATAAGATCAACGGTAAGGTTCCAACCACCCTAGCACTTAGAAATACGTTCACCAACTGCATTTAAAACCTCAATTAAAACTTGGTTCACCATTGTCGAGATAGCTGCCAACACCGAGGTCCATCAAGACGATACCTTACCATGTCATGCCCAGCTCGGTATTGATCACATGTCCAGTCATTATGTCAAGACCTTAGCTCCAGTCTTAACACGTGAAACTAGCCGCCAAGGTAGCCACCATGTAATCCACTACGATGGTAGTTATGGGGGCATTAAATACACCACCTTTGGAACGAGTGCCTGCCAACGCATACTTCTAAAGATTTAACTCTTCACTCATCATCATGGTTGTTATATAATCCATTTTAGGTAAGGTTGTATAGTTTCAAACCTTAAAAACAACACTTGCATTATAATCTACGTTTACATTCCTAAATACATGGGTCATGCATATTTTTCCAAAGGTAGGGTTATCGTAATAGTTATACGTATAAAGTTTGCAAATAGATTAATACATACCCTTTCCTATTCAAAGTCTATACATTTAGATTACATAATTGCATTCCTAATATAATGTATAGTTTATAAAGACTATATTATATTGCTAGATATAGGTGTTTGGTCTATGATCCTTGTGATAAAGTAGTATGACAAGGTTCTCACCATAGTTTTTGGTGAAGAATATGTAGTTGTAAAACTATGCAATATTTTCTTTATCATTAATATAAAAATTATATATTTCCAATACACAAACCCTTTCCATAATAAACTTTGAGATTACAAAGTAATGAAGACAAGTAGATAATTGCGATAAAGTACCTGAGAGAAATTTCAAAGCAAATAACCCTCTACACAATCATAAACGATAAAAAGACCAGTATTGTGTTGTAGGATAATTGAAACATACAAGTAGGCTGCCAGTGGAACTTCTTGGTCATACCTGTTCTCTGTAAATGGTATTTTAGGAGCGTTAGCTAGCGATAGCTAAGTAATCCTCAGGGCTACTCAAGGACCCCTTCAATACATCAAAATGATCTTTTAGTTGCTAGAATCAAAATGCATAACTTAGAAAGTAAGTGATGATATGCTTTTGAACAAAGAAAGTACACAGTACAAGCAACCGAATTAATTTAACATTATGACAATTTTTAGTTTGACACTAATAGAGGTTACGACATTCAATACTTAGTAAACAGCTGTTGTAATATTGTTTTAGAATTCTTAAGTAATCTAACAACAGATTACGAAAGTTGTTATTGTTGAAATACTTTGCTTAGAGTTTAGCATGTTGTTGTTAACATTTAATACTTCCGCATCGTAATCACAATAGTTTATGCTACTTAAAAACAAATTAAATTTTAGTGATTTTTTGGGGGATGTTACACACTGAACCACAAGAGATTCTTTATTCCCAACCCCCCATAGATTTAGGCAGAGTTATTTTTTTCCAGCTAGCCACATGAAACTTAGACTTGTTACCACACCCTACCACAAGAAGTGCATCATCCTTTTTCGAATACCATGAAGGATAGAAACTAGAATATGGAAAGTGACATCCAATAAACAGATATACATTCCAAAACAACTTTCACAAGAATGATTCTGCCTCCTAGATATAGCCATCTATAGGCCCAGCATTATAGCCTCTTCTCCACTTTCCTAAGGATCCAAATCCAATCATCTTTTCCATAATGATTGGGCTTTAAAAATTATCCCATATACTCAAATCCATCCTCAAGTGACTTCCAAATGAAAGGGAACAAAAGTTTGACCTGGGACAAAGAATATGGGTCAAAAACATGATGATAAAAACAAGATTTTGTGTGGATTGATCTCCATACCTGAGACATCATAGAAGAGAATAATTATATCATAGAAATAAATCCATTCATCAATTGTTCCATTGCCAAACATCGGCACATCATCCATGAACAACAAATGAGTGATGGAGTGGATTGTAGTCAGTTTAACCCCATTCAATATTTTCTCCTTCTTAGCATGTTCAATGAGTCTGGTAAATCCCTCCACAAGTAGAAAAAATAAAAGAGGGCTTAAAGGGAAGCCTTGTCTAAGGCCCCTCGAACTCTTAAAAATCTTGGATGGGGGTCCATTAACTAGAACATAAAAGTTGGCAGAAGTAACATAGGACATAATCCAATCAACCACCATAAGAGGGAGACCAATTTGAAAGAGAATAAGTCTCAAAAAAAACCAATCCACCCTATCATATGCTTTGTTAAGATCCATTTTGAGTACCATTGCAGCCAGCTTCTTAGATTTTATGGAATGCAAACTTTCTTGAGATACCCCAATGGCATCCAAGATCTTCCTCTTACTCAAAAAACCAATTTTTTATTTGGACATGCACTCTGCAAGCTCAAGGACTTAATCATGTCAGCAATAATCTCAGTAATGATTTTATAGACAAGATTGCATAGGGAAATCGGTCTGAAATCATCAAAGGTAGAATGATTTGATTTCTTAGGAATCAACGCTACAAAAGTTTATTTTAGAGATTCAAATATGGACCCATAAATCCTTGCTCCCTCAAGCACATTTAAGAGATCCTGACACATCAGCTCAAAGAAATGAGAAAAAAATTCAACAGTCCAGCCACCAGGCTCGGGACTTTTTGCTCTAGCAAACTTTTTGATGGTGGATTCAACTTCCTCCAAAGTAACATCTCTACCAACATAGGCACCTTCTTCCTCCGAAACAAATATGGGGTAGTGTTGTAACACCTTTAGTTGGGCATCAATATTTGTTAGTTTAGGGTCCCTGAAAACATTTGAGAAATGATCAACATCATCATGTTCTAGATCCTTTTGGGAGATTATGATTTTCCCTTCTGGGTCTTTAAGATCCCAAATAGAATTATAATTCCTCCTCTAACTAGCAAATTTGTGAAAAAAAAATAGAATTACAATCCCCTTGCTTGATCCAGATGGCTCTACTTTTGAGTATCCAGGTTTATGCTTGAATTTTCAAAAGGATTACTTTCCTAGATTCCATCTCAATCAACTGATCCTTAGAATCCCTGGAAAATATTCCTAAGGGATGTTGAGAAAATATGTTCATAATTTGTTCCTCAATCATAGACAAGTCCTTAGACTGTTCAATATTTTTGTTCTTCTCCCATTTGCTAACCACCATCTTCATCTTTTTCATATTATTGGCCCAGAAGTCCAGTAGACTCCTCATGACCCATAGAGGTAGACTCCTCATGACCCATAGAGGAGGACGACCAAAAATATTTGACCAAAGTAAGAAACACGGGATCCTCCAGCCAAACGTGGTTAAACTTAAAGGGGTACTTATGCACATATTTTTCCACGTCAAATTGCAAGAAAATCGGATGATGGCATGAAATACCAAATTGGGTGATCTAGTATCTAAATCTACCAACTAATTCTAAAAGGATCTCTGAGATAAGGAACCTATCTAACCTCTTGGATACCCAAACCTTCCCAACCCTTCCATTACTCCAAGTTGGAGCAAGAGGGAAAGGCACAACATCAACTAGGTTGTGGCTTTGAAAAAGATGAAGAAAAATATCAGCAAGAGGGTCCAATCGAGGATAATCTACGCATACTTCACAAGCAGATAGGGTAAGACTAAAGTCCCCACCAAAAATCAATAACTCCTCATTGAATATAACACTACCCAGAATCTTCCTCCAAAAATATCATTTTCCATGATAAGGGGCGTAACAATTCACCACTGTCACCTCATGATTGAACCCCTTGACCTTACCCAGCAGAAGAATTCCTTCAACAAAGTGATAAGGTTTAAAATCAGCACATGGAGGTTTTCCATATGGCCAGGATTCCACCAGAAATCCATGTTGCATCTAGGGCACAACACTCCCAGCCATGGAATATTTTTAGGAAAAAATAAACAGCCTTAGAACTGCAACACATGGTTTCCTGGACCAATAAAATATCCACCTCGTTGACCCGTTTGAGGGATAGAATCTTGGGCATCCCCCCAATTCCTCTAACATTATAATACATGATTAACATTAATCCGCCTGAGAGGAGGTATTCGTGGCTCTAAGGACCCCAGATAAAACATCGGGTGAATGCATAGAAACGGAGTTCAAATGATTGTCTAATCTAGCCTATAAAAGCACATATGTAGGAGATGACTCCCTACCAGGATGTTGAAAAACCTTATTGGGATCCTTGGAATTATTGGTTCGCTAAATAGTGACATCCGCATAGCGAATAAAGGAAGAAGGAACCACATCTGGCCGCGAAGGCTTATCAGAAAATACGTGTAAAGGGGGATTTGTCAAGATATCCTTGAAGGAAGGCACAATCGTTTTTAGAACACCATGGTTAATACTAAAATCTTCAAAAGGAGAACCTCATACCACTTCTTACAAACTAGCGAACTCCTCAAAAGACTGACCCCCATTATCACAATTCTCATGGGAAGGCACTATAACATCCCCTTCACCTAATATGACCAACGGGAGAGGACATTAACAAACTACAAGGTTCTACATTTTGTTCGGATATCCACATCATCTTTTTCAGGATCTTGCATGCAATTAGGGTTTGCATGCAGAATCTAGGGTTTGCATGCACCTACATGCACTTGCATGCATCCCAGTCACCAGTTTGATGCCTCCAGCACCTTAGCCACCTCATTCTAGCACTCGGGAGCCACTTACTACAGAGTTTTAGCCCTCCTAGGCTGAAAGGCGCCCACTTCTCACCTACTTCCAGAGAAGGGCGCACTTGTTCACCTACCACTGCTGTTCCACTTCAGTTACACTCAGTTAGCTCCGATTCTCCCTGATTTGAGGCTAGTTTCACTCCTGACTGACTGTTTCACTCCCGTTGGACCTCCAGATTGACTAGATGACTTGTTCTGACTTCAGTTAGCCTCCCATGCGCCCCCACTGAGCCTCCCTCTCCTTAATCAGTGCTACACACTTCAGTTACACTTATTACACTCAGTTAGACTCAGATTGACACCTGGATGACTGGTTCTTGTGCATTGATGACCACCACCGATTGATGATGAGGACTCCTAGTCGGAGTCAAGCTACTCCATTCAGTGATTCGAATGGCCTACTTAGTCAATTCGAATTGCTCATTGACTGATATTGTATTCTATTGTAATTCATTCACCCTTTCTGGGATATTGAGCACTGCTGCATGTTTTGCACAGTTTTGCACCATATTTTCTATGTTCATCTGTTGTGATTGATTTACTTGTTCATTAGATCTGCTGTGACTAATTTTACACATTTTGCCCCATAATAATATTATGAATTTCTAATAGGCAAAATATGTGTGCATAAACAAAAATAAATTTACACAACGGAAATAAACTTGATCCACACACACACAACATCCATATACAAGCATAATCATAACAGACATTAAATAAAATGATTTCAAATTCAAATTCTTGAAAATATTTATCTTTATCCAACGCATATCCAAGCAACTGGATGTGTAAGAGCAATTTTCCACCCAACCGTAGGCACTCTTCCCAGCATATACTCTTTCCATTGATTGGCCACTACCAAGTTGGGATATGAGGCCACCAGGATGAAGGAAACACCTGCAAGCTTCTCTCTCTTATCCCACAACCCGTTTTGCACTCTATGCTTATCCAAATGCTCCTATAGAACTCTACAGGGATATCCCTCAACCCTCACAGCCTTGGCTACAACAATACCTACACTAGACAACACCCTTTTGTGCCCAGGCATCCCCTTCACTGATCCATGGTTCTCTTGGGCGATCCATCTTGCTGGGTGATTCCAGTGTGTGCATAAAAGGATACCAACCTGCTATATTTTGTTGGAGAACCACCTGTATCCTTAATCCATGGCTTCTCGAGCACATATGGGTAGGAAAACTCAATGGGTAAGGGTTCATATCTTTCCCAACCTCTCTGCTCACCTACAACCATCTATTTTCCTTTACAAATCTGTAGCTCTATCTCCAAATTCAAATTTTTGGGTTAAACACAGTCTGGTAAGGTCATGAACAACAATGGGGAGCTCCTCGTAGTGTATATATGCATGAGAGAATGAGATAATTAGGATTGAATCCAAGGGATATCAGAAAATGGTGAAAATACAACTGACATAGATTTTAACTATAGAAGAAAGGACTACTGGAAGTTGTAGACTAACTTCTAGCAGCTGACAGAACTGGCATAAAAGTGTAGTCAGCCCCATGCTTCAATAACTACATGAGGTGACTTTTCCCACAAACCTCACACATGCATTCAATGATTGGAAAATATTCAAATGAAGGTAATTGGCTCACTTAAATTCACATGGAAGAATTTAGATGAGTTATAACGTTGACACTTGGCAGCAGAGGATTTAGTCTCCCATAGACCCCCTTTCCTCTTCCCCTCTGGTGGAATCATAGCCCCTCTAGTGCTCTTTACACATCCATCTTGGACCATTTCATTATTTATGCAACATAATATTTACATATATTTCGAGTTAGAATGACAATCCATCCATACAGTACTGTTTATAAACCCCGCAATATTCCCTATAGCTTTTGGGGCCTTCTGTCAATGTACAACATTGCTCCTTTATTTTGATCTTTGTCTTTCAGCGGTAAATAATTTGCTGACAATCCATATCTGTGCATACTTAGTGTATATTGTACCAGGTGCATCCAATATTTGTAGTTGTAACAGGGTCCAACATACTCCATCAATTATGTACATATGTCGTAACCGACCTTTATGCCATCCATGCAAAACAACCCCAAACCATGTAATGAGGATGGTGCAATTCGATATATCCTCTCGTTCACACAAAAATCTGTGTTTAGTTGAGGAAGATCCTTGGGTACCCATTGTTTCACTATATGTTTGTACCTTAAGGGCACCTCAATGTCGCCTATTGTCTCATCATCATAGGAACATGACCCCCCTTCAGCGAGAAACAATTCCATGCGTTTATGGAATTTTCTTTTGATCTTTTGACATCTAGTTGATATAACTCTTGTAGACCTACTGGATGTCTCACTTTCATCTAGTCTTACTAAACTCCCCTCGCTCTAGGAAGAAATATCTGACAAATACCCATTTGGTTCTACCTACACCATGGGGGAAAAGTTCAAATAGGACATTGTTGGGTATGCATAATTCATATTAGAATATTACAAGGCATTAAGGCATGCATTTTCCACTATCACCATACATAGTTACCATGTCTCCCCCACGCTTGAAAATGCATATGTTGATTAGTAAGGGATTTTTCCTTTAATTGTCTTGCATGTTCAAAATTGGAAAAAATGGCCAAAATTAATTTTTGAATGCCTCGAGTTCGTATAAGAAGGAATCATCAAAATTTTGAGCCTATGTGTTGTTAAACTGTGTGATACATAGTTTGAAATCATCATGGAATATGATTTGAGATTTGGATATAAAAAAGTGGACATAAATTAATGGAATATGCTTTGAGATTTGGATAAAAAAAAAGAGTAAAGGTGATCCCAATTCTAAAAGAGGATGATGATATGGTGTTCTAAGGTGAATTAATTTCCTTGCATGAGAAATAAACTTGCTTTAAACATTTTAAGGGCCAAGTAGACTTGATGTGATTGTGTGATATCATATTATTAGAAAATCCATAGAGGTAGACACCCTTGGGTGTTAAGATATGAATGGTGGTATGTAAACTCCTTCCTTTTATTGGCCAATTTAGCAATAACACAAACAACATCAACATTGATATATTTTTGACATTCTTAAAGATGTAAGTCCAATAAACATATATCTACAATAATGTAAGGTCTTATGGATGTTGAAACGATTTTTTACCATGGATTAATTTACCTCCTATATAAGCTTATTTCTTTGTTACCTTACCAATACACATAATTTACAAGGTGGTAGAAGTTGTCACAAAGGCACAAGGGCTTGGTCTCTTAAAAAACAAGGGACAAGGTACTAAACTCATTATGGATGGAGTGGGGTGTAACACACTGTGGGCCTCCTCCCATTGCTCTCCAACCAATCTCTTGGCTCTATAACAACCCCTCCATTGTTACTACACCAAAGTAAGATTGATCCAAACCCATATCATCACTAAGATTGTGGGAATATGAAATAGATATAAAGAGTCCTAATATGGTTAGGGAGCATTGGATAGGGAAGTGATTCCATATTGTTATTATCGCCCTTTGTTGTATTAGTTTCATGCATATGCACATATTTTCATTTGTATGTGCATGTACATACACATATGCAACTATTACCGTGAAACATGGAATTCCCAACACTCTAGGGATTTCCTTCTCTCTAATACATGCCAACCACCCAATTCATTCCATGTTTCCTTATAAAAAGTAATCACACAACTATTTCCAAGTTAAAATATCATTTCAACTCTTCCAATAGCAGTGCCGACCTTTACAACTTGTATTCAAGAGGAGGGACGAACTCAAGGGTAGCATGCATGTGATGTTATGATATTTGAAAAGTACTTGATATGTTATGATGTTAATTTTTGGTAGAGTTAGGGTTTTATGCAAAAGAATAAAAAAATTCAATATACTTTAATACAAAATTACATCTACTAAACAAGTACTGAAACTAAATAGTACAACAGTAACAAAACAGCGTTTTCATCTCTTTCGACTTTTCCACTTTAACACTACCAGTTGGCTCACTATGTTAAAGTAATCTTTAGTAAAATGTAATTATTAACAATAGTTAATCAACATTAACATGAGTAAAGAAGATAGGTTTAGGGTACTTACCTGTAATGTGGAACCTTCCTATTTTATACTCAAAAATATTACTTTCAGTCAAAATTGTACCTCTTATAGGTCATCCAACACTAGGAACCCACTAACCCTACTAAAGGGTAAGTACAAACCAAAAACACATTTTTCATTAAATTTGGAATTAAACCGTGGATCTAGAATTCCAAAATAACTAAAAAACTCAATTTTGGTGTTGCCCTTGGAATAAAATGTTTCCAATTTTAATGAAATATGTGTTCAAAGAGAGAGAGAGAGAAAGTTTGTATGCAACAGTAGTTAGACAAAGACAGTTACATTCATAACAGAAGTTAAATAAAGCACAAAGAATGATTACAACAAAAGTCTCAGTGCAAGTAAAAGCTTAACAAAAAAACACAGATATGATCACCAAAAATTTTGTCTGACAGGACAAGTCCTAACAGGAGATATTTGGGAAAATATAAGATTCAGCATTAACACAATCAAAGAGAACTCATTCCAAGCTAAGTATAAAAACTTCTCTAATAATCAGCCTTAAGTTAGCCTTCAAGCAGGCAGATCAGACTTCCATAAGATTTAGGATAACAATATCATAATTGTCACGGCTTCCTTCAGTCAGACCAGACAACTAAAGAATAGGGTTCCATTAAAATAGGAAGGAACTACTTAATAAAAAAAAAAATTAAAAATTAAAAGTAAAATAATATTATAACAAATAAAATATAAAAGAGTCATAAATAATAACATAAATCATAAGTGGGGTTCTAGGGTCATTTAGGTGAGGGTACGAAGACCCAAAAAATGACCCAACATAAGATACGTGTGGGTACATGACCCATAGCCCCTAGGACAACGGTAAAACACAAAGTGGACAAACAACCATATATATAGTACCCAAAGGACCAAAGACATTAAAGGGTGGTACAAACAATTCAAGATGGTTGAAATGACTGTAATAACCACACGTCAAGGGAAATCTACCACAACACCAATAAACAACAAGGTGTAAGGACCAAAAGTAAATCAACCAAGGTGGGGAAGGTGTTAGTTTTTAATCATTTAATTCAATATGTTCTAGGATCTTAACTGAGAGAACAATATGTACAACATATCAAACATAAGAGACCGAAGAGACACAAAGCATTTCACCGGGGAAAACCAAGAAGGTGAAAAACCCCGCAACTTCCTCAGAGATAGAATGAGCACCAATACAAAGATCACAAAGATCAAACCTCAAAACAAGAGATAGTAACCTAGGAGCTTCTCCTCCTCCCCTTGTGCGCACTCCTCTTCTCTCTCACTAATGCGAAGTGAGTGAGTGTGTGAAAATGGATAAATAGAGAGGTGCTCCTCTCTATTTATACTTTACCTTTACTTGCTTTTTACTCTAACTGGGCCAACCTCCCTTAGGAGAGTCTAATAACCCATTACCACTTATCACTGGGCCGACCCCACTAGGTTGGTCTAATAAACCTTTAACTCATACTGGGTCGACCCCTCTAAGGTGGTCTAATAACCCATTAAATATAAGTTACAACACTTACAATATAACTTGCGACACTTGCAAATACAAATGACGACACTTCCAATCAGAGGAATAATACATCTTCGTTGGGGATACAATAAAGTACAAATGTAATGCATACAATATACAAGTTAATATCTTCCGAAGTTACAAATACATCAACAAAAGGTACAACCAGTCATATCTCTCTCAAATGTACAAATGTTCCATATAACCTGAAAGTTCATCATCATTGTATGAAGAAGGGTCAACACGGATCATGTTGTCATGATGAGGTATATGTGTGAACATGGACTAATGATGGAATCCCACACAGCATGAGGTTATTTCTTATTGTTAAAGAGTATGTGTTATATATAAAGTATTTATAAGTCCCCTATAACATACTAGTGGCCTTTTACAGGTGTTTAGAAATGATATAATATGCGCATACATACAAAAATAATAATACAGTGAGTATAACAGCCAATAAATATTTCATGGTTAAGTACACAAGATTCAAAACATGCCCCTTGATTTAGAGGAAGCATTAGATTGCAAAAATTTGGTAATGATACCCACCTTAGACAAAGCATTAGATTGCACAAATTTGGTAATGGTACCCACTTTATGATTAAGCCATATGAATAATAGAGAGATTTTTTGGGGAAAACAGAGACAGTTTTGAACCTCAAACTACTTTATTCCAAAAAGCACTATGTCAACTAGTTGTACTAGAGACATTGTTATATAATCAATAAAGGAGAAAGACAACCTTTTGTTTTACTTAATGGCTACAAAGGAGGTGGGAGGTTCCCTACAACATTTACAAATTTGAGGTTCCCTATAACTTAGACATCCTTGTGACTTTACAATCCCTTATTTTAATTTTATATTGTCTTTTAAGGTTATGTGGATCCCCTAATCCTCACAAGGGTTTAAACTAGGTTTTCATTCCTAAATTGAGTTAACCTTGCAATGGTTGGAAATTGACCCTTCACTTGTAACCATGCATCCATGCATCCATGCAATAGCTCCTTGTAACTACCTCTTATTTGACCTTCCAAAGATATGGAAGGTCAAATAAGGTCAAATATATGCAATAGATCCTTGTAACTACCTCTTATTTGACCTTGCCAACCCCTTTTGACACAATGTCACCCTCAATACACATTCAACTCTACATACGTGAAGCTTAGTAAGTTGTTTCCACATCCAACACATTCATCGATGTTCATACTTTTCATGTTTTCTTGACTTATCTATGTAAATTCAACACATCCATCTCTGTTCATATATAACTATGAAGCAAATTTCCAACCTAGGCCTTCAAGAATTTTTCTACCAAATCAAAAGGCCTTTCACCTTATGAAGGATTCAATTTGTGAAACACAAGGAATGGTATTACAAGTGATGTAGCAGTTTTAATGACAACATCTAAACTAGCATATTGGATGCCAATTCTATATAAAATCATGACAATGTGCGGCTAATATATATAAAACCATGAGAACTAGCTATGGTTATTGAACACTTGTTGAATTCTAATGGAATCAACAAGCTTAGCAAGGCAAAAACAACAAAATATAACCTACATCGAGGCCTGAAAATGTGTTATTGGCCTTAACATTTAGATGAAGTATAGGTAGTCAACAACTGTAACTAGCTCTCATTTGACCTTCCAAAGAGATGGAAGGTCAAATAAGGTCAAATATATGCAATAGATCCTTGTAACTACCTCTTATTTGACCTTTCCAACCCCGTTTGACACAATGTCACCCCTCAATCCACATTCAACTATACATACATGAAAATTAGGAAGTTGTTTCCACATTCAACACATTCATCTCTTTTCATAATTTTCATGTTTTCTTGAATTCTCTATGTAAATTCTATTAAATTTTGAGTATATAACTATGAAGCAAATTTTCTGTATATTTCCTGGACAAGTGCCTGATCAATTTGGTACTGATGGCCAGCAGAAGCCTGCTAAAGCTATTGTTCTTCATCTTGATGCTTAGGGTCGTGCAATATATGAACAGGGGAATGTAATTGACAAGCCAAAAATTACAAACTTGGGCACTTTGAAGGTGAACATAAACAAACAGAAAAAGAAGCATTTCAAATTCTAAGGCTAGAATTTGTTGAAGAACCCAATTCCAATCCCCAATTTGATCCAAAAATGGGTACTAATAAAACAAAGCTCATGAGGCCTAAGAGGATGAAATTTCAATTTTTTGAGGAAGGAAGATGGTTAAAGGAGGCAAAAATATTGAAATTTAGAGTCAATTCGGAGAAGCACAGGAAAAGGAGTTGAAGATCAATCAAGCACTGCTTGCCAAGTCAAAGGTTGAGCTTGATATAAATCCTAGTTTTATTGAAGTGTCAGAAAAAGTTCCTACAAAAGAAGAGAAACCAAAGGATCCTATACCTGATGTTGAGTGGTGGGGTATGGTTATTTTACCCTCTGGTAGATACACAGATGTTCTTTTACCTTTAAAGTTGACCAAGAAGGAATAGAGAAAATTGCGTACACAACGGCGCCTTGCAAAGGAAAAAGATGACAAGAGATTATAAGGCGGCGTTTGATAGAGCCTCCAAATCCAAAAGTAAATATGAGCAATATTATGAAGGTACTTGGTGTTGAAGCAACCCAGGATCCAACAAGGCTTGAAATGGAAATTCGCAGTGCTGTTATTGAGCGTGAACAAGCACATGTTGACAGGAATATTGCACGAAAACTCACAGAAATATTGCACGAAAACTCACATAAATATTGCACGAAAATTCACAGAAATGTTGACAGAAATATTGCATGAAATTTGAGTATGTTTTTTCTTTATTTCTAAGAACCCTACCAAACAATTCGAGGCCAAAGGAGAGATATGGGGTTCAAATCTATGAACCATTCAAACAATTCGTGGCCAAAGGAGAGAAATGGGGTTCAAATCTATGAACCATTCAAACAATTCGTGGCCAAAGGAGAGGTGGGGTTCAAATCAACCATTCAAAGTATGAATTGGACCCCATAAAATTTAGGGCTTCGTACTCACCGACTTGGAAGGAATTGCTTCTTCTCACAATTGCTCAACTCGGGCTCCCTCTCCCCTACACGGCCACAATCAAACTCTGGTCACAACTCACGGCTCACCGAACTCATTGGGTGCACAGAAAACCTGGTCGAAATCCTCTACTCAGAGCAAACCGAACTCAATGGGTGCACGTGCGAGAAGATGAAGATGCACGAACACAATCCCAATTTGCTCACAGCTCACAATATGAATTTTCTCATAGCTCACAGCAATGGTTGCACATAAGCCCTGGCCGGAATGCCCTGCTCATAGTTCAACGAAATCAAAGGGTGCACGTATAGGTAGTCAACATCAATGAAACACATTGGCGTGGGAGGTAGAAAGGTGAGCTATTGTTTTGTTGTTGGTTATTTTTTTTATGTATTTAATATTAATTTTGTATTGCGAATTATATTATTTTTGTATTGTTTTTTTTGTTTTACTATTTTATTTTTTATGTATTATATATATATATATGTGTGTGTGTGTATTTAATATATATATATATATATATATATATATATATATATATATATATAGAGAGAGAGAGAGAGAGAGAGAGAGAGAGAGAGAGATTGAAAAAAAAATTAATTAAAATTAAAATTAAGATTTTATTTAAAAATTTAATAAAAAATAAATTAATTAAAAATTTAACGACAATATTAGTGATGATGGCGTTGATGACATCATTTTCATTGATGATCATCATCAACACCATTACCACAATATTTATCGTCATCATCATGATAATCATTGTCACCATCATCATCAACATCGAGAACATCTTTGTCATCATAAGCATCATCCTTAATGTCATCGTCGTCATTGATCATCATCATCATCATAAACAACACCATCGTCATCGTCGTCATCGTCATCGTCGTCATCATCAACGTTACAATCATCAATATTCATCGGCATAATCATTATAAACAACAACATCGTCATCATAAACAACAACATCGTCATTAATGATATTTCAAAACAAGTGATCAAACCTTAACAACAAAGAACCTAAGAGTGAGATACAATAATGCATTGATTATGTGATATGGTTAATCAGTGTGACAAAATATATGAGGATGATGGTATTGAGTTCAATATTTCTAAGGATATAATAATAATTAAAATGGTTTCATAACCTTTTACAATAAAATGTTACATATATATACATGCTTGGATGATTAAATACATAAAACTAGGTAATCCATTGCAAATCACCCAAGGTATAATAGATCAATATAACTAATCACTCAAATCTTGGAATTAGGTAGCTAGGGAAGGCACTGACTTAATCACTATATATAGTGGACCTTATATACCTAGTCAACTTTGATCGCCATACTAGTCAAGCACATCAATCTTGTGAGTTATGTTATGAGCTATGATATAGAGGAATGAGTTATGCTAAGGTGGAACTTTCAATCACCGACTAATATAAGGGTTGAACTAGAACCATGTAGATCAAGCAATGACTTTGGATCAATGGTATGTTAAAGATCAAAAGTGGTTGTCATGCATGGTAGCGAAAATATGACTAGAAGTATGTGCTAGTTTCACATAGGTGTATTGCAATGAGCGCTTATTTGGCTGGTCACACTATAGATTCATAATGGTTTAGTTCACACCAAAAGTTCTATATTAATGAATAAATTAACACCAAACTATATTACTCAACAATTTATTATCACTAACACTATAAACCTACCATGTCATTATCTTATTGTATTGACCATTTATATACCTTATTGTATTGACCTTCCAATGGTTTATTGGCTCAATTTGTATCCTTTTGACCTTACTAACATGGTTAAACTTGGAGACTCAATACTTATGGTTGGCAATGTTAGGTTATTTATAGGATAATAATAATGTATGGTTATCATTGGCATGTTTTCTTGGTAAAATTTTATAATACTTGATCTTTGTTGTAATGTGGTAATAATCTTCCAAACTATTAATAAAGAGAAACCATAGCCAATACTAATTACATGACACTATGCAGTTTCATTATTTAAGAATAATATCATGCCTTATATCCTATTCTATCATAAAAGATTATGAAACTCATTGGTATTTTATAGTACTAATTGTTCTTAGTGTGAGAACAATAACTAACACTTGATGTATTGATCATGATGATATTTCAAGGGTAAATCTCATTTACAATGCCTCCGTGAAAATTTTCCATGTGTTAATAGGATCATCTTAGTCTATGTATTTTATATTGGAAACTCTTGTCAATATAGAATTATTGGCACTAATTTTGTAGTTACGAAGGTGGTCTTTTCTTTATCGTATAACCATTTCACTTACAAATATGCCTTGACATTGTATAACTAGTTATCTAGTCATATTGCATCAATACCTTCCTCTTACATCGAGCAATGTTCAAGTTAGGTACAATGTAGATAAAATTTTAATCTAGGTACAATGTAAATGAATTAATGGTTGCACATTTCTTCTCTCTATCTTTGCAATGAAATATCGACATAAGATGAATATATCAAACACAAGATGATATAATTTTTGCATTGGGGGTTGATTTTTGTGTTTTCCCCTATTGGATACCTCATTAGGAATGAATGAAGGTGAATTTGAATATTTGTAAGAAAATATGTGTGCTTCTTGTACCTTGTTCTCATCAAGGTCGGAATTCAATACACTATATGTCTAGTGTTGCTTTGAATCACTTATTTAGGAACTACTACGGCGAATATAAGTAATATATCTCAATTATTTAAGATCTATTACCACTATTCTAAGTCATATATCTCTCATAATAAGAGGAAAACCATTATATAGTACAAGAAGCAAAATCACAAAAATCATATCACCGACAATTTCAAAGTTGAAAATCAATGTTGAGTTAATCTTGATGTTGAGCTTGTTGAACACATCATGCAATGCCATTTTGTAATATTTTTGAATAATCTCATAATCCATCCTTTGATCAAAATTCACTAGCAATGGAAGCCATATAGATTTATTACCATATGATTTGAGATTCATATAACAAAAAAGAAATGATAAGAACTCAATGAAAACTTGATTTTAAACTATTTAAGGATTGAGCTCATTTGTTAGATCATGATGTTGCATTTTCATTACTACCTTGAGATTATCTAGACTTTTAGAATGCTTTATTCTCTATTAATGAGGAAAAAAACATTTTTTCTTAATTGTTAGTTGTTTTTCACAATTGAAATGTCCATTTTATTTATTAAAAATTAAACTACATAATAATTAGTTAGGTTTCAAATCATTAATTTAATTGTGTATGCTAAAAAATTATCATGCACTAAACATATCGTAAAATTTCTTGGAATCAAAGAATAAATACATGTCTAATTGAAAAAATCATGCATTTTGATAAAACAAAATTGAAAAAATATTATCCATTACTTAAACATATATGAAAAGCAATATGTTCAAGTTTAAGAAAAAATCAAAAGAGTCTTTTTTTACTAATTTTTCTTCATTTGGGATAACATTTCTAGATAATAGATGTTCACTAATTGTGTACTAGTGCACATTCTATATGATTGTCAAATTGTTAGTCTATAGGTATGGCTTTTTATTATCGAATTGTTAGTGTCAGTCATGTTTGAGTCTGGAAACCATCCCACACCGTCAATGCATGCGTCTAGTCTAACCATGCCAAATTTCAGTCCAAGCAAGCACAAATTTAAAAAATTCCAACGCTGGCCCCGTGCAGTACATGATCAAGCACGCCATTTGGGTTAGCATGATAATTGTGCATTTCCTTATTGATCTTCTCTTTGTTTTGAGAATAATTTAATATTCTCTACTAAACAAGGCAAACCACGTGAATTTGGAAGCTCATCTGAAACCCCCCCCCCCCTCATGTCACTCTTAATCCCCCATAACCCAACAAACTCTATGTACAAAAAAATAATTTATTGTGTTTTTTGTCATACTTAAGAAGCAATGTCTCTAATTATAACATATGCCAACATATAACAAGATAATGGCAAAAACACTAAGAAACAATTAATTTATACGTACCAATAAAATTCAATAATTCTATCGCAATATTAAATCAAAATATATAGAGTAGATATATTAAGGCATTCCTCATACACTTCAATGGACTTCATCATCTTCTTCATACAATTCATCATCTATATCATCCGGTCCAGATTCAACATTGTAAGGATTTTCCATATCATCATCGTCATCAATGTCAGTTGCGATCATCATGTCATTGTCGATATCATCTTCATGGACATTGCCTGCTACATCATCTGATTCAACTAATTCTTCGACATCTTCGTTTGGAACATGATCATCTAACTCATGTTGATCATCTTCAACATCATCTTCTTCTTCGAGACCCTCTTCATTACCTTCCTCTACACTATACTTTATCGTCCTTCCCCTTGGATCATTTCTCACAACAAATGACCAAGCCCCTCTACCTGGAACCTCGGAGTAAAATACCTATTCACGTTGGCTTGGAAAAACATAAAGCTCTGTTCCTGGCTCAAACAACCTTGTATTAACCATGGTAAATCCATTATGATGTTCAATAATAGTTTTATCGGGATCACGTTGATTCAATCGTAACCTGTACCATTTGACAACGAACAGAACTACTTTGAAGGGGTTAAAGTCACATTGAACAATATCTTCCAAATACCCATAGTATCGATTTTCTGAGAGTTCTATATGTATTTTAGTTCTAGAGGAAACATTGGTCACCTCAAAGACTGCAGATATCCCACAATCTAATGTTTTCTTCGTTTCATCCAACTTTTTTATGCGAAATTTACAACAATTGAACCACATAGTCTTATGGTGTTTTACCTACAACAAGCCATACACGTAAAGATTGCATCATGATCAATTGATGATTAAGTGCATGTTTATGCCGTGCAGGGAAAAAAATCAACTTGTACATCAATATATTTGCAAAAAAAAAACAGTATGGATGATTAATATGCTTTCCTACTTATCTTTTAGACCATATGCTAAATCGATTTCCCTTTGTGTAATATTGGTATCTCCATTGCGATGAACTACTTTAACTAATGAAGCCACCACATCTTCCCATGATATTCCATGACTAGATTGTTCACATCGTTCAATCCATACCTTCATCCAATCTGTATAAATGAAGTGCATCCCACTCTCGACTAACTGCTTGATGAAAATAAAATTAAAATTCAATACAAATGTATATTCACTTAACATAGTCTATAATTTTAATTGATGCATATTGAATATTAAAAATACAATAAGTATGATATATACATAAAAATCAACAGTCAAATGTATTATATTAATTAATATCCACTAGCTAATAATTACCTTTCACCTTCCTTGATCTACCTTTCCCCTTCAGGTACTCCCCTTCGAAATTGTTATTGGATTCTGGATCATAAATGCAACCTAAATTGAGCTCTGACACTAATTTAGGAAGATATTCACTAATATACATCATGTTTTGGTATACCATATATCCCTCCACCATAGAACCCTCAGGACGTGCGCGTTGTCTAACCAAACCCTTCAAAAATTTCAAGTGCCTCTCAACCATCCACATGGACCTTGAGTGTACAGGTCCACACAATTCAATCTCCTCAAATTGGTGTATGAAGTAGTGTTCTTGTGCATTGAAAAATGCCGAAGGTAGATGCTTATGCATTTCACACATGAGACAAGGAATTTCTCTCCTCCAATACTTTATATCTTCTTTATGGATTTCTTTAGATGACAACCATCTACAAGTGATGCAAACCATTCACGAGATTTAACAAAAAAAAACATTATATTACATAACAATTAGTGCACAAAATCAAATATAAGTTCTACAATGAATTAAACAAACACTAAGCGCATGCAAAAAATCGCTACTTACCTCATGTATTTCCCAAGATTATATATAACTTGTTTGACATTGTTGTCGAAGTTGTCCGGAAGAGAGAGAGGTAGAACATACTGTAACAATATACAAATCGTTTCAGTTTTTTACAAAAAGTAGACAAAAAATTACCAACAATATGCACTAGAATAAAAATATATAGCAATTATATGCATACCATAATAATTACCTTCATGAAGATATGCCAATCATGCATTTTAACCCCCTCAAAATCACCTTTCTTTGTTATGATATTCTTCATGTTCAAACAAAATCCGGTGGGAAATTTAATTTTTCGCATGACTTCTTTTACAGCATTACTTTGTTGCTCCGTTAACATCCATAAAAGTGAGTTTATATTAATTTGATCTCCGTTGCTATGAAATTGAATGATGTATTTCATTGCATGGTTGGATTCTTGAATGTCATTGCAAATTTTGACATTTTTTTCTTTCTCACTCCTTCCATCCAATATTCACCATAATGTTTCAGTCACATTCTTCCTAATATGCATTGTATCAAACAAATGAGCAATTTGTAAGTGCTCATAGTAGGGCAACCTACTGAATTGTTTAGGATAACTTTTCATTCCTTGTGGAAGCCCATTGATGCCTTCATGTCACGATGGTCATCATGAATCGTAGTTTATAAAGAAATTACAAAAATCAATGTCAATTACAGTTAACAACACACAATAATAAAAAATCCATAACATTTCATATACAATGATAGATAGACAATTTGATCCGTACGTACCTTCACAATTTCTATTATATTGCAACTTCCATAGGTGAGGTGTCATTCTTTGCAGTTTTAATGCAGTCTCTTGCTTCCCATTGAATAGATGTTTTTCGGTAGTTCGATACCTATGATTCTTAGAGAGGAAGTGCCTATACTCATCAAACATCTCCTTTCCTAAACTTTTTGAACGACGAGATTTGATCTTAGGACCACAAACTGGACATGCAAATTTTTCCTTTGTCTGAAGACCTGCATAAAGAGATGGATTAACTATGTCAATTATAATTATATATAAAATGAATGGATTATTTAAAAAAACATGCGTGCATAATATATTAACTAGTTCATAAAAATAAATGCAATTAAAGTGTAACTTATCATTACAAACCGCAAAAATGGGTTAACCCTGGGGCATCATGTATTGTCCATACAAGCATTGCATGGAATTGAAATTTAATTTGTCATATTGGTCTTGATACATCATATATAGTGATTCCATTCCATAACTTTACTAGCTCATCAATAAGAGGTGCGATATATACATTCATATCTTTAACTTGGTACTTACCTGTTTGATTTGAACATATGAAATATATAATTATGAAATACACAAGAGAAAAATAAAAAATATATATATGACATTATGCAACAAAATACGACAAGTGAGATGCCACTACATTAAAAAAAAGAGTTGTAGACACATACCTCGAATAATCATTGACAACATTATGTGCTCCTTCTTTATTGACAACCATGGAGGAATGTTATTGTTGATGACAAAAATAGGCCACATCAAGTAAATGGATCTCATCTCTACAAATGGATTGACACCATCTGCTACCAAAGAAATCCTAAGATTACGAGGTTCTTCTTTAAAGTGAGGCCATTTTTCCTCCATATCTCTAAATGCAGACCCATCTGCAGGCATTCGAATAATGTCATCTTGACTTATGTTCCGTGCATGGTAATCCATAAATTGTGCTATGTTTTTGCACCTGAACAGTCGTTGCAAACGTGGAATAATGGGAATATAACGAAGAACCTTGTGAGACACCTTTTTTGTTACTTGATCTGTTCGATATCTACTAATATGACATTCTGGACATTCTGTTTCAAATTCATGTTGATTATAATATATAACATGGTCATCGGGGAATGCATCAATTACTTCATACTGCATTCCAATTTATTTCATGATGGCAAATAAATCTCGATATGTGCGAGGTAAAATATTTGATGGTGGTAACAAAAATTTAGCTATCAAGCTACAACAAATTAAAATAAAAAACTAGTTAATATAATATATAAATAATATTAATGAAACACATTTCATCCGTATTAATTTTACTTATGGATTAACAATAAAATTATTAGACGAACAGTGATAAACTTTTGCGCGATCATATATATGTGATGAAATATATTACATACCTTAACATCCGTGTGACTAATGTGTTTGAAAGACCATTCTTAACCTTCAAGTTCATTATCAACAATATAGCAAAGAGAATATTTATGTTAGATCCCTCATAAAGGGGTTTGTATGCCTTCTCAAGAAGAGGTAAATCATGAACATCATCAAAGTCATCATTTTCATGATCATCATCATCATCATCCATTCTAACATTAAATGTATCAAGGATCAATGTATTTGTACCATCATCTTCAACTATGTTATCAGTATGATCATCTTCATCAATATGATCATTAACTTGTTCTCCAGTATTCATAGCTCCATGTCCCTCCGATACTTGTTTTGAAAGCACATCCTCAGGGAGATATGTCGTAGGATGTATTTCCTTTATAATTACATGAAACCATCAATAGATATTAGTTAATATAATAAATATTAAAATGATACATACATTTACAAAAACGATCAATATAAAGACATATATAATGCAAAACCTACCAATGGACGATATTCATGTCCCCCCTCAGCATGTCCATGTTCCCTACAATGTTTTTGTTGTTGCTGTGATCTTTATTCTTCTCCTTTTAAAGCCCCTACATTGACTACATGGAAAATAACATTTCCCATCACCCTTTTTTTTTAGTCCATCCCACAATTTAACAAGCAATTGTCGATTTTGTTCGTCTGGATCAGGAATAGTGTTATGTGACATTTTCTCATAAAGAGCTTGACTAAAGATTATCGATCTTAAAAAAAAAACTCCACACTTCACTATTTTTTATCAAAGTAACAATTGAAACAATTATGTATTTTTATACTGAAAACAGTCTGTGCGAATAATATAATTTCCACAAACCGTCGCTTGTATAGCCAACATGTCGGAATGTTTACAAAATTTATAGTTTCTAAAAATAAACGTTCGTCGAAAATCCAATGATATTATTATAGTTATCGTTATGCTTTACCCGACGGGTGTAGTCGGATAATCGATGGGCGTCGGATATCCGACAATGCCAGGTATCAATTTTAAAAAAATCAAGAAAAAATTCGTAATTTTAAAGGTGAAATCCGACAACACGGTCAATTTCGTCGGATTTTGAGTTCAAATTTAGTTGTGGTGGATGTATTCTTCCTTAATTCTCACTTTATGGTATCCAAAATTCAAGTCAATCTTTGAAAATACCTTTGCCCCTCTCATTTGATCAAAAAGATCATCAATTCAAGGTAATGGATACTTGTTTTTCACTGTAATTTTGTTAAGTTTCATGCAATCAATACATAACCTAATTGTTCCATGTTTCTTTTTCATAAATAGCACAGGTGCCCCCCATGGAGACACAATTGCCCAGATGTACTTCCTTTTCAACCATTCTTGCAATTGCATTTTCATCTCTAATAATTATGGTGTACTCATTATGTAAGGTGACTTAGATATTGGTGCAACTCCACAAGATCAATTGTAAAATCAATGTTCCTCTTTTGAGGAATTCTTGGCACTTCATCGAGAAACACATCCCCAAATTCTTACAGGACATGATAGTCTTCCAACTTGGGAATTTCATTTTCCGTTTTATACAAAACACAGGCTGCATACAATTGACAACCCTTTCTAAAGAACTTATTTGGCTGCATGGATGAAATCTAGCTAATACTAACTAACTTTGGTATTCCCTTCACTGCCCTTGGGTTTCCTTCTTCATCAATGCATTCAAAGGTATTGGTGTAGCAATCAAGTTTAACTTTGTGTGCCTCCAACCAATCCAATCCAATCCAATGATAATATAATAGGAACCAAGTGGAAAAATATTCAAATTTTCCCATGTGAAAAATCCATCCATTTTCAATGGACATTCTCCACAATTTCACTAACTTTCCTCTTGGTTCTAGTGGCTAGTTGGACCAACCATGATTTACTATGATTTGTTTTGTTAAAAGCACAAATATCAACAATTTTAGGAGTGATATAATTATGAGTAGATCCAAATTCAATCAAAATATAAATAGATTACGTAGAAATATAACCTTCAACCTCAACCATAGTTGATTGATGATCTTCTTGGATGTTCTCTAGTGCAGCATAGATTCCAGAAACGATCCTTTCTACTTGACCTGGAGTTTTAGCCTCTTGGATGTTGTGAACTTGCTTTGCACTCCCATTTTGATGTGGATAATTTCTAAGCATATGGTCCTCTCTGCATTCCCAACATTGAATTGGATCTCTTTGCTTGTCTCCTAGATGGCTTGGTCACACCATATGGTGTTTATCTTTGTTGATTTCTGAAATGAGGAGGCTTGAACCCCTTCTTTATTTGGTCAAACTTCTCATTTTTATTGTATTTCCATGCCTTATGGAATTCTTGCTTGCTTGCTTTTAATTTGATCATAGAAATACTTAGCCTTTCTTATGGTTTCATCTAGAGTGTGAGGTTCATCAAACTCATTTATGTCCTTGTAGGACTGAGGTAATCCACATAGAAAACACTAAATTTTAACCTTGTCATCCCTTATTTACTTGACATATCTTAGCAGTTGCAAGAATTTATTGGCATATCCCTCCAATGGTCATTTGTCTCAATTTCAATTCCTAGAACTCTTTGATTGTAATCATAATACCTATAAAAGAGGTACTTTTGCTTGAAGTATTTATTGAATTGTTTCCACACAATCTCCCTTTCATTAATCATATTCACTTACCTAAGGTGATCCCACCATATAGGTGCTCTTCCATTAAGATTGAATATGGATACCCTTGCCTTCATGTTTCTAGAGTAGTCTTGGACTTGGAAATACTTACTTATCCCAAGAAGCCAAGCCTCAACTTCTTGACCAGATTTTACTTCATCATCAAAAGTAGCCTAGGTTTGGCCTTCCTTACTTCTCCATGTGAGTTGTTATTGAAAGGCCTATTACGCTTACTCCTATGAGATAAAGAGCTTGAACCTTCAATGGAGTCTTTAAAGGTAGATGAATCACTAGAAGAGAAATCTGGAGTATATGTCTTATCTCTAAAAACTCTTCTTGAGCTATGGAACCTTTTGTGAAAATGGCTCCTTGATCTATTCCCACTATTTTCCTTATTTCCTAATTGTTGACCAATATTAATCTTCCTCTGAATGTCTATTAAACTTTGGAGCATGTTTTCATTCAAGGGTTCTATTCTTCATGAGTTCTCATCATCCTCTCATTATCTACTATGTAACTTTGTAGCTCTACTCACAAGCCCGTCATAGTTTCTGCAATGTCTATGGAAGTTACTTGATTTCTTCAACCATGGATTGTCTCTGCATTCTCAACCTATATATTGAATGTTGACATTTAGTTGTCCATGATATGATATTGAATCTGCAAAAGTATTCATATAAACACATTTATTAGCTTCATTACATTCTAAGAAAATTATAAAATTATTTTTCATGCATTTTGGGAACTATCCATATTGACATTTTTTGTCGAATTATGGCTATAGGTACTTTTCTGATCAACTTATAGAAACATCAGAATCACAAATTCAAAATTTGACTCTACACAACTTTTCCTCTCTGAATGAGCTTTCCATTGACTATAAGTATGCTCAGATGTGATTTTTGAGCAAAGAGTTACAGTCCTTCAAAATTCTTAAATTTTCCTAATTTTGCACTTTTCTTATAGGCCCATTTAACTCCATAGGCCAACTTCAAACACCAGTAGAATAAAATTTATGGGAAACCATAAAAACATTTTTATTGGACCTGATAATACATATGACCTGGATTAGTCAGCAACTTTCATATCTCCGATATGATGCTTCAGTCACCTTTAATAAAATTATGGAATTTAATACTTTTAACATTTTTTACTTTCTCCGGACTTAGAAATGATTGGCAGTTCTATAACACCTCAAACAGATAGCACAGTGCAAAATTTCCAGTCTTATTAGTCATTGTATCACAACCCAAAATTTACACAAGTCTTCGATGTATCAAGGGGGAACGACGGGGGTCAAGGGGGATTTCCCACCGCACCGAGTGGGTTGAGGAAAGCACCCTTGTTTTATTTTTGTAAATATTTTGGATTTCATGCAATCTGGCACATAAGCTCGGGGAAGTTTTTCAAATTATGGTACCTGAAAATCAAGGGTGGAAACGACTGCTTATTTCCTTATCACCCTTACCATAAATGGTTTATAGACAACGATGAGTAGTTTCTAGTTATTAATAAGTAGTTTCTATCACCGCATTCCTCCTTTCTTCGAGGCCTTCATACACGCCAAATATCCTCTACGCAAACGATCCCAATCTGCTTCCCCCATGGGCCCAAATTAAATCTCAGTTGTTCACGCTCAGGTACCCCAGGATAAAGTACATTCATCTTTCAATGCACAAACAATCCCGATCTACCCTTGGAACTTGCACGAAGCAACCTCATCCATTTGCAAGTGCGTATCCCAAGGTAAATCACATTCAACTTCCGTAGTGCGAATGATCAAGATTGAAAGTTGAAACATGAACGATCAATATAAGCCATCCATGCAACCACCCCCTTAGATAAAGTGTGATGAACTCCTCTAGCGCAAACGGTCGCAATCAAAAGCTGCAAGATGCACGATGCAATCTAAGCCATTTGCAGGACCACCCCCTTGAATAAGGAACAATCAACTCCTTTAGCACAAACGATCACGATCATTCGATCGGACTTGATGATGAAAATTTGGATCATTCACGACAGGGGTATTTCTCCGCCACAATTTAGATTCCTGGAGATTCATCGAAGTATTTAGGATTCACCGAGATACCAAAGATCCCGCTACAAATGCCGTCAAAATCTGTGGATTCTCATGCTTTTGCGATTGGGCACCAACAAGACATTTCAACCATGCTAGTTGTGCATATCATCTAACATGGATGGTCCATGTCACACCCCCTTGTCCATGTGGAACCTCCACATCACACCTTTACCCACGTGGCATGGATGGGGCCCACTCATTGTTTTCTAAATTTTTTTTAATTTCAAAGTTATGTGAAATTTTAATTTTGGCAATAGGGATTATTTTGAAATTAGTGCTAGCCCCTTTTCGATTATGGGACTTCTCTCTCACGTAATAGAATAAAAAGACTCCATTAATACCTCTGCAATTTTGGAATTTTCATCAACCAATCTACCTCTCTTGTTGGTAGACCACAGATCTAACCCACGTATTGGTTAGAATACCATCTAACAACTAAGACCATGGGTTTTCATAGAAGCATTTCATCAAACACTTCATCTGCAAACTCATATTTTTTCCTATTAAGTGTGGAATCTATCCCATACAGCCCTCATGTTACAACCTAGAGCTCTGATACCGCTCTGTAACATCCCCATCCATCATTCCTACCAACAGAGGGGGGACGTGAATGGATTATGGACTTCTAAATTTTTCCCAATGTCCATATTACGAATTTATAACCATTTAAAATGTGTGTTCATATGCATGATATAAACACAACAAAAATAACTTTGTCCACACACACAACACATGCATTTACAAGCATAATAATAAAATCTTTGCACATAAAATACAAAGAGAATATTTATCTCAAAGATCCAAGCAATTGGTTGTGTAAGAGCAATTTTCCAACAAACCATAGGCACTCTATTTAGCAATTTTCCACTTTGTCTAGCATATACTCTTTCTACTAAGAAGCCACCCCCAAGATGGGCTATGAGGCCACCAAATAAAAGGACACACCGACAGGCTTCTCTCTCTCAACCCACAACCCATTTTGCTCTCTATGCTTAGCCAAATGCTCATGCATATCTCTACATAGATCTCACTCAACCATCACAGCCTTGGCTCCAACAATACCTACCCCACACAACACCCTTCTATGCTTGTGCATCCCCATCATCGATCCACGGCTCTCTCTAGTAATCCATCTTTCTAGGTGCTTACTATTGTGTGCATAGGAGTCTAACTAGCTATATGTTGTCGAAGAACCACCTACATCCCTAATTCATGGCTTCCCAAGCATGCAAAAGTAGCAGAACTCAATGGGTAAAGGTTCCTAGCCTACCAAAACCTCAATGCTCATCTACATCCATCTCTTTTCCCTTCAAATACACAGATCTGATTCCAAATTTGAATTTATGGGTTATAAACAGTCCGTTAATTAGTAATGGCATGAATAGCATGAAGGAGAGACTCTACATAGTGTAGAAATATGCATGATCATAGGAAAATAAGTGAATGACTCCAAAAGATAGGAGGGAATGGTGACAAGACAACTAACATAACTTCTGGCCATAGAATAAAATGACCCTTACAAATGTTATAGAAGGATATACATCCCTTGCTTCCATAACTGTATGAAAGGACTTTCTCCACCAACCTCACACATGCAATCAATGATTGGATTTCATAGAAAAATGAAGTAATTGGCTCATTTAAAGCACATGGCGACAGTTCGATGAGTTCTAAAGTTAACACTTATCAATAGAGGATTTAATCTCTCATAGGCCCCCTTTCCTTTTCTCCTGTAGTGGAATCACAGCCCCTCTAGTGCTCTTTACACAGCCATATTGGACCATTTTATTATTTTCAAACATAATATATTTTGAGTTAGCATGACAATCCAACCATATGATCCAATTAAAAATATTTACATCATACATGCGTAGTCATTCTCTAGTGGGGCCTTTGCCTTAAGCTCTATGAATCCATACTAGCATATTTACATTAGCTACATAATTTAGGAATCCATAATCTTGGGTTGGGACTAGAGGGATATTGAATCACTTACCAATCTTGCTAAGGTTGGAAATGGAAGACTAGATGTCACCTAGTCCGTTGAATTTCAATCACACTTGGCTTATGGAAGAAGATTTCAAGAATTTTATTTCGACCAACTAGGCTCATGTGGACCTAATTAAAGGGCAGACGGCTATGAAGCAAATTGCAAAGAACTTGAAGCAAATTAAAGGAGTAATAAAAAGATGGGCAAAATTCCATGCTGCGGAATCTCAGTCTGAGTTGAAGGAAATAGAAAGGATTAGGACTTTGTTCAAAGAAAACTCCTCATGAACATTTTCGAATGGACATTAAATCCGTAAAAGCACTCGAGGAAAGAAGAAAGAATCTCTTAGATAAAGAAGAAATCAAATGAAAGCTAAAAAAAGCGCAAATTGGATGAAGGAGATATTAATACATAATTCTTCCATAATTATGCTAAAATGCAAAAGGAAAATTAATACCATTTGGGATATAAAACACCCCATTGTTGAATTGGTGGGAACCTACAAAGATAAGGTTGAGGCTGGAAGAGTATATTTCTCTTCTTCAATCAAGGAACCTAAAGGGTGTCCCATTGGGGAGATTATGAGGATTCTGAAGTTGGTGCCAAGACTATCAATGACTAAATGTATCGATTATTGGAGGCATATGTAACCAGTGAAAAAAATATTTAATAGTATGAATTCTTTTAAGAAGGGGAAGAGACCAAGCCTTGATGGACTCATTGTGGAATTCTATTTGGATTTTTATGATTTGATAAAGGAAGACTGATAAATATTTTTTAGGAGTCAAAGACAATAGGAAAAGTCTTGGGGGCATTGAATACCATTTTCATTGCTCTCATCCTCAAGAAACAAGATGTTGAATATTTTGATGGTTATAGGCCCATTTCCTTATGCAATATTATTTACAAACCTATGTCTAAGACTATTGCTAAGAAGTCAAAAGGTATTTTTTCAAGTATTATCTAGAAATAATAGTTTGGTTTCTTGTACAATTGACAAATACATGATGCAGTGGAAACAGCTAAAAAAGGAATGCACACTATAAAAAGAGCAAAGCTACCAATGGCGATTTAAAAAAAATGATCTTGCTAAAGCCTATGACAAGGTCAATTGGCTATACATCAAGCTAATTTTAATCCAATTAGTAATGAACCTACAAACAATCAACTGGAACATGGGGTGCCTCCAAATAAGATATCAAATGTTGTAACTTCAACACATCTTTTGTTCGTTGATGAAATTTTGATTTCATGATTATATACAAGAAATAAGAAAAATGTAGCAATTATTGGAACTTCATTACAAATCTACCAGCATGGAAATCAACTTGAATAAATCCACCGTGTTTGTCAACAAGTTGTTTGAGGGAGTTTCAATGCAATTAGGTGATATACTTCCACTCACTATAGAGAATTTGGAGCAAGGGGTGAAGTATCTTGGCTTCATATTAAAACCTAATAGTTATAGGTTTGAAGACTAGTGGTGGTTATCAAGCCTGGAATTTGACGTGGTGGAAGACGTATTGAGCAATCTAGAACGTATTTTACGGGTAAGATTATTTGCCACACGTCACCGTCTACGTGTGAGATAAAATGTGGACCGTCAATTTGACGTCTAATGGTGTCCATTGAACGTCAAAAATGCTAGTACCTACGGGCCACGGCTACATGCAACTTGGAAAGTGGGTAATGCAACCGTGGTTTACCCACAACCTAAGTTAACCGCAAAATTGAATGCATCATGACACTTTGCAGTGTGGCACCGTCACCCATGCACAGTTTGAAACTCGAGCGTTGGTGCAATCAAATGATGTCACGCAGCCGTTGGTAGTAGGTACAATAGGGTTAATCCAAGTTAATGGAATTAATTGCTCAGTTTGGTAGCTACGGGATGCAACATGCCCACTGCAACTTTCCCTTCAAGTTGTATCAGATCCAAAGGAGCCACAGGCTGATCAGTTCACCGAGTAAACTCCATCAAGGCCCTAACCATGATTTTATGATCCCTTCCCTCCCCGTCTCGGTGAGACGTAGCCAGTGGCCACCACCAAATGTGGGTCGAAGACTCGAAATATTTCCAGAATGCCAGTGCCCAAGAAGGTATCACTGCATGAATCCTATCTCCGGAGTCCAGAGTGTTAAGAGACTCAGGAATATTCCATGTCTGGAACGGAGAGGAAGCTGGAGACCTTGAGGCTAAAGACTAGTGGAAAGAAGTTTCCCTATTCTGGTTCAACGAGAGGAATCTCAAGTTCTTCCAGTTTTCAGGTAAGCATTTGCAATTGCTCCCGTTCCATTACCCTATTCTCAACTATTTTAAAAAATTAATTATGCTTCTCATTAGACCTTTCCTGTGGCTGCGCCCAATTTTTTCTTTCTTCCAAGTTCTGAATCAAATCCCCAAGTTTCCCATAGGGTTAGGGTTTCGTCAGCCTACAGCCCGCCCAAATTGTCTCTGAACAGTTGTTGACTACCATGAATACCAATCCTCTAACTCCAACGCACCCTACAACAGCACAAACAAATTCATCAGCTACTTTTCTTAACACTACCACAACCACGACCATGAGCACATGAGAGTTTTCTCACTGAGTAGGAGCGCCATCGCTAGCGCTGTGACCAAGGCCCACCTTCTAACTAACTAAATGAATGAAACAACCGGTCGAAAAAATATAGGGGATATGAAGTTTACTCTGTTTAATCTGTGGGCCGTTAGATGAATACTTAACTGGCAACCCTCTAGCTAGTTAAATGCAGAGGTCATTTAAGCGCGTTGTATATCTACTTTAATCCTAGGAGCATAGGCTATGGCCAGATCTGATTTGTGTACCCTTTTTGCTAAGTTTTATTTGATACTAACTTGACTGACTTGCTCTAGAGACAAGTCTTACTTATATAGGATTTTAGGCGGCTTGCTTTGCTCTATTAAATCCCTGGAGTCCGAAGCCATCAAAGCATTCTCTATTCCAATATAAATAGCATGTTAAAATATATGCAAGTATATAGGAGAGATCAGAAGACGTGAAATGGAAGACATTTTAGCTAAGGCATTTCAGCTATGGAAGGTCTGGGTGCAAAGGCCAGCGAGAAGAATGATCAGAAAGGGCCTTGTGGACTTAACTCCGCAAAACTTAGAGATATACGATAAGTTAGCGGACAAGTGGAAACGTATCTATGTAAATATAATCATCATATAGTAACAGTAGTATAAATCTAGAAAGAACGGGCCCAACTTGTGTATATATATCGTCGCAGGATCGAAGCCTGAAGGTAAACAACGAATATATATAACTGGGCGCACAGAGAAAACCCTAACAATTCAATATCTAGAATTGGGTACACGGAGAAAACCCTCTGAATTCAATGTCTATAACTGGGTACACAGAGAATACCCTCACATTTCAATATTATAGATAGAATTGAGCAGCCAATCAACTTTGACTGCAATGGATTCCGAGGGTGCAGACTCCAGAGGAAGGCCGAGAGAAAGCCAATCAAGTTTGACTAGCAAATCCTAGTTGTCAAATTCTGAGTTGATATCTGACCCGAAACCTAACGCAAGCTTGACTCGTAGAATCTAGATCATTTGTTTTTCTTCTTTGATGTTTCACACTCAAAATTCCAGAAAAGTATTCAAATATCAGGGTAAAATATCATCTCATTATCCAGTAGCTTCAAGATTACTATCTCATTAAGGCACGAAGAAATTTAGGCAAAGTGATAGAATTTAGCGGTGAAATAATCAATGCAGTAATGGCCGACATTGTCAATTTAATTTTGTTGTGAGGTTTTTATGTTTTAGTGAGACAAAGTTCTACTTAGTATGAGGTTTTTTTAATGGCTTCAAAATCTATCGAAATTTAAATCTTCATAATAAAATTAAGGTTGGTAATTGTGAAATTTGAATTTGTCCAGGAATTGAATTAACTTATTTATATTGGTTTTGCAATAAGAATGAAAGACCAAAAGTTGTCTTCTTGGGGTTGTAAAGGTTGTCTTCCTGGATTGTAAAAGTTGTCTTCCTGTGTTGTAAGGAAATAAGAAAGGGTTGTAAAAATTAAAATTGTTCCTAGATTGTAAAAGTTGTATTTCTTTGTTTTAAGGAAAGGGTTGTAAAAATTGTTCTTTTTCTGTGCTGTAAGGAAATGAGCTAATCGTCCACGGTCCAAAATTCAAATAGATATGTCTAGGAGTGAAAATCTGTCAGGAATGATCAATAAGTTATTATTTTAGATAGTAATCAATCAAATTGTTGTCTATACTATAAATTGTTAATAAATTTTATCACCTTTTAAAAAATCAATTCTTTAACATTTTTATACAAAATTTAGAACTTTAAAGAACTATTCTTTCTGAACCAATACCCTTTTGAAATTGAATGTAAGAAACCATTCATTCTCAACCAAAACGATTTTGAATTGAATGTGAGGAACCATTCTTTCTTAACCACGATGCCTTCAAATTGAATGTAAAGAGCGATTCTCAACCAAATTTCAATGAAAAATATTGTGTGGCTCACCAACTTCAATACCTACGCATTATGAAATCACTGAGGCATAAATAGAATGACCAACTTCATCTAACATTCTTCTCATGCATTTGATTACAGTGTATTGTATATCTGACATTAACGAGAGAGTCATTCTTTATTAAGTGTGACATCCCATCCTTCCTAAGAGGAATGAAAGAGTAATTAAGTGTATTTATGGGAATCTACATCGTTAGCTTAGAATGGAGAATAGCTACTAGCCATGACATCCTTGTAGGATATCAAGGATACATTTAGTATGAAATTATTGTTTCAAAGGATACCAACTTTCAAGCATTTATTGTTTCACTATATTGGATTAACATACTCCAAGAGATAATAATGATATCATAATGGGCTATTGATTACTTCAGTTTTTAAATTTTCGAGGATTTGAATTTAATTTTAAAAAATTAAAAATCAACATGTTTTAATTTTTGTAATTTTTATGATTTTGTTTGTAAGTTTATATTTTAGTTTTAATGTTAGTATAATATTTTTCTTTGTAATTAGATTTAAATTTTAGAGGATTTGAATTTAATTTAAAAAAAATAAAAATCAACATGCTTTAAATTTTGTAATTTTTATGATTTTGTTTGTAAGTTTAGATTTTAGTTTTAATGCTAGTATAATATTTTTCTTTGTAATTAGATTTTTTTGGAGAGAATTAAGTGATGCTTCTCCACATTATGGATACTATTGATAATAAATCAGTTTGTGTAAACTAGTGCACAACGTATATAGGTCACTATTTCACAAAGATAGCAACAAACATCCCGGAAGGGGAGATTCAAAATGTCTAGCATGCATCATGGTATCACATCTTTTAAGGTGCTTACATATGGCCAACCAATAGAGGACCAATAAGTCTTGTGAAGTGTAGGATTAGACTAGGTGAGGAAATTAAGCTTATGTTGATTTGATCATATGATTTTTAAGATCATATAATTTTTTCCCACTTATTCACTTGTTCATATAAAATCATGTGAATGGTTATAGAATTTTATTTAAGACTTTAAAATTTTAAAAATATAACTCTTCAAAAGATCTAATATATTTTTCTACTATTCACTTCCTCTTAAGATCATATGAATTTTCCCCACTTATTCACTTGCTCGTATAAGATCATGTGAACAGTTCTAGAAGTTTAGTTAAGACTTTAAAATTTCAAAAATGAGTTGTTGACACACAATTTTTGCTCCATAATTCCCAACTGTAAACAGTAATTTTCTTTTATGTTGCCAATTGTCATGTACTCAAGAGTCAAGACTACAATTACCTTTGGCATCCGAAGTTTGGCCCAATAGATTCCTATACCTCATGTCATACACACATACATAATAACTATAAGCTTCTATACATGGCATTTAATCTTATGCTTAATAGGTTTTAGGGATTTCATACCAGGCATTTAAATTGTTGCATATATGCCTAATGCCAGAATTAGATGTCTGTGGAATTAATTTAGATTGCATTTTTTAGATGTTGAGATTATAGTAATGTAAAATTCAAATGATAATAAACTAAAACTAAAACCTTCAGCGCAAACACTTTTAGCTAGTTCCATATTAGTTTGTTTTTTATATAGATTTGTTTTTAAATCATATGTTTTAAATAAAAAAAATTAAAATATGTTTAAGTCAATTTTTTTGGTTTGGTATACTTTTGTATATAGGTGGGTAGTTGTTAAAATTTACAATGTCTCAAAAAAGAAAAATCCAAGTCACCATTGGAGAAATGTATGGTTGGAAAAAACAACAAAAATCCAAAATTCAAAATGATTCAAACACTAGTGAAGAAGCTTATAATACTGAATTGGAGCAGCAATTGGATGAAATTTTTGGAAGCGTCAATGATGAAGAAAGAGATGAAGTTGAAGAAGAGGTTGATAATGAAAAGAAAATTAAAGTGCAATCAAAAAGGAAATTCCGTATGGAATGGTTAGATAAGTTTGATTGGCTAAATTATGTGAGGCAAGATGATAAAGTATATATGAAATGTAGGTATTGTGAGAAGTATAGGATGAGTGGGCCATGGGGTTTAGGGAATGGTTGTACGACATTACAACATGATGCTCTTGTTACTCATGAAAAATCATTAGTACATAAAGATGCTAAAGCGAGATGGATTAGTGCATTTGAGAGAAAGATGAAGCCAGTTCTCGATCATGTCAAACAAGTGGAAGATGCTAATAAGCAAAGAGTTATTGCTACAATGAAAATATCATATTTTATATGCCAAGAAGATTTATCTTTATCAAAGTACGAAAAACTTTGCAAATTTCTCATGGATGCGAAAACACCATGTATGCCAAAGTCTCAAGACTAGTCTTCATACACAAATCGTAAATATGCAAATGATTTTATATATTGCCTATCGAGACACCTTGAACAGGTTCAGATAAAGAATATGTTGGAAAGTCCTTTCTTCTCATTAATGGTTGATGAAATCACAGATCGAAGCTTAGAGAAACACCTTGTTGTTTATGCAACTTATTTAGATTCATAGGGTCTTGGGCCACCTATTTCACAATTTATGAAGCTGAAAAATGTAATGGATGGAAAAGGGAAAACAATATATGATAGTGTCAACCAGTTAATAAATGTTAGAGTTCTTCAATATAAAGATTTGATAGTTGTTTCTACAGATGGGGCTTCGGCAATGATTGGGCATGAAAATGGATTTGTTTCATTTTTGAAAAAAGACACTCCAAATCTTATTATAGTCCATTGTGTAGCTCATCGTGAGTCTTTAGCAGCAGCAGATGCTTCTAAAAAAATTCATGAACTATTATATTTTGAGAAAATTGCAAACAAAGTGTATTCATGGCTTCAAAACTCACCAAAGAGAAGTAATGAACTTAATGATTTGCTTAAAGTCATGCAGATTGATGTTCTTGATGTTCTACAAATACATGCAGTGAGATGGTTTTCTAGGGGAGAAGTTATTATAAGGCTTGTGAAGCTTATGCCAGCGATTTTAACATTTTGGAAAAATGAAAAAAAAAACTTCATGGTATGATAAGACACGAATTTATTCCATTCAGTTTTGTTTGCATATGCTTGTTGATGTGTTGGGTGAATTGAATAAGTTGAACGAGACTTTTCAAGAAGAAAATGTATACATTACAACTATTGGGTTGGCTCTTGAGGTAACTATAAGTACATTGTCTAGATGGTTTTTGAGAAAAGAAACATTTGCAGAAGGTACAACTTATCTTTCAAAATTTCTATGTGATTCACAATATGGATATATTGAAATTAAAGATGAAGGGTTAGTCATAGATAGACATGAGTTACAATATATCTCTATTCCAACTGGGGAGATTGATTATAATGATAGAAAACAAACTATGAAACCTCATATTGAAGGAACACAAGAGAGTTGTCACCAACTCACATAAGGCTACATTGAGTCTCTCATAGACTCTTTGAATGAAAGATTTCCATATCTTCATCTTTTTAATGCAGCAAAATTGTTCAGCCCTTATTATTATCCAGAAGAACGTCGTAGCCGTGAGAAAAATTCAGAGCGTTGGCTTTCTAAAAAATTTCAACATTTGCAGCATACCATACCAAATGATGTCAAAAATGTGCATTTATTTGATGAAAAAGCTTACAAAAGAGAGTTGCACCCTTTTGTTAATTCATTAAATTTGGCTTGTGAGGGTTTCTCTTTGAAAGAAGCATGGAAGGTATTTCGTAACACAAAACAATGGCATACAAATTATCCTCATATGATGAAATTATGGCAAGTTGTACTCACTATTCCTGCAAGTACAGTGGATTGTGAAAGGGGATTTTCTAAACAGAATATAATTAAGGACATTAGGAAATCAAAGCTAGGATTGGATACACTAGATGCACTAATGAGAATATCTTTGAATGGACCTGAATTATCAATTGTTGATTGGAATGCAGTCCATGAGGTATGGAGAGATACAAAGTCAAGAAGAGTTCTTGAGCTTTAAGAGTTGGGAAGTCGTCCTAATCCTCTCAAGTGAGTTGTGTTTATTTTCAAACCAATGTTTTAAGCACTGTGTGTATGTTTTTATATTAGATTTAAGCATTTGTCTCTCATATCTTATTTTTAATTTAAGAATTGTTCTTGCATGATTTTTTGAAAATTTTGAACTTCATATGGAATCATGAAAGTTACATCACTAGTGGCCATTTTCTTAAAAATGGACAAGTGTTTTTTTTAAATAATAGGTATTCTTATTATTTGAGTTGGCAAATTCAATGATTGTTATGTGGATAAAATGATTATTGATTTAGGGGTTATATTTTGGATGTAATTTATTTTGCAATAAATTATAAGGCATATTTAATGTGATAAATTTATTCTTTTTTGTGTCATGGGCTGCAACTTTAGATTCTACCAACTCAATGATTGTTATGTGGATAAAATGATTATTGATTTAGGGGTTCTATTTTGGATGTAATTTATTTTGCAATAAATTATAAGGCATATTTAATGTGATAAATTTATTCTTTTTTGTGTTACACGCTGCAACTTTAGATTCTACCAACTCATTTACTTGTAACAACATCACATTTCCAGCATTACATTATTTTTGTTACAGCTTCACATTTGGTTCCACGTGAAGGGTTCTTTGATGTTCCATGCATTTGAGAGACACCTCTTTTTGTAAAATCTGAGTCCAGCCATAACTCAAAACCAAATCATGAGAATTTTGTCCACAAAGACTTTAATTTTGGAAAGCTTGAAAAAAAAGGTAATGTGTTAAGCATTGAGTGTATGTTTTTATATTAGATTTAAACATTTTTCTCTTATAACTTATTTTTAATTTAAGAATCTTTCTTGCAGGAATTTTGAAAATTTTGAACTTCATATGGAATCATTTGTGGTTACAGAAGTTACAGTAGTAGTGGCCATTTTTGTAAAAATGGACAAGTAAGTGTTCTTTTTTAAATAATAGGTATTATTATTTGAGTTGGCAAATTCAATGACTGTTATGTTGTTAAAATAATTGTTGATTTTATGATTTAGGGGTTCCCTTAAGCTGTAGTTTATTTTGCAATAAATTTTAAGACATTTTTAATTTGATAAAATTGTTCTATTTTCTGTTACATGCTACAACTTTAGATTCCAACAACACACTATACTTTTTATAGCATCAAATTTCCAACAATAATTACATTTCGAGATGTAATTTATTTTTCAATAAATAATAAGGCATATTTAATGTGATAAATTTATCCTTTTTTGTGTTACAGGCTACAACTTTAGATTCCAGCAACACATTTACTTGTAACAACATCACATTTCCAGCAGTACATTATTTTTGTTACAGCTTCACATTTGGTGCCACATTAAGGGTTCTTTGATGTTCCATGCATATTTGAGAGACACCTCTTTTTGTAAAATCTAAGTGCAGCCATAACTCAAAACCAAATCATCATAATTTTGTCCAGAAAGACTTTGATTTTGGAAAGCTTGAAAAAAAAGGTAATGTGTTAAGAATTGAGTGTATGTTTTTATATTAGATTTAAACATTTCTCTCTTGTAACTTATTTTTAATCCAAGAATCTTTCTTGCAGGAATTTTGAAAATTTTGAACTAAATATGGAATCATTTGTGGTTACAGAAGTTACAGTCGCAGTGGCCATTTTTATAAAAAAGGATAAGTGTTATTTTTTAAATAATAGGTATTATTATTATTTGAGTTGGCAAATTCAATGTCTGTTCTATTGTTAAAATGATTGGTTATTTTATGATTTAGGGGTTCCCTTTAGCTGTAATTTATTTTGTAATAAATTTTAAAACATTTTTAATTTGATAAAATTGTTATTTTTTCGGTTACAGGCTACAGCTTTAGATTCCAACAACACACTATACTTGTTATAGCATCACATTTCCAGCAGTTACATTTGGTTCCACAAGAAGGGTTCTTTGATGTTCCATGAGAGAGGTTTTTTTTTGTAAAATGGGATTCTAGCCATAACTCTAAACTAGATCATCGGAATTTTGTCCATATCATGTTCAAAAGTCATGATCTTTTTGTTGTTGAAATACACTTTGGTCAAAAACACAGTTCACTATGTATTCCGTGAAATTTCGCTGCTATTGTAAAACACTTTTTTTATAATACAAACTACAATTACATTCATATATTTATTATTATGAATAATTGTTTTGGTGTATTTTTTTTATTTTTTTTATTTTTTTTATTTTTTTTAAGTATAAAATTAAAATTGTTAATCTGAAATGTCATAAAAATGTAAACAAATTTGACTTTCATGAATTTACACAAAACGTAAAGTGAAAGGCATGGAAAATACAAGACCATCATCAAATTGCCTGGTGACAGGCAGAGTAGATTTGAAATTCCAGGCCTGGTGGTTATACAAGAAAATAGAGACAAGGATTTTTGTTTAGTTGAGCAAGTGGCTCTCTCAAAGAGGCAAGTTGATATTAATCAAATATGTTCTAAAGAGTAATCAAGTTTATTGGTTGGTGATAGCGAAGGTTCCCAAAGGAATTTTGACCAAGACAAGATAAAAATGTTTCAAATTTTTACGGACATGTAAGTGGATAACTGAAGGAATTCCATTAGTAAGATGGACTATTTTGGAAACCCCTGGAGTTCTCTAGTATTGGGAGATGAAAAACATATATTCATTTAGTAAAGCACTAGCAGCTAAGAATCTATGGCAATTGATTTATAATGAAGCAATTTGGGCAATGGTGATGAAATCTAAGTACCTAAAAGAACAAACTATGGATGACTTGTTCAGAGAGGCTTGTAAAAGTATGAAAGGGGATTCTATTGTTTGGAAGGCATTAGTTGAGGCTTTCCCCTTGGTAGGAATGTGGACGACTTGGAAGATCGTAGATGGTAGAAAAGTTCAAATAGGTGAGACCCCTAGATTAGGGTTGAGGGGGTCTACAAATTATCAAATGGATTGATATAGTTCCTCCATGCAAAGAAACTCTTTCACTAAAGGGATGTTGGCAAACAAAACAATAATTTGTTTGGGCTAAAGGGTGGAATTCATTAGTAGATTTGGGCCTGGAGAGGACATAGGAAACAAAGTGGACTCTATATGTGAGCAATTTGTCCCCTGGGTACAGATTTACTTATGACGCTAACAAGTTATGTTGGTCTAAGAACCTAACCATAGGAGATTATACAATAAAATTGGGATACACAACAAAGGTTGAAAAATTTTCAAAAGAGATTGTGGTGGTGGGCATATGTTTGGAAATTTCCCAACCCCTTGAAGGCTAATATTTTGCTTGTGTTGACACTGAGGCTAACAAAATTCTAACTTGGAATAACATAATAAAGAGAAGATGAGTATGTCCTAGTAGATGAACCCCATGCACTCAATATGTTGAATTTGTACACCATCTCTTAGTGAAATTTGCCTATACAAGGGATGTTTGGAAGGAAGTGAACATATTCTAAATTCTAATTCAAGTTGGAACATGGATACTTTGGAAGATTGTATAAAGGAATGGCTATCCAACCATGCAATGAAAATTTTTAAATCCCTACCATGTCTAATGGTTTATTGGATATGTAGGGCTATAAATCGATTGTTCTTCTAGGAGAAACATATCCTGATCACTCTTGTAGCTCATGTGGTGGTTAAAACTATGAAGGAACATCAAGTAAGCATAAAAATAAAAAAACAAGAATTTTGATGATAACTAGTCTAGATCTAGAAATCCTTTGGGGTTAATTCCAATGGGGCTAGCCAAAATTGAAGCTTTTGATGTGGATAACATTTACTCATGTCGAGAGGGAACTATATGGGGGAACAAATGACCTCTCAAAATAGGCGCTTTTAATACTCAAAAGGACTTTGATTGAGCAAGAATACAAGGATGGCATCCTTCAAAAAGAGCTAAAAGTACATATTTACTAGCTAAGGGTATTGTTAGATGAGTATTGTTTTATATCGAGTTCCTTTTTGGTCTAGAGTAGTAATTGGGATTGTAATCCATTATAGTAATGTAAAGTTTTAAAAAAAAAACTTTTATGAGAAAAAGTAAAAAAAAAAATCCTCATGAAAAAAAAACCAATATTCTATATAAATATAAATTAAAAAAAAGTTACAATAAACCATGAATTAGATATGATCGAATTACAATGGATTAAGGAAAAGTTACAATAAATAATGAATTACAATGGATTAGACACTTCTTGGGCACGTGCTCTCTCTACCAACATGTAGATTGATTGATAGAAAGTTGTCATAAACAATGATTTACATATAAGCATCAACATCTTCTTTAAAAGATTATGTTTAGTCTTGAAAATTGAAATTATGTTCAAAGGTGTGCATTAAAGATTATGTTAGTCTTGAAAATTGAAATTATGTTCAAAGGTGTGTATTACTCGGCACAAATTGTGCTCAATGACACTTCCCCTCCCCAATCCAAAAATCATTCAATATACAAAATCCATAAACAAAATAAATCATTTCATATACTAAATACATAAACAAATGAAGTAATACATAAAAATGTTAATCATCAAAATGTGATTTGAAAACAACTTTAAATCATCAAAATTTGCAACAACTAAGGCCTCCATCTCATTAATCTCCTGTTTCAACATAATTTTAAAAAAATAGTCAAAATATAAAATTAAAAGAAAATGATTTTAGGAAAACAATTAATTTAATATAATAACTCAATTAATTTAATGTTTTAGTGCACAATCATAAAATTAAAAATTAAAAATGATTTAAAAAAACAACTAATTTGAGACAATGATAAAATGATTTAAAAAAAACAACCAATTTGAGACAATGATTTAACTATTTTAATGTCTTATTCAATAATAAGTTGTAGAACATGGAATTTTTTTAACAAGTATATATATAGAATTTTTTGTAAAACACCTCAATTGTGTATGAATTTACAAGGCAAAAATTTGCAATTCACTTCACAAATAAATAAAGTAGCCAGATTTTGGGAGGAGATTTGTTAACTCTTATCCTTGGCTTGGTTCATGGTTGTCTTGGAAAGTTGGTAATGGATAGTAAGTTCATCTCTTTTCTGGGATGAAGAATTTTAAAAGTTGTCTCAATTTCTTATTTCAGTTCTTGATATTCATGGTATCAGATTTTTGGAATGGGTTAAAATGAATATTTATTCGTCTCTATTATCCTCTTACTGGCTCCTAGCTATTGATTTGGGTTGGTTTGAAACATGGTGGCATTATGCTATTTGATAAAGACAATACTTTAGTGTGGAACTAGAATGGATCTTCTGAGCGGATTAGTGCTAAAAGGGCTTATGATGCTATTTCACTGCTTAATGTAGGTTTTAAGGTGAACTAGTGATATGATAAGATCTGAAAGTGGAATGTTCCTCTTAAGCTAAAATGTTTTTCTTTGTTATGTTTGAAAAATAAATTAATGACATGAGGTAATTTAATTGAATGTGGCAGATTGGAACCAAACATTTGCAATTTATGTTGCAAGGAAGTTGAGACTGTAACTTATCTATGCATACATTGTGAGTTTGCAAGAAAAGTTTGGGATGAGGTTAAGATTAATCTAAGATTTTCAGAAGTGTGGAACTCTTCTTTTGAACTGTGTCTAAAATCTTGGATAAGTACATTCCTTTAAAGAGTTGTCGATCTTTGAACTGTGTCTAAAATCTTGGATAAGTAGAGTTCCTTCCTTCAAAGGGTTGTCGACGTTTGTATGTTGGAGGATTTGGAAATGCAGGAATGCATATACCATTTTTGAAAATGTGAGATTTTCTGCTTATGTGGTCCACTACTCTGTAGTGGGTTCTTTTAAGCAATTTTATAAGGAAAAGAAGGTGCCTCAAATCATCTCAGATCCAAAATTGATTGGTGTGATTTATGTGGGGTATTTTGATGGTGCCTCTCAAAATGGTATGTGTGGGGGTGGTATGCTTTTAAAGCTTAATAAATCTCATTGTTTTCAACTGTGGATGGACTGTGGTAAAGGTACCAATACTAGGTCAGAATTGTTGGTATTATGGGGTCTTCTATTTTTTGTTTCAAAGATTGAAATTTTGTTTATGCGTATAGTTGGGACTCAAAAGTGATTGTGGATTGGGCTGCTGGAAAAACCAATTTGAGAGTCTCCTCAGTGGAGCACAAGTGCTCTAAAACAAAGGATCTTCAAGGCAGATTTCTAGAATTGTCTTTTTGTGACAAATGAATACAGTAACAGATAATTTGTCAAAGAAAGCTATAAACTTGATGGAAACACTTTATCATGAAAAATTACAAGACAACGTTATATTGTCTTCAGGGTCCCTAATGCATACTAGTTTTCAGATTTTGTGTTAGGTTTTCTAGTTCATAATATTTTCGAGGTATATACCATTTGAATCACATAACTGTAGTCATATGATGTATGGATGGCCAGTGTTTTATGGGAGAATAGTTTGTTATTTTTTTTATTTTAATAGCCTCCCACCCCCTTTTTAAGTGCACTTCCCACCCTTCAGTCCAATTCCCACCCACGTTTCCTCTTTTTCACTCTTCTACGGGGATTCAGAGCTGAATGGAATAACTTATTCCCTTCAGTCCAATTCCCCACCCACGCTCTCTCTTTTTCATTCTTCTACGGGATTCAGAGCTGAATGGAATAACTTATTCCCTTCAGTCCAATTCCCACCCACGCTCCCTCTTTCACTCTTCTACAGGGATTCAGAGCTGAATGGAATAACTTATTGGATCGGATCGGGACTGACACTCCCTCTTTTTCACTCTTCTACGGGGAATCAGGACTGACCGGGCTCGAACCCGCAACTTTCGTCTTTACAGAGCGGTACTCTAACCAATTGAACTACAATCCCAATACAGACAGCTATTCATATGATGTATGGATGGCCAGTGTTTTTGGGAGAATAGTTTGTTACTTTTTTTTTTTAAAAGGCAGCTACTCAATATGATGTGTAATAAATATGAATCAAACACAGTTTTTCTTTTTTTTAAATAGCAAGATGATAAAAACTATCAATCGCTTTTATTTAAATCATTTCAGGAAATATACTAAGCAATAGGCGATTGTAGGACACGCTGCCCCTTAACACACAAACAACCTTAACTTCCTGAATATAAATCACGTCTGCGCATATTCTTTTCAATTCCATAATACTAGCGACACTACTTTTATCACCGCAACATTTCTCCCAGAAACGGCAAAGCTTATAGTGTTATTTTGCATGGACAATTTTAGTATTGGAGAAAAGATCTTGGATCAAGTCGTTCGAATGAAAGCATGGACTTTAAATCAGGATTTCGAGACATTCTTCGAAATAAATTCAACTATAATTTGTTTGGCACAATTAGGTTGGCAGTTATTAGGATTTTAACCCAAGCCAACACGGACTTTAATCAGGATTTTAAAACATTCATCGAAATAAATTCAATTATAATTTGTTTGGGCACATTTAGGTTAACAATTATTAGGATTTTAACCCAAGCAGGCATGGACGTTAATCAGGATTTTAACACATTCCTTGAAATAAATTCAATTATAATTTGTTTGGCACAACTAAGTTGATAATTATTAGGATTTTAACCCAAGCCAACATGGACTTTAATCATAATTTTAAAACATTACTCTAAATGAATTCAATTATAATTTACTTGGCACAATTAGGTTAACTACTATTAGGATTCTAACCCAAGCCAATTGTTCATTCATGTACTGTCTACTCGTCCTTAAAATCGGAAAACCGCAGCTAAAATTCAACCATAAATACACGTGGATAGTAACACATTACATCAAAAATTGAAAGGATCCTCAATATCTCTAAGAGCCAGCACCTTAAAAAATAACCATTCCACCCACCTAAGACTGGCAGACAATCGATCTTTCATGCCGAAACTCCGGGGAAGGAAGTGAACTTCACAAGCACTGGCATGATAACACCGTGTAAGATCCTTTACTCGTGTAAGATGAGTATTAGATTATTTTCTCGGAAAATATTTAAAAAATAATAATATCAGCATAGATTCATCTTAAACCCGTATCTATTAAGCACCGAGAGGGATCCAATTTCTTGAGGTGTATTTCTTTTTTTAAATTTAAACAGAAATTTGCTCTCTCTTGATTTATAGATCCGGGTTTAAGTTTTAAGTTTTTATTTTATAAACGAACATCTATTTTTTAATTATTTTTCATAATATTTTATTTTATGGCCCAACATACATCTCCCCCATACTGAGCTGTAGAGCACCTCATTTCACTCGGTGCAATTAACAGATATCACTGCAGATCCTGCAATAGGCTTTCCCTATGGACTAGTAATATTAACAGATATCACTGCATGCAATAGGCTTTCCCTATGGACTAGTAGCAATAGGCTTTCCCTATGGACTAGTAATATTAACAGATATCACTGCATGCAATAGGCTTTCCCTATGGACTAGTAATATTAACAGATATCACTGCATATCCTGCAATAAGCTTTCCCTGTGGACTAGATGTGGTTGACAATTCTCATTTTATACCTTTTTTAAAAACTTTTTACACTATCCTGCTATTTCATCCCTGGGAATCGAGGGTAGTCCAGGCCCTCCCCCGGAATGGACCCTGGGGACCATAGGGTAGTCCAGGCCCTTCCCCAGAATGGACCCTGGGACCTATAGGCACCACACCATAGGTAACGTTGCGCCATTCCATCTGGCCTAAAATCCTCATTTTATACGTTTACCATATTGATGTCAATTCAAAGAACTGTGTAAATCAAAGACTTACTACTGTAGATCAGCAGAGCTGTATTTTCAATAGCACTTAAATTTAATATTAAAACCACTTCTTTACAAATGATCTTCGAATAAAATGAGAGGGCAATTTCATCTCGAGGTAATAGGACCCCCACAAGATGGAATAGCCTCGGGTATTGGGTTCTCCAACCGACCCAACTCTCCTACTTCAACATGTTATACTTTGAAAAGTGACGCAAAGACTAAAACAAAGGCAGTGACGCCGAGACTAAAACAGAGGCAGAAAAATAGAAGGTACCGCCATGTTCGACCAGCAGCAGATGTAATGTCGAACATATCACAATGATTAAACTAGCAATTACCCTGGCAATACAAAGAAATGCCATAAAAATGCATGTGTTTCAATGTAATATGTATCATGTGGATTTACAGAAATAGATTCACGTTATTTGAATTTGAGAACATGTTAAGCATGTGTGCAATCTCACATAAGCCAACTCTTGACACAATTAAACCAATACAGGATAAATTCTAGCAGACAAGTCTTAGACGCAAATTGTAAATATTCAACCAGAAACTAGTGTGGACAGACACATATTACTACTGCAGTTTCACGCATTTCAGTTGACAGACCCAATGTAGTCTATTCACAAGGTGAGTCAAGAATCAAGATTACTATTCCAATCACTTCTCAAGCCTCTTATGTAAAGATCATTCACAGTCCAAAGCTTATGCTCTTCCAAAAAATTTATCAAACATTCCTTGTGTAAACATCATGCATGTCACCTTATTATGTAACACCCCGGAGGAAAATAGATTACTTTATCTTTCACAAATATAGGTAGTAAAAACTCTGTTTAGAACGTGTTTCAGGAGAATAGAAGTGCATAGCCACCAAATACAAGAGAATATATCTTTTTCAACTTTATAACAAGGCATTTACCTGTGGTCAAATTGACTGAAAATTACATCTTTTTCAACTTTATGACAAGGCATTTACCTATATAAGATAAAGATGTAACAAGCATCTACGTAACAAAGGTTTGAGACACGTACCAAACTGCTTGTTCAAAAGAGATGCTTTACTGGACAATATTTCATAACCAGACATGAGAACTTGTATGTCTCAAAGAGAGTGAATATTGTCCAACGAAAAGGATGATCCAGAGATTGTAGAATTTCCCTTTCAGACTTGCCAGAGAACCTTTGTCCATCAACTTCATCGCAGAATTGTATTTCTCAACACTCGACTCAGAGAGATAAACACTACCTCTATCAACACACACTAGCCTCTTAAGCAATCTAAAAAGGAGAACTCGTATGTCCCAAAGAGAGACGGACAGGTTCTCATGTCTGGTTATGGAATATTGTCCAACGAAAAGGATGATCCAGAGATTGTAGAATTTCCCTTTCGCACTTGCCAGAGAACCATTGTCCATCACTTTCATCGCAATATTGTATTTCAAACTAGTAGACTCAGAAAGATAAACACTACCAATACAACCACACTAGCCTCTTAAGCAATCTGAAAAGGCTCAGCCCTACAATTCCATCTCGCATCCTAACTTGTCATATGGCTTCCCATCTTATATCATTGTAAGGCTTGTTGACTACTTAAACTACTGCAACAAGTGCTTTCCTCATTAAACCACTGATATTGCTGCTTCTGCAAACATTACTCTTAGCACTTTAATTAAAATCTCCCTCCCCACTAGTTTTTGGTAAATCTGCCTGCTACTGCTTGTCCTGGATGTGACATCAGTCGACATAGTTTTCTCAAGGTAAGTTGTGTCTATTTCCATGAATTGTAAAACTATCCAGGAGTGATCTCTGTTTTCAATCTCTTCAATCAGTCATCTAATAACTTAAATCTCGACACAGAAAATTGTGCTGGAATTTGTCAGTGATGCATATAATAACTAATTTCAATCATCAGCCAAAAGATTATAATTTAGCAAACCTATGCATTCCTGAATTTTTAACGATGTAATATGAATTTCCAAACAACCTCCACAGTTTGAGGTGCACTAAGAGATTTCTTGCTCTACATTAACCCACCTATGAAATTTATTAAAACAGTAAATATAACAATGAAGTTTATGATGTTCTCATATTGGGTGTGGAGCCAAGCCCAGTCCAATATGCATTCAAAATATGGAAAAGGAAATAGTATTTCCTGCTTCATGTTGGATACCTATGATATTTCAAAAGACAATAAGAAAAGAACACGAACTGTAAGCTCCTTAAAACCCAAAAAAAACTTTAGACTTGGAATTCATGGAAAGTTCTCAACCCCATCTGTAAGAAAGGACATAAATATAAACCTTCTGACTGACTAGACAAGATTTTGTATTGCCTGACAGACAAAAATGCAGCTCTAATTGCAAGACAAACTACAATCCTCTGCAGAGTCCATGAAAGGTTGTAGTTGTATTCTCACTGGCTCACAATCTGACCAGGCTTCGCTTGAGAATGCATGTACAATGTACACGTTTTTGGTCTGCTTTGCCAGGCAGGCATATAGACGTAACTACTGCTCAAACATTCAACTTTCAGGACAAAAATCTGCTTCACATTTATGGAAGGTGCACCTAAAATTGGTAGTAATAATGCCTAATAAGGATGATGGCAATGGCACTAAGGATATTGGGGAAGTAGTGAAAACAAAAAGATAAAGGCTAATCTGTCATATTTACAGCTGATTAAAACTTTAAAAGCATCCACTGCAAATAACAAATACACGAGCAGAAAAAAAATAAACGTTTGACTGAGCTCTATACATTGAGGCATACTAGAGAACAGAACCCATGATATAAAACACCAAAATGAATCAACAAAGATACCAATATCTATAATCAATTGTATTTTACAATAGAATAACAATATAAAAAAGAGTAATTCTTCTGTAGGTCAAAATCAAACAATGCAGCTCCTTTTGCATCAGGTAAATCTTAAAACATTTTGGCACCATTATTGAGTAAAAGCACAGTTTGGGATGATGATAACTGCTGTTGAATTTTTTGCTCTTCTTGATTTGGGAAAAAGCACCAAACCAATGGTTGAAAACAAAACACGGCCATTTTAGTTCTGGGCATGACACAAATTTTTTATAAACATGAGTGAGTAGATAATATAATATATTAGTCCTTGTGTATTCATTTACCTATGACAGTGAGATTGAGATGCGCCTGAGAAAATGGATGCCCTTGTGCTCCTGCACCTGCTCTCCCTTAACTTCTTCCAAGATGAAGCGCAAGAGAAAAGAACGGTGAACAGAACGGAACAAGTGCCCAAGGAGGCAAAGTACTTTTTTATGAAAAAGACCGACTGAATGTACACATACTTGACCACATTTGCCCAATTTCACAGCATTTACATATGGCCATAAACATAATTGAGGGTTTCGTAAGTTGACAATGGCAGTCGGTGATGAAGAGAGATAAGGGCATACAGCACAAGCCCAGAAGACACAAACATACCAGAGGTTTTGAGCACAGTTAAAATGTCTTGTGGCAGATGATTTGGTTCTTCACATTGCTGCGGGCTTTGCAGTGGCATCCACTGAACTTGGATTCTCCATGAGTTCGGAATACATGAGTTCCTCCGGTCAGGCCTGTAATGCATCTCATGAAGAAACAAACTTTAAGTGGAAGTAATGCCTGCCTTTGACCTAAGAGATTAGGAAAAACCCAGACCATTGTGACAATGCAATCTTGATCAGCAGTTTCACATGTCCGATTTAAACATATAACCCACACAATGAAACACAAGCAAGAATCTCACTTTGTGCAAGGGTCACCAAGTAATTGCCAGATATCAATATTTGATAAAAAGCAAGGACTTTTCATTGATGAGCAGAAGCAATATATATGCAGACCACAGAAAGATACAAGATCTTTTTCAAAAAATTGAAGGGTTGTGACCATGAAAATTCTATTTGCAACTTTGATAGTAAAATGGAGACGGGGGAAAGGGAGAACGTCAAGAATTTAGTGGCTAGAAAATGTGATGACAAAACTCCAGTACTTGTTTGACAGCAAGATGACAATGATACACTTAAACTACCCAATGAAAAGACACTGCAAAGTGAACCTGTAACAGATAATGACATGTCCAATCTTGGGTTTGGGAATGAGTGTACACTGTCAGTTTCCAAATTCTTCCTGCCACCTGATTCCAAATAATCTTTGCTTTGGCAAGGTTAAGTTAGTGCAAGGGATGTGACCATGAAAATTCTATTTGCAACTTTGAAAGTAAAATGGAGACGGGGGAGAGGGAGAACGTCAAGAATTTAGTGGCTAGAAAATGTGATGACAAAACTCCAGTACTTGTTTGACAGCAAGATGACAATGATACACTTAAACTACCCAATGAAAAGACACTGCAAAGTGAACCTGTAACAGATAATGACATGTCCAATCTTGGGTTTGGGAATGAGTGTACACTGTCAGTTTCCAAATTCTTCCTGCCACCTGATTCCAAATAATCTTTGCTTTGGCAAGGTTAAGTAAGTGCAATGGAAATCACAACCTAGTCAAGTTCACGAGTTTTGTTTTAAAAGAGAAAAAGGCAATGGAATACCATTTTGGCTCTTGAAGTTTGCATATTGCCCAAAGTTGAGCCTTCCTGGATCCATCTGCCTTGAGCTGAGTTCACTCTTTTCAAGTCATGATACAAGAGGCCAATTCTTGAAGGCAAATAGTAAGCACCCTGGCATTGCAGCATTAAATGAAATATATACTCAGAGATATGTTGTTTTAGGATATGCCCTAAATAAAAGTGTATATCCCAGAATATAGATTGCAATTATCGCTGCACTTCTAGGCACACAATTCCTAGTCTTGTGTATATTCATAGTAGTGAGAATTAAATTCATCGAGTAAGATTCTCACACTTGGGAGGTTCTCATATATATCTATTGAATGAACCAACGACAAAAACTCGACTTGTTCTTGATGGAAACTCTCAAAAGAGTACAGCAATTAATTTTCTGCAGAGGGACTTTAGTTCATCTATGATACCACATGTTAAATACATTCATAATGGAAAACCAAGAGCTCATAAGCAAAACCATCAGGTCGGTGTTTGGAGAAGATATTCCTAAAGCCTGTTTTGAGTTCTTTAACTATGTCGTCGTATGTAACATCATAGCTTCAGGTGTGTGCTTTATCAGGATCTCAATGCTCAACAGGCACCCAAACAAGAGACTTGAGCAAAAAAATACTGAACACCTGAGAGGATGTATTCATTTCATGAAAACGTCATTAGAAAGGCTGTTCCAGATAATATTCCTATAAAGTAAACTCTGATACATAAAGGCTCCACGTTTACTTCAATCTAACTAATGTAGTTGATCATACCAAGTCTATTCAACATGACTTGGTGGGCATATCTACAGTGAAATTTGAATGTCGATTTCTATAACATTCTTTTCATTATTCAGTGCTTCTGATACGATGGTGGTAAACCTGGTAAAGAAATCTATTAATTTATTTCATCAAGCCTTTTAATACTTTATTAAAATTTTGGATGCTTTTCAAAATGCATTCAAGAAAATCGACACCACAGGGGCAATAATGAAGCATTAAACAAAGCATTTTAATTCCAAGAAAAAATGCTTTCAAATATCAGTTAACTACAAAGTCTAAAACCAATAATGATGTAAGATGTTTGAGATGTTTCCTTCACATTATCTTTGAGCAGGACATATACTCAAAATTCTCAGTAAAGAACTTTTTCTTGCTTGGTATGTGAATGTGAACCTCTATCTTCATTGCAAACTAGATTCTTGCATCTAAACAATCTGATAAATGATATGCTTGTTTATAAGTAAACAAAAAAGACATTTATCTTCTTCAGTTAGTTTTGTGCCTGTCTAGAGATGCAGAGTCTATTTCTTAAACCAGAAACGCCAGTAATCACCTCAAAATTATATAGGAGTTAGATCTAGTTTTTCAGACCATTTGAACCCCTTCTACAGATTGCTTGCAATATTTGTCGATTCCTCATTTACAGCCACACCCACATAATCAGCATTGTAAATTCTTGGCATCATCATGGTCACAGCAAAAACCTCACTGTAGACATTAGAGCATAAAACACTTTCTAGAACAGCATATTCTCGGAAGCCCATCAAGAGTAATCCAACTAGGAAAATGGAAAAATTTGCAATCAAAGAAATACTGCAACTTGGTTGATTTTTAACAAAAAGCAATAATTGCAAGCATTACAATATAAGTTGCCTTCAACTCAAAGCCTTCTCATTTTTACATGCTAATGAATTGTCCACATGGAACTCCCATGTACTTTTTGGACAAAATCTCAAAATATTTAAATCCTAATCCAATCCAAGGTCCCTGTGAAACTACAAAATTAATGTACAATGTGTAAGGATGACATCATGCATGTATAAATTTGCTTCAACACCCATTAGCTGCTCTCATAGACAGGTCATCTAAATCCTAGACTTCACATTTATATTGCAAGCAAAGTTCCCAGGATATATCATTGCATGCTGTCCAAACTAAAACCGGTAAATATTGCAGTTCAAGGTGAGATCCTACAGCCTATTTCAACTTCATTTAGGATCTATCAAAAGAAATAATTCAATTTCCACAAGACCATTGGATCCTTGCAACAAGGGCCTCTCAAAATGAGGTGTGGAACCATTGGGGAACTCTGCTCTTGGTGTACTACATTTGCTTTACTTCTAAAGAGACTAATCTTGTTGCAGAGTCAGATGGGCTAATAAAATTTGTTGTTCACAAGTGCTCAATTAACATGGGTAGAATGGTCCCAATATAATGAAATGCTGAAAGTTATATGTTATATCTATGTCCTTTGTATAAGAATGTGCATGTAAGCTTCTCAAATATAGAACTGATTGGAATTCAATCTCCATCCCCAAAAAGATATTTTGTAACTCAATGCAGAAAAAACAGCAGATATTCAAGACTCTCTTGCCCTTCAAGATGAGATTTTCCGGTCTATTTCAACCTTGATTTTGAGATCTGTGAACAGAACCAATCCCATTTCTCCATTGCCTAAGGTCATTTTTTAAGCCAGTCGGCCAATATAAAATGCCATGAATACTTGCTCAAAACTTATTCACCATGTGACACAGTTATAGCGGCAGTTAATGAAAAACCTACAATCTATATGTATATGTAGGTGTCCTCTGTTAAAAAGATAGATATAAGATTCTCAAATACAGAACTGGTTGAAATCCCATCAACAAGACCTACAATCACTTTTCCCATTCATATGTAAAAAAATAAAATGAGAAGTTGTTTCTGCTCAAGCAATTGGTTTAGAGATTTGCACAAATAGAGCAAATACTTTAATTCTGCCGTGGTTCCTAGCACAACATTAAGACAACGAGCCAGCCATATTTTTCAAATGTTTCGTATGTATCTGGAACAAAATCATTTAAAGTTGGAACCAAATCATTTAAAGTCTTCCGGGTTGCTTCAAAGACCATAATGCTTCGAATTTAAAATAACACACAAGAGACAATCTTCATCCTCCAAATCACAAGCAATGCTGATACCCAGAGCAACAAACATTTGGCAACTTCACACTTTTGTAGCATATAATGTACCAGACCTGGGTTTAATGTACCAGACCTGGGTTTAATGAGACCATTTCCATCTTCATGAAGACGAGGAATGTTCCAACAAATCACAAGGGCACTGTAACATGCATTGGAGCATAAGCACAGTAATAGGAGAAGAGCAATCTAATAAAAAGACATCAAAAGTGGGGCATGCATTGCTAAGGATTGAGAAAATCAGCAATTTCATTTAAAAACACTATCATAACCAAGTAATGTGATGAAGAAACACTAAAACCAGTTGAGAGTAATTCTGATTCCAATCTGGATAATGAAATGGAGGAAAAGGAAAACGCAATTGCATTCTCATGGGCCTATCAAAAGTTAACTCTTCACGGATTCACTAAAACTAACAATACACAAACAAAACTACATTATTACTATTACAAAAGGCATACAAAATGATAAAGTAGATACAATTCCTAGCGACATTCATTTCCATGCCATTCATTTAAAACTACACCAATCTTCATTGAAAAATGATGCTCAATTAGCCAAAAAATATATCCATCGAATATCATTCAATCAAAACTATGTTTTTCTTCATTGCCGATAAGTCATGAATATATCTCAGTTGCTGGGTCCCAATGCCAACAAATTTGTATTACAAACAACGGAAATAAATTAAACTAAACTAAGTCTCCTCCTACAACAAAATATTGGTACCATCTGGGTGATACGGCTTCACCACCTTAATCAAACAAACTGAATCCCATATCCTGCAAACACACAACAAAAAAGTAAGTCTCTCAAAACCAAACTGCTTATAACTCTCAGTAAAACTGGCATCTGATACTTTGAGAAATATTGCAATGATATAAACCCGAAGCCCTGGACAATAAACTTTACAAATTGTTATAAAAATTGATCCACGCCATTACCTCATCAGACTCCTCCTTTTCTTCAACCTTCTCTTCTTTCTTAGCCTCTGGCGCGGCTGCAGCTGCTGCAGGAGCTCCGCCGCCGCCGCCGCCGCCGGAAACCGCTACAGCCACCCCTCCACCCGAAGGGACCGAAGCAAATTTCTCCCTTCCCGACGCTATCACTTCTGTTATGTCTTTGCCTTCAAGCTGACTCAACAGAAATTCGATTTTATCGTCATCACCATCCGCTCCAACTGTCAAAACACTTAAAACCCCAAGATCAGTAATCTGAATGGGAAACCCTGAAAACAATATGATCAGCACCCTACATGTCGAAACCTTTAAAACCCCAAAGGCCAGCATTATGAATGCGAAAACCCTTAAAATCCTAAGATCAACACCCAACATGACGAAATCATTAAAACCCCAAGATACGCAATCTAGACGGAAAAACCCTTAACACCCTAAGATCAGCAGTCTAAACGCAGAGACCCTTATAACCTGATATCAGCAATCTAGACGCAGAAACCCTTAAAACCTAAGATCAGTAATCTAGACGCAGAGACCCTTTGAGCCTGAGATCAGCAGTCTAAATGAGAAAACGTTTAAAACCCTGAGATCGAAACTACATATGCGAAAACCCTAAGGCCATCACTCAATGTACCAAGACCCTCAAAGGCCTAAGGTCGGCAGTCGACAGGCCGGAAGCCTAACCCCATTATAATTAAAGAGCCCAAAAGATCCTTATGGAGAATTATAACAAAACGTGTGACTATTAGACGAAGAAAACGATAGAAATGGGTACCTGAGCCGAGAATGGATTTAATGTCGTCTGTAGAGGGACTGGTATTGCCCCCCAGTACAGCAAGCAGGTAGGCCGCCACAACCTTCATCCTCGCCCTCTGCTTCCGCTGCTTTCTTCACTCCACTCCACAAGTGCAAGCACAACCAATGCAGAGCTTACGTTCTACTTTGTTCCTCTATAATGTGCGAAAGATATGACCAACTACGAAACCCTAGTCATATAACAAAACCCTAGAACGCACTACGCTACGCCCAGGGTTTAGGCAACTAGGGTTTAGTTAACCACTTTTATGCAATGACTTCTTTTTAAAATGAAAGTTCGTATCAAGATATTACACACCAAATATAGGTATTGTCGCTATTTCTGTTTCCTATTTCCTGCCTATTAGGGGGTTTTGCAGAGAAAGAAGTTATGTGCATACAACTAAGTATGGAAGAGATTGTAACATGTATCTTATTGGTCCATTTTACTTTACTAACTAGCATACCTTGAAGTGGGGGAAATAAAACGCCGAAAATAATTTAGTATATCTAAAATGAGAGAAAGTTGTGTGTATGTAGATTATGTAAGTTTATGATGGACTTGCACGATTGAGCTAAGAGGTATCTTGGTCCAACAAATTTGTGCCAATCAGAAATAGATTTTCCCATTGTGGTGTTAGGCTTGGCGTACTGTCCTATGGACGCTGAAATGAGCCCTACCATTTCTAGCCAAAATATTACCTTTGCATACAGCTTTGGCAGTGATGATCCGAGCTGCCAAAATCAGTAATATAAAATCTTTGATCTTCAATGCGTTAATTGTACATGACAAAATATTTGTCCTCCATCATCTTGACATAATTGGGAGAAGAACGAAAAACGACCTCATTTCTCCAGTAAGTTTAACTTCCCAAGTTAAGCACAACGGTTTGCAACAAACAAATCATAACATAGGTACACTATAAGAAATCGCATACTAAAACAAATTAATGACACAACATTAAGAACAAGAACATAGCTTGGGAAAAGATATGTTCATTCTCATTATTAGAAATTAAGATGTAGGTTATAGATTAACAAAATGTGCCTTAATGCTCTATTTTGGTTCTCAACTAACTCTCTACACTACGTATCTATCTCTTGGGGTTTCTTATGGACCTTTTAACCTAACTCTAAATTATAACAACAATCCTTTTTTTTTTCTCTTTTCCTATTCATTCTTCGACTTCCTCAACAATTTAAGTTACTCTTATGACTTTCAATTGCCATCTCAGTACTTGAACACATTTATGTTGCTTCAACTTCCTCTAGTTCTCTTTAGCTCATTTTGTGACTTTCCATCATCCCTCCACATGCTCACTACCATGCACTTTCATTGTCATGTATCTACCATGCACCAAAGTCATACTTCGTGCACTTAAACTTTGTTATGCACTCCCTTTTGATGCACATTTCTTCCACAGTGTGCATGTTTCTTGTCATTTCCCTTTGTGTTGTTCATGATTTTAGCATCTGACACTAATTTCTTTGAATGTTTCACCCATATGCATTGTGTTCACTTATGTTATGATTTATTACGAAACTCATTCAATGTGCTCACTGACTTCGTTACTCTAGGGATGCCCCTACATCACATCTACTTTATGAAAATTCCTTTATGCAAGCCAAAACTATGTATTAGCTTGGTGCTTCTCACGTGATCTATTTTTTAAATGTAATCTTTATTGTATGTGTATTATTTCTTCATATCCTTCATAGATGCTCCCTTGCTGACTTTGGTTTTTTTTTCTTAACACACAAATTTTTTACTTGTATTTAGGACATCTTGAAACCAGCACAAAGCATCCACCTCTACATTCATAATTATTGTAGACTATAGATGAAACCTTTTGGAAGCATCGTGGAAGTTACGAGAAATATTTGGTGATTGGAGTGTCTGCATTTCGGTTGTTGAGACTAGTTATTCCAATCTTCATTGTGATTAACCACTTTTGTTGCAGGAGGAATAACCTTTACCAAATTCAACAAACTCGTGCTTATCCTTGTTATTTGGTTGTACCATTTAATAGCGAGGAATACATCCAAGTATTGAGGTTTATGTTTGAGAGTATAGTTCTGCAAATCGCACTGAATTTGATTGAAGAAACTTGGATTTACAATTTATTCAGATATGGTAAGCTTTCTACCCGGTGTCTTTTCTTCAACAACAGACTTGGAATCATATTCTAAGCAGTGGCTTCTTCAGCAGTGGACATGGAATCACGTCGACGCGGTGGCTTTTTTTTAACAACGACAATGACTTGAAATTATGAGTTTCTCTACTCGGTGGTTTTTCTTCAGCAACCTGGAACCCTCAGCTTTTGTACGCAATGGATTTTTGATGGTGGCCTCTTCCAGATGAATACAAAGCTCATGGGGTGCGTCGCACATGGGGAGGCAATAGTTCAAATGTAGAGATGTAAATTTTTTATAAGGCTAGGTCGAGTTAATGTTTGATGGTATATTTTCTTGATGTGATGGGGTTTGGGGATGCCATCCGACAAGTGTCCCGCTAACGCCACCTGCATTCACGGCAAGGTGGTACAACCTGCATAGGTAATATTTCTTTGTTCACATCGAGGCTTGGTTGTTTTACGTGGGCTGGTCATCCAAGCTCCAAGGCTCGACCCCCATTTACAAATTAGGCATTTCTATTGGTTCCATCATATACCTAATTAAATTAATAGAAAAACAATTTCGATTCAATGATGTAATATATAGTATGCCATGAGGAATGGATCCAGCCATGATTTCTTTTTTTTCTTCTATATGATAGATAATATAGCTAAGTTTGAGCAATCCGTAACTTAAACGCCGCCAATGTATTGTTCCCAACACAAAATTCAATGTCCAATATCATGCAACTGTTGATAATAGAACTGACAATAAAAGGATCTATTGACATGGTTGATATACGTCGATCGGCATATATAAGCCATATTATTAATATTAATATGGCTTGCTAGTATTTATATTTTCAAAATTATAATAAAGCATTACATTTGATTTATATGTATGTATAAAAAAATTATTTTTTTTAATTTCCTTAAATCATATTAAACATAATTATTATTTTTAGTGATAGATCATGTGTGCCCAAAAGTAACTGACTTTTTTGAGATAATGATTTTATATAAAAATTAAAAATGTGGTATATAAACAAAGCATCTAAATTTGATTGATGTGTCCACTGGTTCATACCTTACAACCAACCCACCCATTATGATAAGACAAAAACTGATCCAATAAAGTAATGGTCACATGGACACGGGAGCATTATATGCCCCTTCTTTTTAGCGGGTACCCTTCCTTACTACATCTGCGGATGATGGTGCGAGAGTTGGCTTCGGCCATTACCCATTCAGTTAGCTTTCAGTTGAGCATATTATATGCAACGTGGTTTCCATGCATGAAGGGCACTCAACAAATAATCCTGAGGTCGATGGGTTTTTTACTTGTCAATGTTAAGACACGGCCTTTAAACTTGATCATAACAACAACACAATATCGCAGAATGCCCAAGCTGACATTAGATCTCTTAATGTACATATGTTCAAAGAACCTTTGGCATCTGTCCATGTACCGTACAATAACAATGACATTTGTCCTCGGCGCCTTGTGTCTCCATTTCCGTTTATCGGTTTAGCAAACTGACTAGTCCACATCGAGCTACTCTTGATGAATTGATCAAGATAGCGCGAGCATTGCATTAAACTTATACATATCACTATGGCTGCTTGATTGATTGTCTTGGTTGCTTAGGAGCTATGGAGGTATGAAGAACACAATGTTGAGAAGTTGGCTATTGCATTTTGGCTTATGACGATTCCAGATGGTATACCGATCCAAATTGTAAAAAACCTAAGTGTTTGTGGGGATTTCTACACTGCTACACCATTTTGGATTTTCACTGGGGTTCTTGAACCTTCGCTTGAAATTGGATTTTCATTCACCGAAATTGGATTTGGGGTCGCATTTCCTCCTTCATTCGCTCTGGTTGTGGTTTTTCTCGCTAGGTTTGGTCATGGTGCTCTCTATTCTTGGTATCTTTGTGTTTGGTAGGGGCTGTCGAGTACTCTATTTGCGTTTTGGATTTTCATTCACCGGAATTGGATTTGGGGTCACATTTCCTCCTGCATTCGCTCAGGTTGTGGTTGTTCTCACTGGGTTTGGCCGTGGTGCTCTAAGTTTGGTAGGGGTTGTCAAATACTATGTTCACGTTCTGGATTGAGCTACATGCACTGGGAAGGGGTTTTGATTTTTCTTTGTGACTGACAAATTGCAGAAAGGTGAGTTTTCTTTGCTCACAACTGTCTCTGTTTGCAGACAGTGGACTCGAACTCTGACTCTATTCCATGTTCGATGGAACGAGATATAGAACAAAGCGGAGAATGTTGGATCTCAATACTGGTGCAACAACAGGGGATCTCTTCTCGGGTAAGTGTTCAAATCGCCCAAAAATGAAATGGTGTTCTGTGTGTTTTATTCCTTGGGATTTAAATTTCTAAAAACCCTCCTGCTTCCTGGTTGTTCTGTTGTCTTTTTTCCCCTGGTGTTCTGTGTCATGTTATATACTATGAGTGCTTTGGAAATGCTCTTACAATTTCTCGGAGACCAGTGTCTTTTCTTCAACAACAGACTTGGAATCCTATTCTAAGTAGTGGCTTCTTTAGCAACGAACCTGGAATCCTGTCGATGCGGTGGCTTTTTTTCAACAATGGCAACGACCTGAAATTACGAGTTTCTGTACACGGTAGTTTTTCTTCAGCAACCTCGAACCCTCAACTTTTGTATGCAATGGATTTTTTACGGTGGCATCTTCCATGAATACAAAGCTTATGGGGTGCATCGTTTTCAGGTCAAAGTCATAGGTTGGGCGATGGCCGAAAAGAACATGGTGGTGTAGTTAAAAAGGATTACTAGGTAGTCTTTTCGGTTCCTCTCGGTTACGGAAAATGAAACATTCAAGCCCACAACGAAATGTGTGATGTGAGTGAGGCCGTGGCAGTAAGAAAATTTATATTTTTTCAATGATGGAAAGTTCCCAACGTTTGAAGTGATACCTGATTATGATTTGATTATATCTTTTTTGTCAACATTTAATGAAAGTCTTTAGCCCAATCTCTTATAACAATGTACCGGCTATTAGGAAAATGGCATATAATCTATCTATAAAAGTGGTGTAGGTTAAACTTCTATGTTTTGGACAGGTTTTCCGACGATTTTTTCGACCAAAATCAAAATGAAATTATTGAAGTGTAGATATACATTGTTGAAAATGCAGAATTGGGATGCCTAGGGTTTTTGAGGGCGTTGAATCCATTTCTACAAGAAAAAATAGAATTTGAACAATGTACAATTGTGATTTCGTCAAAAATCATCACCAAATTCTGACAAAAATGAAAAAAAAAATCCAAAACCTATAGTAATTAGCCAAGTACATCATCTAAAAAACATGATAGACATGATACCATCATCTCAAAAAACATGATAGACATGATAAGTGCTATGGCCATCAAATTCCATATTTAATAGCTAAAAGGGTTGGAATTTGAATGATTGTAAAAATTCCATCTCTTGATCCTACTTTTATACGAGGAGCCATAACATGAACCAAAAATACTAAACACATGTCACATATAAAGTAGTGCATTAGATTTGAGCTTTACACATCTCCTTTTAAAGTTTAATGCTTTTGACCGGTTGTATGTGGACAATCCTCGTCATTATCCAGGGTGTCAATATTAATTATCGTCGGTATTCCGTTCAAATGTTTAAAAGATTTATGTCCTATGTGTAATTTGGAATGCCCATGATCTACAACTGTCAAAAAAACCAAAGTACATGTTTTTTGTAAGTGTGTACAAAACTCCAATAACAAAAAAATTATTATTTGTCACCTGTCAAGTTAACGTACGTGTTTCGTATGCTGGTCGTAGGTTAAATACAGCGCGTCGCGCAACCGCGTTTGTAGAGAAACATCTCTACCGCCACCGGAAGCAAGGATAATTTTAGGGGCGAAATTTAGCCCATGGGCTATTTTTCCATGTGTTTTTCCCAAAAAAAGATTTGCTAATTTGCATTTTTTGAAGCCCCATTTCGCCCAATTTTGATGTGGTAAACTTTTTTCACTCTAAAAATCACCAAATTATTATATAAACTATATAAAATCCTTGGAAATTGAAATAATTTTAGAAAAACATCGTGAAATATTTTATAGTTGAAATTTTAAGAATTGGTAAGATTCGCTAAGGTTTATACACTTTTAAATAAGTATGGGTCCTCAAAATTATCCCTGACCGGAAGTGGAACTTGGAAGCAGAAGCCGCGTTGCGGCGAGAAAAAGTGGACTCTAGCTCTGCCATGTTTACCGTCTATTCTACTCCCCATAAACAAAATTACTTTTAATATTAAACACTTATAATTTAATAAATTTTAAATAAATTTTGATTTAATCTTAGATCCTCACATAATGATCTAGCAAATAAACACATAAAAGTTGCAAGTAATCTTAACTATTATAAAAATTGTAAATAATATTAAGCATTCTAAACCATAGATACGAAAATAACAATTTTATATGATGTAACCATTATTATCATTCAAATTCAATAATATTCTCAATTCATTAAATAATAATAAAACTATATTAACATAATAGAAAAAATTAAGAACATGAAACATGAAAACAAGCTCACAGACAATATCCACAATATTATCAATCATAGAAACTACCTATAAATAGAGAACAATTGTTAATATAATAAATAAATTTATTTATTTATCGAGTTAATTTATGAAAATATATATTGGTATAATTATTCATTTTAAAAGGTTTTGGTTAAATTACTACATATCGTATCCGGTCATATAATGTGATTGGAAAAACCTCGAAACGAATTCGATGTGAACAGGTTGGTTCTTTACATTACGATACCATTTTCAGATATTCACCAATTTTTGGACTGTTTTTTTTAATTGGTTTTTATGAAAAGATCATCTGCTACATATATATAAATATATATATAAAATAAAAGGTAGAATGTGACCAGGTCACTCTACCCAATTAATTAGACTACTCGATTCTAATTTCCCTGCATTTAACGATTGATTCAATGGAGACAGAATACGCCATTGAAAATTTCATCGTGAATATAAAATTATGGAGCCCTCGCAGCAAGAGGAATAATTCAAACAACTTTTTTTTAAAAGGTATAAACCACCCTTAACATCTGCTTCAGGAACCCATTGTTTCAGGAGAGGAATTCATGGCGACTCCATACTTTGGTTTTGCTATTACTGTATTTCTTCTTTGCATATGCGCTAGAGTTTCAAGCCTCACAAACCTCAACGACGGTTAGCTCGCCACTCCATTCGACTTGGCCGTACATGCAATCGTCTCCCCCGGGATTAACCAGAAGCTGTTGTGCCGTCGCCGATGGCAGCTGGAAAATCATTAAATTATCAGTACCGTCTTGTATCTGTAAAACGTGCAGTCAAAGCATTAAATGTTACGCCAGTCAAGTTTTTTGCGGATTACTATGTGGACAGGGGGCGACTCCTCATTTGCCATCAACAGACGACGAAGGGGCGAGGGGAGCCGACCCCTTAATATACGCCTTCAGCGTAAATATGATATTTTATAAAAGGTTATAAATAAAATAATAATAAATTTTATTTGGAATTGGAGTGATCTTGTTCTATAATTCACATTACTTTCCGAAGCTTAAATATGTGATTGAGAGAGCATCCAACAATAAGGTTGAATTTGTAGATTATGGATGTTACTTTATGCTGTGAGATTAAAAGGTTTCTCTCGTCTATAGGTGTTGGTGATTCAAAGTTGGTTGTTGAGTGAGCACAAAAGAAATCAATGGTGAACAATCTAGGTTTCGCTGATTTGTGAGTTATGGATCAAGAACTGATTGAGGAATTCGAGTGGATTTGTTTTTACATGTCTATAGAAAGCTAAATTTAGAGGCAGATGTCCTCTCCAAACAATCTCTCTCTCTCTCTCTCTCTCTCTCTCTCTCTCTCTCTCACAGACATGGTATGATGGTGGAAGAAATCTATTCCGGTGATAACCTCCTGAATGTGGGGGAGGTTAACCATCCCTATGCTTAAATTCTTTTAGTTAGAATTATAGTTTTGTGTCTTGATCCCGTGAAGAGAGTCTATGTGTACTTATCCCTATCATGGGCGCTAGTTGTTCTCTTCTTTTCAGGAAGGCTATAGATCTAAAGGATGTAATTAGTCAGGTTGAAAATCTGTTATACTTGAACTATTTTGGGAGTTTTTTTATCAGGTGCTCTTAGTCTTTCCTGTTTTTTGGTTGCTTTAGCGTAAAATTATATTTTGCTTTTTTAGTCTATTCGGTCTGAAAAGGCTGGTATTGTTTTGACAAAGCCTAGCAACGTGCACAATGTATATTTTTTCAAAAAATATAAAGTTTTTTTTCCAAGGAAAAAAAATTACATGGAACTAAATATAATCATAATAACACTATCTTATGGCATATTTGGATACACCATAACAAGGTGTTATTTAAAAACTGGGTCCCCAACTATAAACAAGTGGTTTACTCAATCTTGAGATCTTACTACGAGTGGAAAGGATCCTTGAAGACTCTGAAGGCCCGTTCATTTGTCCCCCCAATCATGGATCACCTTACACCTGTCGGGATGTTTGATGGAGCCTCTTAGGAGGGACAGTCAAAAAGTGGAGTTGGTGGTATAATATATGTGGATAAGGACCACTCGACCTGTTTCTAGATGGGGTGTGGTAGCGGCTCAAACACCAAAGCATAATTAATGGATCTCTAGGCTCTCTTATATTTGGCAAATAACAGGAACATTCATATCGTGTAGGTGGCAGGGGACACCAAGGTCATCATTAAATGGGAAAACAAAATAACATTATACAGGTTGTTATTTTGACATGGTAGATGATCAGGGTCCGAGCATTGCAGAAGCTTTTGATGATATATCCTTTAGTCGTATTTATAGAGAATTCAACAGCATAGTAGACAGATTATCTAAGAAGGCTCTCTCCTCCCCTGTGGGTCTATTATTTACTATGGAGACTCGCCATGGATTGGATCCAATCCACTCAGCTCTTTGTTTGTTCTAATATTTCCCACAGTTTTTTGGATTTGCGGGCTGATATGATTATGGGCTAGAGTTCATAGGCCACTACAAATTTTGTTGTTCATTTTCCATGATGCTCTTATAGATCTTTATATTTTTGTAACAGTTGATGTTAATTGTGTTGCGCACAGAATAGCTAGAAAACTGGCGATAAACTTGGTATACTTTGATTCATACATATGAATAGTAAGTATGTTTTTTTTTAGGATTTTAATGTGTGTGTGTGTAAGCATGCTAACATATGTCTATCTTACTTTTATATATTTTAAGCATTGAGATATTTGCATCTCAATATTTGTTTTATCACTCTCGGTGCTTAATAGATTTGAAATTAAGATGGATCTATGCTACTAGCAGTACATTGAAAGGTCAAGCCATTTGGGTGTTTGGAGGTTAAATATTTTGTTATAGTAAGGTTTTGTTGGGCCCTCAAGGGGTAATCCAATTTAGGTTTTGAAAAGCCATGTCTCCTTTTGACAGTGGGAATGGAATTCATCGTTATATGTGTTATATGACATAGATAATCATGAAGACATTTCCCCGGGTAGCCAACAAACAAGGCCTTTCAAACCTATAATGAAGTATGGGTCACTTTAAAGTGACAAAATAAGCTCAATACCCTGACCAATGCACGAGGCCTTTTAAATCTTAGATCAAAGTAAGGTATAATCTTACCTAAGCAAGCATAGTGAAAAGGGATAACCTCTCCTGAGATAGAAGGTGGGTGATGACCATACATTCACTATGCTTAGGTAAATGTCTTGTGATAGTAACTTTCACTATGCTATGCTACATACACAAATTTTGAACCTAACTTCCATGAGTTATAAAGTCATTTATGCCTATGTTACTTAAGTGTAGTTAAGGGTCCTTTCAGGTGGGTAATGGGTAAGGTCCTAAAAGTGTAGATCTTATTGGGTTTTAATAACTCTTCGCAAAGCTCAAATAAGTTGAACAAAGGTGCAATGTTCAAAAATTTGCCTCTCTCCCATGTTAAGGTAAGTTTTGTACCATGTACATGTGAAGTTCACATTCATAACTCCTCACATGTTAATTTAAAAACATATACTCATATTAAAAATAAAAAATAACATCGAATCTAGAGGGTTGCTACCTTGGATATTGACTACTAGTACATTAAAATCTAAAATCTAAATGGTCTAGCTTGATTAGACTTTAGAATTCCTTAGCACCAAATCCAAGTGGTTGCTAGCTTGGAAATTGACTAAGAGTGCATTGAAATCTAAAATTTAGATGGTCTAGTTTCACTAGCCTTATAAATTCCTAGGAACCATATATAAATGGAGTTAGTTAATAAGTGGACAAACTCAACCATTCTAGTGACTTCTTTTTTTCCAGTGAAGTAAAGTTCAATTCTGAACCATTCATTTTTTTTCAAAATTTGGACGATATGGGTCATTTTAAAATGGGCCAAAGCCCCTAAGAGCAAAGTTCCATGGTCAAGGTTCCCACTAATCTTGTGGAACTATAACTTCAAACAAAATTCCTGCCATACTTGGGTAAGAATTTATGTTGAAAAAAATTGAGTATATCCACTTATTAACTTAGTCTAATCTAAACGGTTGTTAGCTTGGACATTGATTATGTTTATCACACATAAGATCTAAAAAATAAGCAATGTACTTAAAGATTAAAATATAATCAATCTAATGAACAACTTTAAAAATGATAGTTACATGCACTTTTATGCTTGTGTTTTGTTCTCAAGGAAAAAAACACAATTGCTATTCATAAAGAGAGGAAATTCCATCTCTTGGATACTTTTTGCAATGTACAGAAAGGAAAATAGCATGCTACTAGAGCATTCCATATAGAAAAACCAATAAGTCTATCTTCCCTAAACAGAGATTCGATCACAGGAAAAGGCATTAAAGCACTAGTTTATCTTAGTAAACTTGTCAACGTGGACTAGTGCACATCACCCAAGAGGATCTTGATCAAGTACCCACTAGCATAAAATTAGTGAAATGGCTAACAATATTAGTGACAACCAATTGAGCTAATCCATTGTGCCACATAGATCTTTGTACTTACGAATAAACACTTTTTAATAATTTTTGTGTGCAATGAATATTTGTTTTTTGTTTGACACGATAATAGAGAGGAGTAGATTTCAAAGTCTTATAAACTATTTTAAGATGCCAAACACAATGTATTAGAAATTATCAAGAAAATGTCCAAGAGATTTGAATCAAAATGTCATCATTGCTATTAATATGGGAAAAAACAATAACAATAAATATATTGCATACAATACAAAAAGTTCCTAAGGTAGACTATACAATTCATGATGCCTCTTACAATGTAGATAAATCTCTCAAGTATAATTTCCAAAGAGATTGGATCCACCCTAGACTTATATAGATATTGTTCATTCAATTTTCTATAAGAATAGAGAAGATGTCTAAGACACCTCATCAGGGAATCTACTTTACAAACTACCAGAGCTTCGAGAGAAATAATATTTTAACATAAGTCCTTAAACAAACCTTTGGGATAGCTCTAGGGAATCTTTCTAGAAAATGCCAGAACTACCTATGCTGGAAACATGCCTATGAGCTATCATTACTTTTGGCTCAACATGCTTCCTTAATCATTATAATGGTTATCAACCAACATAACATGTATTAAACCATATATCATCATCGAAGTCATTGTGGTCACCTTAAGGATTGACTAAGAGTCTAGGAGCATGAAAGTTCCTATCTCCTTCATCTATTCTAATCATGCCAACCATAGAGTAATCAAATGGAGAACAGATGCCTTAACTATACCTTGTATCTGCAACATAGGTGTTATAATTATACTACCATCTAAACCATTATTTGTCAAGTTCCTTTTTCCAAGGGACAAGCTTTGGTATAGAGTATGCAACATCAATAGATGGCAATATTCTTGCATACAAAAGATAAAATAATGCAGCCTATCTCTGGGTAAAATATTGTGGCTACAAGGAAGAAATTTAGCAATTAATATTTTGGACAAAGGGGACCAGTTGGAAGAAATCGAAATAGACAAACTAGAAAAAACAATTCAAACTTTATTATGCTTATTAATAAATGTAAGTATCTCTATGAAGGATGCCTCTCGTATACATGGTTTTCTCCAGATGAGTGCTGGAAGATCATTTACGTTCTGAAACTTGTAATAATAGTACCATATTTATAGAATCCTACAATGGATATCCCAAGGAAGATCCTTCATCCAATATAAATAGTCACACTCACTTGAATTACTGATTTGGCCATGCTTGCTTGAATTACTGTTTTGGTCACACTCGCTTGAATTGTTGTTTTGTCCATGCTTGGTTGAACAAATACCTTGGTCGCTTGAGTCATTGGGATAAACCATTTTTACCACTTATACAAGGAATTGAAATTATCTAGTTAAGAAATATGTAATAGACTTTTCTTTCTTTCTATGTGTTTGAACTTAATAACACAATTGTTTGGCCAAAGGTTCCATCCAATGAGCCCAATATTTCATATCCTTCTAATATTTATGGATCTCGAAAATACTTGCATGTTTTTCAAATCAAATTCAAAGTGAACTCCTTTGACACAACAAAATAAGAAAACGTAGTGCCTTTAATGGTAGAAAGAATGCATTTGTGAGTAGAATGATAATTTATTTGGGCTTATGTGAAGGCTCCTTATGTAAAGTGATAAATCTATCCATAACCACGAGGAGTAGTCTCGATTAACACCACTCCTGATAACTTGTCCTAGAATATGTATAGATGTTCTTTCTATCATTTCCTAGTAGCTTTAGAGGGGGCAACTTATTGTAATACCCCCATTTTGACCCTTAGGATATTGGCTTTTATTGTAAATGTTGTAAACATGCGATGTATGTTTTCCTAGGGTGGAGCTCAAGGCCAAGGCCCCGCTAGTGTATGCTCGGTTTTTATTTAAAAGGGGAAAGTATTTGATATTACACTATCCATGTGCTATTAAGCCATGGAACATTGTAAAATTATGTGAATATTTAATATTGCAATAAAATACCAAAACTTGCTATGGAAGCAACAAATGAGAAGGGGCCATGTGTATTCCACTAGGGAGTCGTGAGGGGGTTGTGGGGTTGAACCATATGCTTCCAAATGTCATCTTGAGAACCCATTTGACTTTCCTTGCTGGCATTTAATTCAGTTGTAAGGAAGTGGTTGAAGAAATCAGTCCATGGCTTCAATGAAGCATGGGCAGCGCATAAATTCGTATGGCAGGTATGGGCTCTGTTTCCTTGATCCACAAGTCACTCTACCTCATGGGGAATTTGTCCTTCCTCAGTCCCATTCCATTGTTGAACATCTAAGCTTCAGTTTTCATCCATTACACAGACCAAACAGTGAGAAAAAAACCAGAAATCGCAACTTTGCAAGAACCCACGTTTTGAAGTGCCATAAATGCCCATAATTTTGTGTGGATAGTAAAATCTGATGGGGGATCCATAGACATGAACCTTGGGGCGAATTTGAGAGTGTTAGATGCCCAGAAATCCATAGGAAAACTCAGTTTTGATAGCCTGAAAATCCAATTACGGGATGGAGTCATTTGGTCATTGAATTGTGAGAATCCAAGCGTGAATGACAGAATAGAGGTTGGGATTGCTTGATAAACCCAGTGAAGGCTAGAATCTCAAGGATTTAGCAGCTTGGACCTTTCTATGCCCACCCTGAAGAGCACTAGAGGGAAGGGACACCTGAGGGACTGTGCAGCAGAGAAGGGGAACTTCCTTGTGTTGGGTGTGGTAGGTATTGTGGGTGCCATGACTGTTTGAATTTAGTTGAGATGCATGTAGCTTTGTGGTTGAGCTCACTGGCTTAGCATCCTCCTCTTTTGTCTCTTGCATGCTTGATAAACCCAACTGTGTGTTGGCTTAGCATGACTGTTTGTGTGAGGCCATGGCTGTGAGTGAGCCTGTTTAGTTCCTCCTTAGTGGATACACATCCCAGCTCGGGGGTGGTCTCTCAACTGAAAGAATACAGGCTGGACAAAGACCTATGGTTGGGTGGAACGTTGCTCTCACATAGCCAATTACTTGAACAGTTCATTTTGAAGATAAGTATTCTCTGTGGTTTAAATTATATTCATTATGTGTTCTACAATGTTTAATTTGATGACTATTATGATTATATGTTGAATGCATGATGCAATTGTGTGTGGATAGTGTATCATTACGTTGTATTTATTTGAAGTATGAATCTGCACACATCAGTTTTTATTTATTATGAATTTTGTTAGTAATGAACGGGGTTGAGTTTCCCAAATAAGCCCCGGGATGTTAGTCATGTTTCCTCCCTTGCATCGGATCGACGGAAGGGGACGTGACAATTATGGCACTTATGTATAATGTTCTATACTACATAAGTATGAGCACTAGTCCATGGCATGGTATTTTTTTGAAGCCATTGGTTGAGTAGCTTTCTATCACTACAATCTGTAAATAAAATGGTACAATATAATTTATATATCCAATAACTCTTTGCAACTTGGTTTTATTAGTTAGCTCACATGGAAAGTGATCAATTTTCTCAAGAATATGAGACTATAATATATTTTTTCAAATGAAACCTTATGAACAAGAAACTAGATCTTTCTTTCTTCAATAATCATTTTGGAGGCTAAGAAGACCATGCTTATAAATCATCTCATAAAATATATGTAGATGGTTCAAATTACAAGACAAACATTTACTGAAAATAAGTATATCATCTATATACACTATCAAAAACTTTGTATAGGGTCGAAAGACTTGATCCATTATTTTCTGACACTATGATGACGCGTTCTTCAAGTCAAACAACTTTACCTTACATTGGTATTGACCCACGTGAACATCAAAGGTAGTAATGTGCCTATTTTATGGGTTTTCCATATTTTATAGAATCCATACTTCGAGTTGAACTCATAAAAGATAGAACATCATTTAATTCTTCTTAATAAATCATCTTTGTTATGTATGGGATGTTTGATATCTTTTAAGAAATGATTTAGAGAGGTGTAATCAATGACTAACCTCATCTTACCTCTCTTGTATTATGAATCTTTGTTGACATGGAATCCTACACATGCCCAATTGGAGCTAGATGGTTCAATTAAACCTTTAGCGAGTGTGGTAAGGAATTCACTCTACGGATAGACTGAAACCTTCTTGACTATGTATTAAGTTCCCTAGATCCTTAATTCAAGACAGAAGCATAACCAACGGAACCCTAAACTCTTAGATCAAGCACATACACTAACAATTCAAGCATGAAAGGAAGGAGAGGAGATATATGTCCCACCTTTGATATGTAGGTTTCCCTAGCTGCTCCTGGTTGATCCAGCTCCAATCTTGCAAATTCAAAGCCTAGGCCTGCAACATAAGATAGGAAACACAACCTTCCAATGCACACTAGTGTATTAAGCCAAATCTAAATACAACATTTCATACATCAAATAATGAGACACATGAAATGGGATAATATGCCAAGTTCTTTATTGAGAAAGCCAAAAGAACTTATTACAATGTGTTATATCTGATCGTTGATGTAGTAGCACCTTCTTCCAAGATCTCAATCATCACCATTTGCAAGACTTACAAGATCATAATGACCACCTTTCAGAGTGTTCTCCAATCAAGAATCAAAGGATCATAAACTTGGTGCTTTCAGAACCACCTCCTCCCGTAGCCCATGGATGGCCCTCCTTTTATAGGATTTGGGAGACCAACCACTTGGAGAGGGTTTTGGATCCAGGTGAAGATGATTAGGATTTAAGGATCACAGGTCATCAAAGAGGGAAGGTGAGGGAGGATTCAAAGGAAGATCTACCCAAAATCCAAGATCCAAAAACTAAGGGATTTGGTCAACAGCAGGATTTTCGCTCCTCCACAACTGAGTACAAAGCAAAAATGAGGGATTTTCACTCCTCCTAAGGCATGCAAGGAGTGAAAATGTGGAGATTTTAGCCCCTAATACAACTGGAAGGGAGTGAAAATGTGAATAGGAGGGAAAATTGGGGTTGGTTAAGTGCAATCTTCGACCCCCAATGACTTGGATTCTTCACAATGATGACTAGGGAGTGGACCAAGCACATAATGAAGGGTCCTAACACTCCTAGGAGGCACAAAACATCATGTTTTCATGGTGATAAACATGAGGACCAACAGACGACACATGGTGTGACAATTTGAGGTATAACAACTGCCCCTAAAGTGTGAGGTCAGAAGGAAATTGACGGCTGAAACACTTTACCAAAAGTAAGTCTGCAGGGATATCTGAAAGAGAACCGGAGAAGAACTGCAAGCAAACATTAACAATATGTCTATCGACCTCGAGGCGAGCATACCCATGCTTGGAATAAACTGACTCAAAGCATGGCCATCGACCAATACATTGCAGATCCATGATAGTACTAACTAAGGACACAACCACCGATATACATTGTGGATCCGTACCTATCAATGACTGAAAATAGATCACAGTTACGAGAATACAAAGTAGATCCATGATATAATAATGACACAGCCATGGACCAATACAAAGTGGATCTGTTTGACAATATATCAATAAGGTCACCAACATCATGTCCATGTGGGAACCTACTAAAAAAATATCCATCACAACCTGGGTAAAGTACATAATAAGAGTCCCTAGGGTCTTCAACTCAAACCCGAAATGATACGATTCTAGCCATGTGAATAAGGGTACTGAAGTCGAACATGGTAGAAACCACTTGATTATCGGTCAATGATGAGAATCATTAATAAGTGCGAGGGAGATCACCAATGATGACGATGATTCCCAAGGTATCATCGTACATTCCATTGAATGCGAATAGATGAGCCGGAGTCGAACACTCATGGAATCTTTCGATTAGAGGCCAATGATGTGAACCTCCTGTTGAAAGCGAGGAAACCCACCATTGAGGCATGTAGGTCCCAAGGTACTGGATGGTTTCTAAGTCTAATTCCTTGATAATGAGCTAAAGTCAACATGAATAGACTCATCGAAGGAGGGCCATGATGAATCCCACATCATCGACACAAATATGACATAGGATAGTGATGATGTATACAGATATGAGAAAGTACTGACACAAGGATGAAAGGTTGATAATACTGCAGAAGCTGACTCGGGTTAATACTTCCCTTGAACATTAGATGGCATGACAAGTGACTTAGCAGCATTGACTCAATGAGGCAGAGACCAAAGCATAATGTGGTGATGACTGAGACATTCTTCGGAAGGACCAAAGGAATAAGATGACTCATGGACTTGGTATGACTCGGAGGTAAACTGAATACCCAACTATAAGACGAGACACAAACAGGTGCCATGTTCAAGGGTGACAATAAGCTACCATTAAGCTTTCAAAGAAGACTTAACCCATTCTTCCCAAATCCTCCCCCATCATGATGGATGAGTACCTCTTTGTTTTTTAACGAGCTTGAGGAGGATAACAGATGCTCGGAACATCTCATCTTCGATGAATCCCTCAACATATATTTTACGAACCTAAAGAAGGAAGGTTTCGATTCCACATGGTCCTTCGATGTTTGATTTTAACGAGTCCAAAGAAGGTAAACTCAACGATCTTTTCACATTTAGAGAGTCTGGAAAAGATTGAAAGAAGACTCCAAATGATTCTTTTTCGTAAAAGTTAGTCTCCTAACCCGAAAAAGGATAAAACAACGTGAGAGAGAACTCTTCTAGTCATGGTTGACTAGAATATTCATTTTTCATAATTAGTCTAAATGGTCTGAAAAAAGGGTAAACTATCATTGGATAGACATCCTTTCAAATCCCTTTACGAGTGTGAAAGAAACAAGTCCGCTCGACAATATTTCCATGTTTTAGGAGTCTGAAAAGGGCTTAAAAAGAACTCCAAAGAGTTTATTTTTCATATAACTAGTCTCATGAGGTCAAAAAAGGGATAAACTATTACTGGAAAGATAACTTTGTAATGGTTAACCGAGTATGACAAAGGTAAAAAGTAAACTTGGCATAGTTCCTTTTCCGTAAATAGTCTAGTGAGGCCGAATAAAGAGATAAACCTATACTTGTTAGACACTTCCTCATTATTTTACGAGTACGAGATTACAAGTACGAGAAAAGCGGACTAAACTCGACATCTTTTTCTTAACTTTAACGAGCACGACTATGGTATCAAAAGCACTCAGAATATTTTTCATGTTTGACCAGAGGACGAAAAAATAAAAAGTAAGCTCAATGCATTTTACTATTTTTAATGAGCTCGAAGAAAGGTTGGAAGAATGCTCGAATATCTACTTCATTTTTTAACGAGCTTGCAATAAAGATTGAACTATGCTTGGGGTTTCATTTTTAGCGAGCTTGAAAATGAAAATAAACTATGCTCGAAATGATGCCCATTGATAGGTTTCTTCCCAACATGATGTCCATTGGTTGGTACTTTGGGTGATACCCATTAACGGGTTTCGTCCAATCATGATGTCCACAGATTGGAAGTTTGACCCCAGCACCAGAAGCTAGTGGCTTAACTCCGGTATGATGTCCAGAGGGTGGAGACGTGCCCCCCAAACTTATTTTCATTTGCTTACTCTACTTCTTCTCATGATTAAACTCCTGGATACTAGTACTGATAGGTTCACCAAAAACGAAGGAAGAAGGATGATCAAGTGGCATAGGCAGATGAAAGGAAGGTTTAGGCAATATTTTGGTGGAAGACTCGACTCAATGGGTGGAGAATCTATTTCATTATTTAACAAGCTCAACATAGATAAGGAACCATGCTCATGGTCATCTGTTTCATTTTTTAACCAGTTTAACCCAGGAATAGAACTTTGCTTATAACCATCTGATGCCCCTAGAAAAGGGTTCAACACATATGGACTAGGTACTACCCAAGGATGATATGATTCATGGGATCGTTGCACCATGGATGAAATCGTGTTAACTGTGGCGACATGACATGAAATTTATGGAAAAACTCCTATAATGGGGGAGTCTTTGAGGATATCGACACTTACAACCTCATATTGAGGTTTCGTATGTACCAACAAAGGAACATTGTTGGAAGTGCTAGGGTGGGTATCCGGAGTACAAAAACCGAGTTGGTCGATGGTGATAATTTTGCCTTGATGAGGAAATTGTACTAAGAGAAAGACTGAGGATGCAACTATAGACATCGCATAAAAACAATTACGACCTAGCAGGATATTATAACCTAGAGGAGCGTCAGCTACTTCAACATAAATGGAAATAGTCTTTCCTCCCAATTCCACGGCTATCGAAGGGACTAGTCCATAAGGTTGAAAACCACGACCATCAAAAGCCTTCAAAGTGGTAGGAGATTGATTAACTTATGGAGAGCCAATGACACTCCAACAAGATAAAGACATAAACGATGTAGAGGCGCCTTCATCCAACACAGTTTGATGAACAGTTTTCTCACAGATATTTGTATGCATCTAGAATACAAGTTGGTGAGATAGCCTTGTTTTGAAATATTCCAAATTGAACATAATGGAGTTCTAATTTGGAACATCGTATGTTTTAGACCAAGCGGTAAGGCCAAAGGTCTCATTACACATGAGGACCTAGGCAATGGAGGAAGATTTCGATTGATGGGAATTACTTTCGTTTCCCCCTTGCGGGGAAGTGGCGTCGTATGCAACCATATGCTGCTATTGAGGGAAAGGATCTTTCGGCACTGCTGGATAGGAAGTACCTTTCAAGAACTAATTAACTTCTTGATAATGAGGACATTCCTTGGTAAAATGATCTTCCTCACATATCAAGCATGGAAATTTAACCTTCCTCTTTCATTTGGGATCAACATTAGTTTCTTGGGATTGTGGCTTCTCCTGTTGGTTAGAAGATTTCTTGGATTTCCCTTTATTCTCCTTACCTTGAGATGAAGAAGATTGGACCACATACACCTTAGATGTTTGGGAAGGATAAGGAGAGGACTTGGTGTTGACAACATAACCAACAATGCCAGAAGGTTCTATGGATGGCCTAGAAGGATCATTTGTGGGGCAAGGAGCATGAAGAATCATATCATAAAGAGTACTCGATTGGGAATAGACCAAATCTAAATACTGAGCACGAGAAATAGCTTGTTCCTCAATCACTGCTCCTCCCATGGCAACATCCATTGCAATAGGTGGCACTAATGACTTAGTAAACCAACCAACTAACAATTGATCCAGGATAGTAGCTTTTATTAACCTATGTCGCCTCCTCCACTCATGAATGTGATCCAAAATATGAGTGGAAGTGGATTGTCTAAGCGAGGTCAAAAGTTTAGTTATGGTTTCATAGCGAATGGGTAACTGAAAGTGCATCAAAAAATCCATAGCCAGGGAGTTGAAATCACTAAAGGAATATAGTGGCAACTCAATGTACCACTTTATGGCATTACCAATGAGGGTCCTTTGAAATAGCCTCAAACGAATGGAATCATCCATAAGTGAGTTCGAGGAACACCACAAGTGATATGTCATCACGTAGTTACTAGTATCTTCACCAAGTTTGTCGTCAAACTTTGGGATGTTTGATAGTAGTTTGGTTGGGATAGTAGGCCAAAATTGGGCATGCTAAATGGGATCATCAATCAACCGAGACAGGTACGGTAGATCTAATGTAGCAAAAAATGGTAACTGTTGGTTAGGCTGCGGATACTGGTGATAACTATATGGCATAGAAGTACCAGTAGGACCATAAATGGGTCCTCCCATATAAGGTTGTTGAGATAGTTGATTAACCATGGGGTTAACAACTTGGGTAGATGGATATCCTTGTAAATGTGTACCCAATGACTGATATTGACCCCAAGGTACATTTGAAGGGCCTGGATAAGGCAGTCCACTATACAAAGTAGGTTGTGGGATTGAAGGGCTAGCTTCAACAACATGTCCCCCAGCAGGTTATGGGATCGAAGGGTTAGTTTGAAAAGCATGCCCCCCACTAACTTGTGGGATTGAAGGGTTAGTTTGCTCCCCATTAACTTGAGGGTTCAAACGACCAAGTGGTGGACTACTAATAGGACCAGAAGGTTCCCAAGCCGAATAAGTTGTCTAACTAGGATGCCCATAAATGGAGGGTTGACCCCTAGTCTGAGGTAAATTAGGTATGGATGATGGAATCACATTACTTACTAAGGAGGGATTTTGTAAAACAGAACCATGAGAAACTTGACCTGAAGCAACATGATTATATCCTACTCGACTAGAGGAAGGAAGGATATTATATCCCATACGACCAAGAAATATGCTTGGTGGTGACCAAGGAAAATCTCTAGTAGAAGGAACCGTATATGCTTGTGACGGGTTAAGTGGTTGGGTAGATGTACCCTCCAAAGGAAAAGTGGATGAAGTTGATGCCATGGTGGGTGGTAACTGCACCAATGGACGAAGTAAACCTTCAATCAAAGGGGAATTAGGAGGAGAGAGATATCTTCCTTCCTACAAGGTTTCATTCAACCCTTCAAGTTGATTTATGTATGGGTTAATACTTCCCACTTTAGAGGCTGTGTCTCCGTGAAAATATGCTTCGTTAGAATGCCTTTCAGATACAGGAGAAGGTAAATGTTATTTTCAATCAGGGTCAAGACCCTGCATCCTACGGGATCTCCTCAAACCTGGATGGGTTAGAGTATAGGGATGGATGGTACAAGCTACGTCTCTCTCTAAGGCCTTCTAAATCAAACACACAACAAACATTAGTCAATCTAAAGGAAACAAGCAAACATGTGAATAGGTGGGATAATTAGTTGGATCCTCACAGGTGTGTCAAGTTGTCACAACTTGCAACATACTGTAGGGTCCAACAGTAATACTTGGCCCAATATTTCAGAGCACTAATCAAGGAGGATTAAGACCGTATTTTTGACCGTATTACCCGACTACCTGACAGTATATGCACAGTAACATCCTCAAGTGTTGTTCTCGATGTATTGCAACAACAAGACGACCAAAAGGTTTACTCAGCTGGTTCAAGGATTCTATGGGGGTATCCCGATATACTCAAGGTAAATGGGAGCTCAAATCCGTATTAGTTTTGTCTAATGCACATTCGAAAGGGGCCTTCTGATATACTCTAGGTACGTGGAAGAACCGCACAATCCATGGGATGCAGCGCTGGCAAATAACGACAGCTCCTGCGTTTAACGATGTTGGAACACGTCTTCTAGCCTGTCACACAATGTTGTGAAAGATTTTGAATTAATGTGCGCTTTATTTTATCTTGAGGTGGTTAAGTGGACAAGATGGAGTTTTGACCTGACTCAAAACCATGCATGTATTAGAATGAAGTGCAAGTCTTTACTTTCGATGAATACCTTACTTAAGAGAGAGAGAGAAAGATATCTTTCCTTTTCCAATGCAAGACAATCAATGCCAATGCAACTTATCCTTTTCAAAAATGATGAAATGAAATCAAAACATTTAAAACTATACACCCAAATCTATCCTAAAGTGGCAAAAAGAAATCCTTCTATCAACACCAAACGCAAACTCTATCTTGTTTCCTATATTTTCAAATCACTTGAAAAAGACACCTCTAAGCTTTTTGAAAGACTCCAATAACCCTTCCAAACGGACACAAATCAAATACAAAGCATACAAATGCTCTTTAAGACTCCAAATGCATATGAAACTTGAACAAAAATTTCTTCTTTACATGAATGCAAGATCCAAAATGAGCTTAGATCAAACTAGTGCAAAAGAAGAAAATGTAATTTCTAATTTTCAAGATGTTTTACTCAAGAAAAACGAACTCAAAAGAAGGCTCTATCTCTGAACAGTATGGAAGTAAAGATACTATCTACCTCTACAAAAAATCAGTGGCTAAAGGGGTCTAAGGAAACAAATAAAACACCAAAGAAAAAGAGTTCAAGAAGACATGCATGACCCAAACTTTTCAAGTCTTTAAAGCAAGCCAATCCACACCAAACCAAGAAAACCTTTCGAAAGAAAACAAAAGAGATATCTACAAACTTGAATCCAATCACAATCAAATAGCAAGAATTTGAAAGCAAATTGCAAGCTTTTGGGACTTGAAGAGGATGATTGTTCTACCCAAAAAGCAAACAAAGCAATAGTTCAATGCAAAAAGACCAAAACAACACTTCAAGATCCAAACAATGCCAAAAGGTCCCAAATACAACCAAAGATGATTTGGATGAGTCTGAATTAGTCCTATGAAGGTGATAAGATCACTAATTAAGAGACTCAAACTCAGAAAAATTGAAAATGCACTCAAGGGATCTGGTTAACCCAAGGGGATTTCAATTTTCCAAGCACACTCCAATCTCCTGACAAACAAAGATGGTCCCAAATATAACCAAAAAGAGTATAGAAGGGTCCAAATCAATGTTATAATTATGAAAATATCATTGCACAAAAGAAATAATCTAACTCAGAATACTGAAACAACTATCAAGGAATCAAAGTTAACCCTAGGGGGTTTCAAGCTTCAAATCTAGGACCTAGTTTTCCAAACAAGAGAAGAAGGCCCCAAAAACTACCAAATAAGACTTTAGAGTGTTCAAACTAATGTTACATAAATCATAAACTTACTGGAAAAGTACACTTCAATTCCAAAAGTGGAAATCGGTTCAAAGACTCAAAATTGATCAGATTATTGTAAGGCAACCAATGAAGGACTAAAGACAAATTGTGAACAAAAAGGACTTGATAGAGACTCAAAGTTCTGCAAAAATGGTATCAAAAGCATCAAATGGATAGTGGGAAATCACACCAAAATATTGCAAGCAAAAAGCCAAAGAAAACCCTGCAAAACAGGCATGAAACTCACCAAAACAGGGGATTTTTGCACCTAAAAAGACCAACACAAAGTGACAATCAGAGATTCCCCCCCCCCAAATACTATTGGGGTGTGAAAAAGGGGTGATCTTTTCTTTTTAGTCCCTTATGGGGGGAGAAAATGTCCTGTAGTGTTGAAAAACTAAAGTTTCAGGGTTAGATCCAAGTAGGGATCAAGTGGTAGGCTTAACAAACTTCACAATGATGATCAAAGAGACCCAAATGGAGATAAAAAAACACTCAAATAAGGCTAAAGATTCAATCAAACATTTAGTAAAAAAACAAATGGTGAAACTAGGGAAAGTTCCCCAGCAGAGTCGCCAATTTCCGTGGTAAGGAATTCACTCTGTGGATAGACTAAAACCTTCTTGACTATACATTAAGTTCCCTAGATCCTTAATTCAACACAAAAGCATAACAAATGGAACCCTAAACTCCTAGATCAAGCACATACACAGAACATTCAAACACGAAAGGAAAGAGAGGAGATATATGTCTCACCTCTGATATGTAGGTTGTCCTAGTTGCTCCTGGTTGATCCAACTCAAAGCTTGCAAATTCAAACTCTAGGCCTGCAACACAAGATAAGAAACACAACCTTCCAATGCACACTAGTGTATTAATCCAAATCTAAATACAACATTTCATACATCAATGAATGAGACACATGAAATGGGAGAATAGTCCAAGTTCTTTATTTTTATTTTTTTTGTAACTAGGGGAATCGACAACTGGGAAGGGGCTGGTACTCGAGTGACACGGGGTCCAGGCAGGGTTGGAATTTGACGGGCATTTTGCCCGTCACAGGGCATTTTGCCCGTTATTTACGGCCAACATTTTTACCAAGTTGTCCAGTGAAACGGGTAAATATTTAGGTATAATGTGTTTTTGACAGTCAATGTTTTTTATAAAACGTCATTAATATCGATGGATAAGTAGTTGCAAAATAATTAATTGATATGTAGTGGGGGAGTGTGTTGGTTAATGCATCCCGATTTCCGTCAACATCTACCCAGTATCCACTGTAACACCTGGGCCTGTACGAATACAAAGATGAAAATTTGACTGTAACTTTGGCGGGACATAGCTTAGGAGCTGCTCTGGAAACGTTAAGTTCATATGACATTAAACAAATCCTTATGGCACATTCACCTGCATGTCCTATACCTGTGACAGTGTTCGCGCTCGCATCTCCACGTGTAGGGAATCTCCAAGTGTGTGTTTTTGTCTGCAACAGATAACAAAACTAAAACCAGGCGAGCTTTAATTTATCGCCATATGGGGTTCCTTTCCTTTCCTTGCAATCCTCTCCACAAGTTCTAAGTACAACAAACCCCCGAGTATTCATCTCTTCCCTCGCATTGCATTCTGAGTCGATTTTTCATTCCCCTCCTTCATTTCTTCCTCATTTCTGTGTACTGTATCTTCCGAATAGCAATGGCTGCATCCACCTCCGCTAATCCTAAGAGCAACAACAATTCCTCCTATGATCTTTTTATTAATCATTATGGTCCCGATCTCAAAAATACCTTCGCGAGCTATCTCTACCATCAGCTAACTCGTTCACACGGATTAAAGGTCTTTCTAGATCAGGAGGAATTGGAACACGGATACTGCATGACCTCTCAAATAGAAGAGCTATTCAATCAGCCTCTATCCATGTGGCCATTTTCTCGAGTGGATATGCCGAATCAACTTGGTGTCTAAATGAACTAGTATTGATGTTGGAGTCTATGGCTCCCATAATTCCGGTGTTTTACAACGTGAATCTTGAGCTTTGGTGTGGAAAAGATGGAGTGTCTACTCGATCCCTACAGAAACTTCAAGAGAAGATTGAGTATGACTCAAAGACTGTTGAACAATGGAGAGATGCTCTTTTTTCTGTTGCATTATTAAGCAGTTTTGATCTAGAGGCGTTTAACGGGTGAGTACTCAAACCACCCTCTCCGTATTTGCATTACCTTATGTGTTGGATATATGTACCAGAAAAATCCTCTGAGCTGAGCTTTCAGCAATCTGGGCTAAAAAATCCTCTGAGGAGATTGATTTTATAACCATACCAGAAAAATCCTCTGAGCAGAGCTTTCAGCAATCTCGGCTAAAGCTAAAACCGAGTCATATTGATTGTAATTAGCTTTATAAGTAATGTGGTTAAATTCTCAAATGGAAATGGGTGCGTCAGTGAATCCACATGAGACTCTTAGCAATGGGTACCATACTTGCTGTGTTGATCATGACCATGCATCCAGGGAATGGCATGATATGTTGCAGGTGATTGAAGGCGAGGATGTAAACTCATATAGCTTATGCATTTGTATGGATGTGCCCTCAAAGTACTCAAGCTTTGACACTCTACACCAAAACGGACGTTTGGATCGACAGGGAGGTCAGTCAATTATTTAGTTTAAATGGTATTAAATTAAAGCATTTGAGTATCTTTTGCAGTGGCTTACAAATACAATCAGCAGAGAATAATCTTGTAACTGTAACTATAGTGAAACAGAATAAAAGCAATAATTATTTATTGTTTTAAGTCATCTTGATCTATCGGTGTATTTCTCAATGTCTTGCCTACACCACAAATAAGCTCTAAACGTTGGATAGGAGATCCCATGTGTGGAGAATGACTTTTGGTTGTGTTTTGAGAAAAAAAATTTAACCGAAGGTAATTTTATTGAAGGGTAATTTTTTCAACAAAACTTTAAGTGACGGGGAAGATTAAAGTTCAAAACGTCAAAAAAATTTAGACTGAAGGGCAAAGATGAAATGAAATTCCAACCCTGGGTCCAGGGATCCAATCTTGTCCGCTACCACTATACCCTAGGTTCACCCATACATCCCACAATCATGGGGCACGGGTAAGCGTGGGTGATTTGAACTCGTGACCTCCATTTACAACATTTCCTTCATATCAAGCGAATCTCCGGTTGAACTACACCCCTGTGGGCTAGTCCAAGTTCTTTATTAAGAAAGCCAAAAGAAAAAATTACAATGTGTTATACTTGATCTTTGATGTAGCAGCACCTTCTTCCAAGCTCTCAATCATCACCCTTTGCAAGACTTACAAGATCATAATTACCACTTTTTTAGTGTTCTCCAATCAAGAATCAAAGAATCATAAATTTGGTGCTTTCAGAACCACCTTCCCCCCCCTAGCCCATGGATGACCCTCCTTTTCTAGGATTTGGGATACCAACCACTTGGAGAGGGTTCTAGATCTAGGTGAGGATGATTAGGATCTAAGTATCATAGGTCAACAAAGAGGGAAGGTGAGGGAGGATTCGAAGGAAGACCCATCCCATGAAGATCTCCCCAAAATCCAAGATCCAAAAACTAAGGGATTTGGTCATCAGGAGGATTTTCGCTCCCCCACAACTGAGTACATAGCAAAAATGAGGGATTTTCGCTCCTCCTAAGGAATGCAGGGAGCGAAAATGTGGATATTTTTGCCCCTATTACAATTGGAAGGGAGCGAAAATGTGAATAGGAGGGAAAATTAGGGTTGGTTAAGTGCAATCTTTGACCCCCAATGACTTGGATTCTTCTCAATGATGACTAGGGAGTGGACCAAGCACATAATGAAGGGTCCTAACACTCCTAGGAGGCACAAAACATCATGTTTTCATGGTGATAAACATGAGGATCAACATATGACACATGGTGTGACAATTTGAGGTATAACAGCCAGTAAGCCATCAATTTCCTTTTGGCATTCAAAAAGCATCTCAATAGTCATGCCACATTATGGAATCCTACACATGCCCAACTAGAACTGGATGGTTCAATAAAATATTTGGCAAGAAGGTCATCAATTTCCTTTTGGCATTCAAATAACATCTCGATAGTCCTGACATGATATGGAAACCTACACATGCCCATGTAGAAATGGATGGCTCGATTACATCTTTAGCAAATAGGCATCAATTTCCTTTTGGCACTCAAAAAGCATCTCAATAGTCATGGCACAATTATTAGCTTTGGTGGCATTGGTCTCGAGAACTTCAAGAAGACTTACTACATATTCTTCCAGAGTATTGTTGTGGCTACAACAAATCCGCTACATTTTCAGCCAAAAATGAAGGGTCCCCCACTTAAATTTTCAAAATCAATAACTGCCCTTCTTTAGTTGATGAATCTTGGTTCAAATTCTTTTGATTTTATCTTATTGATTGTTGTATGACTTATTTCTCCCTTCATCATTGGTCTGATGTACATTTATAGCTTGTTAATCGATGTTCATTCGATTCGGTTCATTCCTTGATTTGCCATGCCGATTTCACCATATTGGGATTACATTTTTATTCTTCTTTATATGGGTTCAAGATTTGTCTTGTTTATGCCTTTCAATCTCGATCATATCTGATTTTCATTTTTACTTAATGATATCTTGTCTCAGATCCATGACTTTGGGATGAGCACCGCGGGAAAATTTTATGGTTTAACTTTGTTTTCCTGATGTTCCGACGTGTTGATTATGATATTTGTGCAAAATCGAAAATTGGAAGTCAGGATGTTGAATTATCGATTTTAATCTTGCTGACGTTTTGATTCTGACATTCCTATTTTTATAAATATCGCAAGTTGGAAGTCAGGAAGCTATTTGGTTCTTTCTAATTTACTTCCCGACGTTCTGATCCTGATACTTGCGATTATTCCCAGTTCTTAGAAGTTGGAAGTCGGCATCCCATGCATTTACCACCCAAATGTCATCCTGACTCCCAACTTGCGACTATCCTCCAACCTCGGCAAGCCTACCTCGAAAGTTGGAAGTCAGAATGACATGTGTTTTTGTAACTAATCCCGACTCTCCTATCCCGACTTTGGTATGCCTGATATTGTGAATCCAAAAGCTTTCTTCTTGATACTTTCCTAATTAATCTTTTCAAATTTATTTGATGTGATCTATCTCGATGTTGATTGACTCACTGGTTTGATATGTCGAGGCATGATTATTTCATTTATATGTATGGTGATTTCGACGATGGATTAGTTGTGGCATTAAGTTGATTATTTCATCACATCTTTAACATCAGTGTTAACTATGCTGCAAGGATTTCCTTCATTTTTGTACTTGTTATGTCAAGCTTGCACATGTTCTTGGTGGGATACCATGTTATTCTTCACATCCCCCACCTAAATTTGCTATTCATTGCATAAGCTGATTATTTGAGATGATGGTTGGTTATTATCTTTGTTTTAGGGATTTTGATTGATCATTTGATTTCTCTTTTCATGAGTCTATATATTGCATTAGTATGATATTTGAGCTTGATGGAGTTTTACCTTTGCTTTTGCATGTCTGGAATCATGACATTTTATAAATAATTTTATTATTTTTAAGTTTGTTTGCTTAGATTAGCTAAATATTTTTGATGTTTAATTAAGCTTATTGAAATCATTCTTACTATTTATGATCGTACTTTGGTTTTGATTAATTTAATTTGTGTGTTCGGAAAAAATATTTTATCAAATCTATACATTTAACTTACACACAATTTAATTTTATGAAACCAACATTTTTAACAAAAAACACATATATTTTAGCCGATTTAAATTTAAATTTATCTAGTTTTAATATGATTTTGAGTTTTTAAGAATTTTGAAATTGTTGAAATTAAAGTTTAATATTTATGTATGTGAAACATAAAAGCATTTGATCATGGATGCCATTTTTTCGTTTAATAAGTTTAAATTGATATTGAAAGTATAGAATATCTTTGATTTTCTTTTGCAAATTAAAAATGTTTTATTTATCATTGTGATGAAATGAAATATTGTAAATAAAACTTGGCTTTTGGAAAAATAAATAGTGTGAGCGCTATGGTCTATGTCTCCCATATCCTTTATTATAAACTATTATGTGTCGCAAAGGCAATATAAACACTTGAAACTTCTTTTGGCCAATGCATGTGGGATAATAAACTTAGCATTCAAATCATCGGTCACATTTCACCCAATAATAAAACCAATGGCTGTTGAGTCTCAATTTCCAGGAGCCATATATTGAGTTTTAGATGTCCAAACCAAGCCCGAGATAACTTGTTGGAAAGATGACAGGATGATGAATGATTTTGGAATATCTTGTTTTCCAAATGGATAGTTTAACCACCCCGAAAATATGCTTGAAAAATCAATTTCGGATTTGAATTAGATTTTCCTATTTTTATTTTGATTTGATTTGCAAATAGATTTTCATTGGTTTGGATTTGTTTCATTAGCTTTGGAATGTTGTTTATTGCTTTTAATATCATCTTTTGAATTGTACAGGTGTGGATTTGGATATGAAGAAATCAATTAACATCTCAGATCATCAGGAATTCAAGTTTGTCATGCTGAAGGAGTAGTGATTTTCAGACACGATTTATGGAACAATGAAGATGAATATAGAAGATACGAGACATAGGTTTTGTGCAAAATGACCCCAATTAGCTGGTTTACGAGTGAAATTCCCCCAAAATGTGTTATTTGAGAGATCCAATTGGTTTTCGAAAGGGAATTTGCCATATTTTCTCATGCATGGATTTGCTAAATGGAACAACTCAAACAATTGGCTTAGTAACGGGGGCAAATCATCTTATCTTTTGAATCATTCATTTTGTATAAATACCTACATGTTGTAATACCCCATTTTGACCCTTATGATATGTTGGCTTTTAATGTAAATATTGAATACATGCGATGTATGTTTCCCTAGCGTGGAGCTCAAGGCCAAGGCCCCGCTAGTGTATGCTGGGATTTTATTTAGAAAGGCAAGTATTTGATATTATGGTATCCATGTGCTATTAAGCCATGAAATATTCTAAATTGATGTGAATATTTAATATTGCAATAAAATACCAAAACTGGCTATGGGAGCAACTAATCAGAGGGGGCCATGTGTATCCACTAGGGAGTGGTGAGGGGGTTGTGGGGTTGAACCACATGCTGCCAAATGACATCTTGTGAACCCATTTGACTTTCTTTGCTGACATTTAATTATGTGTAAGAAAGTTGTTGAAGAAATCAGTCCATGGCTTAAATGGAGCATGGGCAGCCCATAAATTCGTATGGCAAGTATGGGCTCTTTTTCCTTAACCCACAAGTCACTCTACCTCATGGGAATTCGTTCTTCCTCATTCCCATTCCATTGTTGAACATCTAAGCTTTAGTTTTCATCTATTAGACAGACCAAACAGTAAGAAAAACCAGAAATCGCAACTTTGCATTAACCCACATTTTAAAGTGCCATAAACGCCCAGAATTTCGTGTGGATAGTAAAATATGATGAGGGATCCATAGACATGAACCTTGGGGCGAATTTGAGAGTGTTAGATGCCCAGAAATCCATAGGAAAACTCAATTTTGATAGCCCGAAAATCCAATTACGGGATTGAGTCATTTGGTCACCGAATTGTGAGAATCCAAGCGTAAATGACAGAACAGAGGATAGAACAGATGTTGGGATTGCTTGATAAACCCAGTGAAGGCTATAATCTCAAGGATTTGGCAGCTTGGACCTTTCTATGCCCACCCTGAAGAGCATTGGAGGGAAGGGATGCCTGAGGGACTGTGCAACAAAGAAGGGGACCTTCCTTGTGTTGGGTGTGGTAGGTATTGTGGGTGCCATGACTGTTTGAGTTTAGTTGAGATGCCTATAGCTTTATGGTTGAGCTCACTGGCTTAGCATCTCCCTCGTTTGTCTCTTGCATTGTTGATAAACCCAACTGTGTGTTGGCTTATCATGACTGTTTGTGTGAAACCATGGCTGTGAGTGAGCCAGTTTAGGTCCTCCTTAGTGGATACACATCCCAGCTCAGGGGTGGTCTCTCAGCTGAAAGAATACAGGCTCGACAGAGACCTATGGTTGGGTGGAACGTTGCTCTCACATAGCCAGTTGCTTGGACAGTTCATTTTGAATATAAGTATTCTCTGTGGTTTAAATTATATTCATTCTGTTTTCTGCAATGTTTAATTTGATGACTATTATGATTATATGTTGAATGTATGATGCAATCGTGTGTGGATAGTGTATCATTCCACTGTGTTTATTTGAAGTATGAATCTGCACACATAATTTTTTATTTATGTATGAATTTTCCTATTCATGAATGGGGATGAGTTCTCCAAATAAGCCCAGGATTTGTCATGTTTCCTCCCTTTCATCGGATCGACGAAAGGGGATGTGACACATGCTATGCAGAAGAGGGGGGGGGGGTCTCTAGAGAAAATGATGTTTCTTCTATGCAATATGAATTTCTTATGCATTTTATGCTTAGAGTTTTATGTTCGAATATGTAGATCACACTCTATGATGTCTTTTAGAGCTAGTTGATCAGATTCAAAGATCTTTTGTATTGTTGACATTAGCTTCATCAATAGATTGAGTTTGTTCTACATGTCTTAACTCTCATTTTCTTATTCAATTCTGTAATTTATCTTTAGAATGTATTGATTGTTATCTTATGTTCATATTCTGCTGGCTATGTTTAGACTTTATAATTTATAATTGATTGCAGTATTAACCTTGTTTAGTTTTGTGATAAGCATGATCCCGTTGTCTTCCCGATCATTATTTATTGCATAATTTCCAGTTTGGCTAACTTGTTGATTGATGTTGATCTAATTTATTAGTTTGATAATCAATTGCATATTATGGGATATTTTCTAGAATACTGATTGTTACAATTTTTCTTTAGAATGATCAGTTTATAAAAGATCATTTTTGCTTTCATTTGTCAATATTATCTGAATGTGCATTATTGTCATTTATCATAGATTGATAGAATGGTGTAGGTTGATTATGATTAACTTAGATCTGAATAAGATTTAATCGGCATCTTAGATTAGAAGTTAGATTTCATTCACTTTGCATTTAGGAATTAGTTGCATATTTGATTGAAGGTCTCCTCTTTAAGGAGCAATTCTACTTGGCGGCTAATGAATCCGTAAAACTCGTCGGAGTTAGTATTGGTTGTGGAGCCTGATCTCCCAGATCCAGAGATATTATTATTCAGCTGTGTCTGTACCCTAGCTTTATATGATATGCAAAACGACTGTACACTCACCCCAGAGGGGGGGGGGGGTGTTGGGGGGGCGAAGCCTCCCCCCACTGGGGTCCGGGGGTAGCGCCCCCGAGAAAGGGGGTTCGGGGGCGAAGCCCTCGAAGGAAATATTTTGGGGTTGTTTTACGGGCCCATGGTTTTGGGTAACTCGTGGTATTTTCCCATTGTATTTCCCCTTTATAAGAAATACATTGTAATATGGCTAGGGCTGATGTATTAGGTATTATGCATGTTGATGTATTTGTAACTTCGGAAGATATTCACTTGTATATTGTATTTGTACTCTATTGTATCCCCAACGGAGATGTATTATTCCTCCGATTGGAAGTGTCGTCAGTTGTACTTGCAAGTGTCGCATGTTATATTGTAAGTGTCGTAACTTATACTTGATGGGTTATTAGACCACCTTGATGGGGTCGGCCCTGTATGAGTCATGTGGGTTAAAGGGTTATTAGACCACCCTAGTGGGGGTCAGCCTAAACAACATTATGTTAAGTGGTTAAGTTGGGGCCGACCTAGTTAAAGTTAAAAGACAAGTGAAGTAGTGTATAAATAGAGAGTGTGTCTCTCTCATTTTACACATTCTCTCACTCACTCACTTTGCATTAGAGAGAGAGAGAGGAGGAGTGCGCACAAGTGGAGGAGGAGCATGTTGCTGAAGATATCTATCTCTTGGGTTTGATCATGGTGATCCTTGTATTGATGCTTATTCTATCTCTGAGGAAGTTGCGGGGTTTTTCACCTTCTTGGTTTTCCCCGGTGAAATGCTTTGTGTCTCTTGTCTCCTGTCTCTTATGCTTGATATGCTGTACATGTTGTTCTTTTAGTTAAGATCCTAGATCTATTGAATTAAATGATGAAAAACTAACATGGTATCAAAGATAGCTTGAAGGAAGGCATGATATGGCATTTATGAGACTTGTTGCACTTGCGACAAATTGCAAGCTAGGGATTGATATAGCAAAAACCAGTCATCGTAGCACTTTCGCTATAACTCCATTTTTGCGAAGGTTAAGGATTTGAAACTTTTATAGGTCGTAGATAACATCCCCATGTACCTTGTGTCCAAAGCAAAACATCTGATTCGTTGTAATTTGTGTTTTATGATCAGTACAATCTAGGGTTTTTGCCTCTTTCAGATCTCAGTCATAAACAAGTGACCTAGGAAAAAATGTCATAACTTGGGCTAGGAAGCTCCAAATGAAATTATGTAAAAAGTGATAGTAAGAGAACGGACTATAGCTTCTCAGGTAATTTTTTCAGAGGCCTAAATTGAACCAGTGACACGTGGCACGCTGCACAAGTTCACTCTCCTGTTTTATCCCATAAACAGGTCACGTTGCTACAATTGGCATAACTATCTCTCAAAGAATCCAATTGAGGTCAGACCTGTGGGGTTGGAAAGATGACGGGTCAGGCTACCACAGGCCGAATTTTCAGACCCCATGGATTTGTAATTTCAGAGTTGCACCATAAACATTCAGGTGCATATTTCTGTCAAAACAGAATTGGATTCTGAGCACCTTCATTCTTGGCTTATCACTGCTGCGGGAATTTAGGGCTTCAGAGAAAATCAGAATTTTTTGAATCGGAGACCACGGTTGAATGCTCCTCAAAAAAATCAAAATTTAGAGACCAAGATCGAATTTTTTGGTTGGGCAGAAGGCCGAGCTTGATCAAACCCTAGTTCAGAAGTTTGATCGGAAAGATGGAAAATTAGGGCTTCTGCAAAAGTTAGAATTTTTGAAGTCTGTTACCACGACTGGAAGCTCCTTAGAAAAATCAAAGCTTAGAGCTTTGGATCGAACTTTTGGTTGGGTAGAAGGGTGGGCTTTATCAAATCCTAGTTTGGGGCCCTGTCTAGTGAATCCGTAAGTTTCAAAGGCAATTTTGAGGGGTCAAATTTCGCAGTTTTCAAAATTGAAGTATACTAGCTTGATTAGCTCAGCAAGCCACATCTTTCCATCCATTCAAAAGTTTGAAATTCAAAGTTTGAATTTTTAGGGTTTCTCTAACAAACCCTAATCCAGCTTCAGATCCAGTTTCAGCAAATCAAAGTGGATTGGGTTAATCCTAGAAAAGAATGAATTGGACACCTACATAAGTGAAGAAGTTCCAGTTCCAGAGGGAGATGAGGCTGAGGCTTTACATGAGAAGGCTACAGGCAATCCCGACAGGTATGACGTGAAGAGATAGATGTATGTTTTGAAATTTGTTCATAATTGAGTTTATGATATGTTTGTCTTTATATTATTAAGGTTAGTACAATATTGATTAATCTTAGACTTGTCTCATCACCCTAGTAAAAGTATGAATGCATGTGAATGATAGAAGACATTCATTGATTAGGGTTATGACACTTATGATTATACTAATGCACTGTGGTGTTGTATGAGGTTGATGTTGTCCGCTAACATGAAAGGTACAAATCAAGTTATAGATCAAGAACATATGACCATGGTGACATGAAGACAAAGACTCATGGATCACATACAAGCTCCACTTACGAGGTATGTATAATTTGGTTCTACAATGGTTAACTTATGAGTTATGCAGGTTACTAAGCACAAGTCATTGAAGAGAACAAAAAGACATTGTTTGACATAACTAGCCAACATGATATTCCGGGTATGTTTTTCCTATATCAAGTTAGAATCCTACCTTGTGTTAGGATATTATACTTTTGTATGAATGATAATGTTTATTCTTGAAGTTAGAAGTTTAAGAAATCAACAGTTTATGCATATTATGTTTCTTACTTTGATTGATGATATGACTAACCAGAAGAGTCCTATGGTCAATAAGTATATGCATAAGTAATAGAAGTCCTCCCCGAAACCTTGAATACTAATGCTTGTGATAAATTACCCGTGTGTGAAATAATCATGACCATACATGTTAAGTTTATTTAGGATCATAATGTTTTGATAGTATTGAGATTATACTAATGGATGTATGAGATCTTGAAGATGACACTGGTGCACACTTAAGCATGCATAGTGGTCCAGGATGAATATAAGTTCAAGGACAGGTAATCCAGGAAGCAAAGATCAAGAGGGAGCACACTCCAGTAGTTCCTGCAAGGAAGCAAAGATTGAGAGGGAGTCCACCCTACAACTAAACAAAGATAAGTATTTGAATTGTTATATATATGATTACTTAAATGATGTTGTTCAGTCATGTACATGTTCCTAGATTAGGATGTATATTATGCATTTTAGAAAAGGTTGCATTAATGAACAAGATACTACTAATATAGTAATGGGTAAGTGGCCTATGGTATTGTACAACATTCCATTGCTACTTATCTAGAATGAAACCTCTTTGCTGACATGTTGGGAGTTGTGCACACTCTTAACAATGTTCTGGTATAGATGGAAGGCATCTAGAAAGTTACGAAATATGGATAAATGTTGTATTGAAGCATTGGCTAAGATAATTGCATGACTGTATGACATATGTATTTATGAGTAAGAATTTGTTCTGAAATATATAAGATGTTTCTAATCATGCAATTGAACTTGTCTTGTAGGAAAGACCATGTACCTACAAAAGAAGGACTACAACATTTGTTCCAGCAACAAAGTTCAAAGAAAACTATCTATTGAAGATACTTAGAAGAAGAAGTGATGGGACACATTTGCAGGAGCCATTCCAAGCATGGTGAGAGGAGGATCCTTCCCTTGGCTATGGATGTAAGTGCTGTGTGATGAGCATCAGGACGATGCTCCAGTTACTGCTTTGGATATGCATCAGTTGGATGTTTTGTATGATCAGTTGGATCATGTATATGTATATGCATCAGGACGATGCAGTGATGATGATCAGGATGATCATATGTGATGAGTATCAGGACGATGCAGTGACGATGATCAGGATGATCATATATATGTGATGAGTATCAGGTTGATGCTCTGGATGACATGCATCAGGACAATGCAGTGATGATGATCAGGATAATCATATGTGATGAGTATCAAGACGATGCTCTGGATGACATGCATCAGGACGATGCAATGATGATGATCAGGATGATCATGTGTGATGAGTATCGGGATGATATTCTGGAAGATATGCATCAGGACGATGCTATGATGATGATCAGGATGATGCATTACTTTATATGCATGGAGGTGTGGCAAAGTGCAGATGGAATCTTCCTTGGACAAGGGAAGTATGCAGTAGAGATCTTGAAGTGGTTCGGGATGATGGAATGCAATGCCATGGCCAAACCTATGGCATCGAGCCTGAAGCTTCTGTGTGATGCTCCATCTGATCCGGTTGATGTCACAGTGTCTCATCAGATGATTGGGTCCTTGATGTACCTGACGAACACGGGACCAGATATTTGCTTTGCGGTGAACACCTTGATCCAGTTCCTGACGGATCCTAGACATGTTCACCTGATTACTGTAAAGCATATTTTGAGGTTAACCTGGAGGGTTATGTTGATTGGGAAGGCAGTGCTGCAGATAGGAAGAGCACTTTGGAGTGTTGCTTCAGTATGAGATCATGTGTGATCTCTTGGTTTCGCAGGAAGCAGTCCTGTGTAGCACTGAGTACAGCTGATGCAGAGCATGTTGTAGCTTGTTCGGCTAGTTGTGAGGCAATATGGCTTAGGAAGATAATATCTGATTTGTTTGATCTCTAGTTGGATGTTACTTGTATATATTGCGACAACCAGAGTTGTTTGAAGTTGTCGGAGAACCCAGTGTTCCATGACAAGTCGAAGCACATTGAGATCAAGTATCACTATATCAGGGATATGGTGCAGAGAGGAGTAGTGAAGCTCCTGTATGTTGTGACGGACGAGCAGATAGCCGATGTGTTGACCAAGCCACTGGCTAGAGTGAAGTTTGAGTACTTCAAAGAGAGGCTTGGTGTACTTCAGATCGAGATTCCTTCCAAGGGGAAGTGATGAGTCCGGAGACACAGATGCACATGAGCCATTATCACATGGTGGTAGGTGTGTCCTCCCATGGTGTAGATATAAGGGCTAGGGCCATTCCGACATGGTTGAAGTGTGTTTTCCCATGGTCGTTGATGTAAGAGCTGTGCCATTCCAGCATGGTTGAAGTGTGTCTTCCCATGGCTGCGATATAAGTGTTGTGACATTCGAGCATGGTTGAAGTGTGTCTTCCCATGGCTGCGATATAAGTGTTGTGCCATTCGAGCATGGTTGAAGTGTGTCTTCCCATGGCTGCGATATAAGTGTTGTGCCATTCCGACATGGTTGAAGTGTGTCTTCCCATGGTCGTTGATGTAAGAGCTGTGCAATTTGAGCATGGTTGAAGTGTGTCTTCCCATGGTTGCGATATAAGTGCTGTTCCATTCCTAGCATGGTTTAAGTGTGTCTTCCCATGGCTATGGATATAAGTGCGATGCCATTCTCGCATGGTTGAAGTGTGTCTTCCTATAGCATAGATATAAGTGCTGAGCCTTTCACGGATGGTTGAAGTGTGTCTTCCCATGCCGGTGAAAGTAAGTGCTGTGTGATGTGCATCTGGGTTGTGCTCCGTGGACAATGACGGTGATTTGAAGACAATGAGGTGATAGTATGGTACACAGGTTTTGCAGAGGCATATAATTGGTCTTGAGATGCTCTTGCAGGTTTTGTAGAGGCAGTGTAATTAGTCCTGGGAGATCTTGCAAATTTTGCAGAGGCAGTGTAATCAGTCCTGAGGTGTACTTACTTGATGGCTTGCTCGAAGAGACGATGAAGACCTACATGGAGGCTAGGCCTACAACCAACATGAAAAAGGGATGGCTCTGTAGAACTTCCTATGACGAGTAGATTGAAGATTGATTGAGATAGCAGTAGCAGTGATGATGCTCCATGATCTAGTGACGATGATCTAGCTCCAGAATTGAAGACTTGTGCCTATATGTATTGATGACCTATGTCAAGAGAATACATTCCTTGTTAAGAGCGAGTGTTGATGTATTTGTAACTTCTGAAGATATTCACTTGTATATTGTATTTGTACTTTATTGTATCCCCAACGAAGATGTATTATTCCTCCAATTAGAAGTGTCGTCAGTTGTACTTGCAAGTGTCGCAAGTTATATTGTAAGTGTCATAACTTATACTTGATGGGTTATTAGACCACCTTGATGGGGTCGGCCCTGTATGAGTCATGTGGGTTAAAGGGTTATTAGACCACCTTAGTGGGGGTCGTCCCAGACAAAATTATGTTAAGTGGTTAAGTTGGGGCTGACCTAGTTAAAGTTAAAAGACAAGTGAACTAGTGTATAAATAGAGAGTGTGTCTCTCTCGTTTTACACATTCTCTCAGTCACTCACTTTGCATTAGAGAGAGAGAGGAGGAGTGCGCACAAGTGGAGGAGGAGCATGCCGCTGAAGATATCTATCTCTTGGGTTTGATCATGGTGATCCTTGTATTGATGCTTATTCTATCTCTGAGGAAGTTGCAGGGTTTTTCACCTTCTTGGTTTTTCCCAGTGAAATATTTTGTGTCTCTTGTCTCCTGTCTCTTATGCTTGATATGCTGTACATGTTGTTCTTTCAGTTAAGATCCTAGATCTATTGAATTAAATGATGAAAAACTAACAATGCACTGTAAAGATATCTGAGATTATGTAAGAGAGACTGAGAGATTGTGAAGAGGAAGTTGCAGCGGCTGTGCTGCGGGTTGTATCCCTTCACTTTGTTGGATGGTATAATAATGAGGACTGGCAATTTCAGTGTGGACGTAGCCCATCTTGGGTGAACCACGATATATTGGTGTCTCTCTTGTAATGTGCCTGTGTAATTTATATTTGCATCTTGTTTATTGTTATTGCTCCGCGATCCTATTTTTCTAACAATTGGTATCAGAGCCAAAGGTCTATTTGGTAGATAAACCCGCAGGAAACTAGGGTTTCTGGTTCGAGTGGGAGCAATGGCGGAAGAAGAAAAGTTTAAGGTCGAGAAATTTAATGGAGAGAACTACGAGTTATGGAAGATGCAAATGGAGGACTATCTGTTCCAGAAGGATCTATTCCTATCGTTGGGAGGAAGAGCAAAGCAGCCGACGACTATGAAGGACGAAGAATGAGAGGTTCTTGACAGAAAGACACTGGGAACAATACAGCTGTCCCTGGCTTCGTCGGTGGCTTTCAATATCTCAAAAGAAAAGACAATGGAGGGTTTCATGAGCGCATTGGGTAAGCTGTATGAAAAACCCTCGGCCTTCAACAAGGTATTTCTAATGAAGCATTTATTTAATATGAAGATGTCTGAAGGTGGATATGTTGTTGATCATTTTAAAAATGAATTTAATACGGTTACAAATCAACTAAGTTCTGTAAGTGTGAACTTTGATGATGAGGTTAGGGCTCTTCTAATCTTGTGTTCATTGCCAAAAAGCTGGAATAGCTTGGTCATGGCTGTAAGTAACTCTGTCTCTGGTTCAAACACCTTGAAATTTGATGATGTTATTGGTGTTATTCTTAGCGAGGAAATGCGAAGAAAAAGCATAGGTGAGACATGAGGTAATGCGTTGACCATGGAGAGCAGGGGAAGACAAAGGGAGAAAGGAAAGAGCCAAGGTAATCATGGCATGTCTAAAACAGGCAAATTCAAGTCCAGACTGGGAAAGATAGAGTGTTGGAACTGTGGAAAGAAAGGACATCTGAAGAAAGACTGCAGATCTCTAAAGAAGAAAGGAGATGGATAGAAGGAAACTACCCAGGAAGCAAATGTAGTAGGTGATGTGTTACAAGATGCTTTGATTCTTGCTTTAGATAATACTAATGATTACTGGGTAGTAGATTTAGGGGCTTCATGTCATGCTACACCCCATAGGAAATATTTTCGTGATTATGTTCTAGGTGATTTTGGACATGTCTTATTGGGTGATGATGAGCCATGTAAAATTGTTGGAATGGGTAAGGTATGGATAAAATTTAAGAATGGAACTGAATGGTTGTTGAAAGATGTTAGGCATATTCCTGATATGAAAAGAAATTTGATCTCAACAGGGCAGTTGGGAGATGGCGGCTGCCTATCTACGTTTGTAGAAACATGGTGGAAGATCACTAAAGGATCAATGGTGATAGCAAAAGGAGACAGGGTAGGTACGTTGTATTTATGTCCTCATAATACTGACCATTCTATCTCTTTAGCTTCCACATGAACAGATACAACATTATGGCATCACAGACTTGGCCACATGAGTGAGAAGGGAATGCAGATTCTCCACTCAAGGAAGTTGCTGCCAGATTTGAAGCAGGTAAGTTTGGAATTCTGTGAGAACCGTGTTTATGGAAAACAGAAGAGAGTAAGATTTCTCAGGGTTGGGAAACAGAAGAAGAATGAAAAGTTAGAGCTTGTGCATATAGATGTATGGGGACCGGCTCAGGTACAATCTCTTGGTGGCTTTCATTATTATGTTACATTTATTGATGATGCAACTAGAAAAACTTGGGTTTATTGCATGAGATATAAATCTGATGTATTTGCTACTTTTAAGAAGTGGAAATCTTTGGTTGAGAATGAGACAGGAAAAAGGTTGAAGTGTCTCATATATGATAATGAAGGTGAGTACTGCGGCAAGGAGTTTGATAATTATTGTTCATACCATGGGATTCGTAGAGAGAAGACAGTCCCAAGAACACCACAAGAAAATGGTGTGTCCGAAAGGATGAATAGAACGATCATGGAGCATGCAAGGTGTATGAGATTGCATGCAGGGTTGCCCTTACAGTTTTGGGTAGATGCTGTAAATACTGCTATTTATTTAATAAACATAGGGCCTTCAAGTGCTTTGGATGGTGGTATTCCAAAGGAGGTATGGATAGGTAAAAAGGTAAATTACTCATTTCTGAAATTTTTTGGTTATGAAGCATTTGTCCATATTGATAAAGAAAATAGAACAAAGCTTGAAACTAAATCCAATAAATGTACCTTTATTGGATATGGGGTTGATGATTTTTGGTTATCGCTTATGGGATTATGAAAATCACAAAATCATTAGGAGTAGAGATGTGATATTCAATGAAAAGGTCATGTATAAAGATCAGTTGCAGGGAAAGAAATATGAAAATGAAAACACAGAGTACACAGTACTTGATGAAATTGAAGAAAATGAAGTTCCAAAGGTGCTAGAAAATAAAGAACAGCAGCAAGTACCTGAAATTCCTGCAAGTGTAAGAAGATCTACCAGGTTAAGTAGACTCCCTGAACGATACTCTCCTTCAATGTATTATTTATTGATGACTAATGTTGGTGAACCAGAATGTTATGAAGAAGCAATGTAGGTGGAAACTAGAAAGAAGTGGGATCAAGGCATGAATGAGGAGATGGACTCATTGGTAGGAAACTAGACTTGGGATTTGGTTCAGTTTCCTGTGTTAGCTTTTAAGAATTTTCAATCTGATCTAAGATCTTAACTAAGAGAATAACATGTATAGCATATCTACAGCATATCAATCATGGACACAATAATGCAAGCACACAAGAGACACAGAGTTTCACCGGGGAAAACCAAGAAGGTGAAAAACCTCGCAACTTCCTCAGAGATAGAAAGAGCAATGATACAACCAAAGTACAAGAGATAGTCTTCTCCTAGCAGCTGATCCTCCTCCTCACATGTGCACCACTTTTCGAGTGATGGAAGAGTGAGTAAATTGAGATGATCAAATAGAGATCTCCCGATCTCTATTTATACTTGTCCTGTCCTGCCCAATAAACCAGTGGGGCCAACTTGTCTAACTTAGCCTAATAACCCATGGTTATATTAATCTGGGCCGACCCCACACTTGGTGGTCTAATAACCCATTTCCCCACATGACTCATACAGGGTCGACCCCATCAAGGTGGTCTAATAACCCATCGACAAGTTACAACACTTATGACACTTGTCAATACAAATGACGACACTTCCGTATAGAGGAATAATAACATCTCTATAGGAGTACAATATACACAGATGAAATACATAGGTGAAATACATTCCGAAGTTACATATACATCAACACTCCCTCTTAACTAGGAAGGTATTTCTCGACACAGATCTGCTAGCACAAGTCTTATTCTCTGGATCATCATCACTGGATCATCGTCACTGCTGCTATCTCAATCAATCTCCAATCTACTCGTCATAGGAAGTTCTACAGAGCTAGTCCTTTTTCATACTGGATGTAGGCCCACCACCTATAGGTCTTCATTATCACTGGCCATACTGTGGAATTCTCAGGACTTATTACGTGCATCACGAAACCTCGCAAGAGCATCCAGGCTGTTACGAGCACACGGCTCTACCTGTCGGATCTCCCAGGGCTGTATTATATGTGTCTGTCACAAAACCTTAAAAGAGTGTCTTGACAAGAAAGATCTTTAAAGAGCATCTGAGGCCTTTTTCATCCTATCCAGATCTCCAGGACTTATTACATGTGACCCCTACCACAAAACCTTTAAAGAGTGTCTTGACTAGCAAGAACTCTAAAGAGCATCTGAGGCCTTTTTCATCTTGTCCATATCTCTAGGGTGTATTACATGTGGTCATGGAAAAACCTTGAAAGAGCATCCCGAGACTGATTACAAGCACACAGCTCAACCTATCGGATCTCTAATGGCTGGATTATATGCCATAGGACAAAACCTCGAAAGAGCATCTGCCAGATATCCCAGGACCAGATTACATGCCATAGGCAAGACCTCGAAAGACTATCTGCAAATCTCCCAAGGCTGGATTATATGTCCTCCCAAAGCAAAACCTCGAAAGAGCGTTTGCTAGATATCCCAAGGCCACATTACATGCCATAGGAAAAACCTCGAAAGACTATCTGCAAAGCTCCCAGGGCTGGATTATATGCTTATCTGCACAACCTGTTCCACGGCCACAGAGTATCAACCTGATACTCACCATACATCGTCCTGATGTACATGATCATCCTAATCATCATCACTGCATCGTCCTAATGCATGTCATATGGAGCAACATCCTGAAGCTCGTCATCTATGATCATCCTGATCATACAATGCATCCACCTGATGCATACCAAGTATCTACCTGATACATATCATCATACATGATCCACCTGATCATACAATGTATCCACTTGATACATACACAGATACATAATCCACCTGATATACATCAGCATACATGATCTACCTGATCATACAATCGTATCCACCTGATACATATACAGATACATGGTCCAAGCATCCAACATGATGCATATACATATACATGATCCAATTGATCATAACATGCATCCAACATGATGCATATACATATGCATGATCCAACTGATCATAACAAGCATCCAACATGATGCATATACATATACATGATCCAACTGATCATAACAAGCATCCAACATGATGCATATACAGAGCAGTAACTGGAGCATCGTCCTGATGCTCATCATCTAGCGCTTACATCCACAGCCATGGGAAGGATCCTCCTCTCACCATGTTTGGAATGGCTCCTACAAATGTGTCCTTCACTTCTTCCTCAAAGTGTCGTCAATCTGAAGAACACCAAGCCTCTCTCTGAAGTACTCGAACTTCACTCTGGCCAGTGGTTTTGTCAACACATCTGCAACCTGCTCATCCGTCGCAACATACAGGAGCTTCACTGCTCCTCTCTGCACCATATCCCTGATATAGTGATATTTGATCTCAATGTGCTTCGACCTGTCGTGGAACACCAGGTTCTCAGACAGCTTCACACAACTCTGGTTGTCACAAAAGATACCAGTAGCCTCCAACGGGAGATCAAATAGCTCAGACAATAGGTTCCGGAGCCATACTGCCTCACAACTAGCCGAACAAGCTGCAACATACTCTGCTTCGGCTGTAATCAGTGCTACACAGGACTGCATCCTGCTAAACTAAGAGATCACACCTGATCCCATACTGAAGCAACACCCAGATGTGCTCTTCCTATCTGCAGCACTGCCTGCCCAATATGAATCAACATAACCCTGCAGATTAAATTTTTGATTCGCATAATACTTGAGCCCATAATCAATTATACCCTTCAGGTACCTCAGAATATGCTTTACAGCAACCAGGTGAACACGTCTGGGATCCGTCAAGAACTGGCTCAATGTGTTCACCGCAAAGCAAATATCTATTCTCGTATTCATCAGGTACATCAAGGACCCAATCATCTGACGATACATCGTGACATCAACCAGATCAGATGAAGCATCACACAAAAGCTTCAGGTTCGATGCCATAGGTGTGGCCATGGCCTTGCAGTCCATCATCCCGAACCTCTTCAGGATCTCTACTGCATACTTCCCTTGTCCAAGGAAGATTCCATCTGCACTCTACCACACATCCATGCCTAGAAAGTAGTGCATCATACCCAAGTCCTTCATCTCTAACTCAACAGCAAGCTTCCTCTTGGTATCGGCAATCAATCCATCTTGTCCTGTTACAAATAGGTCATCCAGATACAAGAGTAGTATCACAAGATTGCCTTCCTCAACCTTGTAGTAAAGTTTGGAATCTGCTTTACTCTTGGTAAAACCCAAACTGGATAGAAGGCTGTCTATCCTACCATACCAAGTCCTAGGAGCTTGCTTCAAGCCATACAAGTATTTCTTCAGTGTGCACACATATGACTCCCTGTCATGTGTCTCAAAACCAAGTGGCTGCTCCACATACACTTCCTCCTCGACTACACCATTCAAGAAAGTTGTCTTGACATCCATATGGTGTATCTTCCATTTCATCACTGCAGCTAGGGCAAGTACTGATCTGATGGAAGTGTACCTGGCTACAGGAGAAAAAGTTTCTTCATAATCAATCCCTTCTTTCTGGGAGAAGCCACGAGCTACAAATCTCGCTTTGTATTTTTCTATGCTTCCATCTGCAGCATGCTTGATTTTGTAGATCCACTTGGAAGTCACAATAGACTTCCCTTCAGGTCTTGGGACCACATCCCAAACATCATTCTTCATGATCGACTGGTACTCCTCTATCATGGCATTCTTCCTGAATCCTGGGAACTTCAATATCTTCAATATCTTCAATAGATAACTTTGTTGCTGAACAAATGTTGTAATTCTTCTTTTGTAGGTGATGGTATACGATCTTTCCTACAAAACAAGTTAAATTGCATGATTAGAAAACATCTCATAGTTTTTAGAACAAATTCTTACACATAAATAAATATGTCATACAGTCATACAATTATCTTTTAGCCAATGCTTCAATACAACATTTATCCATATCCTGTAACTTTCTAGATGCCTTCCAATCTCTACCAGAACATTTTTAAGAGTTTTGCACTCTTCTCAACATGTCAGGAAAGAGGTTTCATTCTAGATAAGTAGCAATGGAATGTTGTACAGTGCCATAGGCCACTTACCCATCACATGCATATTAGTAGTATACTGTTCATTAATGCAATTATTCTAATATGCATAATACACACCCTAAGTCTAGGAACATAGGTATATACATCATTGAACAATATTATTTAAACAAACAAGTATGCAAGAAATGATAATTTAAATATTTATCTTTGTTTGTTGTTGTTGGGTTGACTCCCTCTCAGTCTTTGCTTCCTTTCTGCAACTCCATTCTGATGTGGATTGTGAGAAGTGGTCAAATCCCTCTGAATGTCTGCATCCTTGCAGAAACTACTGGAGTGTGCTCCCTCTTGATGTTTGCTTCCTGGATTACCTGTCCTTGAACTTATATCCATCCTCGATCACTATGCATGCTTACTAGTATCATCATTGTGTTACCATTGAGATCTCGTACATAATCATACATTCATTAGTATAATCTCAATACTATCAAAACACAATAATCTTAAACATGTATAGTCATGATCATTTCAAACACAGATAATAAGCATTAGCATTCAATGTTTTAGGGAAGACTTCTCTTATGCATATTCATATTTGACCAAAGGAATTTTCTGGTTAGTCATATCATCAATCAAGGTAAGAGACATAATATGCATAAACCCTTGATTACTTACATTTATAACTTCATGAATAATCATTATCAACAATACAACAGTATAAGACCCTAACACAAGGTAGGATTCTAACTTGATATAGGAAAAACATACCTGTTTATCATATTTGCTAGTTATGTCTAGCAATGTCTTCTTGTTCTCTTTAATGACTTGTGCTAGTAACCTGCATATCTCATAGGTTAATCATTATAGAACCGAGTTATACATACCTCGTAAGTAGATCTTCTATGTGATCCATGACAATGGATGAATCTTTGTCTTCATGTCACCATGGCCATATGTTCTTGAACTAGAACATGATTTGTCTTTCTTGATGTACCTTTCATGTTAGCGGACAACATCAACCTCATACAACACCACAATGCATTAGTACAATCATAAGTGTCAAAACCCTAATCAATGAATATTTGCATTCATAATTTTATTAAGGTAATACGACAAGTCTAAAGTTAATCAAGATTGTACTACCTTAATGAAGACAAACATGCCATAAACGTAATCATGAACAGATCTCGAAACATACCTGGATAAGTCATACCTGTCGAGATTGCTTGTAATCTTCTTATGTAAGGCCTTAGCCTCAACTCCCTCTGAAACAGGAACTTCTTCACTTATGCAGGTGACTAATCCATCCTCTTCTAGGATTAACCCAATCCACTTTGATTTGCAGAAACTAGATCTGGAGCTGGATTAGGGTTTGTCAGAGAAACCCTAAAAATTCAAACTTTGAATTTCAAACCTCTGAGAGTATAGAAAGATGCGTCTTTCTGAGCTGGTCAAGCTGGTATACTCAGAATTTGAAAACTGCAAAGTTTCACCCCTCAAAATTGCCTTTTAGATTTTCAGATTCACTGAGGAGGACCCTGAATTAGGGTTTGAGTTTCCCGGAGCTTCACCCAACCAAATAGTTTGATCCAAAGCTCTAAACTTTGTTTTTTACAAGGAGGTTCCAGCTATGGTCACATATTTCAAAAACTCCCATTTTTGTAGAAGCCCTAATTTTTCACTTTTCTGATCAAAGTCCCGAACTAGGGTTTGATCAAGCCCGACCTTCTACCCAACCAAAATTTTTGATCTTGGTCTCTAAATTTTGATTTTGATGAGTAGCATTCAGTCGTGGTCTTTGATTACAAAAATACCACCTTTATCCGAAACCATAATTCTCGGAGCCATGAATGAAGGTGCTCAAAATCCAATTTTGTTTTGACAGAAATATGCACCTGATTGTTTCTGGTGTAACTCTGAAATTATGAATCCACAGGGTCTGAAACTTCGACCTGTGGTGGCCCGACCTATCATCTTTCCAATCCCATATGTATGACCTCAATTGAATCCTATGAGAGAGAGTTATGCCAAGTGTCGCAACGTGACCTGCTTATGGGATAAAACAGGAGAGCGAACTTGTACGGCGTGCCACATGTCACTGGTTCAACTTCGGTCTCTGCTGAGAAACTACAGTCCATGAACTACCTATCAATTTTTATGAAATTTCATTTGGAGCTTCCTAGCCCAAGTCGTGACCTTTTTTCCTAGGTCACCTGATTATGACTGAGATCTGGAAGAGGCAGAAACCCTAGATTGTACAGATCATAAAACACAAAGTAAAATGAATTAGAAGTTGTGCTTTGGACACAAGGTACATGGGGATCTTATCTTTGACCTATAAGAGTTTCAGATCTTGAAACCTCACCGAAATGGATTTATAGCGAAAGTGCTACGATGACTGGTTTTTTCTATATCAAGCCCTAGCTTCGCAAGTGCAACAAGTGTCATACATGCCATACCATGCCTTCTTTCAGGCTAGCTCTGATACCATGTTAGTTTTTTAGAATTTTCAATCTTATCTAATATCTTAAGTGAGAGAATAACGTGTACAACATATCTACAACATATCAATCATGGACACAATAATGCAAGCACAAAAGAGACACAGAGTTTCCCTGGGAAAAACCAAGAAGGTGAAAAACACCGCAACTTCCTCAGAGATAGAAAGAGCAATGATACAACCAAAGTACAAGAGATAGTCTTCTCCTAGCAGCTGATTCTCCTCCTCACATGTGCGCCACTTTTCGAGTGATGGAAGAGTGAGTAAAATGAGATGATCAAATAGAGATCTCTCGATCTCTATTTATACTTGTCCTGTCCTGCCCAATAAACTAGTGGGGCCAACTTGTCTAACTTAGCCTAATAACCCATGGTTATATTAATCTGGGCCAACCCCACACTTGGTGGTCTAATAAACCATTTACCCACATGACTCATATAGGGCCGACCCCATTAAGGTGGTCTAATAACCCATCGGCAAGTTACAACACTTGCGACACTTGTCAATACAAATGACGACACTTCCGTATAGAGGAATAATAACATCTCTATAGGAGTACAATATACACAGATGAAATACATAGGTGAAATACATTCCAAAGTTACATATACATCAACATCTTGCTGGTAAAAGAGCATTGCAGAACAAATGGATTTACAGGTTGAAAGAAGAAGAAGGAGGTGAGAAGTGGTACAAGGCCAGACTTGTTGTAAAGGGGTTTGCACAGAAGAAATGTATAGATTTTGATGAAATATTTTCTCCCGTTGTTAAGATGACTTCAATTAGGACTATCTTAAGTCTAGTGGCGGTAGAAGATTTGCATCTTGAACAATTAGATGTAAAAACAATCTTTCTCCATGGGGATTTGGAGGAAGGGATATATATGCAGCAGCCACAAGGGTATGAGGTCAAAGGGAAGGAGAATTTGGTGTGCAGGTTGAAAAAGAGCTTGTATGGCTTGAAGCAAGCTCCAAGGCAGTGGTATTTAAAATTTGATAAGTTTATGACAGAACAAGGTTATAGTAGATATCATTCTCACCACTGTGTTTATTTCAAGAGGCTAGATAATGGAACATATATTATCTTGTTATTGTATGTGGATGACATGCTTGTTGCAGGGTCTAACATGCAGGAAATAAATGTGCTCAAAAGGAAGTTAGCTAATTCATTTGTGATGAAGGATTTGGGTGCTGCAAAGCAAATCCTTGGTATGAGAATAACAAGAGACAGGAAAAATCACAAATTGACATTATCTCAGAGTGAGTACATACAAAAAGTGTTGGAGAGGTTCAAAATGCATAATGTAAAACCAATTATTACACCTTTGGCCAGCCATTTCAAACTAAGTAAGGAAATGTGTCCCAAGTCACATGAAGAGATAGTTTACATGTCCAAGATTCCCTATCAATTAACAGTTGGCAACTTGATGTATGCCATGGTGTGCACAAGACCAGATATTGCACATGCAGTGGGAGTTGTGAGTAGATATATGAACAACCCAGGTAAAGAACATTGGAAGGCAGTACAATGGATTCTCAGGTATATGAGAGGTACTACCACTCATGCATTATGTTTTGGAGGTTCATACAGTGTTCTATAGGGAGATGTTGATGCAGATATGGCAGGTGATAAGGATAGCAGGAGGAGAACCATAGGGTATGTGTTTACTATAGGTGGAACAATAGTAAGCTGGATTTCGAAACTGCAAAAGGTTGTTGCACTTTCAACAACGGAAGCAGAGTATGTTGTTGTTACAGAGGCTAGTAAAGAGATGATTTGGTTGCAGAGGTTTATGGAGGAATTGGGTAAGAAGCAGAAGGATAATAGGTTGTATAGTGACAGCCAGAGTTCCATTCATCTTGCAAAGAGCTCAGCATTCCATTCCAGGACTAAACACATACAGCTCAAGTACCATTTCATACGCTTTGTTCTGGAAGATGAACTGTTGAAGCTGGAGAAGATACATACTATCCAGAATCTTGCAGACATGTTTACAAAGGTAGTGACCAGAGAGAAACTAAGTTCCTACTCAGTTTCAGTTGGCCTTCTAGCGTGAAGGTGAAGATGATAAATTTTCCAAGTCCAAGGTCCAGCAAGTACAGCAGTGGTGGAGTTGTTGTGATCAGTCTCCAAGTGGAAGATTGTTGGTTGTGGAGCCCGATCTCCCAGATTCAGAGATATTATTATTCAGCCGTGTTTGTACCCTAGCTTTATATGATATGAAAAAGGACTGTACACTCACCCCAGCGGGGGGGGTGAGTGGGGGGCGAATCCTCCCCCCACTGGGGTCCAGGGGTAGCGCCCCCAAAGGAAATTTTTTGGGGTTGTTTTACGGGCCCATTGTTTTGGGTAACCTGTGGTATTTTCCCATTGTATTTCCCCTTTATAAGAAAGACATTGTAATATAGTTAGGGTTGATGTATTAGGTATTATGCATTGTAAAGATCTCTGAGATTGTGTAAGAGAGACTAAGAGAGTGTGAAGAGGAAGTTGCAGCGGCTGTGCTGCGAGTTGTATCCTTTCACTTTGCTGGATGGTATAATAATAAGGACTGGCAATTTCAGTGTGTAGCCCATCTTGGGTGAACCACATTATATTGGTGTCTCTCTTGTAATGTGTCTGTGTAATTTATATTTGCATCTTGTTTATTGTTATTGCTCTGCGATCCCGTTTTTCTAATAGTTAGCTACACCAAACAACTTCGGAATAGAGCAATTCTTGTGTAGGGCTATCTGATGCCTTTGGATGGGATATCTCCTTTGCGTTGATGCGTGGGACAACCTCATGTGTCAACAAGTATAGAAAGCATTGGGATTTTTTGAGCAACAATAGTTTATTATCTTTGTTTTTATTACCTCTAGTCATTGTGCAACTTTCTCTTTGGCTTATTCCAAGTGAGGAATTATTTTTAAATGTCTTACATGTTTTCTTACAAGACATATACTAACAATGTCCTATTTATCATTTCAATGTAACCATTCTTGATAGGAATTGAAACTGTAGTGTCACTTATTAGCAAAGTAATTTTATGGTCATAATCAATCAAAGGAAGATGTTGAGACACGTAATTTTTACTAATCAAAATGTCTACACCTTGTTCTTCAAATTTGCATAAAATTGATCAAAGATTTCATATTTGAAAATCTTATAGGAATTTTCCTTTATTTTAAGGAAAATGTAACAAATAAAATATCAAAATAATGAATAATAATGATAATATAATAATATAATAATATAATAATAAAATAACATAACATTAATTATATTTAATTAAGGGACACACCCCTTTGGTGAATAGTCACCATGTAAGTCTATTTATATGGGCTACACCCTCATTGTAAACATAATCTTTATATAATCATCAATTATATTTTTTATGGAGTTATCTTCAATTGGATGACTTATCCATTTGGATAGTCTCGAGTACAACCAGATTGGTTGTAACATTGGTATCAAATCCCCTTCCTTGGGCCTCACGGATTCCGGTTGTTAGCCAATACCGTTAGAGTTATCTCTGAATTATCGGTCCTTGACCGGAATTAGGCCCTTGGCCTTCTTCCCTTTCCATATAGCCACACCACTCCTCATCCTCCATCCTCCATCAAGTTACCTATGCCTAACTCCATCGTTGCCACGCATCCTTCCTTCCCCACGCTATCCACACCCTTCCTACTCCAACACATCCCGCCACGCATTCTCCTAGTCTGCAATGACCACAACTCACCGTGCGTACACACTCCCACATTCATTCTTCCTGCACTACCCCACGCAGGCTGCCACTCCAACGTCCCCCCTTTACCTTGCCACTGCTACACATTATCTTCTCTGCCCCATTCTCCCTCCACGCGATCTATCACTAGGTCATGCCCATTCTTCTGAGTCATTCGCACTCCATCCTGCCACACCCAATAACCAAGCACACTACTCCCGTGCCTTCTCTCACTACCCATTCCACACCATGACTTCCACAACACCTTCTGCTCCACTACGCGACCACCTTCCCAACTCCTTCCATGTGATCTCTTCCCCGCACCCGCAATCCTACTCGTCCCTCCCTTCCTCTCCCATGGCCAACCCTCGATTTACTAACCTCCATGCTAGCCCTAACTCTGACGCCCTACACACACCCAAACAATAGTTAATAAAAATATATATATTATAATAATTTTATTATTGTTATAATATTTAAACATTTAAAAAAAAATCTTTCATTATAACACATTATTATATTATATTTAATAATAAGTGTTGTTATAATATAATTATTATTAAATTAATAATAATAATAATAATTACTATTAAATTGTATTTATTACAATTAGTAATTATAAAAGGGAAAAATGTCAAAGCCAAAAGATCTTTTTTCCAGAAAGGAACTACATTAGGGGTTATTACACGTTTCCTGTATATTTATCGTAGAAGAAGTCAAAGTCAAAGAAAGATCATTTATCATCGAAGAATTCAAAGACAATGGGATTCAAATTATAGTTACAAATAGAAAAATTAGAAGCAAAGTTAAAGCGTTATGGAAGAAACAATAAAGACTTACAAGACATGAATGAAGATTTGGAAACGACGAGTAAATTACAAGAACTTCAAATAAAAACCAGTGAACATATAATTTCCAATCAAAAGGATTGCATAGAAAGGTTGTCCGCACAAGTTGACGAATTTAAGGCCAAAAAAGATTTCAATCAAAGATTTCAAAACCAAGAGATAAAAAGGGAATTTGATGATAATAAAGCAAAGATAGTGCCCTTACACAAAAGTCTGAACTACAAAGATGAAGAAATTGTGGAAATCCAGAAAAAATTAAAAGACCGAGAATCAAAGATATGTCATCTTCAACAACAGATAAAAAAATTCCAGTGGAAGAATGGTGACACTAAAAAGGTGCACAAGTTGGAAATTACGAAAGTCAATAACACATTATCAAGCAATACTAAAGAAATATTTCGACTAAGAAATCATAACACGACATTAGTTACAAAAATCAAGAAATTGAAAAATAGTCGAAAGACAAAGCATTCTAATGAAGACTTCGAAGGAAAAATTCTAGAGAAGCAAGAAGAAAATCACGACCTTCAAAAACATAATGAAGAGCTTAGGGAACAACTTAATAAATCCAAAGACAAAGAAAACATGCAAGAACAATTGATTAAGGAGATTCACAATGATAACAAACTGTTAAAAAGCAAATTAGAAGAAATACAAAACATGAAATCAAAATATTCAAAATTACAATTTGTGGAAAAAGGCACGTGTACAGATCCAATGCAGATCACCACTCAAGATGCCACCCCAGTTGAAGAAAAGCATACTTGAAAATTAAACCAAGGAGACACCACCAATATGATAAGGGAAAATGATGTTACAATAATTCCCTATCGACATCCAAATCATAAAAGTTGATGTCCTAAAAGTCCTCAACAACTAATGGAAGTCATGAACACCAATGCACTCAAATTCCAGGATGTCAGTTCACTCTGGAAGTGCAAGGTTCAACAACGAATCAATTTGGGATGGATCAACTCGTCTACTTTTCGAAAGATGTGTTTGTCACTCGAAAATTCGCATCGACACATATCAATAACTATGACACAACAAGGAAAGATGACAACATTACAAACACATGGCGTAAATCTTCTTCATCAATATGCTTTGAGGACAAAGCATTTATGAAGAGGAAGGCAATGTCACAAATAAAATATTAAAATAATGAATAATAATAATAAAATAACATAATATTAATTATATTTAATTAAGGGACACACCCCTTTCATGAATAGTCACCATGTAAGCCTATTTATACGAGTTACACCTTCATTGTAAACATAATCTTTATATATTCATCAATTATATTTTTTATGGAGTTATCTTCAATTTGATGACTTATCCATTTGGATAGTCTTGAGTACAACCAGATTGGTTGTAACATCAAATGTCAATGGAATCTCATTGGGGTGCCACATGCCCAATGGGAAATAATTTATCTTAGCTAACAAGATAGAAGCATATGTATCTATTAATGCATCAAGAGAACAATGTTTGAGATCTTCATGTTAGGATAATTAATACTCCAACCTTTGTCCACAATAGTATTGTTTCCCTTTTCCTAGTATTGGATGATGTTGTTGACCCCCTAGTGATGTTCAGTTGTCATCTAGGCCTCATTAGCCACCTGATGTACCCTCCATGCATGCATTTAGGCCATGTAGAGTCAGTTCCCTACATTTTAGGAGCTAACTCAGTGATCTGGTTCAGTCCACCTAAGTTCATGACTGTAGTGGGGGCTTTGAGCTCTGATTGCCACTGATTGTCAACTAATGCGCTCTATCTATCCTGATTTGCATGATAAACTTACTGATGCACCCTTCATGTTTAGTTAACTAACAATAGCTTCAATTAACTGACATTCAATTGAGTTTGACACCATCAGAGCACTGTAGTGGGTACAATTCCTATGCTAGACTGACATGGATTCAAATTCCTTCTAGATAATCAAATTCTCTCTATTGTACTATATTCGTTTACTATACATATTAATGGAATATGACACCAGTTTTGATGCACATCTGAGTTTCTTTGCATGTTTGATTTTATTGCTCAATTCTTGCTAGATTTCATTGCAATTCTTCTTCCTTGCTAATTCTTTCACTGTGATATTTTCCCAGGCTCAATGATCTGTTGTGTTACAGAATTTGACATGGTATCATAGCTCATTAGATTTGGTTTATATTCATTTTGAGAGTTTTCTACAGGATTTTGAGAAGTTTTCAGTGCAACAGTAGCATTTTGCATTCGCTCCGACAGCTACAGATGGAGAATTCGAATGTTCCTTTAACAACAAGAACCCTGGCACCCTTCAATTATATGGATTAGAGGGTAGATATGCAGATTGTGTTGCACAACAAGAGTCTGTACAGGGTCACAATGAGCAAGGAGGTCGAACCTCATGCGGCTATTGAGAAAGCAAAGTACTTGAACAAGTTAGATGATGCTTTTGGTTTTATGTGTATTCACATCTCCAGAGATTTTCTCTTCCATCTTGATGGATTGAAAACCCCAAGGGAGGTTTGGCAGAAGCTTGAAACTCTCTTTGGTAAGCAAGATGAGCTAAGAGGTCGCATTTTGGAGAATGAATTAATTGCTCTTCAACCCAGCAGTTTCGAAACCATACAACAGTTCTTTTCAAAGTTCAAGTCCTTTGTTATGCAGTGTAAACAATGTGAAATTGACAAGAAGGATGAGCAACTGGTGCTATCCATCCTAAGCAAGCTTGGCCCTGAATTTTCAGTATTTGTGTCTACCTTCCACTCTGGGATATTGTCAATCCCTAATTGGAAAATGCCTTCTTTAGATGCATTCACAGAATCCCTAATCCAACAACAAGACAAACTTATTCAAATGGGAGCCATGAAAGCCTCCAAGAATCAGGCTCTTATGGTTGGGGAGTCCAAAAGTGTGAATGATAAAGGGAAGCAGAAGGGAAAGGACAAGAAGCAATCTGAATCCAAGCCAAAGGAGAAGCCTAATCCATCAGAGGGAGCCTCAAGCTCCAAGAAGGATAAACAAAAGAGGTTTGAGAAGACCAAATGTACATATTGCAAGAAAGCAAACCATCCAGAGAGCTCCTGCATGAAGAAGAAGATAGATCAAATGACCAAACTTCATGAAAAACACAACATTGCCCTCTCAGAAGGCGCAAGGAAGACTAATTCTGGAAGTGAGACAGATGATCATGAGAGATGCCATGCACTGAAGGATGGATTCTCACAATCACAAGCCTTCCTCATAGATTTTGGAACCTCCAACCACATGGTTGCCTCCAGAGTGTCTTTTTCCTCTCTAGATCTCACTGATGTTCCTAGTATTCACATGGGAGATTATTCACAAATATCTGCTGAAGGGAACGGTACAATAAAACTGGAGAATGGAAAGTTCAACAATGTTCTATATGTACCCTCTCTAGCAGCAAACTTGTTATATGTTTATCAGATGACACACACAGGTTCATCGAAGAAAGTTGTTTTTGGACCTAACACAGTTGATATTTCAGATATCTCACATGGGAAGCTAATAGTTAAAGGTGTTGCAAACCATGCCTCAAAGGCATATGAATTCTCCCATTTTTTTCCATATTCACATCAAAGTGCCCTCTTTACCCATGCCAACGAGACTAGCAGACTCTAGCATGAGAGATTTGACCATCTCAATTTCAAGTACTTGCAACAGTTGGACAAGGAAGATATGGTTGAAGGGTTGCCTGACATAAATTTCTCTCAAGGAATCTACAAAGGTTGTTTGGTAGGGAAGCATCTAGAGTGAAAGTTTGATGTTGGTAAGGAAAAGAGAGCTTCCTCCACACTTGATTTGATACACAGTGATGTCTCAGGACCGATGCTCACAACTTCTATGAATGGATCCATATACCTTTTGACCTTCATAGATGATTACTCTAGGTTCTTTTGGATCTATTTTCTTAAGCATAAATCTGAGGTATTCGAGACTTTCAAAGTTTTCAAGGCCTTGGTTGAGAACATTGCTGGGAAGAAGATCAAAGCACTCAGATTTGACAATGAATGGGAGTACATCAAGAAGTAGCTGCAGGAGTTTTGTACTTCTGAGGGCATCCAAATGCAACATTTTGTCCCATACACACCACAGAAAAATGGTGTAGCTAAGAGGAAGAATAGGTCATTGAAAGAAATGGATACCTATTTGCTTGAAGCAGAGAATCTTCCACCATATCTCTGGGCAGAAGCAGTGAATTGTGCTTCATACATTCAGAATAGGGTACCCCACAAGTCAGCGAATGGGGTCACTCCATTTGAAGCACTAAAGGGACAAAAGATAAATGTCACCTAAGGGTTTTTGGATCCAAGGCATTGGCCAGAATCCCATCTGACAAAAGAAAATCTATTCAAACCCAAAGTAGCGAATGCATTCTACTGGGATATGTAGAAGATGCAAAAGCATACAAACTTATGGAGAGTGCAACCATAAGATGTTTCATTGAAAGAAGTGTCTAGTTCAATGAAGTTGCATTGCAAGATCTACAATCAGTTGAAGAAAAAGGTATATTTGATTTGCCTACTCCATTGCACCCGATGAAGATCAGAATGATGTCTCTTCTGATGAGGACCAAGTTGAATCAGATCTAGATGTTGAGTATGAAGATCAAGTCGATCCAAGTCAAGAACCAACACCTGCTACCAATCCATGGCCAAGGCCAAAATGGGCTCACAAAGTCCTTAAAGTTGTTGGGAACATAACTGGGGATCCATTTGACCATAGAAGAACCATATCTTAGCATCAAGATGCAAATCTTGCACTATGTCATATAGATCCACTTCTCCTAGAGAGGTGCTACATGATGGTGGGGTCTGATCCACAATCCTTCAAAGAGTCTTGCCATGATCCAAGATGGCAGACTGAGGTTTGTATGCACTACATCAGGGAACTAGTGCACAACATGACCAACACATTGCATTACTGTCCTACAAAGGAGTAGACTACATACATTTTTTCAAATCCTTTCACTCATAAGAGATTTTCCTATCTCAAATCTTTGCTTGGTGTGAAGGCTGTTTGAGTTCCCTTCTATTCATTTTTGAGGGGGTTTTTTTCCCATGAGGTTTTCCCCATTTCATTAGTTTCATGAACAATTATTTGTTAATGTTTGGGTGACCTTTGGTATTAGTTACCAGGGCCCAAGTTTTCTAAGTTTGGATTAAGGGGGTGTGTTAGGATAATTAAAAATCCAACCTTTGTCCACCTTAGTATTATTTCCCTTTTCCTAGTATTGGATGATGTTATTGACCCCCTAGTGGTGTTCAGTTGTCATCTAGGCCTAATTAGCCACCTGATGCATCTTCCATGCATGAATTTAGGCCATGCAGAGTTAGTTCTGTACATTTTAGGAGCTAACTCAGTGATCTGGTCCAGTCCGCCTGAGTTCATGACTGTAGTGGGGGATTTGAGCTCCGATTGCCACTAACTGTCAATTAATGCGCCCTGTCTATCCTAATTTTCATGATAAACTCACTGATGCACCCTTCATGATCAGTTAACTAATAGTAGCTTCAATTCACTAACATTTAGCTGAGTTTGGCACCATCGGAGCACTGTAGTGGGGACAATTCTTGTGCTAGAATGACATGGATTCAAATTCCTCCTAGATAATCGAATTCTCTCTATTGTACTATATTATTTTACTATACATATTAATGGAATATGATACCAGTTTTGATGCACATCTGAGTTTCTTTGCATGTTTGATTTTACTGCTCAATTCTTGCTAGATTTCACTGCAATTCTTCTTCCTTGCTAATTCTTTCACTGTGAGATTTTCCTAGGCTCAATGATTTGTTGTGTTACATAATTTCACACTTCAAACTCTAATACACATGAAATATATACTTGCTTAGTAACCATAATTATGGCTACTGGATATCTAACCATTCTGACATCTTATAGCTCAACACCTTTTATAGTTCTTATTAGTTGATATATAAATTGATGTGGATATTCCACTAGAATAGTTTGTCACAATAGATCTTCTAATATTCTACAGTCTTTTATTACTGAGTGCTATACTTTAGATTATAGATTTTATGTTACTCACTTAATGCTAAAATAAAAAGAAACTAATTGAAAATGAAAGGAAATAAGCAAGCAAATAATAAACCATCCATACGATAGCACAAGATATGCCATGGGAAAACCCAATACAAGAAAAACCCAACTTGAAGGTCAGGCATATGCTCTATTATTTTCTTCTCGACAATGCAATGAAAATACAGAGAAAGGGGCACTCACTATGGAGTTTCCATTGACTCTATGCCAAATATGGTTACTGCAGGATCTTCTACTTCATGTGTTCTACTTCAATCTCCCACTCCCTGATGTTTTGTTCTACTATGAAACACTATACAATGCAATAAGAATGGAATGCTTTCTTTTTCTAGAGGCCCTGTATTTAACATAGACTCATAGTTGTCCAGGGTTAAGGTTAGTTTTTCTGCATATCTCAACCACCAATTAATGTAGGGTTTTGTGCCTTCTAGAATCTTCTTAAAATTTCACACATGATTAGCTCCACATGCATGAGTAATGTGAGATGACGTGGCAATGTCACTCAAATTCATGATGGCCAATATGATAGGTCAACTTGTGGGAGGAAGAACTTTTGCATACAAACTTTGATTGAGGTGATTTTTGCACCTTTGGATACGTCTCGATGTGCAAAACAACTTGCTTGCAAAGTTTTGACCAAAAAATAAGTCATTTAAGGCCTCATATGGGATTTGAAAGGTCTTGGACCCCAAATTACCAAAGTGGGACCTTCCCATAAAATGGGCTCTACAGTCCAATACATCCATTTTTTCCCGCCCATAAAGTACCACATTAGATGAAAAATAATATAGCAATCCATTTTGAATCAAACCTCCCTATTTAGGGAGGATTTGCTACAAGGGAAACACCTCCTAACGAAGATTGTAGTAGAGGTTTTTAGTGTTTCAAGATTGACAAAATCGACAAAGAAACCTCCTCTACAACCTCTGTTACTAGTTGCATAGGTTATAACGGATATTCACTATAACTAAAAAATTATGGGTGGCTGGAGGTTATAGCGAAGGTTTTATTTTTTCAGTGCTCCACAATATATAATATGCACTGGTGTGTTTATTTAATTATATACGCACCAACACATATAAGACAAAAATATGCACTGATGCATATTCGGTATTGTTAATGCACTGGTGCATATATTGTAATGTCAATGAACTGGTGCATATTTTGTATTGTCGATGCATCGTTAAGTATTTTGTTTGAAATATGCACCACTGCGTATAACATTTAAAAGAGCATCGATGCATATCTTGTATTATAAGTGCACCAATGAATATTTTGTATTATAGATGCACCAATGTGTATAAAATGCAAAAAGAGAGCCGGTGTGTAATTGGTATTATAAAGACACTAGTGCGTATATCATGTAAAAAGCACCTGTGTGTATTTTGTATTATAAGAAAATTGGTGTGCATATTATGTAAAAGGCACCAGTTGTTGGCCCGGTTTTGCAACCAGGCTTAGTGCTATGGGCACCTGCTAACTAGTAGCAGCAGTTTCAATAGAATTAAAACAAGAAATTAAACTAAACAAAACTAATCATGGATCTATGCAAGAATCTAAGCCAATAATGTAAACATTTAAAAAACAAGAACAAGAAAATATTAAAGAATGAATTTGTATTGAAAAATGGGGGCAAGCAAGTGCTTGCGATAATACCTTCAATGGTGAAGGTTGATGTTGAGCAACTCCCCAGATGAGTAGCTCCAAGCTCCAAGAGGTCTCCTTCTCCAAGGTTGCTTCAATGGCTAAAATGCTCAAGGGAGATTTCAGCAGCATAAGGATGAGATAATGGATGGATGTGAAATGAGGAGCCCCTACCACCTTTTTATAGGTTTTGGTGGTGGGGAATACCATTTGTGGTTTTGTGGAAACCAAATGGTATTGACCAACATGGTTTAGGTACTTTTCCCTCCTTTTTCCTTTTTTGAATAAAATTAATATTTTAATTCCCTTTTTAATATTTTTGGGAATTTGGACCCTTTTTGAGGGTTTTTTATGCTTTTCAGGAAAAATAATCTTTTTTAATGGAAAAAGGGGTGTACTAAGGTCTTTTGGTGACCTTTTGTTGGTTTGAGAGGCTCAGATGGTAGAAAAGTGGACAAATGGGTCGTGAATAAGGGAATGAGCTAGTGAGCACTTTTTAGGTGTTAATAGATTGCCCCCTGATGTGTGAGAGCAGGAGCTCATCGTATGGTCGATAGACATCATAGTTCTTTTGTCTTTTTTCAAGGGTTTGGGAAGGAGAAGAGACCGATTGGAGACTGGAGCCACGGCCCTTGGAAGCTGCAAAAACAAAACATATTAAATGGCCTCAATATGAATGAGGTATAATCTCTGATAATGGACGAGGCGGGCATTCCCATGCTCGTATCAAGACATATACATAACAATTAGTCCCAAGAAGGAGGATCTAATACATAAAGAATCTTCTGGTATATCATAACTGATCTCAATAACTGATACACCGGAATAACTGGTGAACTGCTGAAACTGAAGGTGTCCAACATCTGTAGGGATTCAAAGACTATGAGTCATCTCTGAGAAATAATGTAACTGTATACTCAAGGGAGTATGAAACTGGGGTACATCTGAATACTGTCACCATGCGCAACCCGGATATCTATAGAAAAAGTGCAACTGGTGTTATCCATAGGAATACTCTCAAATGTGGAGGAGTCAGGAGGTCCGGGGTCTTCGACTAATAAGTGGAACGGACGAATACCCTGTGCGAGTCTCAATGATGCGATCAAGGTGTTGAAGTCGAGCATGTGAGAAGCAACCATTTGGAGAGGCACTGAAGGTTTCTCTCGATATGATTCGTAGGCACTCATCATAAATGGTGATGAGTCCAAGACACAGGGAGCTCTAGGTCGATCCTCTGGAATCAGTGTGGTTGTCGTCGACAGAGGGAGACCAACAACTAACAAGGCAATGAGGTTTCCTTGATAGGAGCACGAGGTGTAAAACTGAAGTGTTGTAGTACTGATGGTAGGACTAACATACTTGTGGGAATGGGAAATTACTGGGTCAAAAACTGGGAAGACTCAAACTTCCTTTGTTCAGAGCATGATGAAATGGTTGACCTGGCAGCGTAGGGGACTGACTTGTAGGTGTGGGGATCATTGCTTTGACTGAATAGTATATATTGACTCTGGGGGGGGAGGACGAGCTGATAGGTGCTGTCGAGGGATTATCAAGGTGACTTACTGCAGAATACTCTGAACAAAGGCGACCAAAATGGGGAATCTGCCATATGAGTAGATTGATCTGTCGTGGCGCCAAGAGGCACCATTGATTCCTTCTTCGTAGTTTTAATGAGCTCCAAGAAGGGATAAAAGTGTGCTCTGAAATGGTACGGTCCTGTGGATTTTGTGAGCCCAGGACAGCTCATGCTCATGGTTGCTTTCATGTTTAGAGAGTCTGAAAACGGTAAGTGGACTCTATTGGTGTTTCTTTTTCGTAAGTTTAGTCTCCAAGGCCCGAAAAAGCATAAAATGATGCGGATGGAGAACTCTTCTAGCCGATGTGACTAGAGTATACCTTTTTCGTAATTAGTCTACAAGGTCTGGAAAAGGGGTAAACTTATACCAGGTAGACGCCCTTTCAGATACATTTAGCGAGCATGAAAGGAAGCAAGATTGCTCGGCGATCTTTTCTTTGTTTTAGGAGTCAGAAAAGAGCTTAACAGAAAACTCCCTAAGTTCCTTTTTCGTAAAAGGGGTTGCTCGGCCCGAAAAAGGGATAAACTTATACCAAACAAAAATGGATTGATGAGGGCGAGAAAAGGTCTCAAGCATCGTCATCAGTGCGGAAAACTGGATCCGGTGACATAAGGATTGTAAAAAACGGAGAACGGCCGATGTGGCATGCAAACCGAGGCTGTGTGGCGGTCATGGAAAAAATGCCCGAAAAATCTAAAGGTGAGAGCGAGAAATGATCTCAAGCATCATCACGAGCGTGGAAAACTGAATCCGGCGATATAAGGCACGTCGAAAACGGAGAACGGCCGATGTGGCACGCAAACCAAGGTGACGAGGGGGCATGGAAGAAATGCCCGAAAACTCTAAAGGTGAGAGCGAGAAATGATCTCAAGCATCATCACGAGCGCGGAAAACTGAATCCGGCGATATAAGGCACGTCGAAAACGGAGAACGGTCGATGTGGCACGCAAACCGAGGCCACGAGAGAGGCCAAAAAATGGTCAAAAAATGGACCCCGTGAAAATGTGAAAAGGAAGGAACCTGCATGAAGTTCTCACCGTGTTGATTCCAACGGTACCAACGGTTTGAGAAATGGACTTCGTATGATCCCGCAATGGTTGTTTGAAAATGGGTGGAATTTCTATAAATAGGGCGTGGGGCCCAAATGACTTGTCATTGTTACGTGCGAGTTTGATAGAGCTGTCAGAGCTATTTCTTGATTTCCGGGAGATTTCACCATTGGTTTTCGATTTAGCGAGTTGCAGGTAACTCTATTTGCCTTAGCCTTGTCAATTATGTCTTTTTTGTTTGGCGGCGGGCCCCCGAAGGCCGCGAAATTCCATGTTGACTCTCCAACGTGGAATATCACGGGTTTCAGGGCTGTTCCAGCGATGAACCGCGCGGGTTTTAGGCTGACAGTCGCGATGTTCATCGCGACTGCGAGGCTGGAACCCGCGATGTTCATCGCGGGTTCATGGGGGATAGTTGCGATGTTCATCGCGACTGTCCGGCCAAAACCCGCGATGTTCATCGCGGGTTTTTGCATGGATCCCGCGATGGTCATCGCGGCTTTTGGTGGAAAAGACGCGATGGGCATCGCGGCTTTTTGTGTAAAAGCCGCGATGGGATTTTTTCAAAAGAATTTTATGCTGGGGCTAAAAATTTCTTCTGTTTTCTGGCAGGATGTTGAGGAGACCACAGTCCTTGTGGCGGGAGCGAGAGATCGATGGTGATCTTATGGAGAGGATTCTGACTGATGCAGGGGTGAGACAGACTTTGGCTATGAGCGGAATTTTGAAGTTCGCTCAGATCCCGCCTATTCGTTCAGTGAGACAGCTCCTGAACAAGCTTGTGCGTTGGTGGGTGCCAGCGGAGGGTGCATTTATCATTGGGGGTGAGAGGTTAGAGATCACTCTCACGGATGTCTATTTTTTGACTGGGTTGCCTCGCTTGGGTGAGGTGGGTGATATATTGCCGAGGTTGCCTCCAGGTATAGATATGGAGGACCTGTTACAGACTTTCTGTGTTGATGATGCTGTTTTGCAGAACAGCTCTATTAGTCTGCGATCCCTACGTGAGTGGGATATGCGAGCTGTTGGGGCTTGTGTTTTGTGGATATTGGGTGCGGCTGCGCCACATCGTATGTCTGGGGGGCAGACGATGATGGTGGATTCTGTTCTTCAGGGTACTTATTATGCCTGGGGGCAGATGTTTCTGGCTGGTGTCCGGAGAGATCTGGACAAGGCCATTAGAGAGGGAGACGAGTTTTGTTATGCCTCATTTTTATGCTGTTTTTTCTTCGAGCGGGTGCCGACCTTGCGGCCACGGGTACCCATTCGTGCTGGTCTTCCGAGTGAGCCTCGTATAATGAGATGGGGCAAATGATGCCTCGTGGTGGTGGTGGTGTCCGCAGTTACTTCACGGAGGATTTCTATCAGCAGTGGGAGCAGATGCCTCTGGTTATTGAGGACTACCCTTATGCCGGCATGGACTATCGAGGTGACCCAGAGATGCCTCGTGCCCCAGGACAGGCCTGGAGTTTAGACGGTATGTTTTGTGTTTTATTTGATATTATATCATATGTTGTTTGATTTATCATTGATTGTTGTATAGTATGTGATGGCTTACTTGCTTTGTGCAGATGTGGGTCCAGTGACACCACCTGACTACGTGGCTCGTCAGGGGCGGGCGATGGTGGTCGCCCATCCACCTATAGCGGTGCCCCCTCCGCGTGGTGGAGGATTTGCAGCTCGTGGGCGAGGGGTTGGCCCTCGCGATGATGCCATAGAGGGTGTCAGACAGACCTTTGCCCGGATCCTAGCTGGACTCCCCGAGGATGGTTGGAGAGACCTGGATCGGGATATTTTGCAGGGTTGTTTCGGTGCGCCGCCTGAGTGGCAGTCGCTCCTATTGAGGACAGCGGTGTTCGTGGCGAGGCACAGGGATGGTAGACGAGATGATCCGGCAGGGCCGGCTCAGGGGAGGATAAGTCTGCAGGACGATCCAGCGGGGCCGGCAGAGCGGAGAGTTCGGGCTCGCCATGACCCGGCGGGGCCAGCGGAGGAGGAGTCGGAGGAGGAGCCGGAGGATCCTAGGGATCCAGATGAGTAGAGATATTGTATCTGCCCCCAAATGCTGATGAGCATATGGGGAAGCATTTTTGTATGACAGATGTATTTTTTGTATATCGGGTGCCGAGGGCACCTATGACATGTTGACTATTTGGCTTATATATATATGTGGATATATATTTGGATATATTGTCGTATATGAACGTGGATGCACCTTTGTCTTTTGTATATTCCCGTGGAGGCACATGTTACGCATGTGGATGCATTATTTGGTTATTTGTTTTATGCCCGTGGAGGCACATGTTATGCACGTGGATGCAGTATTGTTTATAGATATGCCCGTGGAGGCACATGTTATGTACGTGGATGCATTTTGTTTATGGATATGCCCGTGGAGGCACATGTTATGCACGTGGATGCATTTTTTTTTATGGATATGACATGATGTGATTGGTGTGCCAGTCGAGGACATTGTTGGCCATATTATCTGCTACACTATTGAGGTGTCTTGGGACATGTGTGAATGAAATGGATTCAAACTGTCTAACCATTTGTTTAGTGCACAGGAATTTTCTGAAAAGACAGGGATCACGTACCTGGTAATCATTGTTGAGCTGGGAAACTAGGAGCTGTGAGTCCAAGAAAACGTTGAGGTGACGGATGCTCATTTGGAGAGCAGCGGCCAGGAGACCGGTCACGGCATCGTATTCAGCTTGATTATTGGTAGCGGCACCTAAACATACTCTGTCAATGTGAATTAACTCATGTGAAGGGGAGTATATTACCCAAGCTGCGGAGGCGATATTGGGAGACCAACGGCTTGCACCATCAGCGAAACCGATATGGCAGAGTGGAAGAGGCTCCATCTGTGGTCATGCAGAGAAAAACAAATATTTAGGTTTTTTGAATTTTTTGTGAACAAAGAAAATATGCCTATACTAAAATGGACGATGGTGTCCATCAGATTTTCTATGGGTAAAATCGTTCAAGGTACAACCCGTTGCGTGGGTTGCGTAGGGGATTGCCTTCTGAATCGGTCAGAATGTATGCCCCCTGCCCGAGGCAGGTGTGTATGATGTAGGGGCCTTGCCACATAGACACGAACTTTCCCTTTCCGATTTTATCATGAGCTTGATCGTAAGCGAGGACAAGGTCTCCCTCAGAAAAGGTTCTTGGGTGGACGTGTTTGTCGTAACTTAGTTTCGATCGTTGTTTAGCTGCTTCCATGTTTTGAATGGCTGTGCGCTGATCTTCATCGGCCTACTCTAGGAGTAGTAAACGTTGCTCGATCGGGGAAGTGTCCGGTAGGAGTTCAACGACGATATGTAAGGCTGGGATCTGGCACTCAATAGGGAGGACGGATTCGACACCGTGAACTAAATGGAAAGGGGTAAAACCGGTGGCGGTTTTGGTTGAGGTGCGGTAGGCCCATAGTGCCGGGAAGAGCATGTGGTGCCAATTGGATTTGTGCTTGTCTACAGTACGTTGGAGAATGGTCTTCAAAATTTTATTGATCGCTTCGACTTGGCCGTTTCCTTGGGGATAGTAAGCGGAAGAGAAATGGTGTTCAAATTTCAACATGGTTGATAATTCCTTCCAGACGGCATCTTCGAAGTGAGAGCCGTGGTCAGAGACTAGTTGCTGTGGTACTCCGAAACGAGCGATAACATGGTTGAAGAAAAACCGTGCTGCAGTGTCGGCTTTGCAATTATAGGTCGGCATGGCTTCTGCCCACTTGGTGAAATAATCTACAGCCACAACGATGTGTTTGTGACCGCCGGCTGACGTGGGGTTGCAGTCGAGGAAGTCGATGGCCCATTTGCAGAATGGTCCAACAGTGATGACTGGATGAAGGGGGGCGGGGGGGGTTCTTGCTTTGGGGGCAAATAATTGGCAGTTCTGGCAATGCTTGACTGCAGTGATGCAGTCAGTAAACAATGATGGCCAAAAATAACCGGCCCGAATGATTTTCTGGGCGGTGGCCATGCCGGAGAAATGGCCTCCGCAGGCACCGCTATGACAATCATTGAGGACTTGTTCTACCTCACTATGGGATAGGTAGCGACGTAAGATGGTATCAACGCCGCGTCGGTAAAGTACATCCCCTAACAAGAGGTATCGGGGGGCGTGGTGTCGTATGCGACGGCATCCATCACGATCGATGTGTGGTCGAAATTTTTGCGTACGAAGGTAAGTCAAAATGTCTCCGTACCAAGGGTCGTCAGACGAAATGATGAATATCTGCTCATCAATCAGGTCCGTTTGGATAACGGGTGATGCTGAAGAGGATGGGAGGTCCGTGATGAGGTGAGCAAGCGCGAGGGCTTTAGTGCTTTTTGGAGTTCTGAAAGTGAGGTCATATTCCTGGAGGATAATGACCCATTTAGCAACACGACCTTGTAGGAGCCGCCGGGTGAGGAGATAGACCATAGGGTTGGAGTCGGCCACGACCGTGGTATGACTGAGTAGAATGTAGTGTCGCAATTTTTGTACGGAAAAGACTACAGCTAGGGCTAATCTTTCCTCGTATGGGTAATGCAGAGGTGGGCCAGACAAGGTCTGGCTGACGTAATAAATCACATGCTCTTGGTGGGAGGCATCTTCTTGGACCAAAACTCCGGACACAACATGTTCAGATGCCGAGACATAAAGGGTGAAGTCTTGAGAGAAATCCGGTGGGGATATCAAGGGGGCTTGTGTGAGAGCTTTCTTGAGGGCTTCGAATGCCGTGACTGCTTGCTCATCCCAAACAAAGGGTATATGGGTACGAAGTAAGCGTAAGAAACCGTGAACTTTGGTTGCATAATCAGGGATGAAGCGCCTAAGGAAATTGGACCGCCCCTGTAGACTTTGGAGCTGCCGAAGCGTGCGAGGAGGCGGAAGTTCTAAGATGGCTTTGACTTTCAGGGGATCGACAGTGATTTCGTCTTGGGAAACAATGAAACCCAATAAGCGGCCTGCCGGGTCGCAAAAGACACACTTGTGTGGATTCAAGCGGATTTTATATTTGCGACAACGCAGGAAAACTTGCCGGAGGTCGTTAAGGTGGTCTGATCGTTTTCGGGAACGAGCTGTGAGGTCGTCAAGATAGACTCGCAGGATATGGACCAAGTCGTGAAAGCAATAGGTCATGGCTCGCTGGAAAGTGACACCAGCATTTTTAAGGCCAAATGGCATGACGCGATAGGCAAAGGTGCCCCATGGGGTGGTGAAGGCAGTCTTGTACTGATCCTCCTTGCAGATGTGAATCTGGTTATATCCGGAAAACCCGTCCATGAAGGATAGGACTTCATGGCCCGCACACTCATCAATGAGTTGGTCAATGAATGGCGTGGGGAAATTGTCTTTTGGACAAGCGTGGTTTAAATCGCGGAAGTCAGTGCATACTCTAAGGGTGCCTTGCTTTTTGTTGACGGGAACGGGGTTCGACACCCAGGTGGTGTATGGAATAGGGTAGATGAATCCTGCTTTGCGAAGTTTCTCGACCTCAGCTTTAACAGCGGGGAGCTTGGAAGGGTGAATGGGTCGCTATTTCTGACGAACAGGGGGTACCTCAGGCCATGTATCAATGTGCTGTTCTATAATGGCGGGGTCGAGACCAGGCATCTCGGTATAGGACCAGGCAAAGACATCACGGAACTCTTGAAAGAGCTTTTTGTACGCCTGATTTTCTGCTTGAGTGCAAGATGCGCCCAGCGAGATGAGCTCAGGTTTCCCTGGTGTTGTGGAAATGTCTATCTGTATAGTGGGGGAAATGTTCGACATGTTCCCTTCTTCAAAGGCATCCGGTGCTGGGATGGGGTCCTTTAACCAATCGACCTTAGTGGGTATGAAATATTTCGATTCGACCGATAGCTGGTTGGATGCGGTGGATGTAGATGCTTCCGGGAGGAAGTACGAGCGATGATGCATATCATCCCAAGGGTAGTCAGGTGCAGTGAGTGTCTCCAAAATTTGCTCATTAGTATTGAAGTAGTCAGACCATAAATCAAGGGGTTCTGGTTTGAAAGTTGTTGAAATCATATATATTGTATTGACTTCTTCCGAAGAGGATGATGGCGGGGGGTAGATCTCCTCAATGAGGGGAGGAGATATCTCCAAATCGACATTGTTTAACTCGTACAATGCTGCTCTATAGTCAGGGAGATCGGGACAATGGTGAGAGTAGTGGCCGTAAACACTGCATATGGCACAAGGATGGTTGGTGCGCAGTGATCTGTCGCGAGGCTGAGGAGGTGGCTCAAGTCTAACGACTGGGATGCCGGCATCATCGTCCAACATATTCATATGCTCTTGGAGTGCTGGTAACTGTGGGCATTGATGAGTTGGATGGCCTATCTCATCGCACAACGAGCATTTAGGGGGAGCTCGAAACACCGGTGGGGGTTTAACTGCCTTAGGAGGTGGTATAGCAGTGTATGGTTGTGGACCTCTGCCCCCAGTGGGCTTGATAGGAGGGGGAGGATTCGTTGACGACGAAGGAATATTGAGACTAGGAGGAGGTTTCGTTGACGACGAAGGGATTACGACACCAGGAGGAGGTTGATTTGTGGTAACAATAGGTTGTACCAGTTGGAGGATGACGTTTGGTGTCGGCGGTGGAACGGGAGGCGAAATATACCATACGGGTAATCCCAATGTTAACCCGGGTAGACTAAGGGTAGCCATAACCGGGGCGCTTACTACCCCCGAAGGAGGAAATAGAAAGGGGATGGTGTGGATGGGTGTAACACCGATGTGACTCGGTACCAATGGTGGTTGACTACCGGGTGTTTGTGTATTCTGTGAAAGAGTACAGAGGTTTGCGACATGGGTCTCTGGTGACGGTGGTGGAATGGCCTGGAATGTAGAGGTCATTGGTGTATCTGAGTAAAGTCCGGGTCCCACAGAAGAAACAAAGGAAGTAATTGCACTAGAAGCTGGTTGTTCAATCATGGGAAGAACATTTTCGGGTGCTGCAGGGGCATTGGGATCATAGTATGTGAGTTGGTCGATTTTGACCACGCGTCCCTCGTGAGGGAACATCATGGTGCGAAAAACGGATGAGGCGATCGCTTTCATGGCGTACATGTAACTGCGGCCAAGTAAAAGGTTATAATCGAGTTGGGCATTAATGACCTCAATGTCAATGAGCACAGTTTTCCCACCCAACTAGACGGGGACCTTGGGTAGTAGACCTTGAGGTTGAGCTGACCGACCGTCGTAGGCCCGCAACGCAGTGGTGGATTGTTGGAGAGTAGGGGATCCCAACTTCTGCCAAACAAATGTGGACATGACGCATGTGGACGCACCCTCGTCGATGATACATCGATGGATGACAAGATTCCGAATAGAAACAGAAACTTGGACTGCTATTGTGGAAGGCAGACGTGGTTCAGACTGGTCCAAATCAAAGGTCATCAATTTCAAATCATTTGGGTCAATCGCCCCAATGGCGGAAAGTAAAGTCTTGCGCTGCGTAGGACAGTTTTTTAAGACTTCTAATGCAGACATGGCTGCGGGAGATTGAGCTAGGTCATCTACGATGTTGTAATTTGACGCAGCCCGTGCATTGGGGTTGTTGTTGATACGGCGGAGTGGGAAACGAGGTGCTTTAGACGCGCCATCGAGTGGAAGAGGTGGTATCCGTAACGTCTGATCGGTGGGATGAGCGTTAGTATCCTTATCGGCAGGGGGGGCTTCGGAGGTAGGGCCATACTGGTTCCGAAGGGTTTGGATATTGACGTCGGCAGTGGACATCATCAATAAGTGGTGAGTGCCTGAATCAAACATGGGTTGATCAGGAGCGGCGTAAGTGATTTGTTGTGGTTGCACGTTGCCCTGTGGGGGGGCTAGCGGCTGAGTGTTCACCACTCCTTGTGTTGGAAAAGGGTTTTGTAGCACCAAAGGTTGTTGTTGAGGTGGTGGAGGGTTGGGTGGCGGCTGAGGAGCCGCCTGCCCTTGACGATGGGCGTCATCTGTCCATAGTTGTCGAGCTCGCTCCAGATGTGGGCAAGCGTGGGTATAGTGGCCATAGACACCGCAAATAGAACAAGGATGGTTTGTTCGTAAATTAGCATTTTTGGCTTGCTTAGGTGGCCGATCAGGATTCTGATGAGCAGGCGCCGCGTTATTGTTTTGCGGAGGATGGGTAGGTTGTGGAGCTTGGTTATGGTTTTGGTTGTTTCCACGGTTATGTCCTCTTCCGCGGTTTGGTTGCCCACCCTGGTTGCGTTGGTTATTTTGGTATTGGGGCTGATGTTGCTGTGCGTACACATGCCCTTGAGCATTGGGGGGATTCTGGGGAGCCGCAGGTGCGGGAGCAGGTTGCGGTGGGTAATATGCAGGTGGAGCTGGAGGTGGTCCAGCTGCCTATTGGGGTTGTTGGTACCCCTGAGCTGTTGGAGGTGTGAGATTAGCTGGGGCAGCTGGTTGTGGGTAATGCATCTGCTGTTGTGGGAACTGCATGGGGGTCTGTGTGGTAGGTTGAGTATAGTATGTAGGAGGTACATATGCTGATGACGCTTTCCCAAAACAATGTTGTGGACAAGAGGGTCCATGAATGTGATGGGTCTGGTTTGTTGGAGCATAAGAAGTTGTTGCTCCGGAACTGGATGTAGCCCTAGAGAGGTCTGGGGCGGGCATGGTGCTCACCATGCTGAAAGGTTTAGGTTGGGGGGTGATTTGGCCAATGATGCCATCAGCGACATGTGATGCCCCCGGTGCGTCACCTCGTGAAGAGTCACCTCGTGGGGCGTCAGGTATGATTGTGTATAGATAACCCGACTGGGCGTAAATGAGATCAAACTGTTGGGCTTTGAGGATGGCCTCTTCTTCAGATTGGGGTCTTTCAGATGCCACATCCTTCGCAATAAGAGGGAGGAGGGATTTTAGAAACCAATCTAAAAAGATACAGTCGTCTAACTTAATTTTGCAGAGGCTTCGGTGTCGACGCCACTCATGAATGTGGTCAGTGATGTGGGTGGCTGTATTCTGTCTGCAAGACAATAGGATCTCGACGCCCGCATCATAGCGGACAGGTAACTGAAAGAACTGCAAGAAGGTCGAGGCAAGGGAGGTAAAGGTGGCATGCGTCCCATGGGGCTGCTCGATATACCACTTGGCTGCAGAGCCAGTGAAGGTGCGTTGTAAAAGTCGGAGGCGGATTGAGTCGTCCACTATGGAGTTGGAGGAACACCATAAATGGAAGGACATGATATGGTTCTGGGGGTCTTCACCTGCCTTGCCCTCAAATTTAGGGATGTCAGAGGGGATTTTGGTGGGCATGTGAGGCCACGCAGGATCGTGTCTGATGGGGTCATTTGTGAGCCTGGCTAAGTCTGGCAGGTTCAGACTTGCCATGTATGGTAAGCTAGCAGATGTGGTGACTGGAACTGGGACATTCTTAGTCATTGTGGTATGATGTAGGGGTCCAGTAGTGCCTAAAGGTATGCTAGGTATGGAGGGTATGTGCCCTCCAATAGGTGTAGTCTGGTATGGGCCAGCGCCTCCAAGTGCAACATGGGTTACACTTGGGTTAGGAATAGCAGTGGGGATTCCTAGGATAGGGTTTGTGGAAACCGGAGGGGGTGTGACCCCTATGTTGGGTATACCCATAACAGGTGGTGGCCCTGTGTTGGGCATTCCTAAATGTGGAGTGTTACCCATGTTGGGCATACCCAAGGGGGTGGTAGTCGCCATGGATGGCACCGCCGCAGAAGGATCTGTGGATGTCTAACCTATGGTGCTGGTAAATAGTGGATCAAATGGTGTTCCAGCCATAATGGTGTTTGGTGGTAACTCTGTGGGGTTTTCGGATTCTACCTCCAAATCAAATGTGAAGTGAGGTGTGTCAGAATCGGATGACTGTCTAGTTGATTGACGATGTGTCGAATCAAGGGATAAGGCTCTGCGTCCGTGACGTGGAGAGCCAAGTGGACTAAACTCTGGGAGTTCACCCTGTAGACGACGAGAGCGTCTAAAATTCTCAATGGTGAGAATTAAGTTTTTGTGTAAAAAATTTGTTTAAGTATCAGGTGGTGATATATTTATAAAAGACTCAAAACCTTAATGCAACCAAGGGTGCAAGAAGGGGAGTGAAAAAAGAAGGCTCTCAGGCCAAAAAATCAACCTCAAAAAAGGCACTTATTCTAGCAGCTGTGCTACAATAAGTGGAGGAATGCAACAAATGGTCAGAGTACCAACATGCAAATGGCTTCTATAAAAAATAGGTGTAACTAGACCAAGGGTGGGTTGAATCATGCAAACACCTAACTAAAAGTATTGTGACTCAAACAAACGATATCCTCTGCAAGGTGATGAAATCCAAGTCAGACAATATGAGTGTTGAGACAACGGCTAGATATCCCCCTACCGGGAGGGACACTGGGTAGTCAATCCTAAAGACAGGCTACTAGGATACTCCGTTCATGACGCGTCGAGAAAAGGTAAATCTGCCGTTTGGTCCTTTGATCGCAATATCCCAATACAGGGATATCCCGAGAACTGCGAATGGTAGCCCTTCGGTTACTGAATGGATTTCGGTATTCCACTCAGGCTTCCGGAACCATCCTCGCGACTTCAACCCTCCTAAGGGAGAGGCCTTCCCACAAACCGGTTGTGACCGCGCCAAAAAGTACTAAGAGATTTTAGCTCCCTAATTGGACAACTTCTATGTCTCAGATGTAAGAACTGAGGGGTGTTATTGGAACACCTATCCCCCCAATACTACCTAGCTACAAAAGTTCTTTTAGTGTTCCCCAAGTGGGGTTAAAAGTGTGTTGAAATTAGGGTACGTTTTAAGGCTTAGTTCAATTAAGTGATCGAGTGAGTGCACGTGAGGTATTGTAAACTGAACTTGAAAAAAGGTAAATGCTTTAAAGGAAATTTTCAAAAAACAAAGGAGCTTTTGAAAATAAAAGCAAATATTTATGACTTTTTCAAATAAATGGAAATTAAATGCTTTGCAAATATCAACTCAAAAAACAAAGGATCTTTTGAATTATTAAAGCAAATAATAGACTTCTTTTTAAAGAAATAAATGGACTTCTTCTTTCAAGGAAATTGCTAAGGGCAAGATTTCAAAGAAGTAAATAGGAAAAATTTAAATCTAGATAAAAATGCAAAATAAGTCCTTCTTTCACTTTCTTGAAAATTTCTAAAAAGACTTCTAGATATGCATTTTAAATAGTAAAATTTTTTCAAGGCTGTAAAATATGCAGAATTTAATACTGTAAAAAATGTGCTATGTGGGCAGAAAGTACAGTAAAAATTAATTTTTAAAATCGGAATGGCCGAATGAAAAACTCAGCAGCGCTGGTTTTGACCGAAAAGCCGCGATGGACCGCGCGGGTTTCAGTCACACAGTCGCGATGGACCGCGCGGAAAATGTCCGCGAAGCCGCGGTGTGCAGCGCGCAAATAGGCCGCGAAGTCGCGGTGAACCGCACGGAAAAGGGCCGCGCAGTCGCGATGTGCAGCGCGGTAAATGACCGCGATGCCGCGATGTGCAGCACGGAAACCGGCAGCAAAGCCGCGGTGGACCGCGCAGAAAAAAGGCCAAAAGCCGCGATGGACCGCGCGGAAAAAAGGCCAAAAGCCGCGATGGATTGCGCGACTGTCAGGCTAAAAACCGCGAGGCGAAAGCCGTACACGGAAGCCGAAAAATGAACCCGAAAATTGAGAATTCCGGGCTGTTAATGGCAATAGATGAGGCCAAAACTTAGAACAGCAATGGATCTGCTGTCTAAGATGGCAGATCTATGGATCTAAAGGTTAAAAACTAATAAAAAACTAAGATTAAAACAAGAAATTAAACTAAACAAAACTAATCATGGATCTATGCAAGAATCTAAGCCAATAATGTAAACATTTAAAAAACAAGAACAAGAAAATATTAAAGAATGAATTTGTATTGAAAAATGGGGGCAAGCAAGTGCTTGCGATAATACCTTCAATGGTGAAGGTTGATGTTGAGCAACTCCCAAGATGAGTAGCTCCAAGCTCCAAGAGGTCTCCGCTTCAATGGCTAAAATGCTCAAGGGAGATTTCAGCAGCATAAGGATGAGATAATGGATGGATGTGAAATGAGGAGCCCCTACCACCTTTTTATAGGTTTTGGTGGTGGGGAATACCATTTGTGGTTTTGTGGAAACCAAATGGTATTGACCAACATGGTTTAGGTACTTTTCCCTCCTTTTTCCTTTTTTGAATAAAATTAATATTTTAATTCCCTTTTTAATATTTTTGGGAATTTGGACCCTTTTTGAGGGTTTTTTATGCTTTTCAGGAAAAATAATCTTTTTTAATGGAAAAAGGGGTGTACTAAGGTCTTTTGGTGACCTTTTGTTGGTTTCAGAGGCTCAGATGGTGGAAAAGTGGACAAATGGGTCATGTGAATAAGGGAATGAGCTAGTGAGCACTTTTTAGGTGTTAACACCAGTGGGTAAAAAAATATTTAAGCATAAGCTCATGGAAATGTATAAAACATACAGCTTAGTTGAAATAAATAGAATGCGTACAATTCAGTGATGAATTCTTCCATGCTACGATATGCAAATACAATTTCTTGTTTTTATTTTTACAAATTTTCAATTACTCACTAGAAAATTAAAATATAATATATATATATATATATCCAAGAAGAAAATTGTATATTTATATTCATAAGAAGAGAAAAATACCTTCTTCAGGTAGTCTAAAAAAGAGATCAGAGATCATATCTTAAAGGGGTATGTCATTGGCCTATGATAGTTCTCAAAATTATCTACACATTGGAATTTCGTCTATATAAACACGGAGGAAGAATTCAGAGATGGATTTGGACATATGAAGGCATTCTGACATTTTGATGTTCTTCAATCACCCAAACTTCTGAAGCCAAACTCAAACCTTTTTTTGAAAGGGTGTCTGTTGAATGATTATACTCTCGGAAAAAATGCTCAAAACTGATTGTTTGGAAAGTTGAAGCAACAACCTTCAAATAATCAATCAAATGCTGAAGGATAATATTCTCAACATTGATCACATTGTTCATACAATTAATGAGAGATAGAAAATCACCTCTAATATGAATGGACTGGATGTTCATTTCTTTAACAAATTTCAATAGAAGGAAGAGGGCCTACAATTTTGCCCAATTATTCAATCATGGGCCTACAAACTTGAAATTTTGATAAAAGTGATCTTCAGAAATATAAACAAAAAACCCAATGCCACACCTTGATCCATTTTCTTAAGATGCTCCATCAAAACTGGCCCAGGGAAAGGATGAAGGAACTTCATAAATTTGAGAGTGAGCCTTGCCTATCTTTTTGTTCTTTTGTCTGTAAAAATCAAAGAGACCGCAAATACTTCCTAAATTCACTAGAAAATGTGGTGTTTATCTTCAAAAATAGCTATGTTCCTCATAATCCAAATGGCCCAAGAAACCCAAAATGGAAGTGGGCGAAACTCCTTCAAATATTTTGATTGGAAAAAGTGGCGAAAACAAGATTCAATCGATTCTTTGGACGAAAGATCAGGCTTCTGATAATGAAATCCATAGATTTCCACACTTCCTTGATTATAATGCAACCCTTACACAAGTGATTGGAACTTTCTCCGACATTCTTACACAAAAAACATATACTCAGACCTTCCCAATTCCAATGAAGTAATCTATCCTAGGTCAGGATACAATTGCTCATGATAAGACATAACAAAAGCGTAGACTTGGGGGTAACAATTACCTTCCAAATATTATTCCACCACTAGTGAACCAAACCATCTCCAGCTTGGAACATGGACACATAACCTAATTTAGCAGTATACAAACCCCTTGTCTGATTGAATATCCAAGCCAGCTCATCTGGTTCATTGTTAAGGCGAATATGACTTATGTGCAAAGAGGATGAATAAACTTCCCAAAGATTATCCTATTCTCCATTCAATTCCAAATCTTTGGTAGATAACCACCCTTGATTCCACAAACAGGAGTTGTCCTGATCCACCAGCTTATCCAAAGTAACATTGCCTAAATCCTGAAGATGAGAGATAAGATCTCTAAGAAAACACACCTGCACAATAAGACCTGCAATAAAATCTGCTCCCACTCGAACAAAACGCCCATTCCCCAACTTCCAAGCAAGATAGTTTCCAATGACTGGAAAAGCATTGGATAGAGCCTTCCAATGATTGGAAAAATTGTGGATGGATTTACTCCTCTTACGAATCCAATCAACCATTGTCCATCAATAAATATATTTAACATATAAAATGGATTTCCAGAGATTTGAGACCATCTTACAGGTGCCCAACTTCAAAGGGGAAGAAGTTTTTCCAAAACTGCCTCCGATCTTCCTGAGAGAGAAGCAAGTATATGGACGATTTCTAATCATTAATATCCATTCTGGTGGCTAAACATAAAAGATCCAATGCAGTCTTCAAGCTTTGACAATCCTTTTCAAAATGCAAGAAAAAAAGGAGATTATCATCCGCAAAAATGTGGGACAAAAATTCTCTGCCTCAGATTTATATGCCTGCAAAATTCCTCCTTCTTTGATCTTCCAAAATTAATTGCCTCAGGCCTTCAATTACTAACAAAAATAGGTAAGGAGAGAGAGGAAATCTCCGACGAAGTCCTCTGGAGGTCTTAAAAAACTTTGACCCTGAACCATTGACGAGAACTGCAAAGGAAGAGGAGGAAATACACCTCATAATCAAGTTAGTTATTTCCAAACTAAAACCCATATGGAAAAGGACTAACCCGATGAAGAGCCAGGAGGCCTTGTCGTAAGCCTTATATAGATCCAATTTGAGAAATACAATGTTCAAATTAAGAGATTTGATTGAATGAATCCCTTCTTGAGAAACTCCAATTGCTTCATGAATAGATCTACCCTTCAGAAAACCAAACTTCTCACTTGATATTTCCCTGGAAATAATGGGCTTCATTCTTACTACTATAATTTTGGTTATGATTTTATAAACTCCATTGCACAAAGAGATTGCTCTGAAATCATTGAAGGTCTCTGCTTTATATTTTTTTGGAATCAAAGCTAGGAAAGTTGAATTCATTGGGCCTCAGATAGAGCCCCCGATCTGAGCTTCCTCTGTAACCTTGAGAAGATTGTCTCCCACTAGCTTAAAAAAATACATGAAGAATTCCACTGGCTAGCTGTCTGGCCCAAGACTCTCATCTTTTTGAAAAAGAGAAAGAACTGCGAGCAATTTTTCCTTATCCATAGGCTTGAAAATTGCTTTGTTCTCATCTTCTTCCACCATTTTGGGGAAGTTCTTAATAACTTCCAATATGGAATCCATATGAGTACCTCTTGGATCAAAATAGAGAGAAGAGAAGTGTTCGACACCCAATGCAGAAAGGGAAGAGAAACCATTAGTACTTTCACCTTCTCGATTCTTCAGAACCCAAATAGTATTGATCATCTTCCTGTGTTTGGAAATTTTTTGAAAATACTTGGTGTTCTGATCTCCCACTTCTAACCAGATATCTCTACTCTTTAGACGCCATTCAGCTTCATTCTCCCTCAGATAGATTTCCTTTTCCTTAGACAACCTTTCCACTTCCTCAAAGACCTCTGACTGGAAGATCCCTGAAAGGTTGTTGATATAACAAGCCTTCACTTCTCTTCAATGTTCCGGAGCTTAACATCTCTTATCTTCTTTTTTGCTTTAATCCACTCTACAACAGTTTTTTTGAGGTTCCGCAGGGAGTCAGAGAACTGAATACCTGCAGACTTACCATAGTCCGAAATAATCAATCTCCAATTGTTCTTCACTAAGTTTTGGAAAGCTTCATCCTCTGCCCAATAACAATTATACTTAAATGGACTTCCAAGCTTCTAGTCCTTTAACCCAATTTCAAGGAGGATTGGAAAATGATCAGAAAAGGCCACGCCATGCACCCATGGACAAAAGGAATAAAATTGGTCACAAAGGGATTCATGCATAAAGAACTTGTCCAGCCTTTTAGAAACCCCTACCACTCCTTCCCACTTGTTTTTCCATGTAGCTGAAATGACACTAGGCTTTATATCAATCCATTCCTTAGCTTCAAATAGATCTCAGAAGTAGGCAATTGATTCTCCCTGACCAAACTTCTCCATATTTCATCACTAGAGATGACAAGATTAAAATCCCCACCCGCAATAATATTGGATCCTCGGAACATCAATACCCTATCAAAAGACTCCCAAAACATCTTATGATCTTCATATGGACCATAAACATTCACCATAGAGAAACGAGAATCCAACTATTTTAAAAACAAATCTAGACAAAGGCAATCACAACAAGCAAATGAAATTTCTATTAAATAAGAAATATTCACACCAAAAATTATGCCCTCGACTAATCAGAGGCATCCAAAGCAACAAAAGACCAACCATAGAAGGATTTTTCTGAAATGGGAATTAAAACCTCACCTTTTCCCATCGATTATTGAAGAGGAAGAATACTAAGAGAATCTATTGCTACCGAACGTTTGAGGGATTCAATTTTGGCTTTCTTTCCCAAGCCCCACATGTTAAGGGAAAGAATCTTCACTTATAAACCATTGCTTAGGATTCCATTGCTCTAAGCGCCCCTATAATGCTAAGCTCTCTTCCTGGACTGATCTCCATTTTTTCCTTCTCCTTCGCATGTAACATCCTGGATCTCCAACCTGCTTTCAACAACTGAGAAAGAGGAGGATCGACAAAGTCTAAGCCCCCCTCTATTTTGCTTTGAGAATGAAGTTGGTAAGGTCCTCGAGAGCTACCCTTTGACACTTGGCTTACAACCAAATTTGAAAGGACCTGAGGCGTCACCTTTTCCTCTTCCAAAAGGCTAACCACCAATTCTCTCACCAACTTTGAGTCTACGTGAACAATAAGGTCCTCCTCTAAAGGAGATGGAACTGATGTCGAAACGTCACCTTCAACATGCAATTCGGTTTCCGGAGCCTTCTTATCTGCCGAAAAGTGCACTACTGAATTATTCCATAAATCTGTTAGCTTGTCCAATTAACTGGGCGTAATCTCAATTCCTTCGAAGAGATCCTGAACTAGGATTGGAGGGATAGAGATATAAGGTCTCGAATCTTCCGTCAAAAGAATCACGTCTCTGACTAAATCAAAATCAGGCAATGCTTATCCAATAAAATGTTCTCTACAAAATTATTAGGAATCATCGTTTCATGGGAGGCAACATCTTCAGAGCCAACCTCCTTTCTACCCCATACCTTCCTGTGAAAGGATCGAGAGCAATCGACAATAATGTGACCATAAGGGTGACACTGGCCACACCGGAATAGAACGTTAATGTAATGCAATTGTTGCGTGAACACGACATCCCCCACCATGAGATTGATGGATTCAAACAACCTCATGCTTAGATCCACCTCCACCAGAATACGAGTAATCGAGCGAGAGGAAGAGTGAAACATATCAACCTCGACCGCCAGGAATTTCCCAATCGCTTTTAACCCTTCATATGACCAGAATTCCAGTGGTAGCCAATGCAATTTCACCCAAACTAGGATGGATTCTAAGTAATCTTTCCTTGGATCGAATAAGGGATGCCAAGGTTTCAAGACTAGCATGTTCTTATCCAACCCCCAAACCCTCTAAAGAATAGCCTGAGCATTCACTTAATATTTGAATTCGAATCCATACCAACCCTTGGCCATGGATTTCACTAATGTTTCTCTACTAATCAACATGCACCATGAAGCCTTAATCCAGGCTTTTAATTCCCAGGTTCCAACTCGCTAACCACAGCTTTTTCCAATTAGAGTTTTGCCTAAAAAATCAAGAATATCCATGACCTGAATGTATCTACCCACAACCACAAAGGCCCCAGGAACTTTGGATTTAACCACCTTTTTCTTAGATGGATGATTCATCAAAGGGATGGAAATTGAGAGTTTTGGAAAATCTATCCGGCTACCAACAAAACCAAACGATGAACCCTTTTCCTGTTGCAGGGAAAACAGATCTGGAGAAAAGGGATAAGAATTACCGATGGGACCTTCACATCGAATCAAAACATGGATGACTCAAACCCATAATCACCTACACCATGAAACTTAGCAGCCACCCCTCAATCCAATCTATCACACGAGCCAGGATCCTATCTGAAAACATTCATTTCAGGACCGATGTATTCACTATGTACAAGGGATAATGACGAGGTTAACTTCCCATCTACAGCATAGCTCAAGGGGATTAGATCATGTACCCGACCACCCATCTCTAACATCAACCACTCATCATCGAACCCTAATGGCATCACTGGCTTTGCTCCAAAATAATTTCTGGTCGCACAAACCTCCTCATCATTGCAAAAGATGGATGATCCCGAAGGTTATTCATCCTAATAATCCACTAGTTGGATATTTGTATCCTCAGCTTCCATTTGTCTAGGTGAGGGAAAACCCATTCACCTGTTAAACCCTACCTGCGATTATTACTGTTGCAACCATCATGAAACCCTAGCCGCAGACCCATGCTACAGGACATCATGTGAGCTTATGCTCTTTACGGTTAGACCATATATATAATTTCATTTGGATATATGAGCTTACAATTTTTTTATATATATTGCAATTATCATGTTTTGATAAGTGCGTTGATTACACCTTTGTTCATTGTCACAATGTAAATCATTCATATATTTAATCAATAACATAACATTTTGTGACATTAGAGAATGCAATAGAAGAAGAAACTCAGAACTCTCAACCCTTCTCTCCCTTCCAAAGGTGAGAGTCCTCTACTCTTTTTATACAAAAATAATGAGTAGAGGATGATAATTGGAGGGCTAGAGAAGATAGAGGCGTTTTTTCTTAATTATGTTTTTTTTTTTAATTTTTATCTAGGATTTGGTGTTTAGGGTGCTATAATGGAGTTGGATGACATACTTTCCGAATTTGAAAATTTTGTGAAGGACACAGATGTCCAATCATGTTAACCCTCTTTTTGTTTGGGTAGCGATGATGAGGTGGGATGTTATGTTCCCTGTGCACTGGAATTTGATATGGACAAGACTTTTGGCGCTTTTTCTTATGGCAATGGCTCCGAAGGCTTTGATGTGAAGTTAGAATGGTCATATTTGGGCTCAGGATCTGCTTATGTATTACTGTTTTGATTTGATGTTTCACTGTGGGGAGATGGATATGTGGGTTGCCTTACCTTGAAGGCTAGGGTTCTAGTCTCGAAAGATTAGATTGGCAAATTTTCGGCTTCGTGGAGAGGTCCAGCACACTCTGCGGGATTTTTTGGTAGTGGGATTGATCTACCAAAGATTTTTAGTTTTCAACCAAGAGTAGAGGGATCTCCTTCTAAAAAAAAAGCTGCTTCGATCTAGAGAAGGGGGTCCATCTTTGGTTGCCGAGAAGGACGTCTTAGTGATGGAAATATTGAATCTAAAGGGGCACATATTAGTGGGGAAGTTTTATGGCTGAGGAGCGAGGTTGAAACAGGCGGAAGCCTGAGTTTAAGAGTAGTGGAAGATGATAATAGGATATATACCGGTTCTTCATTCTTTAGCCCGGGGATGGCTAGGTTTAAGTTTTCATATCTTTGAGGATGCACACAAAATTTTCCATCGATGTTGGATGCTAGACAAGCATACGTTGGTGCTCAAAAAATGGCACCCACTTTTTGACCCTAGAGCAAAGTTTATGTCTTGTACTCTTGTGTGGATTAAGTTTCCCTATCTACCTTTGGATTTTTGGACGCCAGAGGGTTTTAAAGTGATTGGAGATTCGATGGGGAAATTTGTGGTAGTTGATGAGAGAATTTTTTATTCCTCTTCGCATTCAATTGCTTGTATTCTTGTTGAAGTTGATTTAAGGCTGGGGTTATATGAATCTTTGGATCTTGTGGTCGGGGAAAGCTCTTTTACACAGTCCCTTGACTATCTAAATATCCCTTTTATATGTGCAAAGTGTCATTTCTATGGTCATGTTCTCACAAATTGAAACCAACAGTTTCATATGGAAGGATAAGGATTCGAAAGAAAAGACAAGGCAAGTAGTTGAGAATGTGAACATAGAAATTCAAAATACCTAGGCTCCAAAAGTTAAGGAGGTGGGAGTGAAGATTCTGCTTGTGGAGTTAGTAAGTCAACTCAAGGTTATTTAGAAGGTGGTGATTATGGGTGCTCTCAATATTCCATTGATTCATCAGGACCGATAAGAGATTGCACATAATGTTTTGGAGGACTTAGAACTGTCAATAAGCCAAATAGGCTAGTTGGAGAGTCTTTGGAAGAAGGTTACTCTTGGGTATTTGTCTCAAGGTAAGCGCTCGAGTTCTAATCCTCTATTGTTTTTAGAGGCCTCTCTGAACCCAATTTATGTGGTCAATCCCATTAAAATTCTTAGTTCTTATCCATAAGATGGCCTTGATACAATTCATAGCCTTTGAGGTTTGTACCTTTCGAGGTGGCTTGATCAGATGATGTGGAATACTCTTATAAGCCTATAGAATCATAATCTAGATCATGTAGTCATTCCTTGTCCGGTAGGGGAGAAAGGCCCTATTTGTTATGGTCCCAGACAAAGGAGCTAGTGGTTTCGGGTGGTCTAGGTTTTGATGTGGTTAAGGAAGGTTATAATCCTAAAGTGGGATTAAATCAACGTTTTGCCATGCACATGAGAAGGCCAAAAGAGAAATTAGTCAAGACAGACAAAGATTGTTATCTTGGGTTCATAGAGCAAAGAAAGCCCCCGTGGGAGGTTCCAAATGAATTTTTTATCAATCAACATTAGAGGCTTGGGAGGGAAAGCTAAGTTTCTATCCCTCAAGAGGCTTATGTACCGGAGAAACTTGATGTTTTGTTGTTACATGAGACTGTGGGTAGAGAAGAAACTTTGATCTTTGAGCTTTAGAAATGTTTTGAGTTGCGGAGTTTTCTTTCGGTAGATGCAACATGCCATGCTAGAGGGATTATTACAGGCATTAATCAAAATTGTGTGCTGAAGAATTCCTTTGCACTTCGCTCTAGTTTGTGAGTGGAGATTTTTAGTAAGAACATAGATAATATTTTTTTGGTTCTTAATTTATACGGGCCTTATGAAAATAGGTAGGAATTTTGGGAAAATTATGCAGTTTGAGTTGTTTGTAGGTCGAAAATCTTACTGTGGGTGGTCACCTCAATTTGGCATTGGGTTGAAATGAAGTTTGGGACCATTCATCCCGTGAGGATAAGTTTGCATAGTTCTTCTTGGATAAGTTTGAAGAAGTCCAATGGATAGATGCTGATCCTAATGCTTTAAGGCCAACATGGAGCTATAACAAAAATGGATTGGATGGGATTTTGAAGAGATTGGCCCAGTTTCTAGTCCATGAACATATCCTAAACTCCTCAGAGCGACTATGTTGTATACTAGTAGCATAATGTTTTCTCATCATTTTTTGATTTATCTGGAGATAGGTGATCGAGAAGATAAACCAGGGGCTCCTTTCAAGTACAATCCTAGTTGGTCGGTAGAGGAAGAAGTCTAGAAAATCTTGCAAGATGCACATATACAAGTTAATAAAGATCAATATGTTTGCTTAGGGCATCCTCCTTGCACATTCTTAAGAAAAAAGTTATAAGATGGGGTCATGAACATTTTCATAAATGAGAGGAGCAGATTGTGGCGATTGAGGATCAATTATATAATTTTTATTTAAGTCACTCGGATGGTCTAGAGACAAAAGTGGAGTGGCTTTTCATCTTGAGACTTGAACAATCAAAGGATAAGCTGTTAATGGATCATAAAATTTGACTGGAGATTCAAAAGTAGAGCACTATGGTTGGTAGCTAGCGATCAAAATACTAGGTATTTTCAAAATTTTGTGAAGCAATGTAAGATTATTAATTCGATTTGGGAGTTGAAGGATGAGTCTAGCCAACTGGTAAAGGTATTTCATGATCTAGCTAGGTTGGGGGGTCCGACACTTCCATTCTCTTTTTAAGGAACTAGAGAGGGCTAAGTTGATGGATATGCTTAAGATGATTGGTAAATTTCCTAGAATGCTTGAGGAGGATGAGAATAAGGATCTCTTTCACCTAGTTAGAAAGGATGAATTGAAAGTGGTGCTGTGCTCTCTTCAAAAGGATAAAAGTCCTTGGTCGGATGACTAGCTTGCAAATTTCTTTGCGGAATTTTTTGAAGTGATTGGTGAGGATCTGTTGAAGGTAGTGGAAGAGGTCAAAACATTTGGCAGGATATCTAGTAGTTTCAACGGTGCTTTTCTGGCTCGCATTCCAAAGGTGGAATCTCTATCAACTTTTGAGGAGTATAGACCAATATCCCTTTGCAATGGTATATATAAAATGATATACAAAGTTATAGTAGTACAAATACATCCTTTTTCTTTCCAAAGTCATCTATTCAAAGCAATTCAGGTTCCTACAAGTTCATTTGATCCATGAGTCCATCGAGGTAGCTCAAGAAGTCCACAAGAAGGTTATGATAGGGATGTCCTATGTCTATGTACTTATTCCTCTTGATCGTGGAAGGCTTAAGTCAGGCTATCCATGAGGAAATATGAAGGAGAAATATGAATGGGATTTCATTCTATGGTTGGGAGAAAATCACACCTTTTTGTTGATGATATAATTATTTTTTGTGTGAATATAGTCGTTGAAGGCCAACACTTTAGAGTAGCACTTGACCTTTTCTACGAGGCCACCAGTATGGAAGTAAACAATGTTAAATTTTCTCTTTATTGCTTGGGTGAGGTTGATGACAAAAGAAATTTGTGGCGTCGTTTTTTCCCTTTGAGATGTTTAATATGGAAGTTAGTGTCAACTATTTGGGGTTCAAACTAAAGCATAATAACTATAGGAAGGCATATGGGCATGAATTATCGCTAGTGTGGAAAAGTGGATTCAATGTTGGTGTAATCATTGGATTTATTCTGGTGGTCTAGTGCTGATAAAATCAGGTGTGGATGCTATCCCAATATACTAACATAAAATGGCTCATATCCCGAAGGGATCCTTGGACAAGATTTGGTAACTTTGCTTCAATTACTTGTGGAAAGGTAGCGATGAATACTTAGACAACCACCTCATGAATTGGAAAATAATTGCAGCCCCAAAAGACTGGAGTGGATGGGGTATCAAGAGTATATTTTCCTTTAATAAGATTCTTGTTGCTAAGTCTCTTTGGATTTTTTTTATCTTGTGAAAGCTTATGGAAGTGGATCCCAGTAGCCAAATAAATTGCCCCATATTTGTTCTTAAATTGGATTCGCATAAGGAATATGTTTCTTCACTTGGTTTCTAATAAGTGGAAGGCTTTGATGTTGGCCTTTCCGATAATTGGTAGATTTCTTGCACATAATGTTGTAATGGGTTTGGTGGTTAGAGTATGTTTTAACTCTATCATGGGTTGTAAGGGGGATATGAATCTCCCTCTGGATTTAGTTACTCACGTTTAGGAGAAAGGACATTGTACACTTGATAAATATGTGAACCTTTGAGCTACATACATATGGGTGTAGGGTTGGCTGAGGCATAGGAGCTAGCTTTGATAAAGGATTGGAAACCTTGTTGGGTTTGGTATGTTGGATTGGTACAACAAGCTCATATCCACATCTCCAATGAAGAAGATGAACTAGTGTGGACCTTTAATTCTATCGGTGGATCATATTTAGCTCAATTTAGATACTTATCTTTGAGAGACTGGGATCACATGGAGTAGAGATGGTGGTGGAGGAAAATGTGGAAGTTGGCTGCCACCCAAAAAATTATCTTATTTTTATAGTTAATTTAAACAACAGAGTGCTAACGTGGGATCATTTGTAGAAGATAAATAAGCATGGACCTGGTATCTGCATGTTGTGTCGAACAACTGAAAAGACAAACCCACACATTTTTGTTCAATGCTCTTATGCTCAATAATTGTGAAGGGACATTGAGGAAGCACTCAAAATCTCACATTTATGGATTAGGAATTCTCCTGTGGATTGTTTTGAGGAATTTCTTTGGAGAAAGGAGTTGAAATCTTTTAGATCACTTCCCTTTTTAGTAAATTGGGACATATGGCTTTCCCACAATAAAGTTGTTGTTCAAGGAAGCCAGACTCCTATGTTTCAGGTTTCTTCCCTAGTCTTAGCTCTGCTACAATATTACAGTCACTTTGTCAAGCACAATAAAGTCATAGTTGTGAGGGATCCACATATTGCGAAAGAAACAACCCGACCTTTCATTAATGGCACTTTCCAAGGGGAGAATAATATCTGTGGCATTAATTTCGTAATTTATTTGTCATATAAACTCTATTTATGTGGGAAAGGAGTAATAGGACATGGCTGGAATAATAGGGTAGATATCTTACCTTATTTCAGTTGCTCAAACGAGCTCTAGAGTTGGATCCGAGGGAGATTCAAATATTCATGGATTGAGCATTTGTAATCAATTGGATGCAGGGTTCAATGTAGGTCTAGGATATTGGTCTTTCCCTGCTAGGTGTTCAACTCAAGGATATATGTGGTCAATTTTAGAGGATTTCACTTGAACATATATATCATGAGCATAATATAGTAGTTAATCGACTGTTTAAATAGGCACTAGAATTGAATTCTAGATTAATTCATATGGAGGAATTTAGTAGAAGCGACTTTGTTTCAGGCTAGACTGCGACCCCCTAATTCAATGATCGAGACTTATTCTTGGATGCTTTTTTATTTCTATAATTTTTTTGATGCTTCTATGGAAATTGGGATCTCATATATGGTAAATAGAAGTAGACCAATAGGTGAAAGTTGGAGTATAGTTAGTTGATAATGAACTTTATTGATCTTTTTTTATCGTGCTATAAGCACCTGGAGATTGTATTTTCTCTTTATCTGGAATAGAAGATATGTTTTTTTTTGAAAAAAAAATAGAAGAAGAAACCCATTTTATTATATACAAATAAGAAAACAAATAATGAGACAACATAAAGGTCCACAATAATCAAAATGGCATTTTGACATTGTTACAATTATTGATAACTTCTTGTCATCCAATTGGGACAATATGTCCACATTAAATATAATGTTTGTTTTTCATAGAGAAGAATTCTAAAATATACTTGTAGTAACAACATATTTGCATACACCTCGCATGACTATCCAAGACTTGGAGTTTGTTCCAGTAAGCATGTTGATTGAGTTGCTTATATTCGTAACATTATTTGATAAACTTAATTTGGTGTAACTTCCTTCTTTGGCACTAACATGTCCCATATATAATAACATCGTAGGTCTTGTAACAAAAGGGTATCATGGATGTCAATGTTGTGGACCTTCAATAAAGGCTAGGTGGTCCAACCACTTAAGAAAGCTGATGTACGATTGCTTGAGGAAGTTCCTCCCAAAAGACCACCCTTATGGAAGAGAAACCTTGTCATGTACCCGGTGACCTCATGGTGCCACAAGATACTCACACTACTAACTTGAATTCTCTCTGATACTCAATTTTGTTTTTACGTTGTTTAAGTTAAATATTCACAATGCAATTATATACATAAATGATTACTCAGAATTTATATATAAACATATACGAAGATATTGTAGGCAATTTCTAGATGAATGCAATCACATAATACCAATAATTCCATTTAATTAATGCATCATATAACAATAATTACATTAAAAACATATTAGAGATAAATACAACAAATTTTATACATAGGTCTGTTAAATTTTCAGAATTTACTTCAATCTGATCTAGGATCTTAACTGAGAGAACAACATGTACAACAAATCTACAGCATATCAATCATGGACACAATAAGCACATAAGAGACACAGAGTTTACTTGGGGAAAACCATAAAGGTGAAAAACCCCAATAACTTCCTCAGAGATAGATAGAGCAATGATACAACCAGAATACAAGAGATAGTCTTCTCCTAGCAGCAGAGCCTCCTCCTCCACAAGTGCACCACTCTCCAAAGTGTGAGTGAGAGAATAGAATGTGTAAAATGACTCTATTTATACACTAACTTGACTTGACCTTTACTCAACTAGGTCGGCCTCAACTTAACCACTTAACATAATGCTGACTGGGCCGACCCCCACTAGGGTGGTCTAATAAAACTTTGACCCACATGGTCGACCCCCAATAGGGTGGTCTACTAACCCTTTGACCCACATGACTTATACAGGGCCGACCCCAACAAGGTGGTCTAATAACCCATCAAGTATAAGTTACGACACTTACAATATAAATGACGACACTTCCGTATAGAGGAATAATAACATCTCTATAGGAATACAATATACATATATGTGAAATACATTCCGAAGTTACATATACATCAACACTCCCTCTTAACTAGAAAGGTATTTCTCGACGCAGGTCTTCTAGCACAAGTCATCTTCTCACACTTACAATATAAATGACAACACTTCCGTATAGAGGAATAATAACATCTCTATAGGAATATAATATACATATATGTGAAATACATTCTGAAGTTACATATACATCAACACTCCCTCTTAACTAGAAATGTATTTCTCGACGCAGGTCTTCTAGCACAAGTCATCTTCTCTGGATCATCGTCACTGGATAATCGTCATCAAGTCATCATCATCGTCACTGCTGCTGCTATCTCAATCAATCTTTGAATCTACTCGTCATAGGAAGTTCTATAAAGCCGGTCCTTTTTCATACTGGATGTAGGCTCACCACCTGCAGGTCTTCATCATCACTGGCCATACTGTGGAATCCTCAGGACTTATTACGTGCGTCACAAAACCTGGCTGTAGCATCCCAGGCTATTACAAGCACATAGCTCTACCTATTGGATCTCCCAGGAGCACATTACATGTGACCCATCACAAAACCTGGCTGAAGCATCCCAGGCTGTTACGAGCACACAGCTCTACCTGTCGGATCTCCCAGGAGCGCATTACATGTGATCTCACCACAAAACCTGGCTGAAGCATCCCAGGCTGTTACGAGCACACAGCTCTACCTGTTGGATCTCCCAGGAGCACATTACATGTGGTCCACCACAAAACCTGGCTAAAGCATCTGAGGCCTTTTTCATCCTGTCCAGATCTCCCAGGAGCAAATTACATGTGGTCATGGCAAAACCTGGCTAAAGCATCTGAGGCCTTTTTCATCCTATCCAGATCTCCCAGGAGCAAATTACATGCCATAGGAAAAAACCTCGCAAGAGCATCTCAGGATGTTACAGGTACACAACTCCGACCTGAAATATCCCAGGGCACAAATTACATGTCCTCCCAGAGCAATGTCTCGAAAGAGCATCCCAGGCTGTTACGGGTACACAAATCCGACCTATAGGATCTCCCAGACATGCTCATTTGCACAACCTGATCCATGGCCACAAAGTATCATCCTGATACTCATCATACATCATCCTGATGTACACATGATCATCCTGATCATCATCACTGCAACATCCTGAAGCTCATCATCCATGATCATCCTGATCATACACTGCATCCACCTGATGCATACCAAGTATCTACCTGATACATATCATCATACATGATCTACCTGATCATACAATGTATCCACCTGATACATACACAGATACATGATCCACACAGTGTATCCACCTGATACATATCAACATACACGATCTCAGTATCCACCTGATACATATAAAGATACATGGTTCAAGCATCCAACATGATGCATATACAAAATACATACAAATGATCCAACTGATCATATCCAACATCCAACATGATGCATACATACATAAATGATCCAACTGATCATAATAAGCATCCAACATGATGCAATGATCCAACTGATCATAACAAGCATCCAACATGATGCATATACATATACAGAGTCGTAACTGGAGCATCATCCTGATGCTCATCATCCATGATCCTCCTGATCATCATAGCATTGTCCTCTTCAGATCATCTCATCATCCATGAAGCACAGCCCAGATGCACATCATCCATCACTTACACCACCGACATGGGAGAACACATCTACCACCATTCGGGGAAGGCTCCAGTCCTTACTTTTTCACCATGGGAGAACACATCTACCACCATGTGAAAAATGGCTCAACAATTACATCATGACCAAGGGAGAACACATCAACCATGTCAGAAAAGCTCATGTGCATCTGCATCTTCCAGACTCATCACTTCCCTTTGGAAGGAACCTCGATCTGAAGTGAAGCAAGCCTCTCTATGAAGTACTCAAACTACACTCTGGCCAACGGCTTGGTCAATACATCTGCAACCTACTCATCCATCGCAACATACTCTGCTTCGGCTGTACTCAGTGTTACGCAGGACTGCTTCCTGCTAAACCAAGAGATCACACCTGATCCCTATCTGCAACACTGCCTGCCCAATCTGAATCAACATAACCCTACAGGTTAAACTTTTGATTCGCATCATACTTGAGCCCATAATCAACTGTACCCCTTAGAATATGCTTTAAAACAACCAGGTGAACACTCCTCGGATCCGTCAGGAACTGGCTCAATGTGTTCACCGCAAAGCAAATATCTGGTCTCGTGTTCGTCAGGTACATCAAGAACCCAATCATCTGACGATACATAGTGATATCAATCGGCTCAGATGAATCATCACACAGAAGCTTCAGGTTCGATGCCATAGGTGTGGCCATAGCCTTGCAGTCCATCATCCCAAACCTCTTCAGGATCTCTATTGCATACTTCCCTTGTCCAAGGAAGATTCCATCTGCATTCTGCCACACCTCCATGCCAAAAACAAATAGTGCATCATCCCCAAGTTCTTCAACTCGAACTCGGCAGCAAGATTCCGTTGCATGTCGGCAATCAATCTATCCTCACCTGTTACAAACAGGTCATCCACATAGTAGTATCACTGGATTTCCTTCCTCAACCTTGTAGTAAAGGTTGGAATCCGCTTTATTCTTGGTAAAGCCCAAACTGGATAGAAAGCTGTCTATCCTACCATACCAAGTTCTGCATATATATGAATCCCTATCATGTGTCTCAGAACCAAGTGGCTTCTCCACATATACTTCTTCTTCAACTACACCATTCAAGAAGGCTGTCTTGAAATCCATCTGGTGTATCTTCCACTTCATCACTGTAGCCAGAGCAAGTACGGATCTAATGGAAATGTATCTGGCTACAGGAGCAAAAGTCTCTATGCTACCACCTGTAACATGCTTGATCTTGTAGATCCTCTTATAAGTCACTACAGACTACCCTTTGGGACTGCATCCCAAACATCTTCATGATTGACTAGTACTCCTCGATCATGGCATTCTTCCCAGATCCTGGGAACTTCAATATCTTCAATATTTTCAATAGATAACTTTGTTGTTGAACAAATGTTGTAGTCCTTCTTTTTGTAGGTGATGGTATACGATCTTTCCTACACAACAAGTTAAATCGCATGATTAGAAAACATCTCATAGTTTTCAGAACAAATTCTTACACATAAAGAAATATGTCATACAGTCATGCAATTATCTTAGCCAATGCTTCAATACAACATTTATCCATATTCCGTAACTTTCTAGATGCCTTCCAATCTCTACCAGAACATTGTTAAGAGTGTGCACAACTCCTAACATGTTAGCAAAGAGGTTTCATTCTAGATAAGTAGCAATGGAATGTTGTACAGTGCCATAGGCCACTTACCCATGTATATTAGTAGTATACTGTTCATCAATGCAACTATTCTAATATGCATAATACACAACCTAATTCTAGGAACATAAGCATATATATCATTGAATAACATTATTTAAACAAACAACTATGTAAGAAATGACAATTCAAATACTTATCTTTGTTTGATTGTTGGGTTGACTCCCTCTCAGTCTTTGCTTCTTTTTTGCAACTCCATTCTAATGTGGATTGTGAGAAGTGGTCAACTCCCTCTGAATATCTGCATCCTTGCAGAAACTACTGGAGTGTGCTCCCTCTTGATCTTTGCTTCCTGGATTACCTGTCCTTGAACTTATATTCATTCTCGATCCCTATGCATGCTTGTTAGTATCATCATTGTGTTATCCTCTAGGTCTCATACATAATAAAAAATTCATTAGTATAATCTTAATATTATCAAAACACAATAATCTAAAGCATGTATAGTCAGGATCATTTCAAACACAGATAATAAACATTAGTATTCAAGGTTTCAGGGAAGTCTTCTTTTACTCATGCATATTCTTATTTGATCATAGGACTCTTCTGGTTAGTTAAATCATTAATCAAGATAAGAGATATAATATGCATAAAACCTATGATTACTCAAACCTATACCTTCATGATTCTTCTGGTTAGTCATATCATCAATTATGGTAAGAAACATAATATGCATACAACCATGACTATTCAAACCTATGACTTCATGAATAATCATTATCAACAACATAACAGTATAAGATCCTAACACAAGGTAGGATTCTAGCTTGATATAGGAAAAACATACCTGGATTAGCATGCTAGCTAGTTATGTCTAACATACCCGCATAATGTCTTCTGGTTCTCTTCAATGACTTGTGCTAGTAACCTGCATGTCTCATAAGTTATCCATTGTAGAACCAAGTTATACATACCTCGTAAGTAGATTTTATAAGTGATCCATGACAATGGATGAATCTTTGTCTTTATGTCATCATGATCATATGTTCTTGAACTAGAACATGATTTGTCTTTCTTGAAGTACCTTTCATGTTAGCGAACAACATAAACCTCATACAACATCACAATGCATTAGTACAATCATAAGTGTCAAAACCTTAATCAATGAATATCTTCTATTAAGGTAATACGACAAGTCTAGTAATTAATCAAGATTGTACTGTAATGATATGAAGACAAACATATCATAAACTTAACTATGAACAAAATTCGAAACATACCTGTAAGTCATACCTGTCAAGATTGCTTGTAATCTTCTTATGGAAGGCCTTAGCCTCATCTCCCTCTGAAACAGGAACTTCTTCACTTATGCAGGTGACCAATCCATCATCTTCTAGGATTAATCCAATCCACTTGATTTGCAGGAATTGGATCTGGAGCTGTAATAGGGTTTGTCAGAGAAACCCCAAAAATTCAAACTTTGAATTTCAAACTTCCAAAAGGATAGAAATATGCACCTTGATGAGCTAATCAAGCTGGTATATTCAGAATTTGAAAACTGCAAAGTTTCACTCCTCAATTTTTCCTTTGAAACTTCTGGATTCACTGGACGTGACCCCGAACTGGGGTTTGATGAAGCCCACTCTTCTACCCAATCAAAAGGTTTGATCCAAAGCTCTAATCTTCTATTTTTATGAGGAGCTTCCAGCCGTGGTCACAGATTTCAAAAATTCCCATTTTTGTAGAAGCCCTAATTTTCCACTTTTCTGATCAAAGTCTCGAACTAGGGTCTGATCAAGCCCGGCCTTCTGCCCAACCAAAAATTCTGATCTTGGTCTCTAAATTTCAATTTTGATGAGTAGCATTCATCCATGGTCTCTGATTACAAAAATTCCAACTTTATCCGAAACCCTAAATTCCGGAAGCCATGAATGAAGGTGCTAAAAAATAATTCTGTTTTGACAGAAATATGTACCTGATTGTTTCTGGTGTAACTTTGAACTTTTCAATCCACAGGGTCTGAAAATTTTTCCTTAGATAGCCCGACCTGTCATCTTTCCATCTCGATAGGTTTGACCTCAATTGGATTCTCTAAGAGAAAGTTATGCCAAGTGTCGTAACGTGACCTGTTTATGGGATAAAACAGGAGAGCGAAATTGTACGGCGTTCCACGTGTCACTAGTTCAACTTCGGCCTCTGAAATTTTTTTCGAAGATAGTACAGTCTGTGTACTACCTATCACTTTTTATGAAATTTCATTTGGAGCTTCCTAGCACAAGTGATGACCTTTTTGCCAAGGTCGCCTGTTTTTGACTTAGATATGGAAGAGGCAGAAACCCTATATTGTACAGATCATAAATCACAAAGTAAAATGAATTAGAGGTTGTCCTTTGGTCACAAGGTACATGGGGATAGGATCTCCGACCTGTAAAAGTTTCAAACCCAAAAAATTTTCCAAAACGGATTTATAGTGAAAGTTCTACGATGACTGGTTTTTTCTATATCAAGCCCTAGCATCGTAAGTGCAACAAGTGTCATACATGCCATATCATTCCTTCTTTCAGGCTAGCCTTGATACCATGTTAAATTTTCAGAATTTACTTCAATCTGATCTAGGATCTTAACTGAGAGAACAACATGTACATCAAATCTACAGCATATCAATCATGGACACAATAATGCAAGCACACAAGAGACACAGAGTTTACTTGGGGAAAACCATAAAGGTGAAAAACCCCAATAACTTCCTCAAAGATAGATAGAGCAATGATACAACCAGACTACAAGAGATAGTCTTCTCCTAGCAGCAGAGCCTCCTCCTCCACAAGTGCACCACTCTCCAAAGTGTGAGTGAGAGAATAGAATGTGTAAAATGAGAGAGACACACTCTCTATTTATACACTAACTTGACTTGACCTTTACTCAACTAGGTCGGCCTCAACTTAACCACTTAACATAACGCTGACTGGGCCGACCCCCACTAGGGTGGTCTAATAACCCTTTGACCCACATGGCCGACCCCCAATAGGGTGGTCTAATAACCCTTTGACCCACATGACTTATACAGGGCCGACCCCAACAAGGTGGTCTAATAACTCATCAAGTATAAGTTACGACACTTACAATATAAATGACGACACTTCCGTATAGAGGAATAATAACATCTCTATAGGAATACAATATACATATATGTGAAATACATTCCGAAGTTACATATACATCAACAAGGTCGAGACTTATATGAGAATATGTGAAGAACCTGCAACAATTAATTAATGAAAATACACGAGATAGCAGTAATAACATAACTCAGAATCAATTTTATTGATCACATGCCACTTTGAGGAGGCAACCTCCTTTGAGCAAGCTCAATACAAATAGCTTCACGGTACCTTCATTGGTCTCAACACAAACTTATATACTAAGTCTAGGTGCCAATACCATGGGTCAATACCATGTGTCAATACAAACCATGGGCCAATACAAACTATGGATCAACAATTACTACATGACGACTTACAAAGAATATGCGTCCAACAACAATAATACAAACTATAGATCAACAAATACTACGGGACGACTTACAAAGCATAGTGTCCAACAACAATATACTAACAAAGTAATTAGAAGGGTTGACATGGGTTCCTAACATCCCCTCTCCCTTAGAAAAATCTTTGTCCTCAAAGCTTTAGATGTGGAAATTGATGCAGAATCTGAAGGAGTGGTTCCCCTGTAGCATCCTCGGGTTGCATTTTGGGCCACTGACACCTTTTGAGTTTCAGGGAGGATTGCTTGGAAGGCTGTAGATGAAGAAGAACCATATCAGCTGCGTGAAAAGTGCGCTCAGAACGGTGCTGATCGGCTTTTTGTTTCAGTCGAATTCTTTCCATGTGAAGATTATCCTACAGAATGAGAAGAATCTGATTGCGGTTTCGAAGAACCGAGTCAATTGCCTGAACTAGGGAGCTGCTGAGGGTGTATGGAAGAAGAATTGGCGGTGCCTAGCCATAGATTGCTTCATATGGTGTCCTTTTAGATGTGGTATTGTACCACTGGAGTGCTTCTAGGAAATCCATAGAAATAGTTGTCCAAATCTGTGTAGGGATGGGCAAGGGTTCGAGCAGTCCCGAAAGGAGTGTCGTTTCACCCTTGTTGACCTGGAAAGTATCACAGTCAACCACCATTTGTTGAATTGTCATTTTCAGTCCCTGCGAAAAGAAGTTACATTGCTCCCGGTCATACGTTTTGAGGAACCTAGAGTGCCCTATCGATGAAGAAGCATGTAGTTCATAGAAGAGATAGCCCTGTTGAACAGATTACAACCAATTTGGAACAAGCAAATAAATAGCTGTAAGAGAAATTGGGTCATCAAATGTGCGAGAAGGAGCATCTGCCACCATATTGTTCTTACCCTTCTTGTAAGTGATTGCATAGGCAGAACTCATGAGTTGGATAACCCATTTCAGGTGTTCTAGGGAGGAGACCTGTTGTTCCAGGAAATTTTCCAGACTCTAGAGATCAGTCTTGATGCATAAATAATTCCCTAATAGGTATGGCTGCCACTTCTGTACTGCATGCAAAATAGCCAACATTTCCTGCTGAGATGTAGATGCGGCTAAATTCTTACTAGAAAGGTCTCTTGAAGGCGACAAGCCCACTGGTTTAGCAAAGACACCTGCATATCTATCCAAGGAAGTAGTGGAGACCGTTGATGGGTGCATCTGAATGGAATGGAGTTGAGCGATGACACCATGTGAATTATTCTTAAGGATATTTTCTAGGCGATGTGAACTGATGATGCAGAGAGACCCTTGTTGTTAGCCCGTAAATTTGTGTTGTTTTCCATTGACTGAAAACTGCATCCAAAGTTAAGCAAAATCCCATAAGATGCGCCAAGTGTGCATAACCATTGAACGCCCAGAACCACATCACATCTTCTTAGGGACAAGGCAAACATGTCAGAGCGCAGGTTATAATCTTCCAGAGAGATACGCACATTGTGACACTTCCCCTTGCATGGTAAGGTGCCCCCATTGGCAACCATGACTTCAAAGTTGGAGCAAGGATGGACAAAACAATCAGCCTATTTGACGATCTTAGGGACAATGAAGTTATGAGTGCTACCAGCATCAATGAGTATTGTAAGAGGAAGTTTCTTGAAGTAACCCTTGACCTACATTGTTTGGGGGGTGGTGATGCCGGATAAAGCATGGAGAGATATCTCTGGTTGGTCGTCTTGAGAT